>CP126890.1:314545026-315145026 GCA_030440675.1 Furcifer pardalis | reverse complement strand
GGCAGGAGCTCTGTCTGTAGATGTAACTCAGTTGGCAGGAGGTTCCAAAGGGCCAGGGTGGCCACGGAGAAGGTTCCCAACCTTTTCAAGCCAGGGGCCAGATTGAGCTCTCTCAGTCAGCTCTAAGGGCCAGATGGCCATTTTGCCCTGCCTGTGTGATGGTGTTGGCCATTTTGTCCCAACAGCTTCAAAGGGGGTATCCATTTTGTTTCTTGAACACCCTTGAAGGGATGGGGGCCCCACATGAAATGGCACCATGGGACAGATCCGGCCCATGGGCCTTAGGTTGTGATCCCCTGATATAAGTGATGCACACCAACAAGCATGTGTGTGATATGGAAATGGAGGTAGATTTTCACAAGTGCACATTTGTTCTTCTGCCCTCCTGCCTTCTGTAAATCGTGGCCCACCAGACCTGGGTGACTAGATCTGGTGAAAGGAACTACAAAATGAACTCACCGATGAGGGCTTCATTTTGGCAGTTTCACATCTGGGCTAGACATGGAAGAAGAAGCAGGACACCTGGATGCCAATGCTCCTGGTGAAATTGCTAGCATGGGGACTGTAGAATCATGTAGAAAAAGAAAAGAAAGACTAAAATTATGGGTGGAAAGTTCTGGCCCTACAAAAGTTTTGGCATTGAAGTCCCTAAATCTTACAGACAGCAGGTTCATTTCTAAGAGATCACATGAATTTTAGTCTGAAACATCTGGACTACAAGACCTTTCCTTCTCCAAGTTGCAAAGGCCATTTCCTGTCTTTGTGTTGGAGAGATTGCATTATTTTGACTACATTACCAGTGAGGAGGTGCTTCGAAGGAGTGGCTTGTGTAAATTACATAACATTGTTGCACAAAGAAGACTCCCAATGGCAGGTCATGTTTTTCATCTGGAGAAAAAATAGGATTCCTAAGGTGGCAATAAATTGGACTCCGCCTAACGCCAAATGACAATGAGGACACCCTCAAAATACATGTTGAAGAACTTTCATAGGAGAATTGAAGACCCTGGGAATGACATGGAATGATGCCAAAGTACTTGACCAAGACCAAAAGCATTGGCGATCTCTTGGTACCTGATTTGCTAAATAGCATTGGAGAACTATGTCTAAGTAAGATATAGCAAACTGTGACCCTCCAGATGTTGTTGGACTTCAGTTCCCATGAGCCCTACACAACGCAGGCAATGGTGATGGATGCTGTGAGTTGCAACCTAACAGCGCCTGAGAGCCACATGACCCTCTCATCATTCCCATTTTGGAGCCCTGTACCCATATCATCTCCTGTTACTACAGTGATGGTGAACCATGGCACTCCAGATGTTCTTGGACTTCAATTCCCAGAAACCCAAGTCAGCACTCCTGCTGATCAGGGTTTCTGGGAACTGAAGTTCAAGAACAGCTGGAGTGCCACAGTTTGCCATCACTGCCCCAGTTACTCAGAATCAAAGAACCTTTCCCATGTTGCCACTGGTCCTTCCTTCCCCTACTCAGAGACCTTGAGCACACCTTGATACAGGTGTACATGGAGAGGTTGGTCTCCCTCACACACAAATGGCAAGTATTTGTCCACCTGATAGA
This sequence comes from Furcifer pardalis, assembly GCA_030440675.1. Lineage (NCBI taxonomy): Eukaryota > Metazoa > Chordata > Lepidosauria > Squamata > Chamaeleonidae > Furcifer > Furcifer pardalis. The sequence goes on along the minus strand of CP126890.1, from coordinate 315,143,448 downwards.
GATATGATCATGGGACATGAATGTCATTTTATGTACATGGACTAAATATTAGATCAATATTTTTTCATTAGGCCAACCTCCCACCCTTCCCCCTCAAACAAAGTTATGTACCAGCTTTCTAAATCACATCTCTCTTTCTTCAGCCTTGCTTTCGGGAAAAGTATGTGGTGGCATACCAGATGGGAAGAGACAAGGTCAACCAACTTCTAGATGGGCATGGGGTGGGGTGAACAAATGCCAGTTCGATCTTGAGTCACCTTTTCATCGGCTACAACCCATAGACTCTAACAGTTAGACGATATATAGAGTTTCTCAACAATCTATTCTATGACAAAACGGCTTTTCCCAGGGCATCGTAGATAACACTTGGGTGAAATTGTTTATTTTGAACTAAAATGAAAGACTAAGAAACAAGAATTGGGTAAATGAATAATACAGTTTTATATGTGATTGAATAAAATACTGTATTTAGAAATACTGTAATAGGTTTTAAGATAGACAGTAGGAGTTAAAATAAGAGTTATACCTTTAAAACCGAGATAATATTTTGTATTATGAAATATTGTTTGTGTGTGGGAGTTTGCTTTTATATTAATTTTATTAAAACTAATTTTAAATTTTTTTTAAAAAAAACCTATATAGAGTTTCTTCCCATGGAGCATGTTGGCCTGAGAAGAGATCTGGAAGCCAATCTACCACTCCCAGTCTAAAAATAGACCATGTAAGACACAGCGGCCACAGATAATTGCCTGAACAGAAGCTCCGATTTTCATTCTTTTGCAAACAGCCGCTCAACTCAACACACTTTCTGAAGGAATCGTCATTCCAACGGAGATGCATGGAGGCAAATAACAGATGGTAGAGCTTGTACACACAGAGCCACACCAAAGCCTGGAACTTTATACACACAAACACACACTACTTTGTAGGGGCAAACCTACCCCAGGAGGTTGTACATACAGGGCAATGAAGATGACACAGCATCTGTTTGATTAAGGCCCACAAGCTCAGTCCAAGCCAGAAGTCTTTGAAATGAAGAAGAGAAAAGGTATATGAATTGTGAAGAGCAAGATGGATACCTTGGGGTTCCTTTCAGACAGCCTTGTAAACCAGAGGTGCCCAAACTTTTCAGGCCAAGGGCTGGTCACTATAGCCTATGGGCTGGATCCTCCCCTGATGCTAATTCATCTGGCCCACAAAGCCCTCCGCAAGTTTTACTTCTGCTTCCAGGAGCGAAGAGAGCTTTGTGAGCCAGATTAATTGGCATCAGGGGCCGGATCTGGCCCATGGGTCATAGTTTGGCCACCCCGGTTGTAAACTGTGGACTGCATTTCCAAATACAGTACTCTCTATCTTCATTCACTGTCTTCTCAGCCTTCCTGTTTTCCGAGCAGGGTGGCCTTTGCAGCTGGGGCAACAACTGGAGCTTTCATTTCGTTGACCCAGTTCTGGCATACATTACCACCATGGTACTAACCATGACTTATGCTTCTGGTTCCAATGGTGGCTTGAGGTTCTGATCCACAGAAAAGTTTCTCAGTCCTGGTCTCGCACCAAGTGGTTATTATTAACCTTCCCGGCACATGTTTTGCCACAACAACTGAGCTCATCTTCGGCACAGGGTGGAGCCCAGATCAGTAGCACAGCACCTCCTTGGGTATAGAAGGTCCTGGATTCAAACAGCGCCGTCCAGTCCCTTTCCACCTGATCCTACCTTACAGGGCTGTTGAGAGGATGAAGGAGGAGAGCTGTGAGCTCACTAGAGGAAAACCTTCTTTTCTTTTCAGACTTGTAGAATCATAGAAACTTAAGGAGTACACAGAGAGACCCTCCTCAAAGATTGTGTTAATTATGAGCCACAATTATTGAAGTCTGGTAATGGTATCCTAGGGACTGCAGTGGCCCAAGTGGCTAAGATGCTGACTGGGAGGCGGAAGGTCAGCAGTTCGATTCCCGAATACTGCAGGACAGAATGAGCTCCCGTCTTTGTCCCAGCTCCTGCCAACCTAGCAGTTCGAAAGTGAGAACTTGAAAGTAGATAAATAGGGACCACTTCGGTGGGAAGGTAAACAGTGTTCCGTGCGCTCCGGTGTCTAGTCATGCCTGCCACATGACCAGGGAAACGTCTGCACAAGCAGACAGCGCTGGCTCTTCATCTTTGGAACAGAGATGAACAGTGAACACTAGAGTCGAATACAACTGGCTTTTGAGCAAGGGAAACCTTTACCTTTAATGTTATCTTTGTGCTGCTGGCTAATCTTTCTCACACTAGGTCAGGCGAAAGGAAGTACAGAATGAATTCAACCAAAGGTGGCTTCATTTTGGCAGTTGTATGTCTGGCCTAGGAACAGGGACTGGCTAGAAAGTGGCATATGTAAATATAAATAATGAAAACATCAGCAATACAGAGAGAGAGAGAGAGTCTTTCCTCTGCTTTAGCTCAACTCCTGGCATTATGATGGTGGAAAAGAAAACAGTCAGATGTTTGGCTCCACACTAGCACAACACACTCTCCCTGCACAAGCCGGTCTTTGCTTACACAAACTGGCCCACTCCATCCCTCTGCCTCCCCCCCCCTTCCTTTGGGTGCGCATATGTGTGTGTGTGTGTGTGTGTTGCAAGCCACATGCCATCAAGGCATCCGCGGCTCAAACTCCCCCTCCCCTCGGCGCCGCTGCCGGCAAGCATCCTTCTCACCGGCTGTCAATCACCGAGCAGCTGCGGGAGCGGATGATGACTTCGAGGCGAGCAAAGACTGCAGCTCGCCGGGCGTCTCGCGCTGGGAAAACACGCAGCGAGGCAGGCAGACCCGCGCAAAGGAACCCGCACTGGTTTGGCAGCTGGATCCTTGGCCCATGGACCTATATACTGTACTAGGATCCCGTCTTGCCATCCCCGTAGGATCGGGGCCAGGGAGGAGGGGCGGCCCTCCCTCCCACCTCTGCTTCCCTGCCGGCAATCTCCCCATTGACAAAAAGCAAACAAACCCGTTCCCTGTTCCTGATCTTCCTCCGGAAGCGACTCCCATTCACTTCCATGGGCTTCCCTTGGCCAGATGTTGCAGCTTTAAAGTTGCAAAGGGGGTGGGGAGAGAAACGAGGCTATATATATATATATATAAATACCCACCTCTCCAGTGGAAATCAGATTCCTCCTGCTGAATTTTATTTATTTATTTACTTCCCATGGGCTCTCCGGAGTGACTCCGGAGTAGGAAGTTCCGAGGACCGCAACTCGGCAAGTCCGATGCATTTTATTTATTTTTACTATTTTCTTTGCCGAGGCGGAGGCCTCTCTCCTCAAACCCAAAGGAACGCCTGGGCTGGAGGGGGGCTGGGAGGGGGTCCTTGCCTTCAAACGTGAAGAAGGATGAAGACCAATTTGTGTATTTCCTCCCCCCTCCCCGCCCATCTCGGTCATCCTCAAGCAATAAAATTAAATAAAAATAAAATCGAGGTCTCCGAGAACCCCCACCCCAAAAAAGTCCTCTTTTCCAAAAGACTGCTGAGAAAGAACATCGCAAATCCCCACCCCTGCCATCTGTGCCAGTATCTCTCAATAAAGTAAAATTAAAATTAAATTTTGGTTTCTGAGACCCTCCCCCCCCCCCCCAATAAAAAGTCATCTTTTCCAAAAGACTGCAGAGAAAGACCATCACAAACCGCCCCCACCCCTGGAATCTGGGCCACCATCTCTCAATAAATTAAAATTAAAAATAAAATAGTGGTTTCTGAGAACCCCCAAGTCTTATTTTCCAAAAGACTACTGAGAAAGAACGTCACGACCACACCGCCACCATCCCTTGGGACACCATCTCTCAAATCAAATCAAGGTCTCTGAAAAGTCCCCCTTTCCAATAGAATGAAAGCAAAACGCACACCCCAAGCATTTCTGGCCCTGAAAGAGTTTTTTCCTGGCCCCCGCCCCCCCCCCAGCCTCCCGTGCCGAAAGATGGAGAGTGAGACTAGATGCCCTTTCCTGGAAGGGGGGGGTCCCCACGACAGTCTGACGCCACCACCTCTTTCTGGGGCTCACCCTGGTTGATCGTCGGGACGGTAGCCATGGCGGGGACTCGATCCGACGGCAAGCCTCGTCTGCCTCCCGTTGGCGGGTCGGGTCGGGTCCGACTGCGGCGGGGTCCGGCTGGCGGGTCGGGCGGAGGCGAACTGGCGCGGAGATGCCGGCCTCGCTGCGGTTCCCTTTCCCTCCCTTCGGCTTCTGCTCCCTCGCCTTCCCACTTCTGTCCCTCTTCGCTGCACGTGAGGAAAGGAGGACCAGTGGCAACACGCGAGAGGTGGATCAAGGCGAAAGGGGCGGGGAGAGGGGGGGTGCGGGGGGGGTATATCTGACCTCCCCAAATTGGGGAGTGGTTGCCCCTCAAATATTAGAGTGCCCCCTTTTTGGGGGGGGGGGGATACAGGATTTTCACACTTCTCTGGACCCTTTCCCCAATTGGATCACCATCTGTACCCTGTCAGGGCTGGCCATTTGCTGCCCTAGAGACTTTGCTGCCTGAGGCTGGATCAATTCCATCACCACCCCTTTCAAAACTGACCAGGCCATTGTGGGCAGACTACCTTTTCTGCCAAAACAGCACCTATTTATCTACTTACAATTTCTTTCTTTTCAAACAGCTAGGTTGGCAGGAGCTGGGAGAGATGATGGGAGCTCACTTTGTTGCACAGCACTTTGGTCTCAAAGTGCTGACATGCCAAGCTCAGCATCTTAGCATCGAAGCCACCATGGCCAAAATTATTTATTTATTTATTTATTGTTCATACTTGTATGCCACCCTACTCGCAGAGCGACTCAGAGTGGATTAATTATTATTATTACTGAGTAACTAAATCAGGAATCTTATTGATGGGGCATTTTCTTTAGTAAAAACAATTTTAATTCAGGATCACATAAACTTTGTGTTTGGTTTCCGTGTTTGTCTGCTTGCTTTTTGGTTCAGGATCCCTCCTCCTCATACAGGGTCCCAGGCATGTACTTTAACAGATACAGCTCTGTGAGACAAGTGCCATTCCAGATATTGTTGAGCTGCAACTCCCAACAATAAGGATAATGAGAGATCCCCAGTCCACAAACACTGGAACATTAAAAGCGAGACAAATGTAAACTAGGCTTGATGAATTTCTACCTCCCCATATATTGTTGAACCACAGCTCCCATTGGTCATCCTAGCTGGGACTGAGAGCAGACTTTGTCCTTAAGATTTAGAAGAACCCAGGTTAGGGAAGGTAGGGTTTGAGCAGTGAAGTCCTCTTCTTCCTCAGGTGTCATATCTGTTCCAGGTATTGATTATCATCATGGCGACAGTCTTTCTGTTCTTAACTCCTCAGAACAGTTCCACACCAGTCTCTCGGGTCCTTTAGCCATGAAGTCCATCTACATCCGTGGCCTCTCTTCCCAGGGATCTGCCCAGTGAAGCAGGAATGGGGAAAACCCAAATTCAGAGCTTGATCATGACATGGACTGAGTAGAGGATACTAAGTCCCTTTCTCTCCACCTGCCCTACTTGACAGGATTTCCTGTAAGAATAGATGGGGAGGAACTGTGAATTCTGCACAAGCGGGATGAACATATAATAAAAATAGCCAGGAATGGCTTTCCCAGAATACACATTGAGGTCTCTATCTACTCTAGCATTCAGCTCCATCAGCAGATCTCTTTTGAACACCAGAGACAGAGGACGAAGGTCATAGCAGGCCACTTCCTTCCACATCTGCTCATCAGAGATAGCTTTGGATCTGAACATGGAAGATACGAAGGCCAACCTGCTGCTTTTTAGATCAGGAGATGACAAGGTGTGGCCTTCTGGATGTGGCTGGAATGCTCACACATCCCTCCCCATTGGTTGATGGAATGTGTGCTTCAATGATGTCAAGAGGGACAAAAGCTACTCAGTCCCTCCTCTCAATGTTTTCAACTGCAACTCCCACGACCACCCCTTCCCTGACATGGGTCCTTTCCAATGTATGAACATATATATCCCATCATCCCCAACTCTGAGCCATGCTAGCTGGGGCTGAGGGGATTTGTAGGCCAAACATCTGGAGGAACCTGGATTAGGAAAGTCTGTTTAGGGAAGTTAAAACCTTGCTGAAGCTTCTTGCTTGCAGCAACCATGCCGAGCCATAGATTAATTTCTAATGGAGAGATGTCGGAGATTATAAACAGAGAAAGATGAGGAGGGGAAAGTTCTTGCAAGGACAGCCTGGTCCAGCTTTCTGTGGTCACATGTAAGGTGGGGAGCTTTTTGACAACAAAAGCACTCTCTCAAATTGTGCGGCAAGGTTATTATGAGGCAAGAACTGGCAGCTGTGGAAAGGCCGACTTTATGCAGCCCTTAACTGGATTGCAGAAGAAATGGTCACATGACCACATGATGAACTGAGGCACAATTCATTTTTATAAAGGATTAGCCCAACGCATAAAGAATAAATGCAGCCCTGAGGCTCAGAAATAGAACATACAGGTTGAGAAAATGGAGTCGTTGGAGGGAAGGTTTGGCCTTTCAGAAGCTATGGCCTGTGGCGCCCATCACTTCTTCCCATTAGCCATGGTGAAAGATGTCCCAAAGCAGGTTGTACGCCCTGAGTATTAGGTGCTGGCGATTAGCAACAGGGGATGTTAATCGTTGAGATCATGTCTCATTTGTGACCATTTGGAAGCCACTTTGGATGACTGAATATGGAATCGGGGCTAATCTGCACCATTAAGCAGAAAAATATACCAAACTGGAATAGATCTTTGTATCTTTGAATACATCTCCCATCATTCTTTACTTGGAGTTGTGGTGTACAAAACAATTGCTATACAATGCATGCATCGTATAGTGATTCTACCTATGGGATGCATCGTACAACTTTTTTTCCACTAAGTGGTTTTTCCCATTGAAAAATTGTTGTACGATTTTTTTCCATAGGGAAAATTGTTATGCGGGATGCCATTTGCCCCCAAAACCTAATTGTTATGCGATTCCGTTGCTATACGGGGCAATTGTTGTATGAAGTTCCACTGTATTAGCCTTTAAAGTGCCCAAATATTTTGCCCTTTCCCCCCTCCTCTCCCCTTCTTTCCTCTTTTAATTTTGCCAAAATAACTAGACTCTGCGGGGTTTATAAAGCAGGGTCATATCTTCTCTTAGCTCATGTCTGTTTGTCGTTTTCTATTTCAGCCTGACCAATAAAGCCAGCTGGTGATTTAGGGAGAAAGCATCTCATTTTATTCTAATTCACATTTTACTGGGAGAGCCTGCCCAGTCCCTGACCATTGTGTTGACTGAATTGCTCTTCTCAAGCTTGTCTGTTAATAGACTTCACAAAAAGCAAAAGCAGGTTGATAGCCTCATAGAAATTGCCCAGCTGCCTGGATGGAGCGGATGAGGTCCCCAAATTTCACTGGTTCTCTAAAGCTAGACAAACTCTCTTCTGAAGAGAACGTCTGTCTGTGCCATTTGTCTGGATCAGAGCTTGAAAATAATAATAATTAATGAAATTTTTCAGAATTCCCCAGACAGGATTCTGACAGCTATAATACAGAAAATGGGGTAGATTTTCCCATCAATTGGCAAACGAGAACTCTTTATCCTATTGCGATTAACTTGTGAGTCACCCAGAGAGTGCATTAAGTGCTATGGAGTGGTAAGGCATCCTTGCTCAAAACCCAGTATTATCTGACTCTAGAGTGCAGCGCTCATCTCCATTTACAGCCCAAGAGCCAGCTAGCAGTTGGAAAGCATGAAACTGCAAGTAGATAAATAGGTACCAATTCAGTGGGAAGGTAACAGCATTCCATGCGGTCCAGGGTCTAGTCATGCCTGTCACATGGCCACAGGAACATCTGCACATGCAGACAGTGCGGGCTCTTGGGCTGTAAACGGAGATGAGCACCGCACCTTAGAGTCGGATACGACTGGCTTTGGAGCAATGGCCCACAGCAAATAAAGAAAGAAACAGTATTTATATTGAATGGAGATACCAGGAGACTGAACCTAGAACTTTGCGCATGCGAAATGCATGCTCTGCTGCTGAATAACCTTTCTTCCGTAAAAGAATGGAGAGTTTCACTCCAAAATAAGCAGCCAGCTGTCTGAACCCTGTAGATGTCAAAAGATCCAGGACATCATCCAGGCCAATTAATTATCCGGGCATCACTCTGCATTTGCTAGCATGATGGTGTGATAGTTGCTGCCCTCTTTGGTAATCTTTGAAATTGAAACACATATTGAATGCTTCCAATCTGTGATCTGTTATTTTGTTTTCCATACTTGTTGGCACATTCTTGTCTGGATTTTGATAGACTCTGTCTGCGTAGCTTGAAATAGCTATGTTGACATTCTATTTATTCCTGGTATGGTACGATATTCTAATTGCTCTCAGCAATTTCACTTCACGTCTAAAATTCCACATTCCTTGTCAGAAAAACCTTGTTCAGAGGGTTCTTCTATCCTTACATCTGTTCCATGTAGGTCTTCAATATAGTGTTTCCATCTTCTCATTATAACCTAATAATACAACCCCTGGTAATTTTTCTCCATTCCTGATACTGTATATGCTTAAATCTCCCTGGATTTCTTTGCTCTTATGGAAGAGGTATCTTGTTTTCTATTTTTTTGAAGGGGTATCTTGTTTTCTATTTTTTGCTGTCCTTTTCTATTTCTTTGCAGAGATTATTATTATTATTATTATTATTATTATTATTATTATTATTATTATTATTATTATTATTATTATTATTATTATTATTATTATTATTATTATTACATGCAAATCACCGAACAGTTGTACAGTATTTAGAATTCTGACCTTATTTCTGCCACTTTCTACTCTGGCATCACCTCTCGTGTTAGTCGTAGGAACTTCATTAGTAAAGGTTTCCCTTGCTCAAAAGCCAGTCGTATCCAACTCTAGGGGTCAGTGCTCATCTCCGTTTCAAAGCCGAAGAGCCAGCGTTGTCTGCTTCTGCAGATGTTTCTGTGGTCATGTGGCAGGCATGACTAGATACCGGAGCGCATGGAACGCTGTTACCTTCCCTCCGAAGTGGTCCCTGTTTATCTACTTGCAATTTCTTGCTTTCAAACTGCTCGGTTGGCAGGAGCTGGGACAAAGACGGGAGCTCATTCTTTCCTGCAGTACTCGGGAATCGAACTGCTGACCTTCCGCCTCCCAGTCAGCGTCTTAGCCGCTTGAGCCACTATTTATATGTTTCTTCTGACTATAGTGTTTTTTCAATCTCCCTTGACAATGTCTTTGGTTTACAATATTCACAGTTCTTTCGGCTCATGCTCAGTTGACTCTAATAATGCAAATATTTTCTTTACATAGTTTTTTTAAAATTCTTGAAGAATGTTGTTTGAATTATATTTTGGTACTATGATTGCTTTAGTAGTGTTCTTGAGGTACACAGAAAGAGTCTGTAGGCATGAATGCACACCATATGCTTGGCATGTATGTGCAGTGGGGGAACCGGTGAAAAGGTAAGCCCCCGAGGTCGTTCCCCCCAAAAGCTGCTACCGGTTCTCCAGGACACTGGGAAAAGTTACCACAGGTTCTGGCAAACTGGGGTGAACCTTTTGCTGCCCATCACTGAAGTAAACTCTCATCCTCTGACTCCAGAGTCATCACTCTAAGCCACTAAACTCTCCAGCCACCTGGGGCTAATATACCCCCATTATAGTCCTGTCCTCCGTGAGTTCATCCACCTCCCTGTTCAAGCTCTCCTAAATAAACTCACCATTTATTTAGGATCCTTCTTTCAATTTGAATGGTCATGTGGAAATGCATTAAGCCAAAGATGACTGACTACTCTCACTGGTCCTCAGAGGATATCTCCAAAGGATTAAACACAATTGAACCGTAGCACAAAACCTCCACATGTGGATAAGGAATCCATATTTCCCAAGGTCTGTGGGAAGCCTTTTCATAGCATGAGAAGTGGGAGGCCACAGACACACACACACACATACACTCAACGGCAGCATGAAAGCCAAAACCCCAGGTCAGTAGCAACAGCACAGCAGTGATTCCCAAACGGAGGAACTGCCTGCTAAGAAAGGCCAGGCTCATCTTTTTTCTTTTGTGTCTTTGAACACTGATAAATTAAAAAAAAAAAGAAAATTAAAGAGTCGAGTTTGGGTAATTGATTGGCAGCTGAAGATAAGGCTTGTGACCCGGTGAGTCTGTTTCATTTCTGAAGGGAAGTACTGTACTGCAAAAGCAGTTTTCCAGTTCTTTTAAACCAGGTTCCAGACTGAAGTTTTGTTTTTGTACTTATTCTTGTTTTGCGTTTATAATTGGAGACGTTTAGTTAATATTCTCATAAGTTGCCCTGACCTTTGGGAGAACGGCGGGATAGAAATCAAATAGCTAGCTAAATAAACAAACAGACATGAACTATCTGCCCCATACAGATTCCTCACCTATGCCTATAGGACAGTGATGGCTAACCTTGACGCTCCAGGGGTTCTTGGACTTCAATTCCCAGAAGCCCAGGTCAGCACTCCTGATGATCAGGGCTTCTGGGAAATGAAGTTCAAGAACACCCTGAGTGCCAAGGTTGGCCATCGCTGCTATAGGAGGAGGAGGAGGGCAATTGACCACACTTTCAGGTGGATTTCTAAGCCCTGGCCAGTCATTTATCCATTCTGGGGAGTCTGAGGAAGAGCAAAGCCAACCACTCTTGGGGGACATTTTAAAGTGTTGACTGAACCCTAACTTCAGGAATCACCTGGTAAGATGTTAGCTGGTGTGGTTTTCTCGCCTTGTTCTCCTTCCCCACGCAGTAGGATGCCCAACCATGGATGATTGCAAGGCTTTCCCCTCGAAGGTATTGGCAATGACCAGGACCTAGTTGTAGTTTCAACTTGACTATTTCAACCAATGGGATTGGCAAAAATACTGGCCAATGGATCAACCCTCTCTGGGATTATCATTTGGCTTTAGGTCAGGGTCTTCAATTATTCCTCACCTATTCCAATCAGGATTGTCTGGCCAGACATCCCACTATGGTAATGGAGTAGACCATACAGCCAGAAACTCAACGCCGAGTGTTGGACAGTGGGAAATAACCTGGCTCCCCAAAGAGGTCAATGGCTACAAATGGCTCCCTCAGTGGAGGAAATGTGTCTGGAACCCATCATTTTGGGCCCAACAGCAAAATGAGCAGAGGGGGAACCACATCACTATTCTGATTCCCAACGGTCATGGAGGCGGAAGAGGCCATGCCAGATGGAATAGCTGTGAAGGCGCACCTTGATGATATCCTCAAGGCTGCAGCAGTCCATTGCAGTCCCGGTTTTAAACCCTGCATGTCTCATTTCATACGTGCCACGGGAGATGGCTCCATGCTCCATATAATAATAATAATTTTGTGTCAGAAATTATTCTGGGTTGAAAGGGTTTTTGCTGGAGGAACTCCACTCAGGGGATGCCCGAATGATCTTTCCCCACCAAAGTGGTCCCTATTTTTCTACTTGCAATGTCTTCTTTACGATCTGCTAGGTTCACTGCTCAGAAATCCAGAAAATCGTAAGAAATATCTTTAATGAATATGTAGCTATCCATTGTCCTCTGGGAGCTCTTCTAGAGGTATGAGCATGTCATAGTTCTAAACTCTGAAATCGAGGGATATAAAAGAAACCATGCTAAACAGGAACAAAAAAACAGTTTTTTTGTCTCAGTTGGAATCAAGAGAAGACTAACAGTTTCCAAAGGGCAGGAAATATACCAGTAACATCCACAACAAAGCAGGTACAGTACAGAAAGCTGATGTGCTGCCTGGAAACAACCCTGAACTGCCTCTGCATTTATAATAGGATTAGAAGGCAAGGTTCTCGTTCTTCTGTCTTTCTTCATGCTTCCTCTACCTCTGTGATTCTTCCCAAGAGTCCAGTTTAGGTGATGGGAAATATTGTAGCTCAGTAGATAAAACTCTATAAGGTGCAGGAAGGGAGGGGGAATAAATTTGTTCTCCTCAAGTCTTGAGAGTGTAAGACAATAATTACAAACATGATACGTCTCACTTTAATTCTAAGCCCACACGCCAGAGGTCTGTGAGGGTTTTTCTCTCTGTGCAACAGTCACCTCCCTCTTTGTGACATCAGTCACAAAACCTTCTCGTGCTGAAAGTCAAAGGTTTGAGTAAGCATTGAGATAACTGCCCATAAAAATAGTTTGATTTAAGGAAGACTGGCTTTTAAGCCGACCTGCCTCCCTCAGCAGGTTACTGACTTGGGCTTCGAAGAACTGAAACCCAAGAACACCTGGGGACCCAAAGTTAAGAAACCTTGTAGTAGTGCATTGGTTAGAATCCTGGACTGGTAATGGGATTTGGGTCTGGATCCTCACTGAGCCAAGACTCCATCAGGTGACCTGGGTTCTCCAATTGGCCTTCTCAAAGGGTTGCTAGGAGGAACACTGTGTCATAAAAATCCTACCTTTGGGCTACACTTTTCATGAGCTATTGCCAGTGGTGGGCTGTCAAAAAATTTACTACCATACCATGGGCGGAGCCACAGGGGAGCCCATAAGGGCTGGGTTGACCCAAAAGGAGGTGATAGACACAGATGGTAAAAAGGCAGAGGGTGAAATGTGGCAGTAAAGGAGGAAAGAGGCCCTAGTTAAGGAGATCTCAACCATTACACACTGAAAGATGATTTATATGGAGTATTAGCCCAGTATTGTCAACTCGGACCAATATCTGCTCTTCTGGTTTTCAGACAGAAACCTTTCTTAGCTCTACATGAAAGTGATGGAGATGGGACTCGGGGCCTTGTGCCAGTAAATCACACTCTGTACCACTGAATTGGTGCTTCTTGCCAGCACAGCTGCTGGCATTTCCTCAGTGGGCTCCCATCCAAAATACCAACCAGGGCCGAGCCTCCTTAGCTTTTGAAATCAGACAAGATTGGAGGTGTTCAAGCAGGACAGGTAATAAAGAGAAATGAGAAGATGATTGTGTACACTGGGAGTGGCCAACCTTAGTGCCCCAGGTGGTCTAGGACTTCAGTTCCCAGAAGCCTTGATCAGCAGATGTGCTTACTTGAGCTTCTAGGAATTCGAGTCCAAGAACACCTGGAGCACCAAGGTTGGCCACCCCCTACTGTACACCATTGAAGTCACTGGAATAAATGAGTGAATACATGGAAGGAAATGGAACCCCAAAAAAATAACAAACATGCTTAGGGGCTGTACTGTAAATCCTGCAGACATAGCCTTTAGGAACCTAGTTGCTTTTGTGGTGCATCAAAAACAGATGCACAAAGGGACAAGCGGGACGAGACAAATGACTCAGCAGTGCAATTGTTTCTAGAAGACACGTGGTTGGAAACTGTCTAGAGAGCAAATGAATGGGCGTTACTTCCTCAGGCACGGTTGTTGGTGAGATAACATCAGTGGAAAGAACTGGACTAGAACCAGATTGTCTAATCCAATATTACATTAATTAGATTATTTCATTTAATACCTATGACCCAGAAGCAAGGACAAACAAAATGAATGAGAGGTCTGTCCTGACTCAACCTTGAGATGGGGCAATATTGAGATAAGTATCTTTGCAGTCATCAAGAAAACTTCAAGAGGGATATTTTTTAAAAAGTTAGAATGTAGTCTTAAAATGACAAACATTGGTTTCCAACCTTAGGTCTCTTTCGGACCCCGAAACAGTGGTTGCCAGGCTTGGGTCCCCTGATGTGTTTGGGACTACAGTTCCCAGAAATCTTGGCCAACACAACCAATATTGAAGGTTTCTGGGAGCTGCAATCCTCGATTAACTGGGGCCTCAAATTTGGCAACCACTGACCGAACATCTTATCCCCTTCAGAAGGGACTACAAGTTGACCTTAGCTTCTTTCCCCATTGAAAGAAATGCCCAGCGGCCCTTTATGGCTGAAGACTTATAATGATTGGCTGCCCAAAGCTTCCTCTTTTGAGGTCCTGACTCTTTACCCTTTGTGCACAATACAGGCAAGCTACTTCCCTCTCAGGTTAAATATCCAAGTTCCACTACTCACCTGTCTAGTTGCTTACAACTGGTGAGTATATAGCAGTATTCCCCAACCTTTGGTTTTTGACTTCAGTTCCCAGAAGCCTAAGTCAATTCCCCAAAGCACTGATCAACCAATGTACTGACTTAGGCTTCTGGGAACTGAAGTCCCTCTGTGGGGTATGGTCCTCACATTGGAAACCGCTGGTATGAAGTAGGGCAGTGATGGCAAACCTTGGCACTCCAGCTGTTCTTGAACTTCAATTCCCAGAAGCCCTGATCAGCAGGAGTGTTGACTTGGGCTTCTGGGAATTGAAGCCAAGAACACCTGGAGTGCCAAGGTTCACCATCACTGGAGTATGGGACTGATTAAACTTAACTGCACATCCAGAGCAGTTAGGCTTCTTAAAAGCATAAGAGCTAAAACTGAAAGGGTAAATGTTACTTCTCAAATCCAAATACAATATGCTGGTTGCATCCAGAGGGACCTGGATGTCTTGGGAGAGGTTGGGCACAAAACAAAGGCAGTTCCTACATTAGCCATTTCATTCAAATTGATCAGCAGTAGGCAGTGTTACCTTACAATCGGGCTGTGGGATCAGGTACATCAACCCAATTGGAAACCTGCTCTTGAATACAAGTTGGTGACAAATATTACTAGACTGAAACTGATGACAGGTATAGCTGAAATAACCAAAGGCGAAGGATGATGTGACAGATAGTTCTGTAATGTGTGCAACTTCTACATGACACGCAGTTGTCATGAGATCTACGTCTTCACTCCGTTGTTATTTACTTTTTACACACAGACACAGTCATATAACAAGACTGGGGGGAAATACTTTTATGCACTTATCTGTATGTGTTTTTAAGCCCACACAAGCTTAAGCTACAATAAGCCTGGATTTCAGCTAACACAAGACTCTTGGTTGTATCCGCAGCTACAGAATGGAAGCTGAAGACGCAAACCCATGACAGATGGAAACTTAAGATGTCACCCTGTACATTACCCTTGATAATTTTGCTATTTTCCATTCCAGTCATGGATACGAAGCACTGCTCATGAAGATACGTGTCTGAAGCCACAAAGGAGGTATTTATTTAAAGCTTGAGGGAGCAGTACAGTCCCCAAACTAGCTTAAAGGGCAAAGTGAAGCAAGAGGAAATGCAGAAAAGAACAAAACAGTTCTGGAATCCAGGCAGTTTACATGCCTTTATAAGTAAAGTTAGTTCTATATTGAAAACCCAGAGAAAGTCAGTGTTTGGGGAACGGTTCTTTACATTAGAAGAGCTCCATCACATGGAAAATTCTTGTTTTAGCTCTTTTAACCTTTTTATCATTTTTGATGTCAGGAAAAGACAATTCTTGGGTCCCCCCCTCCTCTTCTTTTAAAAAATGTTGCAAAAGGTTATTAGTTTTTAATTATTTAAAGCCTCTGTGAAGCTTTACTGCCTAAAGTAATTTTAAAAAAAAAATCCCCAGCAGTTGTTTGAACATACTGAAATGTCATATCGCTCTTGTGTAAGAAACTTGAACTCTCCTGATTGGCCATTGAAAGGTTGGAAATACTGTTTAAATTTTTTAAAAAGTGGCAGTCGTCCGATACAAGAGAAAGCTGCAGTGAAAGGGAGCGGAGCCTGCTCTTCAACCATTAATAAAGATAGTCATATTCAATTAACCAGTGGCCACTTTTAGCTGGAAGAATAGTTCAGGTATCTAGATGTGGAGCCACAGGTTGGCAGTTCGATCCCCCACTGTGCCTCCTGGGAAAGAGCCAGCCTGTATGACCTTGAGCAAGCTGCACAGTCTCGGAACACGCATAGAAGGGTATGTAAACCATTTTGATGTATTCTCTACCTAGAAAACCCAGACAAGGGTTGCCATAACCCTTGATTTTACAGCACACAATGATTACTAAAGACTAGTTTATGAGCTATTTCTTTCAGACCTTGTTGTTGTTTAGTCACACAGTTGATTCTGACCCTTTGTGATGACCCCATGGACCACTATCTGCCAGGCACTTCTGTCCTCCACCATCCTCCTCAGCTCGCTCAGCTCTGTGCCCATTGTGTCCACAATACCATCCAGCCATCTCATCCTTGGCCGCCCCCTTCTTCTTTTACCCTCCACCCTTCCCAGCATCAAGGCTTTCTCAAGTGAATCCTCTCTTATCATTTGATGTCCAAAGTACTTTAGCTACATCTTTACTATTTGACCTTCTAAGGAGCAGTCAGGGTTGATTTCTTCTAAGATCGACCTGTTTGTTCTCTTCGCTGTCCAGGGGACTCTCAAAACAGAAGGGTTATGTTAAAGCTGAAAACTAACCAACTCTCCCTCAACCCATTCATTAGTCAATGCTAACAATTCCATACATTTCAATCCATGTCCAATACCTTGTCGTTAACTGAGGTCCATTTCAAAAGGAAGCCAAGCCAGGACACACACCCTCCCAAGCTTCAGAACAAGACTGCCTGCCGTGTTGTCCTGTCCTAAAGACTGGTCCTTGCGTCTCTCAACGGAAGAGGAAATTATGGGCAGTTCTCTCCCCAACCCCCAAGAGAAGGTATTTCTGTTCAACAGCCACACTTTCCACCTTAACGTTGAGCTCAGTTTTGACCTACTAATCCTAACAAGATCTCACATCGCCTTGCATTCCTGCTCATGCACCAACACTCAAGCACAACCACTGGCGCCCCACATTTGGTTGGAGAAAGTAGTATTTTTAATGCTACAAAAGTCCCCTACCGACCCACAAAGTTCAGAAACAAAGTTGTTTGTCTAGATCAATGTTTCCTAAACTTTTGTTCTTGGACTTCAATTCCCAGACGCGTAAGTCAATTCCCCAAAGCACTGATCAGCCAATGTACCAACTTAGGCTTCTGGGAATTGAAGTGCCCCTGTGGGGTGTCGGTCCCACGTTGGGAACCACTGGTCTAGACCCTTGGTCTGCAAATAGTGGCTCTCCAGGTGTTTTGGACTTCAATTCCCAGAAGCCTCGATCAACAGTAGTGCTGACTTGGGCTTCTGGGAATTGAAGTCCAAAACATCTGGAGAGCCACTATTTGCAGACCACTGGTCTAGACTAAGTTCACAAGGGAACGGTGCAAATCACTGGTTCTGGAATCTTATAGCAACACAATGTTCTGGCCACAGCTGGATTGACTTTTAACAGATGAATGGCAATGCTTCCCTCTGTTGGAGACAAACAAAACTGCTCAAGAAGAGAGAACTGCCCAAGTCATTGGTACCTGTCGGACAGGTGCAATTCAGGCTGGAAAGGACCGATTTTAGAAAGAGGTGATGGAGGCAATGTTATTATGATATAGGAAAGACATCCTTTTTCTTTTAGCTGACTACTGTCTGGGATTGACCTAACTGCAGCATATGATACTGTCGATAATAAGATTCTGCTCCATAAAATAAATACATTTTGAGCCCACCAGGTCGGAAGATGGGGGAGGGGATAGGATAGTGGGAAGATAAATATGATGTTGCAGGGAACGATGCTGTCTAATGGGCTGAAGCTACAGGAGGCCATCTTGAATATTACGAAAAGCTTCTTAATGATTAGAGTAGAACAACACTAGAACCAACTGCCTTGAGAGGTGGTGAGCTCTCCGACACCGGAAGCATTCAAGAGAAAATTGGACAGCCATTGGTAGTAAAATGTTTGGATGCCCACCACTGCCTTTATCTGAGAGACACCGGACTCTCACCATTTCCCTCCGTGTCAAGTAGTAATGAGATGCCAGTGTTTACTCTAATCATCAGAAGTCTGAAAATGATTTATTTGTCTCTGCTCTCAAAAGCCAGTCACAACAACATGAGCACGACAGCAGTTTGGGAATAAAGACAGAGCATTTCTCACAGATGCGCGCTAGAACTAAGCTAAATTAAACCGCCCGGGTCGCAACTCTCTCTCTCTCTCTGTGAACAAAGAGGGAGTAACAGGGAAGCAGCAAGTTTAAGACTGGGAGGTGACGCTTCCAGTTAGTGGGGACTCAACTGGAGTGGAGTTAGGATACAGTCACAAAGCCTGGGCTTGGCTGGCTTCAGTGTAGGAGGCAGGAGTCCTTCTGGGGTGCAGCTAAGGCTGTGCGGTGCAATGCAGCGAATACTCTGGATCCAGGAGGAACCTCTTGCGGGGAGCAGCCTGGGAGTCTGTGGGGGGAAAGGAAGGGAAAGGAGAACATGAGGCATGGAACTTGAATACAAACGCAGAAAATTAATGTGCTGTCCAGGAGGATTGCCTTTCTCCAGTTTTGGGGGTGATGCTCAAAGCAATCACACACGTATATACTGTGTCATTGCGCTTAGTGAGCTCTCTGGGCCAGTGGTGCCCAAACTACAGCCCGTGGGCCAGCTTCGGCTCCCAATGCCAATTCATCCAGCACGCACCACCCTCGTCGCTCCTGGAAGTGGAAGCTGCCCTCGTTGCTTCCGGGAGTGATGAGGTCAGCGTGGGCCATATGAATTGGCATTGGGGGCCGGATCCAGCCCACAGACTGCAGTTTGGGCACCCCTGGTTTAAGCAGAGAAAATGGCAGCCTAAAACCTATCTCATCCTGTTGCAAAGCAGATTGCAAGGCATGTTTTACTTCCGCTTCCGGTGGGAGGAACCACGTGATAGACCCAAAGCCCAAAAAGTTTGGACACCCCTCCTCTGGGCGGCTCACAAGTTAATTAGCATTTGGTGCCCAACATGATAGGTCCCTATTTTGCAGACCTCAGAAGGATGGAAGGCTAAGTCAACCTTGAATCCTGGTCAGGATCGAACTCACAACCTTTTGGTTGCAGCACAGCACTTTAACCACTCTGCCACAAGGGCTCCTGCCATGAGCCATTTATATCCACTCAAGTTATGAGTTGTTTATATTCTCTCCATTTTCTTTCTTTCTTTCAAATGTCAAGCTGGAATATCTTTAGTGACTTATGGCATTTAGCATATTTCTAAATCAAGAACCTTTTATTTCAACCCTGTCCATTTACCCTTACAGGAGCAGATGACAAGAAACCAACATGGAAGTGATTACAAGGCAATCCAAAACATATTTACTCTAAAATAGGTCTCATTGAGTTCAGCAGTTGTTTCCTGTCTGTTTGTTGAAAGTCAAATAATTGATATTAAATATACCATATGACAGTGATGGTGAATCTTTTAGAGACCGAGTGCCCAAACTGCAACCCAAAACCCACTTATTTATTGCAAAGTGTCAACACAGCAACAGGGAAGGAAGCACCCCATTGGTCTGCTGGGCAGAGGGGCGGGGGAAACTCTGTGCTGGGGGAGGGGGAAGCACTCCCATTGGGCTGCTGGGCAGAGGGGCGGGGCAAACCCTGTGCTGGGGGAGGGGGAAGCACTCCCATTGGTCTGCTGGGCAGAGGGGTGGGGCAAACCCTGTGCTGGGGTTCTACTCATGAGTAATGGATCCTTACACTACCTTTAATAGTCCACGCAACAAAGCTGCAATTACCCTGGTGGTGGTGTTTTTTAATCGCATGCAGAAATGTGCAAAACACAATCTTGTTAATGTGCAAATTCTTTCCAAAAACCGACCAAAAAAGAAATACAGTTCTGCCCTCTCGGAATGGTGACTGGTTTTGTTTTGTTTTTGCAGCTTCTCATTCTGCACAAGAGGACAAACCAGGTCAGTGTTTACACCTCTGGGAGTCATTTACAACAGACTGCCTCCTCCAAGCAACTCACATGTCAAGAGCTCCTTCTACCTCATCCGGGTGGATAAACCTAGCAAGAAATAAGAAAGATAACCTTTTAAAAATGGATTTAGCTCCTTGAAAGGACGAGTCCGGTCTCTTTGCAAATATAATTCTGTCTCCTCCGATAACAGTTATATGATATACTAAAGCAGCTCATCCGGTTCCAGAATACAAGACGTAGTAGAGATATGAGCATGTCTCATATAAGAAGCAGAACAACACGGTGAAGGTTGGCATTTCTCCCAGAGTCATCTCTACTTGGACAACAATTTCATTGACCCCCTTGTCTGAACTGGAAAACTACTTTCTTGTCTTGCTAGCTGAATATGACCACAAGAATACAAACTTCACAGGAATCGTGCTATCTTGTATACCAGGGGTCCCCAAGCTTTTTTTTGCACCAAATGCTGCCGTAAATGCCATCCCCATCTAGGGTTGCCATACGTCCTGGAAAACCAGGATTGTCCCAGATTCAAGGTCTAAATTGTTTTCACTGTGTACAGGTTGGGGGGGGGAGCCCCTCTGTGGCTCAAAAATGAGGGGGAGAGGCCCAGCCGAGTGCCAGCCACACCGTTCGACTCGGGCAGTGAGGTATCACACTGCACACAGGGGGCGGGAGCCCCACCGTAGTTAGGCAAGATGGAGGAGGGCCCAGCCATCTGCCTATCTGCCGTGTCTGAAACCCATACTCTTGCTCCGTTTGCTGTCTGTGGCCCAGTGGTTGGGGGACCCTGTTCTAAAGGACATCCTGAGCTTGATAATGTGAATTTTTTTTACACCAAGCTTCCCAGAATCTTCAATTAGCATGGCTTAGAAACCCAGCTTGGTCTTCTTCTTCTTCCATGCCTCGCCAGATGTGAAAATGCCGAAATGAAGGCCCCTTTCAGGGAGTTCATTCTGCAGGTCCGGTCGCCCAGCCGAGTGTGAGAAAGATGAGCTGGCAACGCAAGGTTGCCATTACTAGGGGACATCGGATTGTGATTCAAAAAATACCACAGTCTTTGAGGAGGCACTTTCTGCATACCCCAGCCAAGCGGGTTAGAGGATTCCAGGATTTATTGTCAAGAAAAGGACTTTTCCAAGCTCTGAGGTCATCTAATAGATTTTTGTTTTCTGCGATGCAGAGGGAGGGTTCGTGTCTCTTGCTAATATGTTTCCTAGTCCTCAGCTTTATTAAAAAGACAGGGGGTCTGTTTCAGAAAAGGAGTGTTTGGAACGGAAATGGTCTTACGTCGGATTGAGCTGCGCAAGGCCCCTTCGTCCTCGTCAGGTTCACCAATTCTGGGAACAAAACAAACAAACAGAAAAAAGAAGGGAGGAAATAGAAAGGGAGGAAAATAGATGAGCTTCGTAAACAATCTCTGATGACATACAGTATCTTGGTGGGTTTTTATTTTATTCCTTTCATTTGGAGCAGGGGTGGCCAAACTATGGCCAGTGGGCCAGATCAGGCCTACAACACCAAATCATCCAGCCCTCAGCACCAAATCAGCCCTCACTGCTACTGGAAGCAGACGCGCCATGTGCATGCACAAACACACCCATGGATGCACAAACACTGCTGTGAATGTCACATGCCCCAATCGTGCAGGCAGGGCAAAATGGCCATCCAGCCCTTGAAGCTGACTGAGAGAGAATGATCCGCCCCCACCCCCACCCCCCGGGCTTGAAAAGGTTGGGGACCCTTGCTTTACAGTGTTCAAGAGCTTTGTCATCATCCTCAGTTGTAACCATGATTTACGACAGCCGTGGATGCATTTTACGGCAGCATTTGAGCATGTGTGGGCGCATTTTACTTCCGCTTCCGGTGGGAGGAACCAATAGCTGTCCAGCGGACGTGGTCAGGCCCACAGCGCAAAATGTTTAGCCAGCCCTGGTTTAGAGTACCAGGGGAAGTTTGCTGGACCTACAATCTAGATCAGGGGTCCCCAAACTTTTTGGGCCACGGGTTGATCGCCTGGTTCATGGAGCCACTCACTAATGCCTGGGGGCTGGATGCAGCCCCCTATGCCAGGTCATCTGGCCAACGAAGCCGTACGAGTGCATTTTACTTCTGCTTCCAGGAGCAACGAGGGCTTCATGGGCCAGATTAATTTGTGTTGGGGGCTGCATCTGGCCCCCAGGCAGTAGTTTGGGCACCCCGATCTAGCTCTTGTGATGCAAGAACAACCCAACTCCTCCCCCTGCTGGTAGATGAAGGGGATGCTAGGCTGGAGAAGCATCACTGGAGGAGCTTCACCTGGAGATTTGGAGTTTGCCATCCTCACTATGCAGTCCAAAAAGGTTTGCCATCTTCACTCTTGAGCAGTGTTTCCCAAATGCTGGTTTTTGGACTTCAATTCCCAGAAGCCTAAGTCATTTCCCCAAAGCACTGCTTCTGGGAATTGAAGTCCACTAGTGGGCTGTGTACCCCTTGTTGGGAACCACTGCTCTTGAGGATCGCCTGGCCTCAATAACGGAATGGACAAAGGCCAACACAAATTGAATCTGAATGCCAGCAAGGGGGAGACCCTGTTGCTGGAGGTGGTGGTCCCTAAATTTTGGGGAGTTACATGAACTTGAAGACTGGAAGGTCGGATGTTTGAGTCTCAAGAACTGCATGGCGGAATGAGCTCCCGTCTCTGTCCCAGCTCCTGCCAACCCAGTTCCTGTGTAACCACCGTCCCCTGCAGGCTCATAATGTTGATGAAACCCCTGCCTCACCTAGGATGTTTCTGCATTTGTCTGGCGATATGCCTGCTACTGATTGAGAATCGCTGCCCTATATAATAGTGCCTCTGTGATTTGCCCCCCACTAAATTAAGGTCACTGGGGGGGAAAGGGGGTTACCTTTGCTGCTGGTTGAATTTGCAACGACAGTGTCGACCTGGGTAAGAAAGGAGAAAAATTCTAAGTACAGCTAAGCCATAGGAGAGAACCAGCAGATGAGCACGCGAGGAGCATATTGGCACTACGAAGTTGCAGTCCGAGGTTTCCAACCTAAGGCCTGTGGGCCAGGTCCAGCCCACAGCGCCACTTCATGTAGAGCCCTACCCCTCATTGGGCATTTGAGAAATAAAATGGCTGCCCCTTTGAAGCTGTTAGGACAAAATGCCCCCCCCCCCCTTGAGCTGCTGCCCTTCAGAAAGGGGGTGAAGACCTGGCTGGTGGCACATGTGTGGGGTGTGGGCCGGGAGGTGAGTTCGGTTAGCTGGCTCCTGTGAGTGATCCCCACCTCTCTCTCCCTGTTGCGGTTTTTTAAACTTATTTTTTAAACTTTTTAGTCTTTTACTCCTTGATTTTAAATCTTGAATGATAAGTGATGTGTTTTAACTCTTTCAGACTGTAAGCTGCCCTGAGTCCTCGGAAAAGGGAGGGTTATAAATATAATAAATAAATAAATCATGGAGGGAGGTCAAAATGACCATCCCCTCTTGTTTTACTTCCACTTCCTGGAGCAACAAGGGCGGCACAGGCCAGATGAATCGCAGTAAGCCCATTCATGTGGATTCACAGGGAGCTTGGGCTTCTGGGAATTGAAGCCCAAGAACATCTGGAGTGCCAAGGTTCACCATCATGGATCTAGGCACTGCTGCTCAATAACAGTGTTTGATGTGAGTGAGATAATCATAATAATAATAATAGCAGCAGAAATAGCGTGGTTCAACTTTGCATCTGAAAAATCCGAAATCCAGTCCTGCCTAATGGAAGGGTACAAAACCATTTCACACAACTTTTATTCTGTATTTGTATTATGTCAAAGACGTGTCACTTGCCCAACAACACAATTCAGGCAAACGTCAGTCCTCAGTTGGCTTCATCAGTAAGTGCTGAAAGTGGTCTACTCACTAAGAATAATAAGAATCCCCAGCAGGAACAGCGTGACAGCAAATATGAGACCTCCAACTCTCAGCGAATAATAATCTGGAACGAAAGAACAAAGCTCTGTAATGCTGTAGTCCATGCAGTTCCCAACCTTTTCACGCCGTGGGCCAGACCACGCCCCCTGGAGAGCTGAGTGGGGCAGACCACGCCCCCTGGAAGTGGAAGTAAATGCGCCCGCTTCCACGTTTACGACAGCCACGGCCACATTTACGGCTGACATAACCGCATTTATGCAGGCATGTGTGTGTTTTACGGCTGATGTAAATGTGTCCGCTTCCACTTTAGGGTGCAGCAGTGGGCTACATGAAATGATGCCGTGGGCCGGGACTGGCCCATGGGATGTAGTCCCTCTGTGGCATTTTTAGGGCTTCTACGTTTCCTCACAAACGTCCCTCACATAATATTTTTTTTGCCCCTGGAAATTTCTAGAAGTAATGTGTTGTTGTTGTTTTGAGTGAGTGAGATTGCCAACATCTCCCAGATCGTAACTAGTCAACCTGTGTTTGACTTTTTTGGATTTCATGTTTATTTTTGGCCTTGTGGAAGGCTCTGTTTGCACATACTGTATTTGGCTTGTTGGCACAGCAAAGTATAACATTCGCTTTGAAATGCTTGAGTAACAGAGTAACTGTGTAGTTAGATGGATGGGGTATCAATCAAAATGGATGGATTTAAATCACCTACACTACCATTCTGCCAATTGCCCAAATCCTGCTGCACTGTTACAAATGGGACAAACTGTAGAGGCAAATCGTATTGATATTATTATTATGCCCATGCTATTATTATAATCACATGATGAAAGATGATGGAGGGAACCACACGCCAACAGCATTTGGACACTGCTCAGAGATGCCCTGGCTCAGCATTTCCCAACCTTTGGTTTTTGGACTTTGATTCCCAGAAACTTAAGTCAATTCCCCAGAGCACTGATCAGCCAATGTCCTAACTTAGGCTTCTGGGAACTGAAGTCGCCTTATGGGGCCTTGGCCCCACATCGGGAAACACAATATATGGGACTTTAAAGTGTTTTAAAAATACAACAGAAGATTACAGCATCTGTACTTTGTCTCTAATAAATCAAGCTCTGTGAGGGGGAATTCTGTTTTTGCAACATCTTTATAAGCCTTAGGGAAGTTTCTAGAAATCATTATCTTACCATAGTTGAATGGATCATAGGGAACGTCCTTGGGTTGTGGTGGTTCTGAACAAGAGAGAGATACATACATAGAGAGAAGCAATTAATAACAACATCCTTAAATTAAATTAAATTAACATCCTTACATTAACCATTTCATTTAATCTAATCATGTGAAGGATTTAGGTTCAGTTTATAGCACTGAGAGTAGATTTATATTCATAATATGTCTGAGAGTAGATTTATATTCATAATATGTCTGATTTTGAGTAGTTCACATTTCAGTCTCTTTATATCTGAATATCTCAGCATTGATACATGTGTTCTATATATATTATACAAGCCCAGTGTCTCAGGCTAATAAGGAGTTTTTAAAAAGGATATCAATGTAGAGGCCTCTTATAGTTTCTCCTGAACATGAAATAAGTGGCATTAGAACATCTATGCCAGGTCAGAACCATTTTTCATCAAAACTCAGCTACTCAGTGTAGCTCCTGACAGGAGAAAGCCTGCTGTCATAGAGATGTTCTGAAAAATGACATAATAGACTATAGCTGTCCTTTTGAGTTAACCTCCAATGCATGATCTGAAGAACTGCCCGAGCTGCAGTGGAGAAGAACACATTTAAATAGCCACTATGGAGAAGGGGGGGAGGGGGCTGCAGTGGCTTAGTGGTTAAGATGCTGCACTTGATGACTAGAAGGTTGGCAGGTCAGCAGTTCAAGGCCTGAATGAGCTTCTGTCGTCTGTGCCCAGCTCTTGCCAGCCAAGCAGTTCGAAAGTGATAAATTGCAAGTAGACAAATAGGTACTACTTTGGTGGGAAGGTGACAGTGTTCTGGGCACTCCGGCGTCTAGTCATGCCTGCCACAAGTCCACAGAAACATCTGTAGACACAGAGAGCACTGGCTCTTTGGATGTAAACAGAGATAAGCACCGAATCCTAGCGTCGGATACGGCTGGCTTTTGAGGACGATATCTGAGACCTAAAGATTGACCTTGCCATTGTTCATTTATGAGCGGCCTCAGCATGTCAATACATCCATTATTTCCAAAAGAGATTTTCTAAGCTCTGATGCCTCCTTGAAGAACAGGCTGGATATGAATCTTACAAATAAATGCAGGAATAAATGTTCTTCTTAGGGGGGTTTTATAGGAAGACTGGTTGAAACCAGATTGAGCACCTTAATATTTACATCCCTAAACAGGGGATGACACATAAAAGAAATGATGATCCAGAGCTGCTAGCCAATTTGGAGCCTGAGGAACAAGATTCTTCCACATGTTTCACAACTCCGTTTAATTAATTTGCACATGATCTTTTGTTAACCCTAATTAGCAGAGAGCAGGCTCCTTAAAGGAGGTCTAAGTCGATCCGACAGCTCAACAGCTACCATCTGCAGTGCTAAAATGTTACTGAATAAAGTCACACGATGAGGAGGAAGATCCAAGGACCTTTGGGCCTTGAAAATAAATGTCAGGAAAATTAAGTTGATAGCAGTCAATAGAAAGAAGCAGTCCAAGAAATGCCGCTAACGATAAGAAATCAAAGTGTGGAGCCCTTGGGCATAGCTAAGTACCTTAAGAAAACCCAGAAGCATTTGAAATCTTGATGATGATGATGATGATGATGATGATGATGATGATGATGATGATGATGATGATGATGATGATGATGATGATTGGAAATGCAAATAATTTCTTGGATCAGGGGTTTGACCCAAAAACTACTAAAACTAACTACTAAACTACTAATTACTAAAAAATTTGTTTCTCAAATGCCCTTGGAGGGGTGGGTGGGGACATGAAATGCTACCGTGGGCCAGATCTGGCCCATGGGGCTTAGGTTTGGAACCCCCTGCTTTAAACTCTTACCTGCAGCAAGATAGATTGTTTCATGTGCACAATGAGACATTTAATACAGACCATAACTGTTGATAATTGAAGGTAAAATATACATTGGAAAAGTGTGGGAGCAAGAATGAGGAAAGATTGAAGGAACTGGGCATGTTTAGCCTTGAGAAAAAGGAGACTGGGAGGGGATATGATAACACTCTTCAACTACCTGAAAGATAACCCTGAAGAGGAAGGGCAGGATCTGTTCTCGTCATCCCAGAGTGCAGGATGTGTAATAATGGACTCAAACTAAAGAAAGCCAGCTGTAGGCTGTATATGATGGGAAACTTCTTAAAGGTTAGAGCAGTATGACAGTGGAACCAAATACCTCAAGCGATGGTGAGCACTCCAACACTGGAAGCATTCAAGAGAGAATTGGAGAAACCATCTGTCAGATATCCTTTGATTCGGACTCTTGCAGTGAACAGGGAGGGTTGGACTCAATGGTTTATAAGGCCCCTTCCAGCTCCGTGATCCTATGATTCTATTACTGTTGGTTGAAGAACGCGGAGGACTGTTTTGTAGGAAGACAGTATTGTTGCTTAGCGCTGCCATACTCAAAGTCAGAAGACAACTATTTTCGGTCTCTACCTTTATTCCATTTTAGCAGAGGGAACAGATTCCTGATGGTTCCCATTTGCAAGCTTCCCATCCAACCAGCACTTGAATGGGGATTCTTCTTTCTCCTTCAAACTTACCTGCGGCTGCAGGGACTATGAAGATCCCACAGAGAGGCAGAAGGATCCACAGGTCCATCCTTGTCAGTCTGAGAAGACAGAAGAAAAATGACTGTCATATGCCTGAGCCGACCAAAGAAGAAAGCGGTCTGTCTCTTTTCTTTGGCCCTGCTGTTATTGTTGAACTCCAGACCCCATCATCCCCCGACAATGGCAAGGTGTGCTGGGAAAGGATTTCACCAATAACACTGGTCAACACAATTTTTCTGGCATGAGGTACTCTAACGATTCTAAGGTAATTTTAAGGTGCTGATTCCAAATCTGGCATCCGTTTTTTCTAGCACATCAGGCTTTTGAGATCTCAAATATTGCAATATACCTACGAACAGCAAATTTATCATCATATTTGTCGAGCTAAACAGACATACGGACCTAATAAAATAACATCCAATATGCAATACTTTATTGAACAAACATATATAATTATGAACTGAAGCACAAAGTTGAGAGTGAAAGCATATTAACATATGTTTCCATGGACATGTGGCAAGCATGACTAGACACCGGAGAGCACAGAACACTCTTACCTTTCCTGCCCAAGCGTTACCTGTTTAGCTACCTGCAATTTCTTGCTTTCAAGCTGCTAAATTGGCAGGAGCTGGGACAGAAAAGCTACAGTCTTCCTAGTCACTGGAAGAGCACTGGATTCTGTCAGGAACAGTATGTAGCTGCAAGCCATCTTTATTGCAATACTAAGCATCAGAGGGTGAAAAGGCCTTGAATAGGCACTTAAGAGCCATTAGGTTTGCAAAAGACTGATACCCCCTTTGTTGTTATGGATTGGTTAGGCTACCTGCATTTTTAGAACACTAAGGAGACTGTCCTGATGAACACCTGTACTTCCATATTTACCTTTACATGATTGAAAGAAACCAACATTTATTGTCTGTACATTGCAAATGAGGAAGGGAAGGATATTAACTGACCTTCTCTTGTTTAAATGAGTTTATGGCAGAAATGAGACAAACGGAATAAAGGTCCTCCTGGCATATAGTTTCTTGGTTCAACATTTTAAGCTACTGTGCCAGGTTTTGATGACAAGCCCCCCACAGATGTGTTGGGTTTACAATCCCCATCATCAACAGCCTTTGCTCTGGGGATGATGGACATTACAATCCAAACACACCTAGAGGGAACCAAATTGGGCATGTCTATGCTCCGCTGTCTTCTACAATTCTCAAGAGAAGCCATCAAATTCTCAAGGTACATTTGGAGAACAAGGGGAACGACAGATTTATTTCCTAGGACGGCCCCTAAGCAAGTGAGTGCTGGGACGGTGCTATTTGGCTGGACGATGCAACCCTGGGGACTTTCAGTGAATGGCTTTTTGCTGAATTTTATTTTTCTTGGGTTCTTAATCCCGGCTGTTTGTTTCGGTCGCCTGGAGAAACAGCCTCCCCGCTTTTCCCGGCTGCTCGGCAACATCACCCCAAGCCCATCAGGAGGGCACATTCCTGGAGTTGAGGTTGCTCAGCTGCAGGAGCTCAATCCAGAAGGGCCGCCCTTGCTAGGAGACAAGCCCAAACAGCTTTCTTCTGATGCCTGGATGTAGCCACAGCATTGCAGAGCCAGCCCTACCTTCGGACACCCACTTCTGCTCCTTTCATGTCCCACTCAAATCCTGGACTGCCGCCTTCTTGGCTTTGCCATTGGCCAAAATTAAATCCTCATGAGTGCATGTTTCTGGTAGTAATCGGGAGAGTAGCCAACGAGTCGGATTCTGTAGCTCTCCATATTCATGGTATACATCAGTGACGGCGAACCTTTTAGAGACCGAGTGCCCAAACTGCAACCCCCAAACCCACTTATTTGTCACAAAGTGCCAACATGGCAATAGGGGAAGGAGGAAATGCACCCATTGGGCTGCTGGGCAGAGGAATGGGGGTGAACTCTGTGCTGGGGGGAGGGAGGGAGGGAGCAATCCCATTGGGCTGCTGGCAAACTCTGTGCTGGGGAGGGAGGAAGTGTTCCCATTTGGGCCATTGAGCAGAGCGAACCCTGTGCTGAGGGGAGGGAGGAAGTGATCCCTACGACAATGGCGGCCACAGCTGCTCCTCATCTCCCGGCCATAGGTGGGGGCCGGAGGGTGGTGGCGAGGTGCTCCGCCGCTCATGGCCACAGCGACCTTTTATCCCCTGGCTGAATGAAGCTGAAGAAAAACCATTTTGCACTTTAAGTGAATAAAAAGCCGCCACCCCCTCGCCTTCTCATGCCTCTGTGTACATGTTAAAAGTCAATCTCACCCCCCCTCTTACCTCCACCTTGCCACTAGGCATTTGTATATGTTAATTCCCAGTGACTCCAGCTTCTAAAAGACAGGTAGGTAAAGGTAAAGGTCACCCTTGCTCAGAAGCCAGTTGAATCTGACTCTAGGGTTCAGTGCTCATCTCTGTTTATAGCCAAAGAACCAGCGCTGTCTGTGTCTGCAGACATTTCCATGGACATGTGGCAGGCATACCATATGGGCGCGTTTTACTTCTGCTTCCAGGAGCGACAAAGGCTTTGTGGGCCAGATGAATCGGCATTGGGGTCCGAATCCAGCCCCCAGGCAGTAGTTTGGGCACCCCTAAACTAAACTATGATAAGCAGTAGCTAGCTTTCAGCTTCCACAGATATCTTCTTTCTCCTGCATGACCCCCAGCCTGACGAAGGCAGCTGATGGGCTCCAAAGCTCCCTTCTGCTTGTGATACTTTAAAGTCTAATAAAGGTACCGCTCAGTCTTAACTTTCAAAAAAGAGACCTGTCGCCTTGCAGCCTTTAAGTGGAGAACTGTTCTTCCTGAAAGAGAATGCGTGGCCACCCTGACCCGTTGCTCTTTAAGCCACCACTTTGCCAGCTTGCCCCAGTCCGTGCTGTTGGGTCTCTCTTGACATTTCACCACCCAGCACTGGATAGAATTCGGAGCAGGGGACAAAGTGTTATCAAGACAAGCGCATGAGAGAGAGAGAGAGAGAGAGAGAGAGATTAGGAGAGCTAAATTCATTCTGCTTTGGCTTTGGGACAACAGGCAGGACGAGATGCTGGCCATGCATTGCTGAAAGTGAAAGCACAAGGAAAGTGGGAGTACATTCTGGTTCAGACTGATCTACCCGCTACTTCCTAACCTCTGAGGCAGCCTTGAAAACAAGATCACAGAAGACAGCAGCTCCAATTCAATTCTTCTAACAAGCTCGCTTGCTCACAGACATGTCTGTCTCTCATTCTTGAAATGGTGGCAGCCTCAAAGAGAAGCTGTGGGCAGTGGAAGGGGAGACGGAGACTCAATGCTCTTCCCGTTTGCTACCGGCCACACCTCTTGTGTCCATTTGGGTTTTAAATAGCAGCCACTGGAGTGGTGGTAGTAGGACGATGTTTCCACTGAAAGGACTGAAAGGGGTTAGTTATGCACTGTTTCTCAATCTTTAGTTTTGGAACTTCGATCCCCAGGAGCCTAAGTCAATCCCCCAAAGCACTGATCAGCCAATGTACTTGCTAAGGCTTGAGGGAATTGATGTCCCCCCCCCCCCGTGAGGTGTGGGCCCCATGTTGGGAACTACTGGGTTAATGGTTCCTCCCTGGTTTTGCAGGATGCAAAATGAATGAAATGGATTAGGATTTGAGATCTCTGCTTTCAGATGTGATACTCACTCCATGACCAAGTAATATCTCTGAAACTTATCGGTCTTGATCAAGGTTGCTGTGTCAGGTTTAGAGGATGGGCAAAGCTGCTATATATGTTCCCACTCCCCTTCTAATTTCAACTCCCCTCTGGGGATTTGAACTGACAACCTCTTGCTCACAAGGCAAAATTGCAGCCTCCAAGCCACAGTGGATCCACTGTAAATGGGGCTGTTTTGTAACCTTATCTTTGGCAGCACAGGAGGAGAAGTTAAACAGGGGAACATGGAGCCCCACTCATTTGTTCAGTCATTCTGGGCATCACAGCTTGGCTCGGCTCTTTGGATTGACACCCAAAGGGAGCACCATGGTACTTGGGACCTGGGGGGGGGGGGTTGCC
Organism: Furcifer pardalis; assembly: GCA_030440675.1. Classification (NCBI taxonomy): domain Eukaryota; kingdom Metazoa; phylum Chordata; class Lepidosauria; order Squamata; family Chamaeleonidae; genus Furcifer; species Furcifer pardalis. The sequence continues at coordinate 315,112,108 of CP126890.1, read as the reverse complement.
CCGGGCTGAGTCCCGGTAGCCCAATGGCTCAGCCCACTACTGCCTATACTGTCAACACTCCATTGACAAAATTAAGAATGTAAATGGAAGGAGTCTATCTAGCTAGGTTATACTGCTATAGACCATATTTTCAGCAACTCAACACCAATCGTCAGGCAGTGGTTAACTAACCTGACAATCCTGAGGACTAACGGCTTTGGGTGACAAAGTCCATAGGGAAGGGTGATAGTCCCCAAGTGCCAGAAACATACACCGATGAGGACTTGAGGTTGGCCAACGACAAAGCCAAGAAAGTGGCTTCCTTTTGGCAGTTCAGTCTTTGATCAGGACACGAAAGAAGGAGAATCCAGCTGCCTGAATTTTCGGATTCACTTTGCAGATACGGCTACAGCAAATGCCATTATGACATATGCCCTTCAAAATGACCCACAGCCCTACCGCCTGCTAGACTGGAGAAGTCAAGAAGTATAAAGAATTAAAGATAGAAAGATTGGCCCTGAGTATCTCATTTTCTGCAACTCTGCTTTGGGTGGATTTTGTTGTTGTTCTTTCCGACAGGGAAACAAATAGCCAGGAATGCTCTAAGGCAAACGTCTTGGTTCCAAGGCAGGAAAAGCTCAGCTGCTACCCTTTCATGTCGCCCCCTCCCCTAGCTTGTTGTGGGACAAAATGATCTAAATATACCTAGGCTGGCAGCCTAGAGTTATAAATATGCCCTTCACTCATTCACCATGGCACTCAGCCCCACTGCTCAGCTGGGGTTCACGTCAGTATTAAGCCTTCCTAAAGAAGGCAGAACATCAGACCATAAGTACAACCAGATGAAGACACAGCTTTGGAAACGATATTGTTGTAAAATGTTACAAGTAATTGCGCCTCTTGCGGGGTGGGGGACATGACTGGCCAGGGGAATCTGGAAGTTATAGTCCGAATATATAATATTTCTCTCTCTGGTTAAAGGAGAAGACCTTTGGCCTCTTGCCCTGTTCCTTCTTTGAAAAGTCCAGGGAACTAGATAAAAACCATTATAGATGAGAAAACCAGACTCCTCAATGCGAAACGTCCACTAATACTGGCATCCATCTTTTATTTTAAAAGTCATCCCAGAGTGCAGGATGTGTAATAATGGGCTTAAACGTAAGGAAGTAGGCTGAATATCAGGGGAGACCTCTTAATGGTTAGAGCACTACAACAGTGGTGGTGAGTGCTCCAACACTGGAAGCATTCAAGAGAGAATTGGACAACCTTCTGTCAAATGTGCTTTGATTCGGATTCCTGCATTGGGTAGGAGATTGGAGTCGATTGCCTAAAAGCAACCTTCCAACACAGCTATTCTATTCTATTCTATTCTATTCTACTTTCTTCTTCTATATTTCTCTTTCCTCCAATAGGCAGGGCTCCCAGACTCCCCACTTAATCCGCACAACAGCAGTCTCAGAGTGTGTTAAGAGTCTGAGACACAGAGAAACTGGCCAACCAAGGTCATGGCTGAGCGGCTATTTGACCATGAATAATAGAAGTCGTCGTCCCCCCCCCCTCCGGTGCCCTAACCACTGTTCCACACAGGCTGTTATCCCTCTCTCTTCAGTTCCCAAAGATTATCCAGAACGTGTAACAAATGAAACATTCACAAAAATCAAAGCATCAGTGTATTAAAGTGCCAGGAAATCATCCCCATCGAGCAACGGAGCGTTGAACAGAAGCGGTGGATGTTAAAGCCCGTTCGAACTCCCTACTGGAAAGGTTTGAGGAAGGAGAAACACACTCTATCAATGGTTTCTAAAGCACCGGGCCAAACAAAGGCCAACAGGCCGGATCCAGCCAGCAGTGCCATTTCATGTGGCTCCCCCACCCCTCCAAGGGCATTCAAGAAACAAAATGGCTACCCTTTTAAAGCTGTTGGGACAAAATGGCCACCCCCACCATCGAGCAGTCAGGGCGAAATGGTCGTCCAGCCCTCAGAGATAACAGAGAAAGTGTGACCTAAGCCCCGGCATGAAAAGGTTGGGAATCCCTAATTTACGCGGAAGCCTTCACCAGGCAAGTCTGTGAAAAGGCATCTCAAGATTATTAAATATTAAGTTTATTAAATAAAAGGCATCAAAGGTTTATTAAATATTAAGTTTATTAAATATTAAGTTTTCCATCCTTTGCTTTTTCAGAAATGGGAATCAAGCAAACTGGCCTGATCACATCCATTTCCGAAAAAAGCAATTATACAGAGGAAAATCTGTCAGATGGGGAGATCCCTATTTATTCTGACAATTTTTTAGCCTTTTAGGCAAATAAAGAGGGTGACAAAGTCCACTTTCCTAGATCATCTGCAATATTGACCCTCATTTTAAGGACTACTCGAACTGAGTAGTCACCGCCATGAAAAGCAACATCTGACAAATCCCTCTCACGTAAGCACCAGATCTCCATGTGCGATCTAATAGGCATGCAATTTTTACATTTCCAAACACTAGGAACCTTTGAAACTTTTGAACATTCTCGGACCAGCTCATCTACTGAAGGGCATTCTGTGGATCAGCTGCTATGGGCTCCTGTATATGCTACAGAGTATTCTGGAACACATCCCAGAGAGCATGTTCAAGTCATGTGCAGTGTTGGATGTGAAATAAACCACCCTCTCTCTCGCTTTCAAATGACATATCCACAGTGGCGCAGCAGATACTACCAGCTAATCTACAAAAAGGTCCTGCAGGCATTATTCTGCTCTCTCTCTGTTCTTCCAATAGCTGGTACTCAATGTCATATGATCTCTGAACCAGAATTTGTGGATGAGGAATAAGAATGAGATATTTTTTTTTTGACTACAACACCCATAATTCCCTAGCATTACAACCTAGCTGATTTTGGGAGCCAACTTTTCTAAACTGTGGTCTCCGCTAGAGCTCAAACTTTTTAGGCCATGGGCCGATCACGTGGTTCAGCGGGCCGGTCACATGGTTCCTCTCACCAGAAGCGGAAGTAAAATGCACTTTGCAATCTGTTTTGCAACAGGATGACATGGATTTTAAGCTGCCATTTTCTCTGCTTAAACTAGGGATGCCCAAACTATGGCCCATGGGCCAGATCTGGCCCCCAATAGCAATTCATCCAGCTTGTGCCACCCTCGTTGCTCCTGGAAGCAGAAGCAAAATGCACCCCTACAGGCATGTTTTGCTTCCACTTCTGGGAGCGATGAGGGTAGCGTGGGGCGGATGAATTGGCGTTGGGGCTGGATCTGGCCCATGGACCATAGTTTGGGCACCCGTGTGCTAGAGGTTCAAGGCCTGTAGGCATGATGATTCTTGGAAGAGGTCATCCTTCAGGGTCATAAACTTGCATGCTGTCTAAACTGGTTATGATGTTATTGGACCTCGTGATAGCCCACTGCCTCAAATCACTATACAGTACTGTATATATGTTCAAATCACACCATTTGTATATAGAGTGCATAAATCTAGCACCAACGAAGTGAAGAAACACCTCTGCACCAGTCTTGTGGCTGATGGCAAACCACCAATGGCCACACTTAGAATTGGGACTCTACCCTCCCCAGCTGTGTGGTGGGCAGGAATTCAACAGGTGATGCTTTTCATAGAATCATAGAATAACTGGGTTGGAAGGTGTCTTTTAGGCCATCAAGAACAACCAAATTAAAAGCATAGGTTTAGCCTGTTGAACTTGTGCCTGTCTCACAATTGTTCCAGACAGAGCACCTTTTCCAAAGAAGCACAAGGCAACTCTGGCACTGCTCCAACATAGACCATCTGCCCCTACAGGTTTCAAAATCACTCCAATTACCTTTTTTAGAAAAATGCTTTCTGCATCCCAAGGAGCCCCAACCCAGAAGGGGGAACCCCGTAAACTGGACTCTTTGTCGGCCTTTATCCTTCTCCAGGCGGTCTCCAGGAACTTTTCTTGATCCGACCCAGTTGGTGCATGCAGGAAAAGTGTAATGACCATAAAAACTCACCTATCCAATTTGAATTTTTGACTCTCTGGCCCTATTACTTTTTGCTTACTTTTCCCACTGCAGGACTTTCCCATGCACCGACTCCCGTGAGATTGGCAGTGGAGGAAAAGTTTTGGCAACCTTTTAAAAGACAATTTTTGGACCTTTCATTCTTTAATAATAGTGAGTGAGTGCGTTGAGTTGAGTCTTCTTCTTTTGTGTCCCAGTCAACCCCTCGACTGCCAAAATGAAGCCACTTTCTTGGATTTGTTGTTGACCAAACTTAAGTTCTCAAGAGCATTTCTGCTGCAGAGTATGCTGCTCCAGTACGGAGTGCATCCACACATGCAAAACATGTTGACGTTGCTGTTAATGAAGCCATGTGTATAATGACAGGATGCCTCAAAACCTACACCAGTTGAGAAAATACAATCTCATATTGGTATTGCTCCATGCCTTAGATAAGGAGAGAAGTAGCAGCAGATGCCAAGAGAACTAAGCAAGAGAACGGCCCTTGACATCCTCTGAACGGAGATGATCCTCAAGTTCACTGGCACAGATCCAGGAAGAGCTTTATGGCAAGAACAAACATTCCTGAAGATACACAAGAGCAAAACCAAGCTAAAAGATGGAGGAAGGAGGTCACTGGACAAGGAACATCACTGAAGGACGACGTTGTTGAGGAACTCAACCTCCCTTACCTCATTTTGTAAAGGCAAAGGTCACCTTTGCTCAAAAGCCAGTAGTATCTGACTCTAGGGTTCAGTGCTCATCTCCATTTCCAAGCCGAAGAGCCAGTGCCATCTGCTAATGCAGAAGTTTCCGTGGTCATGTGGCAGGCATGATTAGACACGGGAGTGCACAGAATGCTCTTTGCTTTCCCACCAAAGTGGTCCCTGTTGATCTCCTTGCAATGCCTTGCTTTCGAACTGCTAGGTTGGGCAGGAGCTGGGACAAAGGCGGGAGCTCATTCTGTCCTGCAGTACTCGGGAATCGAATTGCTGACCTCCCGCCTTCCAGTCAGCATCTTGGCCACTTGAGCCACTGCCAACACACTGTGTGAATGTTGGAAGACGTACCGTATATGTGTTTAAGATGCTCTGTTGATTCTGGGAGCCGCCCAGAGTGGGCGGAATAATAATAATAATAATAATAATAATAATAATAATAATAATAATAATAATAATAATAATAATAATAATAATCCGGCTCATTTACTGTCCTGCCAATTACTGGCAGAGAGAGATGCCGATGAGGACTTCAGTTTGGCCAAGGACAAAGCCAAGAAAGGAGCTTCCTTGTGGCAGTCCTGGGTTTGATCGGACACGAAAGAAGTAAAATGACCAGCAAAAGAGAGGCATTCTCTCTCTCTCTCTCTGCACATTCACACAGCGTGTTGTCGAGTTGAGTGAGACATAGAGAGAGGGGGAATGGGCCAAAGGGCAACGGAGACTGCCCCGTTCCCACATTCTGCCAACTCTGCCCCCGGAGGTCCTCCGAAGCCACGTTTTTTCCACCCCGCGCCCGCCGTTAGCCACGGCTTGCCCTCAACTTACTTGCGCGCCCGTTCCCGACGATCAAGCGTGTCCCGCGTCCCGAGACTTCCCCACACGCGGCCCCGGGAGTTTCCTTTCTCCGCCCGCTGCTCTCTCCGGGCGGGGCGGTCCGGGGCTCAAACTCGCGAACCCCAGTGGGCGTGGGAGGCCCCGCGGAGGGGGGGAAGGGAGGAGGGAGGGAGGGAGGGAGGAGGGCCAGGCCGGCCCTGGGCGGTCCCGAAATGCCCATCGGGTGGGTAGGGGCCGGGCCGAGGTCCGGAGCGGCGGAAGGGAGGGTGCGTGGCCAGAGGCGCAGCGTGCAAGCGCTTGCACAAGTCAAGCAGCCAGAGGCCGGGGTGGGTGGGAGGGGGAGGTTCACCAGAGGTCAGCTTGAGCGGCGTGCAACCGGAGGCGCTGACACGCATGTTACACGCCAGAGAGTGGCCAACAATCACTTTATTAAAGCAAAGCAAGGCAGTAGAGGTAAAGGTTTCCCTTGCACGAAAGCCAGTCGCATCCGACTCTAGGGTTCAGTGCTCATCTCTGCTTCGAAGCGGAAGAGCCAGCGCCGTCTGCTTCTGCAGACGTTTCCATGGTCATGCGGCCGGCATGACTAGACATCGGAGCGCATGGCACGCTGTTTACCTTCCCACCGAAGTGATCCCAGTTTATCTACTTGCAAATTCTTGCTTTCTGAACTGCTAGGTTGGTGGGAGCTGGGACAGAGACAGGAGCTCACTCCATCACACTGCACTCAGGTTTCAAACTGCTGATCTGCTGACCTTCCATTCTGTCAAGCTCAGCGTCTTAACCACAAAGCCACTGCAGCCCCTCAGAAGACAAAATTAATCACTACAGAAGGCGTACACAGCTTTAATGTTGACAATGAAGAAATCCAAGAGAGTAAAATATTTTTTATTCCTCAGTTCAATCATCCAGTTAAATGGAGGCTGCATTTCAGAAACCAGTAGGTGAGTGAAAATTGGAAGGGCAGTAATGACAGAGATAGAGAAGACCATCAAGTTTGAGGATGTGTGACTGGAGACCAAGACCAAAGTCATCCACACTGTTGCATTTCCCATTTGTCCTTTCAAGTCATTTCCCTCTTCTGGAAGTCCTAGATGAGTTTCCAAGGTATAGAAGATGTTCAAGGAGTGCTTTATCTCTACCATCCTGCAGTGAGTTTCCATGACTTAGCAGGATTTGAACCCAGATCTCCTGAGTTCTAGTCAGGGACTCTATGGACTACACAACTCTGGCTTTCATTTATGCTGAGGATCTTGTACTTACTGCTCGGTGGGACTTCTTTCAAACAGTAGAACCTCTCCTGACAGCTGCATTAGAAGAACTTGGCATACATTATGATGGAAAGCAACCTAACCCAGTGGTGGTGAACCTATGGCACGCATGCCAGAGGTGGCACTCGGAGTCATCTCTGTGGGCATCTGTGAAGTCACCCCAGCACAGAGTTTGCTCTGCCCCTCTGCCCAGCAGCCCAATGGGAGCACTTCCTTCGTCCCCCTCAGGACAGAGTTCACACCACCTCAGCAACCCAACGGGAGCGTTTTCTTCCTCCCCTGTTGCTGTGTTGGCACTTTGCGATAAATAAGTGGGTTTGGGGTTGCAGTTTGGGCACTCGGCGTCTAAAAGGTTCACCATCACTGACCTAAAGCCAACCCTACAAGGAATCAATTATGTACCTGTCAAGAAACAAGCAGGCATTTTGAACACTTCAGGTTACTGGAAGGCTTTCCAACTAAACTATGGCATCAGTCAAGATGTTGTACAGCCACACAGGGATTAGTACTATTCAGAAAGAGATACTAAGCAAAGGAAAATCCTAGAACTTGATCATTTTATATATACATAGCAAACGACAGCCTGAATGTTGACAACACCAATGGCAGCAGTCAAGATGGTCTACAGGACACTTTCTTGTATATACTGGTGTATATATATGTATATATATATATAACCTTAATCACTATTCACCCAAACACAAAGCAATTTTCATGGCTGTTTTTCAACAAGTGTGAATTTCAGTGTGCACAAGAAGGTATCCTGTAGACCATCTTGACTGCTGCAATTGGTGTTGTCAGCATTCAGGCTGTTGTTTGCTATGTAAAGCTTGGCGTCCTTTTTTTTCTGCTGGTAACCTGGGCATAGTGCAACAATATCAAGCCATTTCCTGGCACTTTGAATCATAGATAACCGGAACACAATATCCCTCATTCATAAACCAGAGGGGATTTTTAATGAATTGATTTATTATAGAAATATCAATCACTTTTGCAGATGTTTTGTCTATATAGGTAAAGGTTTCCTTTGGTCGAAAGCCAGTTGTATCTGATTCTAGGGTTTGGTGCTCATCTCCATTTATAGCCAAAGAGTCAGCACTGTCTGCATTTGCAGACATTTCCATGGACATGTGGCAGATATGACTAGACACTGGAGTTTGTATCAAATGTCTTACTGTCTGCACATTCCAAAATATTATTGTTCTACTGACTACTGTCTTAGTCTTAGACTGTACTAATTTTAATAAACTAGACAGCTATATCATCTCTGATTTTAGGACAGAGCATCTGTTTGCAAAAGCATATCAATAGCTCTGTATACACACTCCTTCCATATAGCTGCATTGTGGGCAGGTCTGAATGTTCATAAAGGAAGACTATGTGTGTGAGTTATGAATATTTTCCAAAGTTAATTAATCCTGTACAGTCTCTTAAGCAATAAGACCAGAAACACAAAATTTCTGTGGATGCTTTCCATTTTCCAACCCAACTTAATAACTGGGTTAGTTATATCTGGTACTTCATAGCCCCAGTAAGGTCTACTGATAATTGATATCTGCATTGGCCGAACATAGACATTTGGTGACCTCTTCTGTTAAGAGTCGACTATATAAGCTGTTGAAAATTCAGTGAAATCAAATCTTTATTATGGCCCAAGACCCACATTGTACAACAAAAGATAAAAGTTAAGATGAGGATACTTAAAATATATTTTAAGAGGACTGTATCTGTTCAGATGCTGCAAATGCAGATACTGCAAATGCACAGTGCTGACTCTTTGGCTATAAATGGAGATGAACACCAAACCCTAGAATCAGATAAAAGAGTGATAAAATTAGTATTTAGTAGCAAGGGTGCTGTTGAAAAATTGAGCCTGAAAAACTCCAGGTCATAAAAGATTTGCCTATTAGATCCTTTCTGTATATGTACTAGGTGGTTCTTCTGCAATCGTCTCGGCTTCTATCAACTCTCTTTTATTTTCTCATGCAAAAATGTGTATTATAATCAGTGGAAGGGCCTATCTTTGTGAATGAGCCACAATGGGCTGCCACTACTTATATTTTACTTGCTCCAGAGTAACATCCCAATAGAATTCTGGAGAAAACTTCACGCTAATTCGTTTGGATGAAGATACACTTTAGCGGTTCGAAAGCAAGAAATTGCAAATAAATAAACAGGGACCACTTCGGTGGGAAGGTAAACAGTGTTCTGGGCACTCCGGTATCTAGCCATGCCTGCCACATGACCACGGAAACATCTGCAGAAGCAGACAGTGCTTGCTCTTTGGCTATGAAACAGAGATGAGCACTGAACCCTAGAGTTGGATACAACAGGCTTTTGAGCAAGGGTGACCTTAACCTTTATATTACCATCTCTACAAGAAATCATTTACAGTAATTGGCAGGTTTGTGTTTTTGGGTGGTTTAGAAAATGACCTGTAGGGGGTGATATATTCCCAATAATGGGATTATTATTTTTTAAACAGCCACGTAAGGGAGGGAGGATGTATCTGTACAGGTAGATTTTCGTCAGCAGTGGAATTGCTAGCATTGCTGGAGTTGTTTTGCCAGTTCCCAACTTTGTATAAGACTTGCATGCATTAAATTTAGGATAGGGGTTTTTATTTTATTTTATTTTTGGAACTGAGCTCCCTTCTATGAACAGAACTGTGCTTGCTGAATATGTTTGTGTCAGGATATGTCACATTGTAAAAACCTTGTCAACCCATAGCTACTTTCTTGCATCAGTTTCTGGAGATAGATTCTCTTCCTCTTTACTCATGAAAAGAAGGCTTGATTTAAAGGAATGTGCATTTATTTATTTATTTATTTATTTATTTATTTGGCTCATGCATTTATTTTTACAGTTTAATTCACTGGTCCAAGATACATTTGCACAAACTCAAATTTTGGCAGCTACAGAATGGGGGCTTCTACATGCAGATTTAGTCAAACACAAAGTGGATGGGCAGAACTTTTTAATTACTGATTTATTATTTATTTATTTGTCCTATTCGTCTTCCAGAACAGTTCTCAACCTTTTTAAGCCAAGGGCCAGCCCAGGTCACGCCCCCTCAGACAGCTTGGGGGGGGGGGGCGGACATCCATTTTGCCCTTCCTCTACCACATGGCACTTCCTGGTGTGGTGGAGGTGGGGCACGTAAAATGGTGCCATGGGCCGCATCTGGCCAGTGGCCCACAGTTGAGAATCCCTGTTCTGGAATCTACTCTACATTTCAGATCCCTGCACTTAGCACGAGGTTGGACTCCATCCCCTAAAAGGCCCCTTCCAACTCAATAATTCTATGATTCTAAAAATGACTTGGGTAATAACCCATTCTCAAAAACATTTTTATATGCTTCTTAAACAGCTCCTGTTTGCCCTCAGACACTCCTTGGAATGTCAGTTATGCGGCTGCCATTCTGTAGCTGCCAAAAATTGAGTTTGAGCAAACATATTTCGGACTAGGGAATTAAACTGCGAAAATAAATGCATGAGCAAACAAATATAAAGGTATATATATCTAAAGGCCAAAGAAGAACTATCAAGAACAGGAGTTCCCAACCATTTCAAGAATTCAAGGGCCTTTTCAAAGGATTGGGCAAATCCACAGAAGAAAGTTACGGAAACCTTCGGAGGTAGTACCAGACTGGGTAAACATGGTTCAGTTCAAGCAGTTTCACTTTCTGCTTGGTGGTGAGCAGAGGTTTCATCAAAACTGACCTGGGGTTGAGGAGGACTTTGTGTGCCAAAAGGGCTCAGGACCAGAAAGTGGCCATAAAAACACTTTTACCACTGAACTCGCCCTCGGCTAGTTGGGACGAGGGAAGGTGAAACAGCTGAGCGGCCCGCTGTCCGGCCATGGCTGCGGCCGCTGCTTCCACCACCGGACTCGCCCTCGGACATGGTGGGGTTGAGTTTTGATGGGTTTTCCCCCAAAGTGTTTTTCTATTACGATAATTCGATATTTGTTATTGTAATTGGGATATTTTTTGAAATGTTTTGAAATGTATGTTTTTTGTATTATGATGATTGTAATTGTAACTGTAATTGTATACAGTACAGTATATTGTATCTTTGTTAGCCGCACAGGGTCGCTTGGTGAGTGGGGCGGCATACAAGTCGGACGACTGATGATGATGATGATGATGATGATGATGATGATGATGATGATGATGATGATGATGATGATGATGATGATGATGATGATGATAATAATAATAATAATAATAATAATAATAATAATAATAATAATAATAATAATAATAATAATAATAATAATAATCCCAGAACAGGATTAGTGGTATGGGTGACAAACTGCAAGGTGGAAGACTACTGCAATATATTGTCCCCCAAGGCAATCTTCATGACTAATTGCAATGATGATTGTCAATATTCAGAATCAGATATGGAACTTGAAGAAGAAGATTGTTCTGTAACTTGGTCCAGATCAACATGATTTCAGTGCTAACTGGAAAAGGAACAGATTTGGCCCAAGGGATGCTAGTGGCTGATATGCCTCATTGGCCTTACAAACTGAAGGCAGCAGTTCACATGGATTCCTGGTAAACTTCTTTCCCATGCCTTCAAATCCCTTCTCTGCTTCTTCCTAGCGAATTGTCCTCTCCTTCCCCTCTCCAAAGGCTGTTCCACTCTGGTTCTCCCTGGGGGGCTCCTCTTATGGCAAACAGCGGTTCTTTGAGTTCAGGTCCTCTTCAACACTTCAGCTCCGTCACCGCCCTTCCCGAAGGACTGCAGAACAAAGCTATGTGTTGTGAAAGGAAATGTGGAGGGCCTGGGCGGGAATCCCAGCTCCAAGGGCACTTGGCCAAACAGCTGGGTCCATTGTACGGTTGAGGGCTTGGGCTTTTGCTGTGTACAGGACTTTATAGCTTGGTATTTGGGGTGGGGGTGGGGCGGGGGGTGCGCATAAAGGAGGACCCAACGGTCACCATGTCAGGGAGAGTGGAAATTATTTGGCCTCCTTAGAACTTCAGAGGAGGAGCTCCATGGAGATGCGGAGAGTGGAATGACCCTGTAAGAACTGCCAGTTCTTCCTTCCCAACCACCCCTCATAGAGAACCCCCCCCCCAAAAAAAAAAAAGCTATTAAAACAAAAACAAAACAGCTTCTCTTCAGAGGCCGTAATTGCAGAGTAGGCAAAGCTATTTTAGATTAGAGCAGCGTTTCCTAACCTTTGGTTTTTGGACTTCAGTTCCCAGAAGCCCAAGTCAATTCCCCCAAAGTGCTGATCAGCCAATGTACTGACTGAGGCTTTGGGGAATTGAAGTCCTCTGGTGGGGCGTGAGCTCCACGTTGGGAACCACTGGATTAGAGCTTTCAAGAAACCTTAGTCCTTTAATTAAACACCCTACAAAGATTCTTAAGAGTGGTGGGGACGGGGGAGCAGCTGTGTGGTTCTTGTACACAATCCAAAGGCAAGAGTTGATGATACCTTTATTCAGTTATTTGGGAAAACACAAATGCTAGCTTTCAGCCCAAACAGGTCTTCATCAAGTGGAGGCAACCCCTTACCTGGGGAGGGTGCAGAAGGAAAATAACTTCTTCTTCAAGTGCCATATCCGATTCCAAATACTGGCGATCATCATGGCAATCAGCCATGAAGATTGTCCTGGGAACGATATAATGCAGTGGCCTTATGCATCGCAGCATGACACCCATAGTACCACTGGTCCAGTTCCTTGAGTCACTTTCTGGTCCTGAGTCCATTTCAAGTCCTCATCAGCCACAGGCCAGGAATGATGAAACTGCCGCCCTCCATCAAGTGGGATTTAATTCACTCAGGGACCATCACCTTTCCCTCGCCTTTTGATCGACTTTGCCACCCAAGGCCGATAGTCCTGAGGGCTGTTAGTTTAGTTAACACCCACCTGATGGTGGTCACCGTTGAGTCGCTGGCAGCATGGTCTGCTTTGTTACCCTAGCAGGATAACCTGGCTAGAGTACTAAAAATTGTGGATATTGTGGTTTTAAATACCACCTACAATAAGGAGAAGGAACTCTGTAGGTTTCCTTCATCTGCCAATTTACTGGGAGTGCCTGAAACAACACCAGAAAGAACAGGCAGGCTTATGCCACAAAACCAAGGTCTCAACTGTTGGACACTCTTCCAAGTACCTTCTGTTAACCTTCTGAATGGTTATCTACCCACATTGAATTTTAATCCTCTGAGATCTTCACAGAAAGGTCCCTTGCAGAGACAGCAGGGGACCTTCCCATACCACCAAACCCATCCCTTTCAGCTGGCACATTTGTCTAAAAAGAGAAGGCAAAGGAGAGAAATTTTGCATGTGGAACGAGAAAGATGGCACAGGCGGACAGATCTGTGCTGTCTAGTCAAGTCTACCATCCCATTGCAGCTAACCCAACAGGTAGGGAACTCAGTCTCATACTGCGTTGTGGAACAACAACCAAAAACACCCCAAGTTTCTAGACAAAGGATCCTCAACCTGTGGACCGTGGGCCAGATGTGGCCCATGGCATCATTTTCATGTGGGCCCCCTACCTCCTCCACCACACCAGGACATGCCATGTGGTGGAGGAAGGGCAAAATGGCCATCGAGCCCCTGAAGCTGTCTGAGGGAGCGTGACCCAATGGCCCCCGGTTTAAAAAGGTTGACAACTCCTGTTCTAGACCTTATGGCAGGAGTTCTCGACCTTTTAAAGCCAGGGGCCATTGGGTCATGCTCCCTCAGACCACTTTGGGGGCTAGACAGTCATTTTGCCCTTCCTCCACCACATGGCCCTCCCTGGTGCCGTGGGCTGAATCTGCTCTATGTGCCGCAGGTCGAGAATCCCAGCCTTATGGCACACACCTGTACATATACCTGTCAGATAAATAAGCAGTGAATGCCACATGGTCTTCAGATCCACCTGCTGCAGAGAAACTCCTGGTGGGCCAGCCAAGGTGAGCCCCATCATGCTGAATGTCTAGGATTTCCCAGAGGGGAAGAAATGGAATCAGTGACAGACTTTACTTTTCTGAGAACCAAGATCACTGAAGGTGGCGACTGCAGCTATGAAATACAAAGACACTTACTTTGTGGGAGGCAAGCTGTGAGAAACCTAGGGCAGCATGATAAAAAGTAGAGACATCGCCCTGCCAACAAAAGTCCGCATAGTCAAAGCAATGGTCTTCCCAGTTGTAATGTATGGCTATGAGAGCTGGACCATGAAGAAGGCTGAGTGCGGAAGAGTAGATGCCTTTGAACTGTGGTCCTGGAGGAGACTCTTGAGAGTCCCCAGGACCACGAGGAGATCAAATCAGCCCACCCTGAAGGAAATCAACCCTGACTGCTCGTTGGGTGGACAAATACTGAAGCTCAAGTACTTTGGCCACCAAGTGAGAAGAGAGGACTCACTTGAGAAGGCCTTAATGCTGGGAAAGATCAATGGCAACAGGAGAAGGGGTTGGCAGAGGATGAGATGGATGGATGGATGGAATCATTGAGGTGATGGGCGTAAATCTGGCAGGGCTGTGGAGGATGGCAGACAGAGGACCCTGGCATGCAGTGGTGCATGGGGCCGCATAGGGACAGATTCAACTGTGCGACTGAACAACAACAACAACAACCACCCTGGAAAACATGTGAACTTTATTTATTTCTTATTTATTTCTTATTTATTTATTTAGATTTATATCGCCGCCCACTCTCACGGGTTGATGAGACTCCATCATTTGCAGCTTTCTTGGCTGATGGTGATGGTGATGATCCTGTCCCCAACTCCACTTCACATGCTATCCGTTTGGCATTGAAATTGGTAGCTGGGCCAACCAGGCGGCTGCGTTCCTATTGGCTGGTCCCTTCCTCTGTGGATGCTCGTGAGTGTGCGTTTGTGCGTGTGCAAGCGGCAGTGATGTATCTCCGGAGACAAGAGGAAGGAAAAGGGAGGGGGGGCGAGTGGACGCTTCGCCTTTGACTCCGAACAGGGAGGCTCGGATGGTCGCTTCGCCAGGAGATCGAGCCTGGCCGCCGGCCTCTCGATTTAGATGTGCCCGGCGAACAGGGAAGGCTCGCCTTTTGATCGTCCGTCCGACGGCTGGGAGGATGCTTTCAAATTGAGAGAGGCGATTGTCTGTTAATTAATTAATTAATCTAATTTAATTATTTTTTTAATGAAACCCCAGCAAACTCGGCTGGAGGAGGGAAAGGGCCAAGGGAGGGGCATCTAGGAAGCGAAGCCCCCCCCTCCCCCCGCTTTGGATATACAGACAATAAAAGAAATACAGTTCCTATGGGGCCAGACGGTGGTGGGGCCGGCTGGAGGCGGACGGTGCCCGGAGAGCCCCGGAAGGCGGACCCTCTGGATTAGACCCGGGCATCGGCGGCAGGAGGAGGAGGAGGCGGACGCTGCTCGCGCGTGTGCGCGTGTATCGTGGGAACGCGCGGGGAGGGGTGCAAAAAAGAAAAGAGGAAGCTCGGCTTTGCGGCTTTGCAGAGAGGAAGAGGAGGCAGAGGAAGGCCAGCGGCCAGCCGCCCCGCCCGCCCGGAAAGCAAGGTGGGGGAGGATGGGCTGGCGCTTGGGGTTTGGGGGGGCCGGCGCCCCACTTCTGCTGCTTCTGCTCCTGGCCGGGCAGGGCGCCGGCCGGAAGCCCCCCAAGAAGAAATGCCCCCTGGGCTGCACCTGTACCAAGGACACGGCGCTCTGCGAGAAAGTCAAGGAGATCCCCCGCGACCTGCCCCAAAACCTCCACTCCTTGTAAGCCTTCGTGTCTCTCTCTTTTTTTTCCCTAGGTGGGGAGGGGGAGAATCGGGGGAGGGGATCACGTGCCCTCTCCAAGTGGACCCCATCATCTTACATCAGGGTGCTCAAGCTATGGCCCATGAGCCATATCCGGCCCCTGACACCAATTCATCCAGCCTGTGAAGCCCTCATCACTCCCGGAAGCATAAGTAAAACGTGCCCATATGGGCACGTTTTACTTCTGCTTCCAGGAGCGATGAGGGCTTCACGGGCTGGATGAATTGGCATCAGAGGCGTATCCGGCCCATGGGCCATAGTGTCCACCTCCCTGAACCACATGACTGGCCCCGTAGCCCGAAAAGTGATCACCCCCAGTCATATTATGGTGGGATCCTCTTCTCCATGTGTGGACAGGGTGGGAAGGAAGGGGTTAAAGGTGGACAAGTGTCCTGCGGCCCCTGCCACTGGGGAAAAATGCCCCCCATGGGCTGTAACCACAGGTGGTGGGTTTTACACCCTTGAGGATTGTCGTTTGCTCCTAAGGAGAATCCTCAGATCATTGGTTGGGGGCCAAGGCGGATGAGATTTAATCTGGATTATGTGCCATCAAATCCATTCTGATTTATGGCGATCCTTTTTCAGGGTTTTCTAGGTAGAGCTGAATTGGTTTGCCATTCCCTTTTTCTCGGGGTACCCTGGTTTTGTGTAGCTTGCTGGTGGCTATATGGACTGGCTCATCTCCCAGGAGACACCATGGGGGAAATCAAACTTTCAAGATACCTAAACCACTGACATATCCAGGCAGTGAGTGGAATGAAATTTAGAAGCCCACCCCCCCAAATCCTGTCCTGGTTTTTACAAATTGCACCCCTCCCAGGACACTGTCCATATGCAGGGCAGGAAAGGGCTGTTCTGAAAGGACTGGACCAAAATGCTGTTCTGCCTTCCGCTCCTGTAATTTGAGTTTAGGACTCGTGCCATTCTGGGATGGAGAGAGATGATTTAGTGGTGTTGTCTTGACAGCCACAAGTCCTGACAGGAGCTGGGTTTCCATGGTTAGCAAAGAGTGGGATGTTAGAGCTGTCTGATTTGGGGTGGGTAGGTTAGATGCTTGATCTCCCCATCTGTGATGCACTAATCATAAAAATCACAGAATAACTGAGTTGTGAGGGTCTACGAGGTCATTGAGTCCAATCTCCTACTCAATACAGGAATCCAAATCAAAGAAGGTCTGATGGATGGCCCAAGGGATGCTATCATCCACAGAAGGCTGTAGCTGTAGTGGTGGGAGTTGAACTACGGCACATCTGGAAGACATACCCAGAGGCTGTCTTGTAGGAAAGATGGGGAAAAGTCTGACTCTCTAGGTCAGAGTTTCTCAACTTTGGACTCCCAGATGTTCCGGGACTTCAGTTCCCAGGAGTCCTGGTCAACAGGTGAGTTGACTTGGGCTTCTGAGGGTAAAATTCCAAGAACATCTGGGGGGGGGCAAGGCTGAGAAAACTTGCTCTAAAGCAGTGGTGGCTTACCTTGGCACTCCAGGTGTTCTTGGACTTCAATTACCAGAAGCCCAAGTCAGCAGTCCTCCTGATCAGGGCTTCTGGGAGTTGAAGTTCAAGAACACCTGGAGTGCCAAGGTTAGCCATTTCTGCTCTAGATAATGATAAATGACTCTCCCACCTTGCCAGATAGGCTGATGGGAACTGAAATCTAGAGGGGTCCAGAAGTCTCACCCTGCCTCACCTCTTAAAGTGAATGCCTAAAGATAGGCTATGCAAGCATTTTAAAAAAGAGAAAATCGGTGAGCACTATGGACTGAGCATTTGCAGGTAGGGCTGGAGATGGAAGCATTTCTGACAGGTTGCCTGGCTATTGAATAGAGGCAAAGGTACAGCTACCTGGAGGTAAATTTCCAAAACATAACTAAGGGTTGCAAACCACAATCTAGGCGAAGGAAGGAAGGAAGGAAAGAAGGAAGGAAGGAGTCTTAGCTCAGGGGTGCCCAAACTATGGCCAATGGGCCAGATCTGCCCCCCCCCACCAATTCATCTGACCCATGTCACCCTTGTCAGGCATGTTTTATCTTGGCTTCCAGGAGTGACAAGGGTGGCGCAGACTGGATGAGTTGATGTCAGGGGCCAGATCTTACCCACAGGCCATAGTTTGGGCACCCCTGGTTTAAGCAGAGAAAATTACAGCCTAAAATCTATCTCATCCTGTTGCAAAACAGATTGCAAGGCATGTTTTACTTCTGCTTCCGGTGGGAGGAACCTCGTGGCTGGCCCGCTGAACCACGTGACCAGCCCACGGCCCGAAAAGTTTGGGAACCTCTGCCTTAGCTGAACTAACCACCCTTGCTGCTGCATAAAAGTGGACCAAAAAGGGACCAAAACAAAATTATGGAGGCGGATTTAATCCCAAGGATGTTTTTTTGGTGCAGCAGTAAAAGTGTGGGAAGGAATAATAGGTGGGTGTTGAAATCTACAGCTCCTTTTGTCAGGCCGTTTGCAGTGCGATTTTGCATCGCTGCTGTCAGGGCGAACTGAGGTCCTGATGGGGGGAGGTGATGCCCTCTTTGCTGCTGGTGCCAGGGCTCCATTAGCTGGCATCTTCTGCCACATGCTTCAGTTACTCTTCCTTTCTCTCTCTCTCTCTCTCTCTCTCTCTCTCTGTGCAGGTCTCTCATCCGCTCAGGATTTACTGAAATCTTAGAGGGCAGCTTTCAACAAGTGCCATCTCTTCAGCTGCTGTAAGGAACCTGACATATCCATTGTATTGTGAGTGGTCTGTGTGTCAAACCGTATGTATAGAAGTCCTCCTTTCGGGAAAGCTGTGGTATCTGGGTATCTCTCTTTCTGCCTGTCATTCTGTTTACTTTACCCAAACTGTGTGTCCCTGTTTATGTAATCTTGGAGCAGGGATCCCTTTATATTCACCCGAGCAGACTGGGACTCTTTCCCCTTGAATTTGGATGAGTGTGGTAAGGCCATTTCACCCCATGTTCTGGTGCCTTTTAGACTACACAGTTTATCTGTCGATCAATGGCCATAACAATTACAGTGCAATCCTTCATTTAAATACAGTAATAATAATTGTGATTTGCACATTGAAGCTGAGCATCTGTGGAACAAGAAATCTGTTGACATACACATACTGTATATACTCAAGTATAAGTCTAGATTTTTTAGCTCCCAAAATAAGGACCAAAAGGGGGACTAGACTTATACTCGGGTCAATGACCCCGAGGGTCCCAAAATCAGATGGTACAAATTCAAACATACATTTTTAAAAAGCACTAACACGACTGTAAAAACTCAAAAACATACCCACACAAATGGGTAAATTAAATAATTTTACCGTATTTTCATGTATTTTAATTATTGAAACTCACTAGCAGCTGCTGCATTTTCCATCCCCAACGTATACTTGGGTCAGTCTATTTCCCTAGTTTTAGAGGTCCAAATTAGATACCTTGACTTATATTTAGGACAACTTTTAGTTGAGTATATACAGTAGCAATCAGAGCCCTTGAAGCACTACCTAAAGGAGGGGTTCCCAACCTAAGACCCAAGGGCCAGATCTGGCCTGTGGCACCATTTCATGTGGGCCTCTCGCCCCTCCAAGGACATTTGAGAAATAAAACGGTCACCCCTTTGAAGCTGTTGGGACAAAATAGCTTTTTTTCCATTGTGCAGGCAGGGCAAAATGGCCATCTGGCCCTCGATGCTGACTAAGAGAGGATGACCCGGCCCCCAGTTTGAAGAGGTTGGGGACCCCGATCTAAAGGAGTCCCTAGATATCTGGATATTTTGAATGTATTGGATTTGGCTGTTATAACATTACAAAACAAAAACAACTTTACTAGGAAATGCCTATATACTTAGATATTACCTTAACAGTTCTTAGGTCTTGGGTTAGGTCTTGTACTGTTAATTTTATACCAGTCTTTGACTGTGAATCAAATGGTAGATTTTTTTAAAAAAAAAATAACAATAACAACAATTCTGACTTACAGCAGCCCTTGCCAGGCTCTCTCTCTCTCTGTGTATGTGCCCTGGGACTGGGCAGCTTTCCCAAGGACACACAGGCTGGCTTTTCTGACATGCATAGTGGGGAACTGAACTCCCCACAATCTGGCTCCATGGCTTGGTACTTAATCCACTAAACTCTTTAAGCCTCTTTGAATTCCAACCAATAGTACCACTACTAGCAGCAAAACAATCGTACTTATATAGCGCCTCACAGCGCTTAGTGCACTCTCTGGGCAGTTCACAAGTTAATTAAAATGTTAATTAGCATTTTGCCCCAACAAGCTGGGTTCTCATTTTACCAACTTTGGAAGGATAGAAGGATGAGTCGATCTTGATCTCTGGTCAGGATTGAACTCACAACCTTTGGGTTGCAGTACAGCAGTGTCGCTCGGGCTCCTACTATTAGTACTACTAACATGCTATCAAATCAGTTTCATCTTTATAATCATCCTTTCCTAAATTTGTAGGTATAGGGTGCTCAGCTAGACCCACTGAATTGATGGGATTGATATAAGTGTGCTTTTCTATGCAGTGATGGGAGCTGACAAATTGTTTTAACGAATCTCCTTGGTCCCAGCCACTGGGGTTTAGCCTTGGGGGCATCTTCCAAGATAATTATCTACAGGATTGTGGTCACAATCAAACTGTAAATGTCATTTTAATTGACTGGCGTTGAGTTTTTGGCAATATGGTCTACTCTATTACCATAGCAGGATAAACTGGCCAGACTCTTTTATTAGCTTGGAATGCTAATGGCAGGATAATAAATCTAAATAAATAAATAAATCTTAATTGTCCATCCAAGGCCAGAGCACCCTGAAATGTACTGGATTATAGCACGGATCATTCCTAATTGTATAATGTTACTGGGAAAATCTGTCCCCTCTCTTCAGCTAGCCTCTTTCAAGATACTGTACTGGGAGATTTGCAGCTATGCTAGACTAAACAGTAGAGGCACTCACTCTGTGTGGAATGGTTGATAACCTCTGCATCTCTGCTGCTCAAAAAGCCCTGGAGGATTGCTCCTGTAAATGGAGGCTCCACCACAACACTGGATCTAATTCTTTGGGATGTTAATTGGATTTTTTCCTGTCTTTCACCCAGAGCTTGGTTGTCTTTCCTTTCTCTATCCCACAATCTGACTTTCTTGCCTCTCTTCATCCCTACCCTAGCTTGATCACGTACAACTCTCTGGAACTGATCGGGGACGATGCCTTTGTGGGACTCGTACATCTGGAGTACCTGTGAGTGTGCAAAATTATCGGGTTTGGGGAGGGTTTGGGGGGTATGAACCTTTGGGATGGTAGGATATTGTGGGCTGCAGAGTGTGACAATGTGCTCGTGAAGGCTTTGGGTGGGCAATGTGAAAGCAACTTTAATAAAGGGAGCGATTTAGAAGATATAAGTTAGTGTCGAATGTACGAGGCAGTGTGAGAATGGCAGAGCTTGGAAAATATGGTTGTTATCTCCCCCCCAAAAAAGTCAATTTTACAGCCTCTGAGGAGTAATTATAAGATTGCCTGACTTCAGGACATGAATACAGATTAGAAGTAGGGCATTTAGCCAAGCAATTTTAAAAAAACATTCACAGATTAACCTTTCGATCTTTCATTGTTTAAGCAATTTCAGTTTCACTTTAAGTACATCTCCAGGCATATGAACATCATCAAAAAAGCAAGATATGAATGCCCAGTTGGAGTTGTTGGTTTTTTGGGGGACTTTTTTTTTTTTTAAGATGGCTTTGGAATTTTTCTGGGTCACTTTCAGCTGTAAACCAAACCGTGGCTAGACTGTAAATCAGAGTTGGTTGACCTCTGGTCCCTCGGCTATTGATGGGCTGAACTCAGACGGCTGTGAGAAATGATAAGAGTTGAAGTCCAACAATACCTGGAAGAGTCTGTTTTGGTCACTACTTCTCCAAATGCACAATGCTCCCATCTCCATCCCAGCTCCTGCCAACCTAGCAGTTCGAAAGCAAGAAATTGCAAGTAGATAAATAGGTACCAGTTCAGTAGGAAGGTAAACAGTGTTCCATGCACTCCAGTGTCTAGTTGTGCCTGCCATATGTCCATGGAAACATCTGCAGACGCAGACAGTGCTGGCTCTTTGGCTGTAAACAGATATGAGCACTGAACCCTAGAGTTGGATACAACTGGCTTTCAAGCAAGGGCAACCTTTACCTTACATTAGGGAAGGCTGGTGAAGCTTCCAGTTATGTACATACCTTTGTGGGGGAGAAGCTGAATAGAATTTAATAGGACACACTCCCAAGTAGACCCATTTCAGATTGTGTTATAAGAAAGGCATGTAACTTCAGACTGCTTTCAGAGTTTTGCAAAAGAGAAGTTTTTAATTAGAGCTTAGAAATAGCCTTCTTTTTTTGGGTGGGAGTGGGTACTACTGTTCCTATAATTCTCTGGCTGAGCTGTTGCTGAAAATGGGATATTTTCCAAGCTGTAAAGCACTTCTGCCCTAGGGATGATATGGCTTCCCAGTGGCAGAAACATAAATTCTAAAATCCTATTGGGAAAACTGTCCCTGTTTGGGTGAGCACATAGTGTTTTGTGTGTGCGCGCTTTTTTCTTTTTCTTTTCTTTTCTTTTTTTGCTTGCCTAAAATGCCTCATTTAATTTAGTCTTAGCTAGCTTGCAGAATGCTCCATCTTCGCAAACAATACAGTCATATGTGACTCCTAGATAACAAAGGTTATTAAATCTAGGGCTCAGGCTGGGAGCCTTTTTCATGTCTATGTGCCTTTGGATTTCATTTCTCTCCCATCCGGTATTCTCACTGTTCTGGTGGGGCTGATAAAAGTTGCCAGCTGAAACATCCAGATGTTTGATACCCTTTGTTCGGAGATGGATGCCAACTCCACTTGCAGGGGTCTTGTACATCCACTGTGGGTTTTTGTCAGTACTTTACAAGAGCTATCCGGAGTGCTGAACTCTATCCCCAAATCAGTTCATTCCTTTGGATAACGCTTCAAAAGTGCTGACTAAAATCCAGAACAGATTCACTGCTCCCCTGCATGTGAAATCACCAGCAGCTAATTTACCTAAGATTAAGTGTGTGGGTGTGGGGTGTGTGTGGGTGTGGGAGGGGGTGGAGGTGGTGTTATTATTCAGAACACCAAAAGCAATGTTTCTGCATCACCTGTCAGGAAAATGTCAGTGGTGTTATAAACACATCATGCTCTTCTGCCAAGGCAAGACAGCAGCATATTAAAAAGCCAGAGATGTAGGATGATGCTCCAAGTCTCAGCTTTGGCAGATGATTGTATTAGTATGTCTCCAGTGTAACTTCCCCAAGTGCTACTGAAATACGCCCATCTCAGCAACCTGCCTGCTCCATCGAAGGCAAGTCAGATGCCAAATGAATGGATAAATAATTTAGCACACTGATGGCGATTGTTTAAATAGCTACTTTGGGGGACAGTCATAGATTAAGGGTATGTGAGGTAGCGGGTGCAAATGTTATCTCCCCCACCAAAAAAAAACCCAACAACCCACAGGAAGCAAAACTTAACAACCTGGGGGTTGCTATCGGCAGCTTCAGAAAGGGCTGGCGTTTTTGTTGTGGTTGCATCGCAGAAGGAAAGGTCAGGTTTATGATTTATCTGTAAGTTACTTTTATAGTCTCTCTTTCCTCCAGTGCGCTCGAGTCTGCAATTACAGCTGTTCTCTCCATTTGCGTTGTCATAACAGTTGGAGGTTTATTAAAACAACCTCACATGCTGCCTGTAGTTGGATTGACTGGGAGGGATTTTTCCGGGGCGAGGCGACTGTCAGATATTGTTTGAGTGACTGATAAATTTCAGAGGCAGCTTCGGAGCTAATGGACTCTGCCTTGTTGTACGTTGCTTGTGTAGCTCAGGGCTGAACTGATGACACTTCCTCTAAATCAGTGTTTCCCTGCCTTTGATTCTTGGACTTCCATTCCCAGAAGCCCAAGTCAATTCCCAAAAGTGCACTGATCAGCAAATGTACTCACTTATGCTTCTGGGAATTGAAGTCCAAGAACCAGAGGTCAGAAACACACTGCTCTAAACAATAGCAGGGAGATTTGTTTGTTGGGGTTGTTCATAATTTACTGTAAGAACCCCAAGCTGAGCTTTGCTCCAGGAAAACCATTCCCAGGATATGAGAAGGAAAGGAAATGACATTTACCATATATACTCTAGTATAAGGTGGGATTTTTAGCCCCCAAAAAGAGGTCCAAAATGGGACTCGACTTATACTCCAGTCAATGTAAACACTCAAAAACATGCCCACACAAATGTCTAAATTAATTAATTTTACTGTGTTTTCATGTACTGTATTTTAATTATTGAAACTCACTAGCAGCTGCTCCATTTCCCATCCCCAACTTATACTTGGGTCAATCTATTTCCCTAGTTTTAGAGATCCAAATTAGGTACTTTGACTTACATTCGGCACAACTTATAATTGAGTATATACGGTAGATCAAATGGTGTTGGGGATCCCTTTTTTCTTTTCATGCCTTCATTCCTATTTCTATACATATTTTAGCAGGACTCAAGATAGTGAGCAACTAAATAGAAGAAATCCAGTTAAGACATATAAAAGCCAGAATCCTTTTGGCTTACACAATTATGCAGAAGCAACCACACAAGTGATTTTATCTATTTGTGGGCTTTCCAGATCACACCCTGTCTGTGCAGTCAACCCCACAACAGCCAGCCAGCAAGAAAAAGAAAAGAAAAGAAACTGCTTATACAATTACATAGATTTCCTCGGTAGCATTTTGACTGAAAATTAGTAAAAGCATAAAAAATTAAAACACAATTTTAAGACAGACTAATAAAAGAAAATAGAGTATTCACTCAGTCAAAACCCTGTTCTGCAGCAAGAAAGTGAACCACAAAAGATCTGCCAGAATTAAAAATGGTGTCTTTGTGGTTATGATGCTGAACTTGATGACTGGAAGCAGGTCAGCAGTTTGAGACCTGAATGGTGTATGATGGAGTGAGGTCCTGTCTCTGTCCCAGCTCCTGCCAACCTAGCAGTTCGAAAGCAAGAAATTGCAAGTAAATAAATAGGTACCACTTTGGTGGAAAGGTAAACAGTGCTCTGTGCACTCTGGTGACTAGTCATGCCTGCCATATGTCCACGCAAATGTCTGCAGATGCAGACAGCGCTGGCTCTTTGGCTGTAAATAGAGATGAGCACCAAGCCCTAGAGTTGGATATGACTGGCTTTCAAGAAAGTACATGTGGCCAAAAAACTCAGCAAGCTCACAGAATACTCTAACCAGCAGAGTTACTGGGATATTCTGCAATTATAAATGTTTAAAAGAAAATGCAGTTTCCCATCCTGGACATATGGAGAGAGATGATATTCATACACTTACACACCCCACAGTTTTGTTATAGAACACGACTGCTGGCTGTATCCTTATGCCTTTCTATACAACTGTCTTTCAGTTTTAGGCTTCTAAACCAGGGGTTCCTAACCTACAGCCCTTGGGCTGGACCCGGCCCACAGCACCCTTTTTGCATGGCCCACACCACCAGAAGCAGAAGAGGATGCATTTACGACAGCCGTAAATGCACCCACAGCTGTCATAAATGCATTTAGAACCACCATGGGTGCATTTTACAGCCACATTTATGGCGGGGGAACCACCAGTCCGGTCCACTCAGCTGTCAGAGGGGGCGTGGTCTGGCCCGTGGGGTAAAAATGTTGGGAACGCCTGTTCTAAACCCATAAAGTCATTTATTGCATCATTCAATTGGCTGTGTTTTCCCCATTGCTTTTTGCAACCTGTTTTCTACTCTCTTCCACTGTAAGTGACTGAAGGAATCTTTTTTCTACTTGCAGGTTCATTGAGCAAAACCGGCTTGAAGTGATCTCCAAGAATGCCTTCAGAGGCCTCAAGAGTCTTCTCCATCTGTGAGTGTTCCTAGTTGTCATTACTGGACCATTAAAAAAAAAACAACAATATTAAGAGTTTTTGAAGGTAAAGGAAAATAGGAAGTCTGAAATCTATCTCAGACCATGACGAAGGAAGAAATTCTTAGCAGGAGAACTAGGGATTTTGTTAGGACCTTACATCTCTACACCTAGTTCTTTGCTTGAGATTGTAAACCAAGGTCCAGACTCCATGTGGGGGTTTACGTAAAGTATATATAGTGGTGGGCATCAGCAGGTTCACACTGGTTTGCCAGAACCGGTAGCAGAAATCCTAGTTGGCCCCACCCATTCAGGTTTTGAAATAAAGTAGTCCTAATTTGGGTGCAACACAGGGCTTTCCCCTGGCCACGATCTCCATACCACGCCCACAGTGTGGTAGTAAAAAATTTTTTGGAGCCCACCACTCAGTACATATATAATTATTATTCACATTATTATTGTTTTTACATACAATGGGCAAACACAGTGACGGTGAACTTACACATATCTCTTAATTCTTACCTTCAACTGTATCTCCACCAAACTCAGCATACGTTCCTTTCCCAGACTTTCAAATTGCTCTTACGTCATTCCCTCCTAAAATATTTTTTCTCTTCCCTGCAGGAATTTGGCCAACAATAACCTCCAGACCTTACCAAGACACCTGTTCCGAGGCCTTGATGCTTTAACTTCAGTGTAAGTTGTGGGTGCAAGGAAAAGAGAGGGAATGGTAATGCGTATTGGTAGGCCCTGTGTGGATATCGAGCTGCACTCATGAGCATTTGTTACTCCTGGCTGTGTTGGCCAGGGCTAATGGGGATGTCAACAGATGGAGGATCACAAATTGCCCAGCCTGATCATGTAGAGATGCCTGGGGTTATGATCCTGCCCACCTCAGGTGTACTAATTTGGGGGGAACTGTTGTAGGTTATTTGCTCAGCTTATAGCAGGCAGACCTGATAAAATGGGGATTGTTCATTCCCAAAGTGACTTTCTGGAAAGACAACCTCCAGAATCCCCTCGCCGGCAGAGATTTAAAAAATTGCATATGTATGATGATTGTTAATTGTTGGTGAATTGTGTTTAGATTTCACCAGCTGGAATCCATAGCCAATGTAGTTATCGGCTATTCTGGTAGGAAATTTGGAAGATTCAAGGAGCTGTCCTTCAGAAAATGAACTTTCTTAAGCTGTAGAGGCAGGGGTCTCAACGTGGGGCGCACCCCATGCAGAGGGGCACTTTGGTTTTTAAGGGGAACAATTCAACAATGAGTTATTAACAGGTAATGACCATTTAGGTTTCTCCCACCTGAATAGGGCTTTACTTTTTGAATAATAAGAATTATATGTCATTGGGGGGGGGGGGGGGAGGCGGTAATCAGGATTTTAAAGATGCTTAGGTGTTTTGTTGTTGTTCAGTCACATAGTCGATTCTGACCCTTTGTGACCCCGTGGACCATCGCCCTCCAGCCACCCCTGTCCTCCACCATCCTCCTCAACCCACCCAGTTTCATTCCAAAACATCAGCCCTGTGAAAGATCTGCCGCCCCTTGGCCTAGAAAAAGATGGCAAGGAAATGAAAGAATCGAGGTCTAGATGGATCCTCACCAAGTTGGCAAAAGATACCTACCACCCTGGATATTTGTAGGTCTGCCTTCAGTGGATCCTGGCCTAATAAACTGACAAATTGCTTTCCTTTTCAACAGGGACCTGAGGGGAAATGCCTTCCATTGTGACTGCAAGTTGAAATGGCTGGTGGAGTGGTTGACCCAGACCAATGTCTTGGTGGAGCCCATTGAGTGCCGGTCGCCACCCGAGCTGAACCGCACTAGCCTTAGTGAACTCCGCCCTGGGGGATTTAACTGCATCACCACAAGTAGGTCCAGTCTTTGTCTTGTGAACAGTTTCTCTCACTGAAATGTCCTGTCCCATTGTCTAAGACAGGGGTTCCCGATCTTTTCAAGCCAGGGGCCGAGTCACACTCTCTCAGTCAGCTTCGAGGGCCAAGTGGCCATTGTGCCCTGCCTGCATGACAGGGTTGGCTATTTGTCCCAACAGCTTCAAAGGGACAGCCATTTTGTTTCTTGAATGCCTTTGGAGGGGGGACAAGAAATTGCACCGGGGGCCTTAGGTTGGGAACCCCTGGCCTAACCTCTGGCAAGGTTAGGGTGGTTACTTTTCACCAGAACAAAGGAGAAATTAAAATAGGGTACTTATAATATAGTAGGAACAAAAATACAATACATTTCATAAGAAAGTAATGACCATAGTTGAATCTGCTGTCAGGCATAAGGTTCCTGATTTTCCTCTTTATGGATGTTTTGAATTCCTTAAATCAGCTTTGGTCTTGATCCCCTAGGGCAGTGGCGGTGAACCTATGGCGTGCGTGACAGAGGGGGCACCCAGAGCCCTGTCTGTGGGCATGTGTGCCGTCGCCCCAGCACAGAGTGCACCAGAGTTCTAGAAAGACAGAAGGACAAGGGTCTGGTTCCTAGTCTTGGGCTTCCTGTCATTCCTGGGCTAAAATCCCCAATGTGTAACCTGAGCAATAAATGTGTACAAACTGCAAGGCCCATTGAAAGCAATGGCAACCGAACATACCTCTGTTGTTGAACGTGCATCAACCAATCGAATACTTAACTTTTTTATTTTTTAAAAAGGTGTTAACTTCCACCTTCCTTCCTCCAGAACTTGAGCTCTTTGATGCTCTCCCAGAACAGTCCATCTCCGTGGAAACCTTCACCTACCACAAGGAACAAAACTTGGTTGTTGCCCAACCGTTTACCGGGCGCTGCAGCTTCATGGAATGGGACCACGTGAATGGCAAATTCCGCAACTATGCCTACATCAACGGTGAGGTTTTATGGATTTCTTTTGCAAGGTTGCCAGGGCAACAGCATCCCATGGACTATGTCAAGACCTGTAGCTTAAACGAAGGGGCAGATTCTTATGATTTCGCAGAAGCAGAAGTTGGGAAAGGGTCGGGAACTATACGGGGGGCAAACAGATAGTGGAAACAGGCACAAGGTTCCACAGTCCTGCCTTGCTATAAATGACACAGTGGGTCCAAATGCCTGCACCCACTGGCTTTCTTCTTAGTCCTGAATTGCTGGTGCCCTGATGTTGCTCAGATGTGGCATATCTTCAGACACCTTCATCATGAGCCAGCCAGTGAGTCCTGAAGCCAGTAAATCGGAGTTGGTGGGACAAAAATGTTTGCTTCTCCACCAGCGTTACTTGTCTTGAGATCGGCTTCCTTGTCTGGAGACTTGGGGAAGTGTAGCAGTTCCCTCGCAACTTATGATCTGCCAATTCTGTGGATTTACTAGCAGGAGAGTCCACCTTACACATCAAATAGTAGCCAATACTCAACACTATTGAGCAGAAGTGGAAGGAAGGAAGGAAGGAAGGAAGGAAGGAACCAACCAACCAACCAACCAACCAACCAACCAACCAACCAAAGTTATCAGTTTTGTCTCATGGGACACAGGATCCATTGACTTCTTGCATTTCTAGAAACAAAAGTATGCCCAGGATTCTTGGGATTTGATTTGAATTCAGATTATGAAGCCATGACATCTGACTAGGCAATTGGAACTCCCCCTGTTTCTCCACCACCACCACCACCACCACCACCACCACCACCACCACCACCACAAAAAAAATCTGGCTCCCAAGTTCTGTAAAACTCAGCCTGAAGTCCAACAAAATTGGGTTTTTTATTTCTTCGTGGCTTTAGGAAAGGGACTACCCGGACTTGCCCTGCATCGGAGCACGAATATATATGCTATATGTATATGTGGCAGGGACACGCCTGTGTTTGTGCTTTTTCTTCAACCTCTCCTTTACAGTGGGTGACATATTAATTATTTATTTAAAACCTTTTAAGTCCTGAATGCAGATGTCTGCAACCCTTGGAGGAGGGTTGGATGCCCACTGCATAATGCATGGGGAATTCAGAACAGCTCGTAAGCGATTCAGTTCAGGGGAGCTCTCTCTGTTCAGCCTTAATGGCAAAAGATCCATCTGATAAAGCGTCCTGCCAGTTCCTCTAAATGAAGCCAGTTCACACCCAGGCGGACACCTTTCCATGTCACTGGAGCCCTTGGCCAGAATGGTACATTTCCCAGAACCGGTGGCAAGGTGTTTTTTTTTTTTGCTACAGGTTAGTGGTTAAGACACAGCGCTTGAAGGTCGGCAGGTGAGCAGTTGAAGACCTGAGTGTTGTGTGATGGAGTGAACTCCCATCATCTGTCCAAGATCCTGCCAACATAGCAGTTCGAAAGCCAGACATTCAAAGTAGATAAATAGTAGTGATTTGGTGGGACAGGTGACAGTATTCTGTACACTTCGGTGACCAGAAATGCCTTACATATGACCACAGAAACATCTGCAGATGCAGACGGTGCTGGCTCTTTGGCTATAAGTAGAGATGAGTACCACCCCTAGAGTCAGATACAACTGGCTCTTGAGAAAGGGAGACCTTTACCTTTGCCTAATAATAATTGTATGCCATCAAGTCTATTCTGAGTGAAGGTGACCCTCTTCAGGGCTTTCTGGACAGCCAGTAATAATAAGAGATTTTCCCATCCCCTTCTTCTGAGGGAGATCTGGGATTCTGCAGCTTGCCCAAGGCTACATAGGCATAACCTTACATTTACTAAGAGAAAGACAGGTCTGGAATCAAGAGGTTCACCGCATTGTATGTCCTGAACCAGCTACCGTACATTTCATGTGCTGTTGGGTGCAGGGGAGGGTGGAAAATTCAGTTGACAGTTGTATTCATTTTTTCGGCTTGGAATTTATAGGCCTCTCGTCTTGTTTTCCTCAGGCAGCAGAGCAACTTGGGCTAGCCCTGGTGAATATCAGAACATTTACTCCTGCCCCCCAATATCCTTTCTTCATCATTTTGCTATATTTTATTTTCTTTCATTTTGCATCTGCCTTTCTGCCAAAAGAAATACCTCCTGGGTGGAAAGGGAATGAACAAATGGACTAAATAAATAAATCTTTTGATATACAGTATATATATATATTAAGAAACATCAAACAGGTTATCATGTTGCAATTAAAACAAGCATAGTTTTAAAACACTGCTGAATTAAAAAAATAATCCTATATAACACTACATCATTTTAATATCAGCCTTACATTAATACCATAACATTAATACTATGGTATTAATATCATTTTAAAACATTGTAACTAGAAACGCTATAGAATTAAAGATTACAGTAAAACCCCTACTTACGAAAAAAAAGTCAGTTCCGTAGGCTTTTGCTTAAAGCGTTTTTTTATGTAACTCGAAGCAAACCCATAGGAAAAATGAAATTTTTATGTAAATCAAAGCAAACCCATAGGGAAATGAATGTTTACGTAACTTGAAGCAAACCGAAATGAATCTTTATGTAACTTGAAGCAACTCATAGGAAACCATGTAAATCGGGACATGGTTTTAGCACAAAATCATTATGTAAATCGAATTTTATGTAACTCGAGGCATATGTAAGTCAGGGTTTTACTATATTTTAAAATGCATTGTTATTAATTTTATATATAGATTAAAAGAATAGCATTGATCTGAGTGCTGGTTGTTCACCTGTAGAACTTTTAGAAACAGGGGTGGGCCGTTGGCCAACCTTTTTATGCTGCGGGCCTGACCACGCCCCTGGACACCTGAGCAGGCTAGACCATGCCCCCGGAAGTGGAAGCAGGTGCATTCATGGCATGCTCCCACTTCTGCTTTTACGACAGCCACAGGCACATTTGCACATTTTACGACTGACGTAAATGCACCCACCTCAGCCTAGATATTACCACCAGTATAAAAACCAATATGGTGGGGGATGTGAAACAAGTGATGTGGTTGTACTTACTTCATGCTCTCAGGCTCCCCATTGGTCACTGACTGGTCACTGCATGAGCAGAACATTGGGCTAGAGCAGGGGTGCCCAAACTTTTCAGGATGAGGGCCAGTCACGTGCTTCAGTGGGCCAGTAATGTGGTTCCTCCTGCCAGAAGCAAAATGCACCTTGCAATCTGTTTTGCAACAGGATGAGATATATATATTAGGCTGCCATTTTCTCTGCATAAACAAGGGGTGCCCAAACTACAGCCCTGGGCTGAATCTGGCCCCCAACACCAAATCATTGAGCCTGCACTGCCCTTGCTGGCATGGGCCAGGTGAATTGGTGTCAGGGGCCGGATCCAGCCCATGGGCTGTAGTTTGGCCACCCTTGAACTAGAGAGACCTTTGGTGTGCTCTACAGTTGTTCTTCCAATATTCTTACGTTTCATCCTCTCCCACTTTTTGCTTCCTAGGTTCATCCACGGTGGTGTGCAAACCCCTGGTGATTGAGGATGAGCTCTTTGTAGTGGTAGCTCAGCTGTTCAAAGGCTCGCACATCTACAAGCACCACGAAGCCACAGGCCAGTTCCTTCACATGCAAGTGATCGACAGCTCACGCATCCGCAAGCCCAACGACATAGAAGTCTTCCGTGTAGAAGGCAACTGGTACTTCATCATGGCCGATAGCTCCAAGGCCGGCTCTACCACCCTGTACCGCTGGAATGGTCATGGCTTCTATTCCCATCAATCACTCCATGCCTGGTATCGGGATACAGATGCTGAATTCCTGGAGATTGCTGGCAAGCCTCACCTCATCTTGGCCAGCAGCTCCCAACGTCCAGTCATCTACCAATGGAACAAGCAGCAGTTTGTGCGTCGCACTGACATTCCTGACATGGATGACGTCTATGCCGTCAAGCATTTCAAGGTCAAGGAGGAGGTTTATATTTGTCTGACCCGCTTCCTGGGGGACTCCAAGGTAAGAATGCTGCACGATGGAGTGAGTGCCTGTTGTCTACCCCAGCTCCTGCCAACCTCGCAGTTTGAAAGTAAGAAATTGCAAGTAGATAAATATGTATGACTTTGGCAGGAAAGGTGTGTGCTTCAGCAGTTAGTCATGCTTGCCACGTAACCATGTAAATGTCTGCAGATGCAGACAGAGCTGGCTCTTTGGCGTTAAGCAGAGATGAGCACCAACCCCTACGGATACGACTGGCTATTGAGCAAGGGTTACCTTTCATCAGTTACATAAACCCCACTGATTTAGTGAGTCTAATAGAATGGGGACTAGCAATCTGATTTGAGGCCCAGTTTCCTAGCTCATGATGGTTTCTGCTTCCAACAGGTAATGCACTGGGACGGCTCCATGTTCCGAGATGTTCAGCAGATGCCTTCCCGGGGTTCCATGGTCTTCCAGCCACTGAACATTGCTGGGTACCGCTACGCTTTTCTAGGCAATGACTACTCCTTCAGCAAAGTGTACCGCTACGACCCCATCACCGGGCTCTTTCAACACTTCCAAGAGCTGAACACCCAGGCGCCCCGTTCCTTTGCCCACATGAGCATCGACAAGCGAGACTTCCTGATCGCCTCCAGCTTCAAAGGCAAAACGCACATCTACCAGCATGTCATCCATGATGAGAGTGCCTGAGTGTGGTGACAGCAGGGTTGGGGGAGGCGAAGAGAGGAGGCAGTGAGAGGAAATACAGGAGTGGACAGCAGAGTCAGCCCCTGGAGGAAGTGCAGAGTCAGAAGCAACCACTAGGGGACAGCACTGGATGCAGATGCTGTTGAGAGTATAAGTTCTCCAGTGGAACCATGGTGGAGAGAACTGGGTGGCAGTGGAAGTTAGGCAGCTAAAGAACCATGATCATCGCTAGGAAACGCAAATAGTGGCAGCAGGGACCCCTGGCCAGGAGCCTCAATTAATTATTATTATTATTTTTACCCATTAGCTCAGGGGTTCCCAACCTTCTCAAGATGGGGGCCATTGGGTCACGCTCTCTCTCAGTCAGCTTCCAGACCCAGATGGCCATTTTGCCCTGCCTGCATGACGGGGGTGGCCATTTTGTCCCAACAGTTTCAAAGAAGTGGCCATTTGGTCAAATGCCCTTGGAAGGGTGAGGGCCACATGAAACGGTGCCATGGGCCAAATCGGGCCCATGGGCCTTAATTTGGGAACCCCTGCGCTAGCTGGTAATAAAAAGCTCCTACAATTTCTGGTGATGGGAGGACCAGAAGTCTGCATGTTTTCCATCGGGCTGAGCAGAGTATCCCACCAACAAGGCGCATAGATTTGGACCGCCAGCCTCTGCCTGGAATCACTCCAAATCTTGTCTCCGAGCATTCACTTTTTCCCACAACTAAAGAGTGAATATAGACTATCTCAGTATCATTTCTCATTACACTCAGATGGAGATGATTAATTTGTGTTTCCCTCTCCTCATCCTACTTACATTCCCTTCCTAAAGGGCAGAGTGGGAACAATAACCTGTTGCTTATTTTCTCGGCTTGCTCAGTTTTTTTTTACTACCACTGATTCTCCCCCCCCCCCCATTTACAATGCATGTTTTAAAAACAAATGCAATGTGCATTTCAGCACAAGGTGGCTGCAACTAACAGCGCAATCTTATGCATGCCTACTGAGAAAGTTATGGTATATAGGATTGCCCACCCAGACACCATTTAATTTCGGGCACGGCAAACGTCAAGGCTCTCAGTGAGATGCACAGCATGATACTCCAAGCATGTCCGTATGGAAGTTCCATTGCCTTCTATGGGGCTTGCTTCCAAGTAGGTATGCATCACACAGCACATTGAGTTGTAAATTTTGATTGCATCAATGGTGTTTTAGCAGCCATTTTTCCATTCTATAGTCCTGTTATTTTGTTTTGTTTTTTAATTTTAAAAAATATGATTTAAGGCACTATATTGAGTCAGGTTGGTGAAACTAACTAAAAGCACAAGCTTAATTTTAAGCATACAAGGAATTCCCTACAAACCTTTGGGGCGGGAGACAAAGAGGACACAGGGTAGAATGGTCTCATGAATGGGATAGAATTGGGGTTCCTCAGACTTGGCTCTCCAGATGTTTTTGGACTTCAATTCCCAGATGCCCCGATCGCCAGGTGTGTTGACTTGGGCTTCTGGGAACTGAAGTCCAAGAACACCTGGAGAACAATCTTTGAGGAACCCTGGGATAGATGGACAGAAGAGAATGCAGTACTAGAATAGGCTCCATTAAGAAGGGTGGGTGTGAGCCAGACAGAACAGTAAACAAATAACAGTATATTTTACCTGTAAGCAACTGGTGTGTCATTCAAATCCATCAGACTTTCCAGTAGTGAGCAGCACCAAACTGTAGGGAATACGTGCTAATGTATTGACTCCTAGCTCTTACTGGAATTATGAGGACGCAACGGATGGATCAACTAGGCAAAAATAAATGGAATCTACCACAAAACCCTGCTTCTGAAGAACAGACTGCTATTCTCTTCTGTCGCACATCCGTGATGTGAGATCCTGCATATGAGTGTTGTAAATAAAGACAAAGTATATTGTTGATTGGTTCGGGAATGCTATGACTTGCTCTGAAACAAATATCAAGGGATCACAGATGGTCAAAGTCATGAAGGGGTTACTGAACCAGACCTAGGCACACTGGGCAATTTAGAAAGAGAAGGAACCAGCTCAGGCAAAGGGTGAAGCACACAATTCTGTCGAGTCCATCAGCCAATTAGTTTTGTCTACATGTCGTTTAGCAGGCTTAGAGACACCTTTCCTTCTCATCTGCCAAGTCTCGGTGGCCAGAGTGATGTTTATTGCAAAATGAGGATCAGGGCCAGCCCTAACGTTAGGCAGGATGCAATTGTCATCCCAGAATTGTCCTAGAAGGAAATAATTGAATGCTAAGCAGGCTGCCCTCCAATTCCTAAGCTAACACGTTTTGTTCAGGTATGGTGGGAAATGCTCAACATCATTTATTATTTATTTATTCCACTTGTACCCCACCCATCTGGGAGGTTTCCCTACTCTGGGTGGCTAACAAACGAACACACACATTAAAAACATATTAAAATCACATAATAGCAATACAAAACCTTGTTGACAGCAGGAAAAGGCCAGATGAGAAACCAAATGCTAGGCAATTGTCGATCCCTTCTCAAAGGCCTCTCTGAACGGAAGCAATTTGAGCTGCTTTCTGAATGTAATCAGGGATGGGGCCTGGCACAATTCAATCAGAAAGGAATTCCATAAAGTCGGTGCCACCACCGAAAAGGCTATTCTCCGGGTCTGGTAGAGTTAGTCCAAAGCAGAAATCTGCACAGCTCTATATGTCAGTCTCAACTATGTCTACATAGATACCAATATTGATTTGTCATCACTTATCTATTTAAGCGAAAATCAACCGAACTCCAAAATATTCTATCCTTTGTCTTCTGCTTCCATGATGTTTCCATAGATACACTGACCTAGAACTGAATCTAGGACTGCAAAGCAAAGCAAAAAACAAAGCAATCACATATACTGTCCCATAACTTCATGCACTCTCTGGGTGGTTCATGAGTTAATTAGCATTTTTGCCCCCAACATGCCAGGTATTCATTTTTACCAATCTCAGAAGACTGGTATGTTCATTAGATGCAGAACTGATGGATGGTGACAGAGTGGAAGAAAAGGATAAACTAAAATTATGTAGGTGTTGTAGATTAGAGGATTTACAAGACCAGTAGGAACTGGCCCAAAATTTTTGTAGTCTAAAAATGTCCCTTTCTTCTTCTTCCTTTTCTCTTCTTTCTTTATTAGATTTGTATCACCACCTGCTCACCTTAGCGGCTCAGGGCGGCTTACAAATAAAATATAACATAATTAAAAACAATTTTAAGCTGCCTATATAAGCCTCCTTTTTAAGCCAACCTATATAAGCCTCTTTTTCCCCATTTTTATTTTGTTCTGCTCCCCCCAACTTGTATAAATTCAGAACTAAAAGCCAAAGATACTCTGCTAGACGGCAGATACAGTAAAACCCCAGGTTATGACAGAAGTCCATTCCAACAGCCTCCGCTGTAACCCTAAAAAATTGTAAACCAAAACATCAATAGGGATGCTTTGAAAAATTTAAAAAATGGTCCTGAATTGATCGTTGTAAACTTAAAAAAATACATTAAATAATTGTACACCTGGGTGGCATTTCCATAGGATTTGCCATTGTAAACCGTAGCAAACGTAAACCGAGGCGGTTGTAACCCCGGGTTTTACTGTACTTGCATTGCATTGATTATCCCTATTCATGTTCAAGTGGTTGGATTTTACGATCCTAATTGCTTGGACAAGACTGAAATAATTTCTGGGTTACACAATTACCAGCGTCAAAAACAAGCTGTTCACACGCCAAGGCAACATGTCTTTTGACCTGAGCTGTCAGAGAAAAAGAATCCAGAACCAGAAATACACCAAGTGTTTGATAGTAACACTCTAGTCCTTGCGCAAGATCTCTTGGTGACACCCTCTGTAGCCTCGGGATTTAATGCTTTGCACATGTTACTCTCTAGGCCTTCACGTTGAAGCATTTTGGAACTGCAAGGACATAACGTGCACTGTCAAATGGAGGGAAAGCAGCACAGCCCCCCAGCAGTGCCTTCACAGAGAGTCTTAAGAAGTTGGTCTTGCTTTTCCTTTGACCAGGATCTCACTTGCAGTTGCGTCATCTTAAAATCAAACAGACACGTTAAAAGCCATTCTAGCTTAGACTGAGACCATTCATTTCAGAAAAGCAGCAGCATTTTATTACACTTTAGAAAACAGGCTATTGGTGTGAGGGCCCACGAAAAGAGGGGAAGAGAATAGTTTGAGATGTTCATGCTTTTTATCCCCAGTAGAGTGGGAAGAGACTTTTTGTGGGCTTGAGGCAACGCTGGGTCATGGAAGTAGCTTTTTATCTTGGCTCAGCATTCACTGGATCCTGCTTCTGAAAGAGAGAAGGAGGAAATGAGCGAGAAAGGGGGAAACATATGAAAGAAGAGTAAACTGGTTCTCATTTCCTGACAAAATGGAAGGTGTGGATTCAAAATAAGTGGAGAGCACATATAGCAGGGATTCTCAACCTGCAGCCTGTGGGCTGGATGCACTGTGCGGTGCTTTTTTATGGGGTCCCACCTCCGCCACACCCTGTGGTGGAGGAAGAGCAAAATGGCCATCCGGCCCCTAAAGCTGTCTGAGGGAACGTGACCTGGGCCCTGGCTTAAAAAGGTTGACAACTCCTGATATATAGTCACCCTTCCCTAATTCGATCCCATCAATACAATTTCCTCAGATGCTTTACCCCAGATGGGAAGTCCAAGTTTTGCTTCAGATATAATTTCCTTGCACATCTCTAGATCTACTGGCTGGAATGTCCCTAAATCCCAGAGGTATTTCAAATTCACTTCCAAATCTTCTGTAGGGCAGGGATTCATAATGTGATTCCCCCCACCATATGAGTTTTGGCCTTCAACCTCTATCAGTAACAACCAACCTAGACATGGTTGAATGAATGATGGCCTTTGCAAGGACCGTATGTTCCCCATCCACAGGTTCCCTTCAGGGCATTTTACACTTCGGTACTCATCAAGATGGCCAATGGTAATCATATAGAGGGCCATAACTTCACCCATACCTGTGGTGCATCTA
Source organism: Furcifer pardalis (assembly GCA_030440675.1). Classification (NCBI taxonomy): domain Eukaryota; kingdom Metazoa; phylum Chordata; class Lepidosauria; order Squamata; family Chamaeleonidae; genus Furcifer; species Furcifer pardalis. The sequence goes on along the minus strand of CP126890.1, from coordinate 315,074,167 downwards.
CCACAGAGGTGAGAGAGTCCCCACCAGGCCCAAATAACTTCTCATTCTAGAACGAATGCTTACCTGCAAGCGGTTTTGAAGCCAAACCAATCTGAACACTAGACAAGGAAAGGAAGAGATGCTTTAGACATTGAAGCTGCAATCTACGTCCCGATTTACCGTATTTATTCATGTATTTACTTGTTTGTTTTGTATCCTGTTTTTCTCCCAAATTTGGGATGCCAGGCAACTCAAGGGTTTAACCAGGAAAGACACAGATGCATGTATAAAAGCATGAAAACACAATTCAACAAATTACAATCTTAAAACACAAGAAATTAAAAGTATTGAAATAAACAGCAATGGGAAAAGTACAACAGTTCCCAATAAAGGTCTTTTCCTCACTAACAACTTATTTCCCCAAAGCCTGCTGGAATAGAAAGGTCTGTGTCAGCCATTAGGAAGACAGCCTAGCCACTTTTCAAAGGCAAAGGTTGCCCTTGTTTGAAAGCCAGTCATATCCAACTCTAGGGTTCAGTGCTCATATCTGCTTCAAAGCTGAAGAGCCAGTGCTGTCTGTTTTGCAGACGTTTCTGTGGTAATGTGGCAGGCACCTTCCCCACCGAAGTGGTCCCTATTTATCGCTGTGCAATTTCATGCTTTCGAACTGCAAGGTTGGCAGGAGCTGGGACGGAGACGGGAGCTCATTCCGCCCTGCAGTACTCAGGAATCGAACTGCTGACCTGCCGCCTTCCAGTCAGTGTTTTAGTCACTTGAGCCACCTGCAGTCCCAGCTTTCAAAAAGGAAGTCTGAAGCCTGGGATGAGAACATTGGAAGGAGGCCATGGAATCCTATACATATGCCTATGTTGGTGTTGAGAGAAAGTCTTCTCTGCCAATCATAAAACTTAATCCTAGTTTTTATTACAGAACACAGAATTTACTTATGTCAAAATCATACAAATGTAGGCCTTTCAACATTGGAGGCCACCCCAAGTGCTCCCACCTACCCCCTACTAGAGATCTATCCATACCTGTTTCTCCTCTTGGGTTTGCATTTGCACTTTCCACCTGGGGAGCAGAAAATAATAATAATATAAGAACCACAGGGAAATTCAGGGATGACACCATTAGCTGCAGCCCAACTGTAGGAATTCTCCACAAGCATTATATGGAGATGCTACCAATAACAGCTCTTGACATATCAGAGTATCAGGGATGGGCGGAGAGTGTAGAAAAATCTCTTGCTCCAGACCTTGAAAAACGGCATCTCTCTAGGTTCAAGTAGGTAGGCATCTAAATTAATATACAGCAATTCCAAGTCCCATTGCATGTGAAGTTCAGAGAGCAAACATGTGGTCCTCTGGATGTTGAAGGACCACAACTGCTGTCATCTTTCATCTCTCAATGCCATGAACCCACCCAATTCTTACAACCCCAAATCTCTGCTTCTACTTACTCAGCAAGACAACAATTCCAAGGAAACACAGGATGCCAGCAAAAATCATACCACCAAGACGAAGCGACTGATAGTCTGGAGAAGAAAAAGGGTGTTACCCACTTCATCCCATAAACCCATCATTCCATCAATCTCTCTCTCACACCCACTTAACATTTCCCCTTCTTCATTGGAAAAGCACTGAAAAAGGTCAGTGCATAGACAGACAGACAGTGGACATGTTCTCCTTGTCTAGAAACAGGGAGCAGATATGGAATCAGACTAAGGCCATAGGAATTATCCACTGAACAACAGCACAGTATTACTCAAGAGGGAGATTAAGGCTCTTTCATTTCTCCTTTTGTAAGCATCCCCCTGTATCTCTTTATGTGGCAGGATTTCCCATAAAACTCAAAAGGGTCATATGGCTAACAATGAGCAGCACTTACCATAATAGAAGGGGCTGTTTGTATCTGGAGGCAGAGAAAGTAGAAGAAGAAAAATTAACAATCTGTCTTTGGTTACTCCAGCATGGACATCTTCCCAGAATTACCATATCAAGATGAATCCTTCTTTGGTAATAAACCTAAGACCTCTTTCAAAGGCAGAATACTGGTTAGATGCCTTAATACTAATCTAAAAGTACCAAGATGGTATCTTTTCAAGTTACTCAAGGCTGTTTCTGAGTCAGACTGTTAGTAGAATGGCATACTTGGATCAATAGCTTGATGGTTGCTCACCTGACCAGAAATAAAGGCCTTCCAGATGTTTTGGCATGGAATTCCCAGAACTTCTTACTCAGCTGAAGGTTGTGGGAATTACACACAAACACATTCAGAAGATCTCAAGTTCTCAGACCATATGATAGAAATCAGTCACATGACTATCCATGGAGCTACTTAAAGTATTTCTAACATATTGGCCTCATGAAGAAGTCCTAAACAAATGGATAAGGTCCACTCTTAGTCCACAAGGACACCTTTTGTCACATAGGAAGACTCGTTGACAGTGTGTAAGAAACAACTCACCTGTAGGGTCATTTGCCTCCAGAAAATGGAATGCTAGAATAGAAGACAAAAGGAGTTAATCCCAGATGATAGCAGAACTACAGCTGTTTCAAAAGTGGGGAGGGGCACCCTCTTCTCGCCTTACTAAGGCACTCACTCGCACACTTTCCCACCAAAAAATTGGCTAGTAGATCAAAGAAAGCTTTGGGAGAAACCAGGACTGGATTTCAGCAGCACCTGAAAGCTCTTAATGAAATCAAGTTCCTGAATTAAACTCATGTTCAGAGGTACCCTTTAATGTTCTTCAATTCCATACATGCTTCACTAAACCACTATGAAACCGCATCACTTCAAAATGCCAGGGTAGAGCTTGCAAATCCAATCCAATATTGCTTGGTCATCACATAACTATTTAAGCATAAATCAACCGAACGCCAAAACGTTCTCTCCTTTGCCTTCTGTTTCCATCTCTAGCCGAACAACTTTACCATTGACTCGTCCCATCATTTATTGGGGTCTGCCTAGTGGTCCCTTGGTATCCAGTCTGTTAGGCAACAGGTCCATCTGTTATCCTTTAGGAAGGTGATATGGCCTGCCCATCTTCTGTTTGCCACATATACTTCATTGACCACATTGTGCAGTCCGGTTCTTTGCCATAATTCTTTATTGCTAATCTTACCCCTAATTGTTACTTGCAAACAGACCCCCATAAGGTCTATGGGGGTTGCATGGCCAGACATTCAGTCACAATACCCCTGGTATTTTAAAACTGCTACTATTTGCTTCACTTTATTATGCTTTGCCTTTGCTTATTAGTATTGGCAGTTGGCCAGCGCTTGACTTGCCAGGCCACTAAAATAGATGCTTGGACAGATAGCTGGCATGGAAGGCTTGAAAATTAAAAAAAAAAAATTCAGGTCCTGGATCACTCCATCTATCTCTTGGTCCCCTGATAGAAAGTTAACATGTTGACAATCTGACTTATGAATGTTGAAGTGCTCCAATAAGGAAGGTCAACTTGAGGGCCACCAGATGTTGGGAAAGATTTTGAGCAGAAAACATGTTAATGGGAAAAACCATTCATTTATTTTATTTAAAACATTTGTACAATACACAGCAGTTCCACTCTGGATCAGAGTCCCACGCAACTGCTTTTTCTCCTTTGAAAATTGGTCATATTTATACATACTGTATTGAGTTAAAATAATGGCCCTGGCTGAGCTTTATAAATGTCCTCCTTCATGTGAACACCACAGCTTTCTGTCTCTCAACAATGTGCACCGTTTTGTCTCCTTTCTGCTGATTCTACTAACGTTGACGCCTGGCCAATTACAATTGATTCCAAAAACCACCAGGTAGCCAAATTAGGATGAAACACAGGTTGGCAGGAGCTGGGACAGAAATGGGCACTCATTCTGTCATGCACTACTTGGGTCTTGAACTGCTGACCTTCCACCTCCCACTCAGTGTCTTAAGTTATGAGCTAGTAATTCCTCCAGAACTCCTTGATTAAGCAATCAAACATGCAAATCAAGCCCTTATGTACATCTTGGTAACCAATCCCAATATACTGTAAATCAAGCTGATTTGCAAAATGGGATTTCCATGAAAAATGTATCCAAAGTCAAAAAGACTCTATTTTTTTACCACTTAGCCACTATCTGTTCCTGGTTTGCTAGTTGAGTCAACCCTTACAATGAGGACATTTTTTCTCTTTTCCCTGCTAAGTTTGTTCAAATTGGTCTTTTTTTGCACTGGGGGGTAAAAAAAGGAAAGAATTCGCTGGGGTTTCCTAATCCTAAATATGCTCCACACTGGAATTGGGACCACAAGTGTTCTCCCTCCCCATGGGCTGTTATTTAAAAATTCAGAAGTGCTTTTTACTGCAAACAGCTTATGTAGGGAAAAGGGCAGCCACTTGAGGAGGTTTAATAGGTTTTGTTTAATTTGTTTGTTCATTTATAGGCAGGAGACTGCAGTGGTTAAGACACTGAGATTCACAACCAGAAGACTGGCAAGTCATCAGTTTGAGACCTGAGTGATACATGATGGAGTGAGTTCCTGTCTCTGTCCCAGCTCCTGCCAACCTAGCAGTTCGAAAGCAAGAATTTGCAAAGTAGATAGATTGGGAGGGTAAACAGTGTCCCATGTGCTCTGGTGTCTAGTCATGCCTGGCACATGACCTCAGTAATGTTTGCAGATACAGACGGCACTGGCTCTTTGGCTATACATAGAGTTGAGCACTGAACCCTAGAATCAGACACGGTTCGCTTTCAAGCAAGGGAGCCCTTTACCTTGACAAAGTACAAAGCAACAAGCACACAAGAAACAAGACTCAGCTGCAGGTAACATCAACAAGAAATTAGGACCTCGGCAAGTAGCTGAGGAGGAAGTCCCTGCCAGTACAATTACCCCAGACCCTCTTTCCTCCAGATCTTTCAAAAAGGCTTAGAGCAGAACTATAGAGGGAGGCCTTTAAAGACATATTCCTGATTCCATAATTCTTTTTAATTTTGTTCTTCCTTAACCCTTAATTGGTCTATTGCTTCTTGTGTCTCTGCTTGCTCGCTTGGTTGTACCACTATCGTGAGCTTCGTGTGATTCTTTAGTGCAGGGGTCCCCAAACTTTTCAAGCTGGAGGCCAGGTCACATTCTTTCAGCTTCAAGGACCGGATGGCCATTCTACACTGCCTCCACAATGGGGGTGGCCATTTTGTCCTGACAGCTTCAAAGGGGTGGCCATTTTGTTTCTCGAATGCCCTTGGATGGGTGAGGGGCACATGAAATGGCACCGCGGGATGGATCCGGCCCACAGGCCTTAAGTTGGGAACCCCTGCTTTAGTGGGCGAGATAAGTGAGTTTTAATGTTACTTGTCAACCTCCAAGAGTGGTGATCATACACTAGCTCTTGTTTCAGAAATATTTTCAAGAGAAGGCCATGACCCTTGATCACAAGCAACCCGTTGAGTCCATTGGCCCAAACCTTTCTCAGGTTCAAACTTGAAGATGCAAAAAAGATTACCGGCAAACAGAAGAAATAGGATCTCGATGGTGGTAGACCTCATCTTCACTCACAGTGATGTTTATGGATCTCTGTGAGAAAAGGAAGGAAAAACAGAAAGAAAATTGTTGAGTGAACGGAAGCACCACTCAATGGGTGGGAACCTTTTTATCCCTGTGAGACTTCTTGGATGTCCTCTTTCCCCAGATTCCAGGTAAGAAAACCGATAAAGCCAGGCCACCCTACAAGTCGGTGGACCTCCGGAGAAAGTACTCTATAATGCCTGCCATGATCCACAGCAGGCTTCACTGGAGGGGGAAAAGAACCAGCACAAGAACTTAAAGGAGTTAAGAGAGCCACAGGCAAAATAAAGCTGTTACCTGCCTGGCATTCACAACATCCAGGATTACCTGCTGGCCAATCAGAATCAAAGTGAGGACAAAGGCAGAACATTCCAGGTGAGCAGAATAAATATGAACATTCCAGTTGCAACATTCTAGGCCTCCTCCTGGCTGCCTAGAAGGGCCAAAGGCCAGAGATAGAGACCAGTGATGAGAAGGCATTTTCCTCCCCATTACAACTCCCTGTTTATAGCTACACATTGTCAATCAGACAGGCAGAACCACAGAGACTTTTGGGTGGGAAATAAAGAGATAAGCTCTCTTTGGATCAAGCTCAGGAAGAAAGAATCCTACCCGCAGGCGTTTAGCTGCCAATGAGATAAACCAGGGGTGCCCAAAGTTCTTGGGCTGTGGGCCGGATCTGTCCCCCAATGCCAATTCCCCACACCAACGGCCAGGGGGGAGAAGAAGCCAGGGCAGGTTGAGGACTTTGCTGCCCCTCCCCCTGAGCCCCCATCAACATATTGTATTGTAATGTAATGTATTGTTTGTAAGCCACTCTGAGTCGCTACGGCACGTGGGCAGCAATATACATTTGAACTAATAAATAAATAAATTCATCCGGCCCACAAAGCCCTTGTCGTTCCTGGAAACAGAAGTAAAATGTGCCCGTACAGGCACATTTTACTTCCGCTTCCGGGAATGACGAGGGCTAATTAATTGTTGTCAAGGGGTGGTGGATCTATAGTTTGGACACCCTTAAGATACCTAAGGCACCCCACTCACTACGGCGAGGGGGCGGCAATATAAATTTAAACTAATAAATAATAACTAATAAATAAATAAACAAATGGACCTCTTCTGATCAAGATTTAGGCTAGTCCTCTGTTTACCTGTCACTCATCCTCAACATCTGAAAAGAATGCTTTGTTGAGAGAGATTTAGGAATGGCTGGGGATTCAAGTCAACCATGTGACACTGTGAAAAAAGGAAAACGCTAATCAACCAAATCATTTCCAGCCTCTTTTCATAGGCAAACATTTTTGGTGAAAGGCCCGGCCCTGTGTTTTGCAGAAAGTAAACTTTCTGTTCCCTCTGTCAGTGGACTTAAGTTACTCAGTGGAGAAAAAAAATCAATCATAGAACTGAATAAACAAAGAGCTCTTGCTCAAGTAACTTTTGGGGGTTACGGGCTGGGGATTTACAGGCCAATAAATAAGGTAACTTTTCCAAGCCAATATGGTGTTGAGGTAATGTTGCCAACTGCAAAGAGATTCTGCAGGTTAATTAAGACTAGGGAAAGAGGAAGCTACTTAAAAAAATATCTACCTGCTTAGCATGGGAAGATTTAACAGAGTTGCCGGAGGCCTTTTGTCTATCAGTTCAAATCTCAACTACTACATTCCCCAGCAATTCAAAAAGCCATAGAATGTATAAGTTTAAACAACTCTGTAACCAGATCCAATCAGGGAAAGAGAGATTACAGCAAACCCAATGAACACAACAAAATTCAGAAAGAAACGGTATTATTAGTTGAAGGTTCAAGACTCAAGAGAGACCAACGGCGCAAAGGAAATCGTGATGTTACTATGCAGCTTGCATCCAAAAATGGAGCAATCCAAGGCCGTACACTTGATTGGCAAGCCACACAATGGCAACTTTCTTGGAAATCACAGGTTAGTAACTCATTATGACAGCATTATTGTGAAAGGGAAATATGTTCCAGCAGGCTGAAGGCATTTGCTTGGGACCAAGCCAGCACTCATTTGCCCAGACTTTAAGGCAAACTCTTGAAATAAGAAGCCTATAATTCTATTAAAAGCACTTTGAAAGAAGAACAGCATAAGAATCTGTAATAAAACTATTATCGATGCTTAAGAGCCATGGCTCCACGCACTTTGTTCTCCCTCTGAACTGGGGAAAAGCCACACCTCGGTACTGCTGCATCTTGCTTTCCACGAAGAAGGTCCTAGATTAATCTCTCAATGTTTCCTGGTAGAGCCTGGAAAGAATCTCACCTGAAATCCTGTAGAGCAGAGTTTGTCTATCCTTGGTGCTCCAGGTGTTCTTGAGCTTCAATTCCCAGAAGCCCTGATCAGGAGTTGAACTTAAGTTCTCAGAAGGCCAAGTCAGCACAACTGGGCTTCTGGGAATTGAAGTTAAAGAACACCTGGAGCACCAAGGATGGCCAAACTCTGCTGTAAAGCTACCGCCCAACAGTATCAGAATGTTGGCTAAAATGGATTTACTCTTCATGCAAGAAGGTATAAAAACCAGCTGAGCAAAGATCAGCACCTGGACTGCCGAGCATTTTCTCCCAGGCCAATGGTTAGCATGGATCCTGTTCCAATGACTTTCCTACTCACTCACCTCCAAGACAGGCCACCAGTTCAAAGCTGCCAGTGGCACTTCATATATCGCTGAATCACAGCTTTTTAACAACAACCTCCCTGCTGGCTAGGAGAATCTGGGAGCTGCAGGGTACAAAAAAGCAACTTTCCCAAGCTCTGAATTGGATGGAAGGTCCAACACTGGAGGTTAAAGCACCTGAAGGTATGCCCAAAGCATGTCCAGGAGGACACTCATACATACACATACTTTTGAGATATAAAAACACACATTGTGTTCTCAAAATAAATATCAAGCAACAAAAGGCATTCTTAGCAGAACCGATCTCTTTGGAATCATACAAACACAACCTTCCAGATGTTTTTAAAGAGACGTTCCCACTCTCCCTGCCAACATTTCCAGAAGTGGGGGACCTCCATGTAGCAACATCTGAAGGACCATCTGACACCTCTCCTTGCTTCTTCTTTCATGTCCCAATCAAACCGTGGACTGCCAAAATGAAGCCACTTTCTTCGCTTTGTTGTTGCATGTTTCTGCCAGTAATCGACAAAACAGTAAATGAACCGGATTCTGCATCTCTCCACATTCACACAGCATATTGTGGTCTGATAGCACTTGCCTGTTTTGCTTTGCTTACATATTGCCCATCAAAACTCTGGGCAGTTTATACAAGGATTAAGCAAGGTTTCATTCTCCTTAACATCCAGCTCTGATGAAACGTACCAGAAAGCTTGGAAACTAAATTTGTGACGTTTTGAGCGGTGTTTTATAAAGGTGTCACTTTACTGTGGGCATTTGGGGATTAAATCCTTGTTTGGTCTTTTGCCTGTTGATTGTTTTTTAAAAAAAGAAGGGGAGATCCTTTTTCATTTTGTAAACCCAGAGGGCAGAAAGAGAGTGTGCCCACACATGGGCACATGCTTCTACAAGCTCATTCGTGCTCACACACAGTTACCTACAAAAACAAAAAGTTAGCTGCATTGGTTCATGAAATAAAAAAAGCATGCCCGAGAGCTATAATAAGGTGTTTAGATGAGCCAAAACAAGTCTACAGAAGTGTGCAAAAAAAAATTATGCATCAAGAAGCCAAAGCAGAGGTTCTCAATCTTTTCAAGCCGGGGGGGGGGGGTTAGGTCATGCTTTCTCAGTCAGCTTTGAGGGCCAGATGGCCATTTTGCCCTTCCTGCATGATGGGGCAGCTATTTTGTCCCAAAGGCTTCAACGGGGGTGGCCATTTTGTTTCTCGAATGCTCTTGGAGAGGTGGAGGGCCACATGAAATGGTGCCATGGGCCGAATATGGCCCACGGGCTTTAGGTTGGAAATCCCTGGGCTAAAGGACTGGTGGGCTCAAAGCTTAAATCCAGCCCCTCACTATTGGTGATACTATCATCATCACCTGTATGAAGATTGTCTTGCCTGAGAAGAACAAAGAATCTGACAGACACTCTGGTAATACCTAATCTAGAGTGGCAGCTCCATAATTACTATCACACAACCGTGAAACCTGCCCACAGCTCCTGCAGGGCAACGTCTGCCATGGGTGAAGCAATTATTTACTCTCTGACAAAGGGATCCGTGTCCTCTGTTATAAGTGCAGGGCAAGAACCTAATCCTTAGCCATCTGAGTCGCTAATCCAACCAGCAGGAATAAGGTATAAACTCATCCAAAGTCTCAAGGCAAGATCTGAAGCTCCCCGAGTGAGTTTCCTCTTCATATATTGTCTATATTGCAAATTTGACTCCGCAACATATCACTTCAAAAAATAAGATATTAGGAACGGTACCTCTCACAATATCCCAGGACTCTCTTGGAGAAAATGCTATTCTGTCCTAGTTCCAAACTGGTTCAAATCAATAGTGCGGACGTGCAAATACTCAGTGCGTAAGAGTAACAGCACCATCCTAAACAGTCGTATCGCTCACAAATAAGGCTTACCTCTAGGTAAGGTCGCCCCTGCTTGAAAGCCAGTTGTATCCGACTCTAGGATTCAGTGCTCATCTCTGTTTACAACCAGAGTCAGCGTTATCTGTGTCTGTTTCTGTGGTCATGTGGCAGGCATGCCTAGACACCACGGTACATGGAACACTGTTTACCTTCCCACCAAAGTGATCCCTCTTTATCTACTTGCAATTTTTTGCTTTCAAACTGCTAGGTTGGCAGGAGGAGCTGGGACAGAGATGGGAGCTCGCTCCGTCATGCAGGACTTGGGTCTCAAACTGCTAACCTGCCGACCTTCCAGCCAGCATCTTAACCACTGGAGCCACAACCTTCCCTACCTCAAGATAAATGCAAGTAAATTTGCTCCCAACAAGCAGAAGCGGCTCAAGATATTTTGCTGTCTGGGGCAGCTAACAATCTGTCCATTCTACTGAAATTTCGGGGAGCAGTTTGTGTTGCCTGCACATACATACATACACTGTGCTGCTTAGGATCTGTCTTCTGAGGCTCCCCTCTCCGTCTAACAGGAGAGCTAGAGAGAAACGGGGAACGTGGTTTCTCTGTACTTTGCCTCAGCGTCTGAACTCCCTCTCCAATCTTATCTTTGCCAACAGGCCCAACGCATAAAGGCATGTTGCTTACTAACCGCGCTATCACAGGCACTTGCTATATGGAAACCCAACCAGATGACTCTTCCGTGGTCATTCTTCAAACATCAGGCCCACAGGCTGGAGAAAGGGGAACATTTTCTGAGCTGAGACGTAGCAGTAAGGTAAAGGTCACCCTTGCTCGAAAGCAGGTCGTAGACGGCTCTAAGGTTCAGTGCTCATCCCTGTTTATAGCCAAAGAGCAAGCGCTGTCTGCTTCTGCAGACGTTTCCATGGTCATGTGGCAGCCATGACTAGACACCAGAGAACACCGAATGCTGTTTACCTTCTCACCAAAGTGGCACCTATTTATCTACTTGCAATTTCTTGCTTTCAAACTGCTAAGTTGGCAGGATCTGGGACAGAGACAGGCACTCACTCTGTCATACAGTTCTTGGGTTTTGAACTGCTGACCTTCCAGCTCCCAGTCAGTGTCTTAACCACTTGAGCCACTGCAGAACAATCACTCTTATATTTTACCCCACAGCACTTACAAGGTGATCAGCATTTTGCCTCCAACAATGCTGGGCACCCACTTTACCGACCTCAGAAGGATGGAAGTTTGAGTCAACCTTGAGCCCCCTCAGGATCAAACTCTGATTGTGGGCAGTTTTGGGTGCAGTACAGCAGCTTAACCACGGTGCCACAAGACATACAACAAACAAGGAATCCTAGACCCTTTTTGGTTTGATAGGCATCTTAGCTGAATGTTTAAAAGTGATTACTTTTAACAAGTACAGTATATGCTCTTTCATAAACCATTAAGATACGGAGATAATCATTCCTTCTGTTCCATTGTCTTTATTTTCCTCTGGAGCTTTGAAGTCTCTCTTTTAATTATATGACCACAATAGACTCAGGATACAAGTGTTCCTTTAAGATCAATATGAACAATACAAAACCCTTGTTGCCACATTCCTACCCGCAGTAAAGGACAAACGGCCAGGCAGGGTGGTCTAACGCTGAGCGTCTGATGCAGGTGTCAGGTCAAGGTTCTAGTCCTCACCTCAGCTAAACCATGAAACATGTGGTGCCCTTCGGCTCATCAAATTCTCAGCCTATCTTCCCCTGAAGTAGGGATGCTGCTCTGAGGATAAAACGTGGAGGAAGAAAGCCTTCAGCTCAAAGGGAACTTATATGTATATAACATTGATTAATGGATAAGTAATCGTTTTGATGACGACAAATAATATTTTATTACCTTGAAAAACTGAATGTTTTATTTGGCAACATCAAATGTGTACATATATCAGATTTAATTGCTCAGATAAAGTGGCCTGAAAGCCAAGTAATACTTCTGAGTCTTTGTGATACCAAAAGACTTGCTGACATTTTTGTTAAAATTAGACTAGGGTAATATCAAGTGGCTAAGACGCTGACTGGGAGGCGGAAGGTCGGCAGTTCAATTCCCGAGTACTGCAGGACGGAATGTGCTCCCGTCTCTGTCCCAGCTCCTGCCAACCTAGCAGTTTGAAAGCAAGTAATTGCAAGTAGATAAATAGGGACCACTTTGGTGAGAAGGTAAACAGTGTTCCATGCACTCCAGATGCAGAGAGCACTGACTCTTGGGGCTGTAAACGGAGATGAGTACTAAACCCTAGGGTCAGATACGACTGGCTTTTGAGCAAGGGTGACCTAACATTGCCTAATTATGCTTTGGAAAACTTTGCTGGCAGTGGGTGTCTTACAGTTAGAGACCTTTCTGCTGCACAAGGAAGCACCATAAGTGAGAGTCAGTTTCCCCACACCCCTCTTCAATTGATTTGGCTTTGTCAGGGGTGTAGCTCGGTGAGTTGGACCACCTGGTTGTATCACCGGCCCCCAACAGGCCAAATCATACCCATCTCTGTGCCCCCGGGGAATGGGGCCAGCCAAAATTGCACCCCTTTGCTCCTGTGCAATCCTAGGCAAGCTGACTTGTCCACAAAAGCCACCAGAAGGGAAGAAAAAGGTGGAGAGAGACAGAATTTGTCTCATTTGCTCCGTCTGCCAATTACTACCAGAAACACGTACCGATGAGGACTTAAATTTGGCCAATGACAAAGCCAAGAAGGTGGTTTCATTTTGTCAGTCCAAAGGTTGGCCTGGATGTGAAAGAGGACGATCCAGAAGGAAAGACTGGGAGACTCTTTTTGAGTACGTCATATCCTGCAGACTCCATTGTTGAGTTGGGATCCACGGGGACAGGACACACCATAATTCCTGTTTTAACACTACTGCCAGAAACATGCAGCAATGAAGACTTAATGTTGGCCAAAGCCAAGCAAGTGGCTTCATTTTGGCAGCTCAACGTTTGATCTAGACCCGAGAAAAGAAGATGATTGTTTAGTAAAAGCTACACAAAGGAAGCCCAAAGTGGTGTGGCAGACGCCCAATTCTGCTGCCCTGCATAAACAGTGCAGAGCTGTTCCCACCTCAGATCCAATGCCACCCAGAACTCTGTTTACACACACACCGTTTTAGCACACAAGTCAGTCTAGATTTGTGGTGCAGGCTCTTCTGAAAGACAAGCAAGCTAAATGCAGGAGGAAGGTTTGACTCTACCTTTTTAAAGGATGGCTTAAAAACCATATTCTAAGAGACAGAGCTTGGCTGAAACATCATGCCATGAATTTCTGGGACTTTTCTTTGCAGTTTTCCTGCCCTGCCTGAAGAAGTGATCTTGAATCACAAAATGTTTTATTTTTTTTTAAAGTGATCCTTGAAAAGGTATCACCTTCCTCCTGCATTTATTTTATTTTATGTATGGATCACATAGCTAGTCTTTGCTTATGGAACAAGCAAGTTACCGTTCAAACTGCTTTTCAGATATAAAAATTACTTTTAACACAGGCAGCTACGGGGAGGGGGGAGGTAGATTTGGCTGTCTCCCCCCCTTTCATTTTCTCCTTCCCCGTGTCTGTGTGTGTGTGTGTGTGTGTGTGTAAATTTGGCTGTCTCCCCCCTCCTTTCATTTTTCTCCCTCCCTGTGTGTGTGTGTGTGTGTGTGTGTGTAAATTTGGTTGTCTCCCCCCTCCTTTCATTTTTCTCCCTCCCCGTGTGTGTGTGTGTGTGTGTGTGTGTGTGTGTGTAAATTTGGTTGTCTCCCCCCTTCCTTTCATTTTTCTCCCTTCCCTCTCTCTCTCTCTGCTTGTGTGTGTGTGCGTTGCACAGGCACCACCCCTGATCCTCGCCAAACCCAGGGAAAGCCTCCATTTCCGTCCAGCGCTCCTAACATCTGGGCTTCTCTTCGCGGACCAGTTCCCCAAGCCAAAGACTCCCCAGCCAAGCGCACCGGTGGCTTCCGATCCAGCTCGCCAAGCCCACAAATTCCTCCCCCAGGAAAGGCTCTCTGTGGGCTTGAGGAGGGAGTTATTTCTTTAACCACCAAACACCGGGCCAGCCAGGCTCAGTCCAAGCAAGCCAACCCCGCTCCCCTCCCCTGGAGCCAGGCAGGCGCTCGCTCAGCCCCAAGAAGGGAAGGTCCAGTTCAGGAAAAACTTGGCTACTTACTTACCCCGTGTCCGAAAAGCGCACCAGGCAGGCAGGCAGGAGCAACGAGGTATTCGGTTCTTTAAAAAAAATATAACGATGATAACAAGGGAACCCGGAACAGGCGAAGGATGCCCCTCCTTTGACCAAATAGGTCCCTGCACGCCTTGGGAGACCACACCCAAAGCCGTCCGGGCAGGTAAAAGGAAGAACAGGTTTGGCAGCCGCTGGGAAAGAAAAGGCTGCTGCCGGGGCCTCAGTCCCAGCGGTTCTTTGGCAACAGGTCCAGAGGGTCGCCTCTTCTTGCCTGTTCTGGGGAAACAAGGATGGGCAGTTCTCTTTCTGGTCCCTCGCCTCGGTTTGGTTTGTCACCCTCTCCAGAGTCAAAATAGGGTTAAGAGCTTTGCCCTTCCAGTGACACACTTATTAACTGCTTTGGTGTGAGCCTCCAGGTGGGGAACACAGCACCTGTTGAATTTCTGTCCGATCCCACTTCTTCCCCATTTGAAACAGGGTTGTGTTTTGTGCCTTTAAGCAAGGAAACCTCTTAAAAGCCTTGGTATCTTCGCCCTTCATGAAGTAGCATCCACGTGGTGAGCATGGCACCTGTTGAATTTCTGTCTGCTCTCCACTGTTCCCCCAGTTCAAAACATGACTCTGTCACTTGCCCTTAAGTAACAACACTTCCTCGTGTCCTGACCAGTTAGCATGGCACCTGTTGAATTTCTGCCTGCGGTGTAGTTTGTGCACACCCAAGGAGACCTGGCAGGCCCACATTTTGGTGCTTGACAGGCTGGCAAGTCGGCAGTTCGAGACCCGGATACTACATGACGAATTGAGTGCCCGTCTCTGTCCCAGCTCTTGGGGACGTGAAAGGAGCCTCATTTGGGCATTCTCTGGGTGGAATTTCTTCTTCAAAAATCCTTTCAACCCAGAATAATTTCTGACGCACAATTATTATTATTACTTGGTGAAAATATTGGTCTCTCCTCTCCCCCCCCCATCTCTGCCCCTTCTCCTGCTTGGAAGAGTTAATCCTTTTGGAGCAGGACTAGGCAGAAAATAATTCTACAGTGTCTCTATAAACTGACAGAAGGTTTGCAGTAGATGAGCAAGATTATGACTCACATGCTTAACAGCCGCAATCTATTAAATGCCCTTTCTTCACTCTTGGTTAAATATCTTCCCAAGACCACCCCAGTCTTATACTTATGTCAATGTAATTGCCATAATTGTTTTAATTGTCAATGTAATTATGCAGAACTTGAAATCGATTTAATTGTCCTTCTACTTATGCAAAAGGTGGAAAATATATTTATGGGATTATAATGCAAGCAAGAGGATGGGTGGGAAAATCTGGGTGTTGTGGGAGACAGAACTGATCCCCCCGCCCTCTAAGCACTGAGTTTAAATTTCACAGTCCTTTGGTTTATGGGTATTGTAAGCAATACAGTGTCCTTATCAGACATTCTTGGCTGCGGCAAATCATAAAATTTCCCATGTAAAACAGGGTCTTGGTACAGTCTGTTACTTGTGGTTATCAGTGAGGTTACTATGCACTTTCTGAAATCCAGATCAGACCAGAGACAAGCAGAAACTGGTAAGAGCTGGTAAATTAACACATTACATAGCAGAGAAGGAGGAGGGTTTGTTACACTAGTTCCTCTATAACCAGTGTTTTAAGGAATAGCTGCTGCCTTCCATCAAGATGGATTCAAGTGGGATTTCATCCATTTGGGGACCATCACCCTTCCCAAAGCCCTTACTCCTCGGGGTTGTCAGGTTAATTAACCTCTGCTGTTGGCATTGAGTTGCTGGCAGTATGGTCTGCTCTATTACCATATTTCAGTGATGAAGAACCTTTTAGAGACTGAGTGCCCAAACCGCAACCCCAAACCCACTTATTGATCACCAAGTGTTGACACAGCTACAGGGAAGGAAGGAAACTCTCCCATTGGGCTGCTGGGCAGAGGGGCGGGGTGAACTCTGTGCTGGTGGGAGGGAGGAAGCACTCCGATTGGGCTGCTAGGCAGAAGGGCGTGGTGAACTCTGTGCTAGGGGAGGGAGAAAGTTCTCCCATTGGGCTGGTGGGCAAAGGGGTGGGCCAAACTCTGTGCTGGGGTAACTGCATGGGTGCCCACAGAGAGGGCGCCGAGTGCCACCTCTGGCACCCATGCCATAGGTTCGCCACCACTGCCATAGCAGGACAACCTGGCCAGGCTAGAGAATCAAGTGTGTATTGGGGAAATTTGTATTCTGGAGAGGATAATTTGCATCACAATCCCAATTATGTGTTGATAGATGTTAAACATGTGCTTCAAATTGTTGTACCTTGAGTTATTGCCTAACGGAAGGTACAGTCCTTAGCCAAACCCTCCTTCTCCATAAAATGTCCTTTGGATATTTATGCTGCCATCTCAGGGATGAATAGAAGAGCCAGTTTAAAAAAAAAATTGGGGGGGGGAAGTTTGGACACACACCCAAAAACTCTATTTATTTTTTTCTTTTCCAGATATTAAAAGAGAGCCTTACCCAGTCCTCCTAAAAATGGCCATGTTGGGTCAGCCACATGGGAATTGTATAATAATGATGCAGAACTGGAAGGGACCCTCTGTATTCTCAAGTCCAGCCCCTTATCAAGGAGGCATAGTGAGGAATCAAATTCCCGGCCCCTAAACCACTGAGCTGTCGGGCAATTCAATTCGTCCAACAATTCCCAAGAGACTGAAAATTTTCAACCCTTGGTCTTTACCGTTAAGCTGATTAAAGCCTCAATAGAACCTTCCTGAGCAGAGACAGACTATCTTTGGGAATCGATGTTGGCAGAATGCAGCAAAGGGCAATTACATTCATTTTCTTGAAGGGAGGCTTTTCAAATGCATTTGGCTAACCATTCACTTATTTGTTGTTTGTATATATCCTTGTGGACTGTGGTGGCTTAGTGGTTAAGACACCGAACTTAATCACTGGAAGGTCGGCAGGTCAGCAGTTTGAGAGCCGGGTGCTGCATAATGGAATGAGCTGCAGCCTCTGTCCCAGCTCCTGCCAACCTAGCAGTTAGAAAGCAAGAAATTGCAAGCAGATAAATAGGTACCTCTTCGGTGGGGAGGTAACATGGTTCCTTGTGCTCCGGTGTCTAGTCATGCCTGCCACATGACCACGAAAATGTCTGCAGACGCAAACAGCGCTGTCTCTTTGGCTGTAAATGGAGATGAGCTTTGTACCCTAGAGTCGGATATGACTGGCTTTCAAGAAAGGGTGACCTTTTCCACCCAAATAAAGGGACTCAAGACATCTTAATAATTCTGATTTATGGTGACTCTTTCCAGGGTTTTCTGGCCAGAGCAGGGGTGCCCAAACTTTTTGGGCCATGGGCCAGTCACGTGGTTCAGGGGGCTAGTCACTATGACTCAGGGGCCAGATATGGCCCTTGACACCAATTTATCTGGCCCACAAAGTCCTCATTCCTCCCGGGAGTGGAAGTAAAACACACCCATATGGGAATGTTTTTCTTCCGCTCCCAGGAGTGATGAGGGCTTTGTAGGCGGAAGAATTGGTGTTGGGGGCCAGATCTGGCCCCAGGCTGTAGTTTGGGCACCCCGGGCTAGAGAATACACCAAAAGTGGTTGATGATTCCCTTCCCCTGTGGGAAGACCTAGGATTGAGCAGCTTTATCTAGGCTATACAGACTGGCTCTTCTCTCAGGAGGCACAGTGAGGAATCCGTGCAGACAGATCCCGGTATATAAAGGACAAACACAGCTTAAAGATGTACTAACTTATTGTTTAAAACCATATAAAAGGTTTTTGAAAAGTCCATCCTCCTCCATTAAAACATCTTCCTTGGCCGCCAGTCACTTGCTAAATGCCCACCGTCCGCTTCTGGAAACAGAAGGATGCCAGGCTAGATGAAACTTTTGGGTCCGATCCAGTATGCATTTCCTTCCCCAATGGTCAGCAACAGAAGCACATCATCCCAGTCAGTGAAAGTTTGAGATGTTCTTTCTTGAATGTGCTTGGAGGGACAGTCGGAGTGTGGACATGCCACCTCTGGAAACCAAGCCATATGAGAAAAGACTGGTGGAACTTGACATGTTATCCATAAGAAAAGAATGTTTGAAGTGAAAGCCCTGTTAGTCTGTGGAAACATATCTGAGGATAAATAAAGGTCAGGTAAAGGTAAAGATCACCAGTTGTAGTTGACTCTAGGGTTCAGTGCTCATCTCTGTTTACAGCCAAAGAGCCAGCGCTGCCTGGGTTTTTGCAGACATTTCTGTGGACATGTGGCAGAGGCATGCCTCGACACCGAAGTGCACAAAAATTTTTTGTGGCACCTTAAAGACTAACTCCTGTATTTAACTGACAGCTTTCATGGACCAAGTCCACATTATCAGACTTCTAAAGAAGAATGAGAGGGGATG
The DNA here is from genome assembly GCA_030440675.1 of Furcifer pardalis. Lineage (NCBI taxonomy): Eukaryota > Metazoa > Chordata > Lepidosauria > Squamata > Chamaeleonidae > Furcifer > Furcifer pardalis. Next base: position 315,055,574 of record CP126890.1, on the reverse strand, counting down.
TGATAGCACTCTTCAAATACCTTCTTATTCCGTGTCTAGGCCAGATGTGAAACTGCCTAAATGAAGGCACCTTTTGGTGAGTTCATTCTGCAGTTCCTTTTGCCTGACCTAGCGTGAGAAAGATTAGCCGGCAACACAAGGTGGCCGCTACCAGGGTATGGCCGATTGTGCTTCAAAAATACCTTCGAGGAGGCAAATAGTACCTGAAAGATAATCATAAAGAGGGAGGAAAGGACCCGTACTCCACCATCCCTGAGTGCAGGACGAGAGAGAGCAGGCTGACACAACCGGAAGTCAGATATAGACTGAATATTAGGAAAAAACCTCTTAATTGTTAGAGCAGTATGACAGTGGAAGCAACTGCCTTGAGAAGTAGTGAGTGCGCCAACACGGAAAACATTCAAGAGAGAACTGGACAGCCATCCGTCAGATCTGTTTTGATTCGTATCCCTGCATTGAGCACGGGTTTGACTCGATGGTCTAAAAGGCCCCTTCCAACTCAGTTATCCTATGATCCCATGATTTTATGATTGATTATTGGATGTCACTGAGGAAAATGTTGTCTCTTTCCCGCTGATCGGAATTCCCATGAGAAAAGCTAGCAGACAAACAGGTGACGCCGGTGGAGTTCTTGAACGGTGAAATAACCTTTGGACGTGAGCTTTGAAATTCGGAGCCTCTTTAACGACAGTAATTCATGAGCCATTTGTATTCCTTGGTTAATTGTGTTGCCTCTGTAAACACTATCAAAATGATACGCTTGGGAGAGGCAGCTGTTGCATCACGTTCATCCCAGGCGTGATTCAACCTAAACACAGCTTGCTGGTGACCTGGGTCGAATAATTCTCCATTTACAAGAGCGCAGCCAGTGTGCTATGTCTACGCTTGCCCAGTTCCTATCCTCATAGGGCAGTTGTCTCCACAAAAGCTCCCCAGATGTCGTTGAAGTACAACCTTCTGAATTCCTGATCTGAGGCCACGTTGGTCAGGGAGGAAGTTCTTGGGACTGAAATCCAGCAACATCTGGGGACCCAAGGTTTCTAGGAAGAACCACATTTCTAGGAAGGACAGGTGTTACATAAGCAAGGACCCAGATTGACAGAAAGCACCAGAAGGAGGAGGAAACAATGGGGAACTTTCATTATACATTCAAAGAGCGCTGCCAGTTTGGATTTCTTGAAAAGAATGTGCCAGAAATAGGAGTTTGGTGTGCCTAAAAGGAACTGGGGTATCAGCACATCTCTTGTTAGCATAAGCTAACTCTGCAAATTTCATAGCTCACCCATCTCCTTCCAGGGTGACGTCTGAATTTTTCAGTCACACTTTTCCTCTGTTGTCTGTTTACAGGTCTGCATTTCAGGAGCAGCAGTGGGGATGGATCAAGTCAGGAGAGCTCTGTACACGATGAGCATACAAATGAACCCCTTGGCAGAGGGACAAAGTGGAGGATGTAAGAACTTTATTCTTGCCAACAGCTGTCAAATCCTGAGATTTCTCTGGGGATCAAACAGGGAACATCAGCATTTCTTCCTAATTAAAAAACCCAGGGGCATGTACTACCAGCGACTCAACGCTGAGTGTCAGGCGGTGGTTAAGTAACCTGACAACCCTGAGGACTAACAGCCTTGGGATGGATCCACTTGGATCCATCTTGATGGAGGGCAGCAGCTTCATCCATCCTGGCCTGGGGCTGAGGAGGGACTTTGCGTGCCAAAAGGGCTCAGGACCAGAAAGTGACTCACGGAACTGGATCACTGGTGTGGCGGTCATGCTACAACGTGGAAGGCAGATGAAGGGCCACTGCATTATATTCTCCGGACAGTCTTCATAGCGGATCACCATGATAACTGCCTATGTTTAGATTCTGATCTGGCAGAAGAAGAAGTGGCAGATAGAGGATGATTTCAGCTTTCCCCTGTCCCGTCCTCCCCCCCTCCCACTCCAGTTGGAAAAGTACTGACTAACAGATAGCTTTTACAGTACCAACTGAGCTAGTACAATGCCTGTTTCATCAAAGTATTGGCATCAGGATATCTCTGCACATCCCTTCCACCCCTTGCCCATTCTGACGCATCCTGTTGATTTATCATATCCATTGGCCAATGAAAGATGGTACTGATCCTTGTTAAGGGGACATAGTGGCTTAGTGGTTAAGGCACTGAGCTTGATGACTGGAAGGTCAGCAGGTCAGCAGGTCAAGACCTGAGCACTACATGATGGAGTGAGCTCCCATCATCTGTCCCAGTTTCTGTCAACCTAGCAGATCAAAAGCAAGAAATTGCTGGCTCTTTGGCTATAAACAAAGATGAGCACTGAACCCTACAGTCGGATACGACTGGCTTTCTAGTAAGGATGACCTTTACCTGAATAGGTACCACTTTAGCAGGAAAGGTAACAGCATTCAGGGCATTCCAGTGTCTAGTCATGCCTGCCACATGACCATGGAAACATCTGCAGATGCAGACAGTGCTGGCTCTTTGGCTGTAAACTGAGATGAGCATTGCCCGTTAGTGTCAGATACGATGGGCTTTTGAGCAAGGGAAAGCTTTACCTAATAATTTTCTATGCCATCTTTTAAGGGTTTTCTGGACAGACAGTAATAAGATTTTCTATTCCCTTCTTCTGAGGGAGATCTGAGATTGTGCAGCTTGCCCAAGCAGACATAGGCTGAATCTTCTGGGATGCTCAGTGGGGAATTGAACCCCCCCCCCCATCTCTGGCTTCACAACTAGACACTCATCCACTGAGCTATCCAGCCAGATCATAAATGTAGCTAGTAAGGAAACCTTAACAATTGCAACATCTTCTGGGTGAACATCCGCTCCAGGATAGGAATAGACTGGACGATGGGTTGAAGGGTCAAGAAAGAGAGGAAGGAATATCTGAGTCTATCATCCTTTGTCCTTTGAGGATGACAGCAGGGGAGGAAGTGGTACCATGGGGCAAGGGGGGGGAGAGCAGGAACCCTCCTCCCAAAATGTCATAGCAGACTTTCCTTAATTTATTTGTAAGAAAAAACTTGTACACATCCTCTAAAGAAGGATACCCACCCACCCCAGACCATTCCTGGGTCTAAAATTAACCGCGGTGACCCCTTCCAGATGTGGAGAGAGGCCTCGGAGACTGGACCCATAGCTCGCCTCGCATGGTTTCCTTTCTTCGTGGGTCCACTGTTTCAAGTCACCAGTGACAACTCTCCCCACACACACACACACACACACACACTTGTGAGAACAACCCCAGGCCCGCTGTCCGGCTGCCCGAGAAGACAGACGAAACATTGTTCAGCATTCAGATGGAGAACAAGCACTCCATTCAAGGATGTGAGAAGAGAGCCTCGTAGAAGAGAGGGCAGGGGCCGCGGCCTTTTGTTTCGACTCCAGATGAGGCACCGTTGGGAAGCCATGACAAAACCTAGAAACAGCATTGCGGTGCGGGGGGGGGGGGAGAGAAGATGGGTCTTAGGAATGCCTCCCTTCCCCTAACTCTGCCCTCTCCCTGTCCCAGCAAATCTTTCCTCCGATGTAGATTTGCTGCCAAGAGAGACAGATTGTCCAAGTGGCTTTTCTGGGAGAGAGGAATGGATCAGACAATGGGGATGTCTCTGGTGGAGAAGACGACGTTCCTCAAGTGTAGAAGGGGACAGAAGGAAGGGGAAAATAGTTTGGTAAAAGTGTTTTTTCTTTGTAGGGGTTACATAGAAGCCTGTCTATTTATCTATCTATCTATCTACCTACCTCCTTAATGCTATCTATCTATCTATCTACTGTATCTCCTTAATGCTATCTATCTACCTACCTACCTACTTACCTACCTACTTAATGCTATTATTTCTATCTACCTACCTACCTACCTCCTTAATGCTACTATTTCTATCTATCTATCCATCCATCTATCCATCCATCCATCCATCTACCTATCACATTTATATCCTACCCATCTGTGATATTTTCCTATTCCAAAAAATTCATTTCAGAAATTATTCTTGGTTGAAAGGATTTTTGCAGAAGAAACTCCGCTCAGGGAATGCCCAAATGAGGCTCATTTCATATCTCCAAGAGCTGGGACAGAGACCGGTGCTCAATCTGTCCTGCAGTACTTGGGTCTTGAACTGCTAGCCTTCCAGCTAGTGATTTTATCATTCTACTTTTTTTCTGTTTTTATTCTGTTTTTGTAATCTTATTTTATCTAATGTATTTTATCACGTTTTAACTTGATATGGTCAGTTGACTAATCAGTTAATAAAGGATACTGAAATAAATTATAAATATCTGCAAGAAAAAAAATAAAAGGTAAAGGTCGCCCTTGCTTGAAAGCTAGTCATATCCGACTCTAGGATTCAGTGCTCATCTCTGTTTATAGCCAAAGAGCCAGGGCTGTCTGCATTTGCAGACGTTTCTGTGGTCATGTGGCAGGCATGACTAGACAATGGAGTGCATGGGAAGGTCCTAGACAGGGAGTGGTGGGGGCGTCTAGTGGGGGGGTTGGGGGGAATCCCATACATTGCTATTGGCACCCGAGTGCACCAGAGGCAAAGGCAGGGTGGGAGATAGCCCGATTGCCCGATATACCAGCACGTGCCTGGTCATGACTAAATGCCAGAGTGCACGAAATGATGTTTACCTGCCCACTAAAGTGGTACCTATTTATTTACTTGCAGTTTCTTTTTTTCGAACTGCTAGGTTGGCAGGAGCTGGGACAAAGATGGGAGCTCACTCCGTTGTGCAGTGCTCAGGTCTTGAACTGCTGACCTGCCAACCTTCCAGTCATTAAGTTCAGTGTCTTAATCACTAAGTCACTGAAGTACCCCTCCCCAATTAAAACCCCCCAATAACAACAACCCAGCAACAAAGAACAAATATTGCTGACGGGAAAAGTTAATCAAAACCTATTGGTGGGTCATTGGCAGGATGTCCTTAGATGCCTCTTTAAAGAGGGACGGTTTTAGATGTTGTTTTAAAAATCAATAATTATTTGCCCAACCAACACAAATCATGGGCCTGTTCAATGGGGATGGAGAGGGGCCTTCCCCCTACTTCACCAATGGAGGAGTCATTCAGTAGCTACCGAAACTCGAGTCAATGAAGCTGCACACAGCTAGGCAACAGCTCCTGGCGCACCACTGCTCATCTCCATTTACAGCCAAAGAGCCAGTGCTGTCTCCGTCTGCATCCATTTCTATGATCACGTGGCCAGGGTGCACGAGACGCTGTTACCTTTCCCGCCGAAGGGGCACCTATTTATCCATTTGCAATTGCTTGGTTTTGAACTGTTAGGTTGTCGGGAGATGGGGAAGACCCATGAGATGGGCCAGACTTGGGTCTCGAACTGCTGACCTGTGAAGTTCCCGGTCGCCAAGCTCAGCCTCTTAACCACTAAGCCACCCTGCCCCCACCCCACCCCGTTCTAATCCCTTCCTCCAATAAACTCCACCGGTGCGACTCCTGCCTGCCCCACAAAGTTCGAAAAGGAGGAGAAACGCAAGCCTGGGACTCGTGCGTCCCAAAACCTGGGTCTTGTTGGTTGCAGGAGAAAAGAAGCCGGGGAGGCCCCAGGGAAGGCTTTGCTGCCCTGCACTCATACATCAGGCTTCACCCGTCCTTCGCCCGCCTTCCCGGCCGGGAGAGGCATCCAGCCTGGGAAGCCAGCCAGGCGCGATTACACAACCGCCCGCTTGGCCGTCCCGTCCCGTCCCGGGAAGCTGCGGCCGAACGCTGCCCCCTAGTGGACACTAGTGGCTCTGGAGACGAAAGAAGAAGTCCTCATGGGTGCCTGTTGCTCTTGAATTTAGGGACTCCATCCCTCAATGTATTCAGGGTCTCCCAAGTGACATATAGGGGAGGTCGAATTCCTCAGCTATATCCTCCTGTAATGCTATTCCTGGTTCAGGGAATCCCTTCCTCCATCTTCTAATTTGGTTTTGCTCATCATGCGTACCCTCAAGTAAGTTTGTTCTTGCCATAAAGCTCTTCCTGGATCTGAGCCGGGAGACTTGAGGCTCATCTCCATTCAGAGGGTGTTGAGGGTCCTTCTCTTGCTTAGTTCTTTCAGCATCCACTGCTACTTCTCTCCTTATCTTAGGTGGAGCGATACCAACAAGAGGGTCTGTTTTCTCAACCGGTTTGAGGCATCCTGTCATCATATGCATCATGGCTTCATTCACAGCGACATCAACTTGTTTTGCATGTGTGGATGTGGCCCATACTGGAGCAGCATACTCTGCTACAGACACACGGTCTCTGTAGGTCTTCCTTGCTCAGAAGCCAGTCATGTCTGACTCTAGGGTACGGTGCTCATCTCCATTTGCAGCCAAAGAGCCAGTACTGTCTGTGTCTGAAGACATTTCCATGGTCATGTGGAAGGCGTGACTAGGTGCCAGAGTGCAGGGAATGCTGTTACCTTTCCCACTGAAGCAGTACCTATTGATCTACTTGTAATTTCTTGCTTTCGAACTGCTAGTTGGGCAGGAACTGGGACAGATGATGGGAGCCTATTCTGTTGCGCAGCAGTTGGATCTCAAACTGGCTGATGAGAACATGGACTTGAGTCCACAGGGCCTTTTGGAGCCTAGTCAACACCTCCTGGCCTGCCTCTGATCCATTGGCTGCCCTTCCTCAGTGACATCACAAGAACCCACCTCCAATTTCAGACTTTGGCCCGAGGGAAGCTGTCGATCTCACAGCCCTAATGTTGCAACAAAACTTACGAGGCGGAATCAGATCAGGTGATCTTGAGAAAGATCAAAGGCTAGACTTTGGCTTTTCCTTCTCTGATAAAAACCGATTCACACATGATTCGGAACTTCTTAAATGTTTATTTATTTTAAAAGCAATTGCTGTAACTGTGTCCTCTGTAGATCAGCAATAAACAATCAAGTAAACCAAGGATGGACAGCTTGTGGCCCTCTAAGATGTTGCTGGACAGAACCGTCCATGAAGCACTAGCTACCATCATCTCTGATGAGGACTTCTTCCAGTAGTCTTAGTCCATCAATATCTTGAAGGCTATGAGGTATCCAAGCTGATGCAAACTCTAAGGAGAACATGATTCTAGAGCAAACTCTAGCTAGCTTTGCTCTCCAATATAAGATTCTCAGTCTTCAACGTGGGGGTGGGGGTGGGGATTGGGAGTTTTGAGGATTCCATTCATGGTGGCCTCAGATTTCATCTACTTTCAGCCGTGGGTCACGTTCCCAGCAAGAATACCAACCAGGGTGAAAACTGCTAGCACTGAATCTGGCAGGATACTAGACAGATGAATAGCACTAGAAAGATGACCAGTGGGGATTTGGTGTGGCTTCCACTGGCCAGATGAAGCCCTGAAGAGAGAGAAAACACAACAGTTAGCTCTTCTGTTCAGTGTCAGCAGAAGATCTAAAGTTCCTCACTAAGGAACAAACATATCTGGCAAGAATATTATAAACTGCTGCAGAAGGTCTAATGCAGCAACCCTTAAACTTTCTGGCACAAAGTCTTTGGTTTTAAGAAATCCTCATATCTCTACAACTCTCTTTTTCCATCAACCAATTCTGTTTTCATTTTTTCCCCCAAATCATAATTTAAAACTTTATCAAGGATTCCCCTAGCGATATGTGTGACTGGATAGCAGAGTAGCACTTTTAAGCTCTTACGCAGCGAAAGCCTTAGTGCAATAACACACACACATATGCCTTCAGTGGAAAGGTGCGCTTTACTTACAGTGAGGGGAAGACAGATATACACAGGACTATGTACAACAGTCTCTCTCACTCCAAGCCCCACAGTAGGTAGACAGCTTGGATTCCTCTGTTGGCTCCAACTCCAGGAACACTCAAAGAGTCCTGGTGATCCTTTAGCAGTTCTTTCTTCTCAGTTGAAGAAAAGCTCTCAACAGCATCACCTCCTTCAGTGTCTCAGTCCTTCTCAGTATATAGACTCCTTCAGAATAGCAACCTCCTCACAGATAATCTCCTCCAGAATAATAGCCTCCTCCAGAATGAATACCTCCTCCATAGACCCTTCCCAGAGGGCCACAGTTATACCCTAGTGTAGCTGGGCAGATTCTCTAATCAGCCACAGCTGGGCTGTTACATGAGCACGTGGACAGGCATGCACAGTCTGGCCATCAGTTTGAGGCTCTATTATGTACACCTGTGTTCAGAACACATGGAGGGCCTTAAAGTTGTACTATTCCACTGGGCAGCAATCTTTGTACAATACCCCCAAATGAAAAATGTCCTAACAAACTTGAGCACAGAAGCTTGACAGAATTGTTTTAAGTGTTTAAAAGTACTCAGTAATATTTCCTGAGACATTATAAATTCTGGAAACAACAGCTATCCTAGAAATCGGTCTAGGCTGGGGGTACACAGAAAGAGCCTACTTGAGTGTGGTATTTTTGAACCACAATTGGGCGTACCCTGGTAACAGCAACCTTGTGTTGCTGGCTAATCTATCTCACACTGGTTTAGGCGAAAAGAACTGCAGGATGAACTCTCCAAATGGTGCCTTCATTTTGACAGTTTCACATCTGGCCTAGAGAGGGAGGGGGAGGAGGAGGAAGAGGAAGAGGAAGAGGAAGAGGAAGAGGAAGAGGAAGAAGAAGAAGAAGAAGAAGAAGAAGAAGAAGACTGGAAGTGGGAGTCCAATGACACCAGCTGCCGATCAGAAGCATAGCTTACCTTGGCGGGGCCCCGTATAAAAATTGTTTGGGGGCCCTTTATATGTGGGGCGGAGCTAACGTCATGACATCATGACGTCGTGGGGGGAGCCAACGTCATGACGTCATGACGTCGTGGGCGGGGCCAAAAATAAAAATAAAATAAATAAATAAATAAAATAGAATAGAATTAAAATAAACAAACAAACACACACACACCTCAACCCACCCACCCACCCAAACAACCACAACACAAACCCGTAAATAACTTAAATAATTAAAATAAATAAAGAAATAAAATAAAAATTTAATAAAAATCCACCCACCCACCCAACACACACATAAACCACCCACCCACCTGAAACACAAAACCCTCACTTACCCTCTCGGCTCCATCCTCGCTCTCTGCCCTGGGCTCCGAGGCGCGCCTTCCCGCCCCGCCGAGCCCGACCGCGGTGCCCTCCAACGGCGCCGGGCTCCGAGGCACCCGCGCTCCCGGGAGGCAGGAGGCGCGTGAGCGGCAGCCGGCCGGGGGAGGGGGCAAGGTGCGCGCTCCCGCCTTCCCCGCCCGCTGCCGCTGCTCGCGAATGGGCTGAGCTTCTCCGGACCCGCTGCGGACGAAGGACGGGCAGCAGCGCATCCTCCGGAGGAGGCGGTGGCGCACTCTGCCAGGCGTCCCCAGGCCATGGGGGTTCGGCAGCAGCGGACAGCCCGGGCAGGCCTCAACCTGCCCGTGGGACTCTGGGCGGCCCCAGGGGAGGTGCCCTCCTCTGAGGGCCACCATCGGAGCCGCTCTGAGAAGCTGCGGCTCCGACTCCGAAATTTTATTTTTTAAAATTGGAGCCAAAAATGGCTCCAATAAAGTGCGCATGCGCAGAAACTCAATCTGCCGCATGCGCAATGCATCAGATTGAGTTTCTGCGCATGCGCAGTAAATTTTTGCTCTTTTTTATTTTTATTTTTATTTTTTGCCGTTGGGGGCCCCCGTAGCCCGGGGGCCCCGTATAATTGATACGGCTGATACGGCGGTAGCTACGCCTCTGCTGCCGATCCCAGTTGTTAGAGAAAGAAAGTTGTTCTTATTTTAATGAGATTAATTTGAACTATCAAGGTATCCAAGCATCCGCTAGTGCTGGGCAAAACCTGACCTACCTTGATCGAGGGAAGCATCATATCTCAACAAAGGGCCAGCCGAAATTACGCCTGATGGAGGCTTCCTGCCGGCAATTGAAAGGACTGCCGAATCACAATTCTGGAGTGGAAAAAAGAGACGGATGTTGAATCTCTTAATCACATTGTACAGTAGTAGCCCCCAGATGTGGAACCCCAGATCTTCTTCGACTCAAAAAGCCCTGCCTGGCACAGTCAATGATGTGGACCTCTCAGAGTGGTAACGAACAAGATCTGCAAAGATACATTTAGGAATCTCTTGTGGGAGAATCTATTTAGCCTCGTTCTGGGGTCTTAGTGATTATCTGGGTGCCAGAATAATACATAATAATCATGTGCCATCAAGTCATTTCTGACTTATGGTGACCCTTTTCAGGTGTTCCAGGTAGAGTCTGGCCAGATCATCCTGCTATGGTAATAGAGTAGACACTACTGCCCAGTGACTCCACGCTGATCATCAGGTGACAGTTAACGAACCTGACAACCCTGAGGACCAACGGCCTTGGGTGGCAAAGTCCTCAGGGAAGGATGATGGTCCTTAAGTGGATAAATGATGGAGGGCAGCAGCTTCATCAATCCTGGCCTGGGGATGAGGAGGACTTTGCATGCCAAAAGGGCTCAGGAAAGTGACTCACGGAAATGGATCAGTGGTATGGGTGTCACACTGTGATGCGGAAGGTAAATGGAAGGCCACTGCATCATATTGTTACCAGGACAATTTTCATGGCTGACCATCATGGTCATAGCCAATATTCGGAATCATATGGCACTTGAAGAACAAGAAGATAGAGATTACTCAGAAGTCATTTCCCATTCCCTTTTGGGGATGACCTGGGACTGCAAAGCTTTCCCAAGGCTACAGAGGCTGGTTCTTCTGGGATGCACACTAAACTCCCAACCTCTAGCTCCACAGTCAGATACTGAACCTAACTCACTGAGCTATCCCAATAGCTACCAGCATACAGATGAGAGTTATTTCCCAAAACCAGGAGCATGTTGTCATCCACTTTCCCAACCAGAGGTTGCCCTGCCTGCTCCTTCTTCTCCCACTGTCCCAACTCACCACTGTGCACTTGGCAACGGAGAAGCCACAAAGACGGATGCGGCAGTGCAGGTACACCGCCTGCAACTCTGGGATGAAGTGGAAGACGCTGAAGGAAAAGCGACCAATGAGAGATACGCCGTCTTCCTCAACTATGACAGTGCCATCTCGAGGGTTGGGACACCTGCCGATGGGAACGGTGGCGCAAAGTGGAGGAGTTAGACAAAAGGCTGGGTCAGAGGCTCATGTGATGATCACTGACTTTACATGTGCAACTAATCCATGCTCAAGGGAGCTTTGTGTCCATCCAGCGCAAAGAGCGCTGGCCAACTATACCCTCCCCCCCTTTCTACTGCTCTGGATTTCTTATTCTCTCCAGTCAAAAAGTCCAGGTCTCCTGGACATCTCTCTGTCTCTCACAATTCAGGATCCATGGCTCTCTCACTCACTGAGCACATGACAGGGAGAGCTGACAGCTTACTGGTTGGTGATGAGATCCCACCGGATGCTGGAGGAAGGGTGTCTGTCTGGCGTGGCCCAGCACGATGACAAGGTCACCACGAAGCGGCTAGGATCTGCTCCCTGGACCCAGATGCCCACATAGGCCCTCTGATTGACTTTGAGCAGGATCGGGCTTTGGAGAAAAGGCTGGGTGTACCGAGCATCTTGGAACAAGGTCATGGTGGTTTTGTAATTCTCTTGGCAGGAGGTGAGAGTTGCATTCATGATACTAATAAAGAAGAGATGAGAGTCATAATGCATTTCACTGAACCTTTGGACTCTTCCAACAAATGCAAGACAGTGGGAGGAATGAAACTGCTAAGTGAAGGCAGAAGAATAGTTTGTGTGGCAGTTAGATGGAGCAAATGGAGGACGGAGGTTATATATGGGATGGAGGCAATATATGGGAATCTGTGTTATTCTTTGCTAATTGATTATCATCATCTTAGACAACTGAGGGAACAAAACCCAGTTCTCTATGTGATATCACAGGATGGAGGACTCCAGTGTAGTTAGTGATGCTTACTAGCTTTCTGCTTATAGACTTAAAACACAAGGCGTGTCAGATTTTTGAAACTTAAGCAGTTCTTGACTCACACAACGGACAGGTGAGGGGCTGCTGGGCAGTCTTATGTCCCGAATTCCTTGGAGAAGGGGACTGTGTTGGCTAAGATGTGTAACTGAAAAAGTAAGTTTTCAAAGCTCTGGAAGAAGGCAAAGTAAAACAACCACACATTGTTAGAAGAAGAAACACTGTATACTTGAGTTGATGGCTCATGTCAATTCATGATGCCTTCACCTTTTGAGATCTACATCAACTTCATCCAGGTAGTTTGGCACAGCCGCTTCTGTGCATGCATAAACTCAGCCATTTTACTTACTGCGCCAAACCAGGAAGTAAAATGGATGCTTTTCACGCATGCGCAGAAGTGGCTGTATTTACTTCCTGGTTTGCTGAGGGCACCGCAGGCCTGATGGAGTGGCTTCATGGGTCATATCCAGCCCACAGTTTGTAGTTTGGCCATGCCTGGTGTAAAATGAACAGGTGCTATCCAAGGTGCTGAATCTATTTATTTATTTATTTTAGTGATAGGGTTTAGCCACCTTGGATATCTCCTATGAAGTCTGGACTAAAATGTGGAGTGGACTCACTGCCTTCACCAAACTGGGGACATCAGTCTCTGGTGGTCACCATCAAAGATGTTGACCCTGAAGCTCCATCAGTGGCAACAACAAGGTTGTGTGGCATGTAACCATCAACAGAAGGTGACAAATACATGTTACTAAATGTTTTAGCTATTCATCTTGGGAATCACAAGTTCACAGAGGTTCTGATAGTATTTGTGACACATCACAGAAGACTGGTGCTTTCAGAGTCCCAGATTATGATTTTTAAGAGCGTAGGTCTTCAACCTAGCTCCATATTATTCTGAGAGTCATATAAGGGTACAATGTTCTGCTTGCACTTAAAAGTAAACCTTGCTTAAAGTAGTAAAAAAAAGATTGTATTTCCTATCACGAGCTTTTTCATATCCTGCAAGTAAAGTTGCCTTGTTTTGTGGTTGGTCATTGGAAGTGATCAATCCTAAAACATAGCAACCTTACTTGCAAGATACAGCAGGTGAGAAAAACCTGTGCGGTTCTCATTCCTCAGACATGCAACTGGGGAAAAAATCACTGGTAGATAAATATACTATTGACTTTTAAATGAGAGCTGATTGTCTCATCTAATTTGATCCTTAGACATAAGAAAGGAATGGATTTAAAAAATGCCACAAATGTTTCTTAAATGATAGAATGTCCTAGAGTGCAATAAAGGAGAATAAAAGATGAAACTAACAATAAACAGGGACAGCAAAAACTGAAATGCTGAAGCTTAGATGGAAACAAGTATAGGACAGCCGGCTCGGAACCATGTGATTAGAAAAGGCAGAAAAATATTCTATGAACAATAAATACACAAAAAGAGAAAATGGTAGGGGTGGCATAATGAAGGGATGCAGATGAAACTGTTGCGTCAAGAGCTACTAGTGCCAAGAGTGTAAATTGCCTGGGATGTAAAATGCTGAGTTAGGGTGTCTTTGTCTCCTGTTCCCCCAACTGAACTCACTCCTGGATGGGATGTATCTCAGATGCCATGGAAAGGTTGATGTTGAGGGGGTAGGCACAGGAAAAGCTCAGGAACAGAAATCGGTCTCTGCTGATCACCCCTCCATAGGAGTTCTCCACATGGCCCTGCACCACATTGGAGTAGATGGCATGGGTTGCGTTGACCTAAAAAGAATGCAAGAAGGACTTCAGACAAACAGAGCTGTGTCCTTCGACTTTGGCTGAATCCTGCTTCCCAGTCTCTTGAAATATTTCAAGCATCTATGTTCACGTGGCTAGTTTAGATGGCAGCAGTCCTCCCTGGTGGGTTTAGTTTTGTAGGTGCTGTCCTGTTTCATGTCACCTTGGATGGTCCATGCATTACTGGCACCCTAATGCAGATGGAAAGGAGTCCCTGTACAAAAATGGGTTGTTCGTGTGCTGAAGGATGATTTTGGCTGTTGTTACTATTGAGGTCTTCTAAAGTGTGTACAGTTGTGTAAGTGATGCACAGAGACGAAGAGATCGGACTGCCCCCAACTTAAGGCTCAGAACCGAACAGAATGGTAATATGGTTGCTGTAAGACAATATAAAGTACCAGAACAAAACTGTGCTGAAATATCATGAGATTGTTATATTGTTATGGTTATCAAGGTCTCCCTTGTTCAAAAGCCATTTGTTCTGACATTAGGAGGTGGCTCTCATCTCCGTTTACAGCCAAAGAGCCAGGGACGTCTGTGCCTGCAGGCATTTCCATGGTCATGTGGATGGTATGACAAGAAACTGGAGCACACAGAACACTGTTACCTTTCCCACCAAAGCAGTACCTATTTATCTACTTGCAATTTCTTGCTTTCTAACTGCTAGGTTGTCAGGAGCTGGGATAGCTGACAGGTCATTCAGCACTTGGATCTTGAACCACTAACCTGTCTGGCTGTCAAACTCAGCATCTTAACCACTACGTAATCCCCTGTTATGTCCCCTGTTATGGTTATTTATAAAAAGCATTACACTCGGCCTCTCTCTTAATTGTGCTGCATGCAACTTCCCTCTCAAAATTCTTAGAATTTAGCTACCATAGAATTTGGCTTACCATTTTACTACTGTCTAGAACGGGTTCTGTTTTTGCTTTTCTTTGAATACTGCTCACAATTTAATAGAGCTGATATGAAAAGAAGAAGGGATGGGGAGGGTAGCAGAAAGTAAGCACTGAAGCAGAAGGTCCAAAGGATATGACCAGTTGATCTTTCCTTTGTTAGGACAGACTAACACTATGGACTATCTTTCTCATACCCTTGTGCACTCTGGTGCACTGTGATGCAAACATATGCGTTACTGCATGCTCTTTCACACCAACACATTTGCTGACACACCATCAGTGGCTCACATGTACATGCACTGGCACATGCTGCAACTAGAGCTTTCATCTTAGAAGAGCGGCTGTGTGGTGGACCACCCAATCATGCTGCAGGAGCATTTGCACTAGGCATGTCTCGCGTTCCCCTTACCTCCATTGTAGTCTCACAGGTTTTCTGCACAGTATCAAAATAGAAGGTGATCCTGTCTCCCACAAGTGTGCCAGGGCAAGTTGGATCTTCCAGATGCAGTTGCTCAGCAGGAAAGTCATCCATGAAGAGGAGGCAACGGGAAAGCGAGATGGCACTATTATGGCCACTGCAGGTCAGCTGATAATCTAGGGGCACAATAATCACTGAGTGAATCTCAGACCTGCACCATTGCATGTGGCAGCTGAAGATACTGTTGCTAGAGCCAAAATGAACAAAGCTTACAGGCCAATGATGAGATCTCCTAGGATTGTTACCTGACATAATGGGTAGGAATGGTAGAGTGGTTGCCATTGGTTGACACTGCCGCAGAGGTCTACTGGTGTGCTACCAAACTTTGCATCTTCCGGTCACCATTGCAACCTGCTGTTCATCAGCTCCATCCTCAAAGGTGATGGTATCTATGAGGAGGCTTGTAGATACCATCACCTGCTTTCTTGTTGACTTTCCACTTCCTTGTAGCAGGTACAAGCATAGTAATGTCACCAGTAGAATAGGTCTATTGCAGTGATAGGTAACTTTGGCACTCCAGGTGTTCTTGGACTTCAATTCCCAGAAGCCCTGATCAGCAAGAATGTTGACTTGGGCTTCTGGTAATTGAAGTCCAAGAACACCTGGAGTGTCATGGTTAGCCATCCTTTGTCTAGTGAATCAGTGGAATGTATAGGAGAAATGATTCACCCAACATTCACTGATTTAATGACCCAACTCTCATTGCTACTTCCTACTGAATTCCAGCCATAGAATCACAAAAATGCAGCACTGGAAGAGATGTCCGAGGGGCATCAAATCCAACTTCCCATCAGCTAAGGAAATCCCAATGAAAGCACCCCTAAGAGGCAGTTATCTGACCACTACTGAAAAACTTCCAATGAAGGAGAACCTACAACCTTTCAATGTAGTCTTCTCCACTGTTCAACAGCTCTTACAGTCAGGATCTTCCTCCTCGTGTTTAGTCAACATGAAAAATGATTTTACAAAAGAGAAGAGCAAGAGTAACTGATGATGGTGGATCAGATAAATTAGCTTTTAAAAAGGAGATCTATTCAGCGCATTGTGTCTAACAGCTTTCAAAGGCATAGACCCTAACCTGTTGATGGATATATGTTCCTCATTTCATGACATCATCCATGTTCATGTCATCTGCTCAATGAACTGTGTGATGCCAGTATAACCCCGGCGATATTGTTAACTAATTTTTAGTATTTGATGTCTTCAGTTGAACTACGGAAATACTAAGTGAATTGTACTTGTATTAGTGCTGTGATGTCCTATGACTGTGACTAGGATGTTGTATTTAAGTGCTTTGATGAAATCCTTTGAATGCAACGTGCGTGTGAAACATGCTGTGCAGGTAAACTGATGGACTAAGGAATTATTTACCATAATCAGCCTTTTTGGTAGAGGTGTAGTCTTTCCGACAGAAGCAACCCCATTTCCCCTTCTTTTCTCCACACCACTCGTTTTCTCCGCATGCTAAGTCACTGCATGGGTGGGCAGCAGCTGGAGAAAGAACAGATGTTTTAGTAGTATAGTCATCCAGTAGAATATTGGAACCTTTTGGAGTAACATCTGGAGTGAGGCAGGGATGTGTATTATCGCCACTCGAGAAGGCCTTGATGCTGGGAAAGATCAAGGGCAAAAGGAAAAGGGGATGGCGAGGATGAGATGGATAGATGGCATTGTTGGCGCAATGGGCGAATTGCTGAGTGGGCTGTGGAGGATGGTGGAGGATAAGGGTGCCTGGCGTGCAATGGTCCATGGGGTCGCAAAGGGTCAGATTTGACTATGTGAATGAGCAACAAAGAGAAGAGTGAGGTAATGACATTTGGAATGAAGCAGCATACTTTAAATATCACAGTAGAGGGAACAAGTATAAAACAAGTGGCAGAGTTCAAATACTTAGGAACAACATTTACTGAAGATGGCAAAATGGATGACGAGATTAACATATGGTGTAGTAAGATTAACATATGGTGTAATAAGGCTAACCAAATATTGGGGCAGTTAGTTCTGCTCTTACAACATAAGGCAGTACAGACCAGCACAAAGAAACACCTCATGCAAAGCATATTCATTCCCGCCTTATGTTACCAGTGCCAAATATGGACACTTACACAATAAGACATAAAATTGGTCACCACAGAAATGAGACGTCTTGGGAAGGCTGCTGGAGTGACTAGAAGGGATGAAATCAGGAATGAGATTATGAGGGAAAGAATTGGAATAGTACCAATCTTGACCTACATACAGAGGCAACAAATAAAGTGGAGATGAAACTGACAGACTTCTACTCACGGCATTGAGTGCCCGTCCGCCAGTCCCCAGCATGGACTCCGTGAAAGAGGCACATCTCTTCATAGGCACTGAACGCCATGCAGAGCATCCCATGAGCCAGCCCATAGTGGCACAAGTCGTACCAGCAGGAAGAATAAAATGGAGAAGGATCCACGTGCCAGTGGCACTCGGCGAATGGGCCTGATGGGTTAAGCAGGGCTTCACAGAGCTCTTCATGATCCTGAGAATCTAGGCAGAGCTCTATAGTTGAGTTGTCATCCAAGCACCTGAAAGAGGAAAGGGAGACAACCTAAGCCAGCGGTGTCCAAATTACATACGGGAGTGTTTTACTTCAGCTTCCAGGAGCGGCAAGGGTGGCATGGGCCAAATAAATCGATGTCAGGGGCCGGATCCAGCCCCTTGGGGGCTTCTGAGCAAAGATCTGCAGGGCTCTTACCCTCCTGGGCTGGCATCTGACTTCCAGGCGTTTCCGAATTGCCCATCACTTTCTGCTCTCTTCCCCCCAGGCAGGATTTTGTCATCCCTACGGATACCATTGAAGTTCCCGCACATCCCAGAGAGCTTCCCCTGGTACTCTGGTCCCACACGGATCGACAGGGTGTGACGTCCATCATACTGAATTTCCAGATTGGCCAATGTTTTTATCGTCACCTTATTTTTAGTCTTGGTAATGGCACCCATGAGCCCCAGAGGATGGGGCAGTTCTGTTCTCTCTTGGTTAACCTGAAATAGATAAATTGGTGTAAGAGTGTTAGCATAACATATGGTGCCAGGTAAAGGAGGAGAACATTTGTGATCAGTTCAGAAGGAGCGTAGACTTTATTGTCCACTGAAAAATCTAGTCACTTTCTGGACCTATTTTCTTTGATTTCATTATGATGGGGAGATAGTATTGTCACGGCAAGGATGGAAAACCCTTTGCATCTATCACCTATCTTTGCCTCCTCTTTTACCATGTCAGGTATCAAAGGAGATACAAGGTTCTTGTTCTGGCACTTCTAGTGGCTTCCACCAGCATTATTTGAAGTTCTTCGAATGTTTCTTTGATATTATCTCTCCACCTTCCTCTGGGTCCACCATGTGGTCTTTGACCTTCTCCTCTTACCACATATGCCTTGTACGGTATGGAATTCCAAGACATTTTCTCCAAATGAGCAAACCACTTTATTGGTTGTATCTGTATCTAGTTTAAGATTGGTTCTATTCCAATCCTTTCCCTTATACAGTAATCTCATTCTTGATTTTATCCCTTCTATTCAGCAACCTTCCTCAGACATCTAATTTCCATTATTGCCTTTAAAATCTTGATGCAGTTGATGACCATGTGACTGTTTTTACATGTAGAGTATACACAGTTCTATTTAGCCTCGCTGGCTTCATTCTATGGAATGCTGGGAAAGGTAGTTTAATGAGCTATTTTAATGAGCTATTCTAATGAGCTCCTGGATCAGGACTCCTTACTTTTGGTCACCCATGCACTGGTCACCTGCAGACTGCCCAAACTACGGTCCAGGGGCATTTTCCAGCCCATGACACCAATTCATCTGGCCTGTGACACCCTCGTCACTCCTGGAAGCGGAAGTACAACACGCTCATACAAGCATGTTTTACTTCCGCTTCTGGGAGTAATGAGGGTGTTGCAGGGTGGATGAATTGGTATCATGGGCCAGATCTGGCCCTCAGGCCATAGTGACTGGCTCCCTGAACTACGTGACCGGACCACGGCCCAAAAGGTTTGGGCACCCCTGCTATAGATCCTAGGATTCCATAGGATAACGGCACAGAGGTATCAGATTGCTATAAGTACAAACTGCTCAGTTTGTTGTTAATATACCCATAAAGGCCAGGGGCTGCAGAGAAAGTAGACTAACTGGTCCGAGAATTGGGGATGGGGAACTTTTACTGTTTAGATTCTTCAGACTACAACTCCCAAAAAACTTCAGCATTGGTCAAGCTGGGTTGGGCTAAAACATCTGGAAGGCCAAAGGTTTTTCATTCTTGTATCACCCCATGTATCCATCAGATAACGCTGTGTGTTCCAAACCTTCTACCTACCTCTACGGTATGACCGCTCCCTAGGACAATATGATAGTTCAATGTGCCATTTTTCAGCCAGACTTCCACTCGGCTCACAAAAGATACTGAAGGTTTTCCCCAGTGGCTGTTCTCTGCCACTATCCGGTAGAAGAAGGGAGAAGAGTCATGAGTCGTCCTTGAAATCTCATAGGCGCATGTGCCCTGGAAATGTGCGATGGCTCCATCGAAGGTGAAGTAATGAGGGTCTCCGGTCACCATGCATGTTCCCCAATGGGGATAACAACCCAGCTTTCCATCTTTCACTGAACATGTCTGGCCAGGGTTGCAACTGGATGGGAGGCAGTGGAAATCTGAACGGCCAGCACAGATACAACTTTTCTGGCAACCAGAAAGCCAGATGTGCTCTCCAATCTGCAACAGTAACAGAAGGGAATGAAGATGAAAGAGTGGTCCTATTTGACGATATATGAGGTTTTTGGGAGGGCCGGAATCCTTCTGGAAGGCTAGCAGAGGGGTTCTCCGATCCAAAACTCATTTAAGCTATTTTAAAATTAGCAAACTATAGAAAAGGAGAGTGTGGGTTTTAGAGTTACATAGTTCTTGTTAGCAGTATCTGAAAGCTGACACATTGATTCTTTAATCCCAGTCTTTGGTTTTGCGGTTTCAATTCCCAGAAGCCTAAGCCAATTCCCCAAAGCACTGTTCAGCCAATGTACTGACATTGGACTCTGGGAATTGAAGTCCACCTGTGTTCCACAGAATATAGTTTAGGAAATGCTGCTTTAGTCAATGTTGTCTCCATCAAGTGGAGTGACTCATAATTATGTTTATGAAGGGTTTGGAGCCAAAGAACATAAGACATTTGTTTTTAGCTATAAGGTATAACAGAAGAGGGATTTAGCCCCAGAATTTGGAGCTCTCCAAACATCAGACATGCCTGAAGCATCTCTAACGCCTAACCAGGCTCCCAGGTGGCTAGAGAAGGGACAGAGGGAATCAAGGCTGATAGGTACCGGTAAATATTGTATTCAATTTCTTGTTTTCTTTCTCTGCCTCTGTTATGCCTTGCTTAGAGAACTGTCTAATAAGCCTTTGTTTCTTTGCTTGGTGACTGTTTTTGTGTGTGACACCCTAAAAGAACTTGAGCCCCATTGGGCATGGCCAACCTGACTTGGCAAGACAGAATGTTCCCAAAAGGCCACAGAACCCTGTGATTTCACACAGGGTGGGGCTGAGAAGGCAGCCAGCGTAACTTGAACATCTTTCTGTTGAACTAGAGAGCTCATGTCCTGGCTGGGACAGGTAGAAATTGCTGCCTTGGCATCAAACTCACTTTTCGCGCATCATCACATTCACCACAGGCATCCGTCCCACTTCCCCAACGGTTTCTCTCTCGTGACCTTTGTCTTATAGAAACATTCCCTGAGAATTCGGCTGATGCTCTGAAACTCAGCAAGCACATTTGGCCCTACCATGGCATGAGATAAGGGTCTCCTTACCTTATAATGCAGCCCATCATGTGTGCAGCCACATTGCTCCTCTGGAACACAGCTGTCCCCGCTGTGCAGGTATCCTCTGTCACAGAAGCACCCTTCGGAGCAGGTGTGAAGACACTGGTGTGTAATCTGAGCACGAGAACAGAAATCTTGGCAGGAAGACCCACAGAGGTCATAGTGGCTATTCAGTGGGCACTCCAAGCCTGCCCAAGGAGAAGACAAAGAAAAACTAATTTTAAATTCATTTTAAATTTCTTAGCAACAACAACTGCAACATCCTGAAATCTTTTTCCATACCCATAGTAATCAGAGCAGGAGTTCCAAACCTAAGCCCCATGGGCCATTTCATGTCCCCCCCAACCCCTCCAAGGGCATTTGAGAAACAAAATGACCACCCCTTTGAAGCTGTTGGGACAAAATGGCTGCCCCCATCAGGCAGGCAAGGCAAAATGGCCACCCAGCCCTCGGCTTGAAAAAGTTGGGAACTCCTGACCTAAAAGTTTCCCTAGATATTTGGAAATCTTAGATTTCTTGGACCTGAATATCCTAACTTTACAGAAAAAAACTTTACTAGGAACTGCCTATATACTTAGACATTACCTTAATAGTTCTTACATTCTGGGTTAGGTCTTGAACTGTTAATTTTATGCTAAATCTCTCTCTTTCTCTCTCTCAACATATGGCCGTCAAGTAGTCCCATGTATTGATATTTTGACCGACTGTGGTGTGGACGCACATACTGACTCAAACACCACATGCTCTCAAATCAAGTTCACAAAAAACTGATTTGTGGCTCAGGATAGGAAGAAATTGGTGAAGTACGGAAAACTCTCATTTTAAAAACCGGAACAATACACTCCCCTACCAATACCCCAGTGTGATTTTCCGTGCACAACATGATGGAATGTTACCTTAGATTTAAAGAGGATTTCCCCAGTGGTTCACGACTATTTAATATTAGTTTATTCCAATTTGTTACAGAATTGTAATTAGACTTCAGAACCAGCGGGTGACCTAAATTTTGTGAAGCCATTGTGGTTCTTACTTACTGCACAAACTCTCTTTCCTCCAGGGAGAAATGGTGATATTAGCTCTCTGGCAAGCCATTGCATACATTTCAATGGTATGACACAGAACTTGCATGTCTTCATCAGAGAAGAAAAGGTCAAAAATGCAATCTGTCAGATATGGCTCTGAATCAACTATTGAATGGCAAGAGGCAAATGGACCATCCGGATTCTGGATGATCCAGCACATGGATTTCAAGTGGATAACACGTGGATCCTCCTCAAGTGCAGGTGTTGAGGCAGAAGAGTTATCAAGGCCACCGGAAGCAACTTCTCCAACAAAGTCCAAGGGGCTCTTGGTTGTGGAGCCATTTTCCGTCACAACGTCATCACTGATAATTCCATTGAAGTTTCCACATCGTCCACATATCTGGCCTCGGTGCTCAGAGGAAAGTGTGAGAAACAGACTGTGGTGTAGGTCATAGCTCACCACTAGCCCAAAGTCTGTTTTCAAAACTCTTTGAAAGCCATGTTGATAAATGATGGCTCCTAATGCATGGATTTTCACGGGGAGGTTTACAGCCACTCCGTCAACCTGAGTGAATGAAACAGCCGAAACAAGAAAGTATCTACAGTCAGTGTCATTTGTGGTATATTTGGAAGTGAAGGGGCTTCCAATGATAGTCCCCTTCCCCTAGGTCAGTCCATCCCAACAAATGAAGAGCAGGTCTTTAGTTGAGTCAATGGTGTTAGACAGAAATGCCCTCAAATACTTGGCATTACAACAGGTATAGTAAAGCGAAAGGTTTCCCTTGCTCGAAAGCCAGTTGTATCCGACTCTAGGGTTCAGTGCTCATCTCTGCTTCAAAGCTGAAGAGCCAGTGCTGTCTGCTTCTGCAGACATTTCTGTGGTCATGTGGCAGTCATGACTAGACACTGGAGCGCACAGAACGCTGTTTACCTTCCCACCGAAGTGGTCCCTATTGATCTACAATACTTGCAATGTCTTACTTTCAAACTGCTGGGTTGGCAGGAGCTGGGACAAAGACGGGAGCTCATTCTGTCCTGCAGTTACTCGGGAATCAAACCACTGACCTCCTGCCTTCCAGTCAGTGTCTTAGCCACTTGAGCCACTACAGTCCCTACAACAGGTATAATTCACGAAAATATATTGTTCCTGGGAATTGCAGCTAAGAAGGAAGACCCAGTTGGTAGTGGTGGATAATGCCATACTTTCTGCCCACTCAGAAAGTTCTAAGCTTCTACACCAAATGCTTCTCTTCATCACTGCTTACACTATATAGCTATAACAGACTGACACCTCATCAACATCCACGGCTTCATCATAAGGAATCCTACAACCCATAGTTTGCTCAGCTGTTTTAGAACATCATTCTGTCTTTCAGGGAAGCATATCAGAACCATCTTTCAGAGAACTGGAATTATCTCCCCAAACTTCAAGATTCAGAGGCAAACCTATATTGAACCTCTTATGTCCTTTCCCCAGGACTACCCTGCATTGTATTAGAAGAGTTCAAAGTACTGTATGTATTCTCAAATTAAGTTCATAATAACTATGAGGGTAGGTAAAGTTTGGGGATCACAACAAACCAGGGATTATTCAATGTTCTCCATGGCTTGATAGAACTAAGACACAGATCTTCCCATTGTACTCTATAAAAGGTAAAGGTCTCCCATGTTTGAAAGTCAGTCACATCTGACTCTAGGGGGCAGTGCTCATCTCCATTTACAGCCAAAGAGCCAGTGTTGTGATTACTTACTGAACTATGTAACCACACCAGATTACACTGGATCTCTTAAGCCTTGTATAACATTTGTCTTATATCCTTACCTTGACGGTTCCCTTGTGTCCACCCTGCAAATGGACCTGAGTATTGTTCATCCTTACAACCACCTCTGAAGTCACAGGCAAAAGACTACTGGACAGATTCTCATTCTTCACCTCTACCTTAAAAGGTAGTGAACTCTTGGATTCTCCACACGTTTCTGCCAGGACGAATCTGGATGTGGGCTGAAAGCTATAATGCCACCCATCAAAAGTTATGTAGTGGAGAAATCCATTAACCTGACAGGTGCCATCTGGCAGTGTGTGGCACCCATAGATCCCCTTCTGGGTGCCACAGAATTGTCCGGCATCACATAGGGAACTTGCTCCATCAACAGCATAGATGGATTCGTCACATCGGTATAGTTTTTGGCAATTTTCTCCTTCCAGGAAGAAAGTTTCTCCTTGCAGATAATATCGGCCTTTGTAGCTGCAGCCACACTGTTCCCGTGGGACACAATCGGTACCACTCAGCACAAACCCAGGGTCGCACTGGCATCCTTCCACGCATGCAGAAAGTTGGCATCTTTTGGCCTCTCCTGTCTCAGCACAGGAGGCAGGGCATGGAGATCCACAGAGTTCGTAATGGCTGTTTGGTGGGCAGGTCAGTTCTAAACAAATGTAAATACAATGTGCACACATGAAATATTTACCTGTTTTTAAAATAAATATTAAGAAAGGAGAAAACAGTAGTGAAACAACCATTGTGCTAAATCCAGTTATTATGTACCGTATTTAGAAACTAGAGTAGATCTACTGCAATGTATTACAGTAATGACATTTTAATAGTCTCAGTGTTTTAAATTGGTTTAAATAACTTACATTTCAAAATATTTTATAACTCACCCTGAAATCCTGTGATATATGGCAGGCTATGAATGAATTAATGAATGAACATCTCAAAGTTACACAATAAATCACATTCTGTGAGCTCTCACTTACCACACCCAGCAGCCTCTCTCCAAGGTTTAAGTGTTTTACTGCTAAGTTGGCATTGCCATGCCATGCTCTGGAGGACCTCACACATGGCATGATGGCTTCCTTGCATTGCACACATGTCCCTCACACAGTTCTCCAAGTAGATCTGAGCATCCGCTGGTTCGATGCAGTCTTTAAATGGCCCAGCGGCATCAGTAATGACTCCACAGTAAGCCTGGGATTTGTAGTGAGCTAAATCTGCTTTGCTACAGGTGGCTGAGTCCCCAACAGCTGTGCAATGAAAGGGAGATCCAGCGTCCTTCCAGGTGTTTCCAAATGTGGTGGAGTCCTCAACCAAAGAGCCACGAGGGGTCCTGAAGTCATCATGGGGGTTGCCATTGTAATCTCCCCCAAGGCCACAGAGGGACCCCGAGTAAGTCTCGGGAACAGAAACAGACACATAGGAAGCCCAATCATAGGAAAGAGAAAGGCCAAAATCAGTCTGGATGTTGACAGAAGAGCCACCGTAATAAGCGTAGAGTTTCCCTGAGGCAAGATTGACTGGCAAATTCACCAAGAGGCCATTGACCTTGAATAAAAAGATGAGGGTAAAACACTTTAAAGAACTCCATGAAGAGCTTAGAAAGCTTGTTTTCTGGACTACAGCTGACCAAAGTCCAGCAAAACACACATGTACACTTTCTCTACATGGATACATTTCTAAATGTACTTTCTAGATCATTTTTTCCTATGATTTTATGTACATTTTGGAGCCTCATGTCATGTTGCATAATTCATCTACCATTGTACTTACCAGCATCAGTTCTCTAGGGTTTTAGAATGGAATTTCCCCAACCCTACCTAGAGATCTTTGGTATTCTTTAGCATCTGTGCACTAACCAGAGCTGATCACATTCAGCTTCTGAAATTAGACAAGCTAAGAAACGTATAACTATGATGTAATTTTTCACATTCCTCAGCTGATCTTTACCCAAAAGGAATCCAGGAGAAAGTAGATACTGTAATGCAAAAGAAATTGTGTATTTTGATCAGCACATTAATTTGCTGTAAGAACTGCATGCATTCTTAATGCAAAGTGACTCTCATTATTCCATATGATTTAACCTTAAAATGGTGTGTGATGCACATGCTTTTAAAGCAGAGTAGGGCTTTAGCTGGGTGAAAGCCACAGGGCTTGCTTACCCTGTAGATCTGGAGTGGCTAACCTTTTTATGGTGTGGGCCAGACCATGCCCCCAGACAGCTGAGTGGGCCGGACCATGCCCCCCCCTCTGGAAGCGGGCACGTTTACAGCTGTCGTAAATGCACTGACCTCCATATTTACAACAGCCTCTGGTGTATTTGCACATGTGTGGGTGCATTTTACGGCTGATGTAAATGCACCCACTTCCAGGTGCGTTGGAGGCAGTGATGGGCCGGATGGAATGGCATCATGGGCCTGGTCTGGCCCACAGGCTGTAGGTTGGGAACCCCTGCTGCAGAGGCAGCTGGGGAGCTTGGGGACAGCAGAGGGTGTATGCGTC
The DNA here is from genome assembly GCA_030440675.1 of Furcifer pardalis. NCBI lineage: Eukaryota > Metazoa > Chordata > Lepidosauria > Squamata > Chamaeleonidae > Furcifer > Furcifer pardalis. The sequence continues at coordinate 315,029,425 of CP126890.1, read as the reverse complement.
TTAGAGAGCCAAAGTGGTTCTCATTGGCACTGCCAATTAGTAGATATCTCTACCTCTCTTAATGAGGGGCATAGAGCCAAGGCAGCCCCCAGCTGAGAGTACGAAACCATTTAGCCTTCAGGTGTTACAACCCTTTACACATCAGAAGTGCCAGGAATGTCCCTGCTACCTACCCTGAGTTTCCAGGTAGCTAAAGAAGGGACAGAGAGAATCCATGCTAGGCATGCATTGCTTGCTTGTGTTCTTGTTTTTGTTTCTTGATTCATCTCTGTTATGTTTTGCTTAGAGCACTGTCTAAACATGCTTTGTTTCTTTACCCACAGAGTGCTTGTTATCTCTGGGATCCTAAAAGAACCTGAGCCCATCATGCTTAGCTGGCCTGCTTGGCAAGACACCTCCCATGTGCAAAAACAATGAACCAATTAGCATTGTTTTTGTCTGTGCGTAACAGGGAAGGGGAAGGAGGCCTTGAAATGGGGATGTAATTGGAGGCATTTCCAGTTTGAGACTAACCCAAGATCAAAAGCTTATTGGCAACATGTACTTCCAACCCAGATGGCTTGGATCAGGTCCAACATATCCTGATTTAAAGACCACCAGTGGGGAGTCAGTTCTTCAGAGCACATGAAATATCCCTCTTACCTGTATCTTGACATCCTGGCCTCCTGACAGAGTGATACATTCTCCATAGACTTTCAGCTCTACTATTTTGGTCCGGGATGCTGCAATAGAACCTTTGTGCTCATTGGTCACATATATGGTGAAAGCTGGAAGTTCACGTGAAGGGCCACAGTACCTGGTGAGCACATGCCTACAGGCCCCCCTGTAGTTAAACACGACTCCGTCAAATGTGACATAATGGAGATAGCCAAAAGCCCACATGGTCCCGTATGTCACAGGATAGCATCCCCGAAGGCCGTTCAACACTTTGCATATCTCTAGAAGTCCACACTTATGATCCTGGCACTCCATGGGGTGGCCCGGTTGTTGGCAAGTGCACTTCTTGCTGCAGGTGTAGGTCAGGATGACCTCCTCGCCTACTTCATACTGGGACCCATTCATTCTGCAGCCGCATTGTCCAAGGGGAATGCAGGCTCCAGCGTTCAGAACATGTCCTTCTTGGCAGAGACATCCAGCCACACATGGCTTAGAACAAACCAAGGGTGCGGTCAGGTTTACACAACTGGCAGGGCAGGCTGTGCCACAAAAGTCATAATAGGCATTGCCTGGGCAGGTAATGTCTAAGCAGGGAAAAAACAGTAAATCAACCAAAAGAATGAGACATGGACTCCAAGTTCTTAAGACGCAAAAGACCAAAATTCCTCAGAAATCTAACAAAACAAAGAACTACTTCGTCTAATAGTAGGGCCAACCCTTTTGAATTCCAGGGTATTTAAGAGACTCCATCACCCCAAGGACATCAGCCTGTCCCACCAGAGCAGATCAAAGGGGCTCCCTAACAGTTCCACTAGAAGGAGAGCCATCTCTGCATCTCCTCCGGCCCTGTGGAACTTCTTTACCAATCAGTTTGCACCTCCAGGCAGAGCTATTGCTTTTTAGAAAGGGACTAAAAACATGCCTAGCTCACCAGGTGTGGGGTGCTGCCGGTGGGGCAGCGCCCCCCCCCCAATTGGTTGATAGAAGGGTCGCCTGGGGTGGTTTTAGCTTTTTTATTTTAGTTTTAGTTTAGATGGGGACCAGGAGGGAGAGGGTTTTTTAAAGGTTTTAATGGTTTTAATTTGAGGTTTTATGAACTGTTATTGTGGGGATGTTTCTTATCTTGGGTCTGTGACATTTGTTGTAAGCCGCCCGGAGTCGCCCCGGTAATGGGGCAGGGATATAAATCTAAGATGATGATGATGATGATGATGATGATGATGATGATGATGATGATGATGATGATGATGACGGTGACGGTGACGGTGACGGTGACGGTGACGGTGACGGTGACGGTGACGTGACGTGACGGTGACGGTGACGGTGGTGGTGGTCATCGTCATCGTCATCATCATCCTCTTAATGGAGTACAGCAGCTTCATCAATCCTGGCCTGGGACTGAGAAGGGATTTCCGTGCCCAAAATTGCTCAGGACCAGAAAGTGACTTGCAGAACTAGATCAGTGGTACGGGGGTCACACTGCGATGTGGAAGGCAAATGGATGGCCACTGCATTATATTCTCAGGACACTATTCATGGCTGATCACCATGATGATCACTAACATTCAGAATCGGATACAGCACGAGATATAGACGAGTCAGTGAAAAGAGAGACAGAAAAGATGTCACCATCTTTGTTTTGCAATGTAGTCACTTTCCAAACATCAGGGACACAAATCAAACTGGACGGGGCAGAAATCACTCTGGACAAATCAGAGTTCCAAAGCCCTGAACAGGCTTCTAAACTCAATGGAGGAGCCCTATTTCCTACACCATGGGTGACCGACCCGGGGTGGGGGGAGACACATGTCCTTTGCTCACCACATCCTAGTCCTTTTCTCCAACTTGCCACCTTCACGCCGAGCATTATGCACATTTCTTCATAGGCTTCTATAGCCACACACAGCATATGGTTGACTGGTCCATAGCGGCAAAGGTCATAGATGCAGGATTCGTAATAAAGACCTGGATCTTCGTGCCAGTGGCACTCCGAGAAAGGTCCAGTCCGATCTCTCAGGATTTCACACATTTGCTCAAATGCTTGCACATTGACACACGGTTCTGGGTTACTCGTATCATTCAGGCAACTGAAAAAGGCAGGGAAGAGTTTGCTGTCGGTTAAGCAGCTGTGGCCTTCTGGAAGAGACTGGACTGCAGCTCCCATGGGCTCTGGCCTATGAGAAGGAATGCTGGGACCTGAAGTCCAACAACATCTAGAGCAGGAGTTCTTAACCTTTTAAAGCCAGGTCACGCTCCCTCAGACGGATTCAGGGACCGGATGGCCATTTTGCCCTTCCTCCACCACATGGCCCTTCCGGGTGTGATGGAGGAGGTGGGAGACATGAAATGATGCCGTGGGTTGAGAATCCCTGAGCTAGAGTAATAATTTTTTCCCTTAATTTACAATAAAGGTAAAAGTCTCCCTTGCTCAAAAACCAGTCATATCCAAATCTAGGGTACAGTGTTCATCTCTATTTATAGCCAAAGAGCCAGCAATTTCTGCATCTACAGACATTCCCATGGTTATGTAGCAGGCATGACTAGATGGCGGAGTGCACAGAACACTGTGACCTTTTCTGCTGAAGTTGTACCTATTTATCTACTTGCAATTTTTTGCTTTATAGGTTGCCCTTGCTGGAAAGCCAGTCATATCCTGCTCTAAGGTATGGTGCTCATCTCCATTTGTACCCAAAAAGCCAGTGCTATCTGCAGATGTTTCCGTGGTCATGTGGCAGGCATAACTAGATACCGGAGCACATTGCTTACCTTCCCACCGAAGTGGTACCTGTTTATCTACTTGCAATTTTTTGCTTTCGAGCTGTTAGGTTGACAGGAGCTGGGACAGAGACAGGGGCTCACTCTGCCATGCAGTGCTCAGACCTCGAACTGCTGACCTGCCAACCTTCCAGTTGTCAAGTTCAGCGTCTTAACCACTAAGCCACCCCAGTCCCTTCATCTCGCTTTATAAACACTATTAAAACGCCCATTTCCCCAGCACTGTGTTCCTAGCTCCAAAAGGCTCTTCCTTCTATACCTGCTGTTCAATCAATATGGTTGCCTGGGATGGAAAGAGAGTGATGCTCTTTATTCATATTATTCACCAGTGTACCTGCTGATGTATGATCAAGAGCAGAGATTCCCAATCTAAGGCCCATGGGCCAGATCCAGCTCATGGCACCATTTCATGTGGCCCCTGAACTCCTTCAAGGCCATTCGAGAAACAAAATGGCTGCCCCTTTGAAGCTGCTGGGACAAAATGGCCACCCCATCGTGCAACGCAGGGTAAAATGGCTGTCTGGCCCTTGAAGCTGACTTTGAGCAATGAACCTGCTGCAGAACTACACCATGTTTGGAGACACACGTAGCACCCTCTTCCTTGACACAAACCTTAAAGCAAAAGTTATCTTTCTGCTTTGTTCCAGGAGCGAGATTTGCCAAACACCAATGCTTTTGTGACTACTGCAAAGTCACCTTGGTTTCTCTCTTTGAGGGGAAATAGGCTTTAAAATGTAAATAAATGACAATGGCTAGTATTCCTCTGATGTTTGCATAAGGTTCATATAGCTTGTTCTGCTCGATTGTGTCTAACTGATGAAGTGCCAAAGTACCTCTCGGTCATGTGTCAGTCATGTGCTCAGTTGTGCAGCCAAGATATACTTTGGCATGTCATCAAGTAGCCACGGTACATTGTGCAAACCTCAGATGAACACCAACATGATTCCAACCCATGTTGGAAGAAACTTTCCCCCAAAAAAGAACATGAACTTACAAACAAATATTCTGAATGCGCGGCTGTGGGGATGCTAGAAAAATTAAATACATGTCAAAACAATCATCAGTTATTTGTGTCTCTATGCATTCCCACTGAAAAGAGCTCCCATGACAAAGCAGTTAATCTGCAGTGCTGCAGCCAAAACCCTGTTCACAATTTGAGTTAGATCCTGACAGGCCCAAGGTTGACTCAGTCTTCCATCCTTCCGAGAACAATAATACAAGTACCCTGCTGTCAGGAAACGACACATTTCCTCATGTTTCCCAAGGCTTGAAATTGTAGATGCTAGCTAGGCCTCATAAATAGGCCTCATAGAAATCCTTTGTCCCTCTCTGTCACATAGACTCATGTCACAAGACTGCCTGTTTTCCAGTATATCTTATCTGTCTAGCTAGCTGAGATTCATGTTATGTCTACTTGCCAGAACACTGATTGCACACGTGTAAAAAACAATCCATTGTTTTGAGAATATTTTTCTCTGTTACCTGATTGGCTATGAATAACCCACCTGACTGCAAATTCTCCATTTTGCAGAGAAGTTAGTGAGTTCGATCTTGGATCTCAATGGCTTAAGACCTCAGTTTGGCTTGTGGGATTTCTCTTTTCTTTTCACAATGGTTACCTAGATTACCTGTGGACTGTTTGCTGGACTGACTTATGCTACTGACCTTTTATGCTTTATGAACCTGATCAATATACCTGATCAATAAACCTTCGTTTGCTTGAGCAACGTGTCTTCATTGGACTAAACGGGTAAGAGAAGCATTGCATTCAGACACAAAGCCTCTGAATGCGCTACCTGTTCAAACCTCCTTGTGGATGAGAAGCAGCTAAGGGCTGTAAACCTGCTTTGCCGGCCAGCCTGCCCTCTGGGGGCTTTGGGATAGGAGGGCCAGAGCAGGGGGGGGGGCTGGTTACGTGACACCTGCTGACTGGGGACAAAATGCTCATTACTTTGTGGACCACCCAGAGAGTGCTCTAAGTGCTGCAAGGAGGTACAGAAGTGTAATCACTGTCATTCTGCGAGGCAAAGTGAAGTCATACCTCTGGCAAGCAATATTACAACTGAGCTGAATGTGGTGTAGTTGCCTTCCACCCTAGATCTTGTATACATTACCTTTGGATTATAATTTCCAGTATTTACCCCAACTAGCACAGTCACTGGTCATATTGGCTAGGAAGACTCTGGGTGGGAATAAGAATCCAAAAAAGTAACTTTTCAAAGCACTGCTAAACGTAAGTCCAGGCTCACTTGAAGGTCCCTCCAATAAAGTCCCTGCTCCATTGTCACCACTGAATGAGGTGCCCAAAGCCCGTTCAATGGGTTCTGGTTCTTGGAGTGTGGGATGGTCCTATCCTGATCATGCAGGAAGTAAACATCTTGGGGTAACCCTTGGTGGAGTCATAGTAAAGTAAAAGGAAGCATGAAGCAAGCATAAATAAACATACTTCAGGGGGCTGATGTCTGATATCCAGGCATTGCCGAACTCTGCATCATTCTTGGCTATCTGCCCATCAGGTCGGGCTTTATCATCTTCAGGAATCCCATTGAAGTTCCCACACATCCCACGGAGCTTCCCCTGGTATTCCGAACCCACACGGACAAACAGAGCGTGGCGGCCATTGTACTGGACCTCCAGGTTGGGATGGGCTCTCAAAATCACGACGTTCCTCCTTCGTGTGATGTTGGCCAGTTGCTTCAATTGCGTTGGCAAAGGGGTATGTATCCCATCAATCTGAGAACGGAAGGGGACGTTGAATTGGAAAACAGCTACTACGGTAGTACTAGGAGAGGGGGCAGCTAGAGTAGGTGGGATTGGCCAATCATAAAGCAAAACCCATGTCGTCTAACCCATCATACTATTAAGATTCCAAGAAGTTGTGGATATTTCTTGTTTCTTCCTTTTCTTTACTAGCTGGGTTTAGCAAAAAATCACCCAGTGAGTGGAGATTCAAATCCCGGTCAACTGAGTCGCAGTCTAACATGTCAACCACAGTGCTCCTGGTTAAGGAGGCATTTTCCCCTATGTGTCTCCCCGTCTAGGAGAAAGAATGAAGGCAATGGCTCCCCTTCTAGTTTCAGAGGCAACCTGAGAAATTTTGCTGCCCGATGGAAAAGATGGTGCTGTATTCCATTCCACATATAGAAGTTGCCTAAGAAGAGGTTGAATCTTTCTTTAGAACAGACAACGGGTACAGCGTGTCCTCTACTACACCATTGGGCATCAGCCTACTTTAGGGGGCACCAGATAGGCTTAATGGCACACAAACTTGAGGGTGGTTAAGCAAAAGTTGAGGCACATGTTGCCTGGAGCAATACTGCCCAACGGTTTGGCTGGCCTTGTAAAAGATAGCCAAGCCAACTTTTTAACATATCTTTTGTTTAGTCAAGTTTCGACTGCTGAGCACGAAGATGAAGCTTCCTTCTCCACCAACAATAATAGTTTTCTCTGTTGTTGTTGTTGTCAATGGGCTATTGGAAGGGGTGCAGGTAAGGATTTATGGTATACATAATGTAGTCTTCTGACTGCGAAGGACAACCAGAGTTATCCAGAGCAGTGGCTAGAGGAGGCTCCCACTGATGCTCTCCCCTCACATGGCATGTCTGCCCCCTGAAATAGCTACCTCGTCCTGTGACATGAAATTATGACTATGATTTGCCTACTGAATCATCTTGATTTCAGATCTTCTGAATATTCTCTCTATAGCAGTGCCTCCCAGCCTTTGGTTTTGGGACTTCAGTTCCCAGAAACCTAAGTCAATTCCCCAAAGCACTGGTCAGCCAAAGTACTGACTGAGGCTTCTGGGAATTGAAGTTCCCCTGTAGGGCATGAGTTCCACATTGGGAACCTCACCTCTATAGCCTGCCCTACAGTGTGTGCTGGGCACACCTTTGCCTCCTTGACCATGTTCTCAAACCAATCCACTCACCTGAACATCTTTGCCTTGCTCCAGGACAATGTGAGAAGTGAAGGTCTTGTAGCTGAGCCAAATTTCCACTCGGTAAAGGAAAGACACCCGAGGGTTCCGGAGGTTTTTGTTAGCAGCCACGATCCAGAAAGAGAAGTCAGCTAAGGAACTGTGAGTCTTTGTGACCTCATAGGCGCATGTGCCCTGGAAATGTACCTTGGCCCCATCGAAGGTGAAGTAATGAGGGTCTCCAGACACAGTGCAAGTGGTCAAATGGGCCTTGCAGCCTAACTTTCCATCCTTGAGCAGACACTGCTGGCCTTGGCTGCACTTGGCTGGGAGGCAACGCACGGTCAAGGCAGCATCACAACTGCACTTTTGGGTACACCCAGAGAGCCAGAAAAGGTCTCCGACCTGAAAGGAGAAACGACCCAGGAGACAGAAGGAAAAGCCTTCATGGAAACATCATGAGAATACAATGTTGGGGTTAAAAATTAAGGAACCAGCGAACGTTGGCTCTTTGCTTCACCAAGACAGAAAATAAAGAAGGTACATTTTCTGCAAAGTTGTAATACAGAAATGTACAGAAAGTGACCGAGATCTAGGCTACAACTACCAATAGTTCCCTCCTTTGCAATTTCTGCCTGACCAGGAGAACATACATTGATGCTCAACAATTCAACAATCCATCCTGTACCCTTTGATATAATAATAATAATAATAATAATAATAATAATAATAATAATAATAATAATAATAATAATAATAATAATAATAATAATGATGATGATGATGATGATGATGATGATGATGATGATGATGATGATGATGATGATGATGATGATGATGATCACCATCACCATCACCATCACCATCATCAACCTCCATATACAACTGTAATGGTTTTAAGATTTCTGATGTCATCTTGTTTTGTTTCTTGTGTGTTTTTATTGGTTATTGCTGCATGATTTTAATTTGATTTATTTAAATCTGATCTTTTGCATAAAGCCCTACCCTGTTGCCATCCCTTCTTTCTCCCCTGTCTTTCCTCTACCCTGGATTTGAAATTTATCGTGCTGCAGCACCAAGGTTTTGATTATTTTAATTCATGTCTTTGGGGAACTAAAGACTAGGAAGCCTCATGTTTAAGATGAAAGACACATTTTTCTTTTTCATTACTGCTGAGCATCATCCCTAGGTCTCCTTGTTTGTTTGTTTCTTTACTTATCGTCACAACGAATGAATGCTAGGATTTGAGGAGGGTGTCCATCCTGTAACATCTCAGGCCTCTTTGCTGTGCCCCTTGTTCAGCCCAGAAACCCAGAAAATCACAAATTACACATTGCCCAAGTATATGACAAATCCCTCCCCCACATAGCCATTTTACATTCCTTTTCAATGGCTTTGTGCATAAACTAACAGCAGAAAGGAGGGCTGCATCTACTCACATTGTAGTATCGTCCATTGTACTCACAACCGCATTGCTCAGGCTGAACACAATTGCCTCTGCTCCATAGATATCCTGTATCACAGACACACCCTTCAGAGCACAAGGAGCTGCAGCAATGTTTGAACGTGGAGCCCACGCACAAGTCTTGGCAGGGAGGCTTACAGAGTTCGTAGTGACTGTTTGCTGGGCACTGAGGAGCTAGAACAAAGAGGAGAAACAAAGGAAAGGAGAAATGAGGTCCTATTTTAATCCAACGAATAAAGGGAGCTTTCAAGAGCATGGATGGTTTATTTTTCATCATTGGGAAAAGCAAACCCCCCCCAAAAAAAAAAAATTAAACCTTTAAATAAAATTTATTTTCAAAATAATGCATCATCATCATCATCATCATCATCATCATCATCATCATCATCATCATCATCATCATCATCATCATCATCATCATCATCATCATTTTTTGGTGGTGGCGGCTATGGCCATGGTCATCGCCATGGCTGTGGCCGTGGGGGTCATGGTCATGGTCATGGTCATGGTCATGGTCATGGTCATGGTCATGGTCATGGTCATGGTCATGGTCATCGTCATCGTCATCGTCATCGTCATCGTCATCGTCATGGCAGCTTTATGGAGCCCCTTATTCAGCTTGAAGGTGAGTTCAGGATTTTAGAACAGATCCCAAGTCAGCGCAGAGTGATTTGGGTGCCATATGGTTTGCTTCCCAAATCTGAATCAAGTTGTAAACCCGCTCATTGATTTGATATGGGGAGGCCAAATGATTATAATGTTGAACTATCTTGTTGAACTATGTGTGAACTCTGGAGATACAACAGAACTTATAGAGGACGGTAACCTGCTCAGATTTCAGACAACTAGACGCAGGCTCTGCATATGAAGCACATTTTAAAAACTTAATTTTTAAAGAAAGAAGAAAAACTGAAAATCTATTTGTAAATTTATCTTCTGCCTCACCCCAGAACCATTCTGTCTTGATCAAACCGATTCAGCCAAATCTAGGGCAGTTCCCATAGTAGGAGCAGGCTTAGGGGTATGTTTAAACACATAGAAAACTAGGGTTCAGTGCTCATCTCTGTTTACAGCCAAATTGCTAACATTGTTTGTGTCTGCAGACGTTTCCATGGGCACGTGGCAGGCATGACTAAACACTGGAGTGCACAGAACACTGCTTACATTCCCACCAAAGTGGCACCTATTTGTCTACTTGCAATTTCTTGCTTTCGAGCTGCTAGGTTGGCAGGAGCTGGGACAGAGAAGGAAACTCACTCCGTCATGCAGCCCTTGGGTCTTGAACTGCTGACCTGCCGACCTTCCAGTCATCAAGTTCAGCGTCTTAACCACTAACCCACTGCAGCACTCTTATTCACTATTAGAGTTTATTAAGGAATGGGTTATATTATTCTCCCCCAACATATGTCCAGCTAACTTGCCAACTTATTTTATTTTGCTCTATTCTGTTTTTTTATGTAGTACAGACAAATCAGCAGCTCCCCGGTGGCCCACTGGGTAGAAGCACTGTGCCTGGAGGCCGAAAAGATGGGGTTCGATTCTCCGAGAGGTGCTCCATAGGGGACAAGAAAGATGCCTCATTCTGGGATCCCCAGCAAAAACCCTTTCGACCCAGAGTAATCTCTGACATGAAAACACACGCAGCAGGAGATGGTGGGTGTGAATGGGTTAATATGGAGACACGTCCTCCGTTTTTCCCCTTCCCAAAAATTAAGCCTAATGCAAAGGGCAATGTGGGACTGACAGGAAAAGAAAACCCTTCTTGTCACGGTCCAATTGAAGGAACTGCACATTAGGGAACGAATGGGTAAGATCTGCTGTGGAAATGTGCAAACAGCAGGATGTGGCGGGTGTCACAAACCGGACCTACCGCAGAAGAATTCCGTTCTCCAGGGCCAGACAGTGACATTGGCTCTCTGGCAAGCTGCCGCATACACCTGAATGGATTGGCACAGGACTTGGATCTCCCCAGCAGAGAAGTAAAGGTCAGAAATGCAATCTGTCAGGTAGGGTTCTGGGTCGATTTCAGGGTGGCAAGCAGCAAATGGCCCTTCAGGGTTCTGGATGGTCCAGCACATGGATTTTGAATGGACGAGGCGCCCCTTCTGTTCAAAGACAGCAGATACAGTGGCAACGGGGAGAGGTGGAAATTTCACGGGATTCTGCCACAGGGACCCATCTGGTGTCCTGCGATCATCTTCAGGGGCTCCGTTGAAGTTCCCACATAGCCCTTGAATCTGGTCTTTATATTTAGGGGACAGGGAAACGAAAATATTCTGCGCCAGGTCGTAGCCCACTGTTAACCCCACATCGGCTTTTAGGATGACGTGAAAACCTTGTGGGTAAATGACAATTCCTCGGCTCTTTAAATCAACGGGGAGGAGCACAAGTACACCGTCGATCTGTGTGAGTAAGAGAAGTAAGAAGAACATTATTGGCCTGCTCGTGTTCCTCTCCTGCTCAACTGTGGGCCAAACTATCCATTACAGATAGGTAAAGGTAAAAGTTTCCTTTGCTCAAAAGCCAGTCATATCCAACTCTAGGGTTTAGTGTTCATCTCTGTTTCAAAGCTGAAGAGTCAGTGCTTGCCTGCTTCTGCAGACGTTTCCATGGTCATATGGCAAGCATGACTAGACACGGAGTGCACGGAATGCTACTTCCCTTCCCAACAAAGTGGTCCCTATTTATCTGTTTGCAATTTCTTGCTTTCGAATTGCTAAGTTGGCAGGAGCTAAGACAAAGACGGGAGCTCATTCCATCCTGCAGTACTCGGGAATTGAACTGCTGACCCTCCCGCTTTCCAGTCAGCATCTTAGCCACTTTAGCCACTGAATCATAGTGAGAGCACATCATTGAAAAAGAAAACTCCTTCAATCCAGGGTGGGCCACATTCAGTTGGAAGAGAAGTCCAGCAACATCTGGAGGACCGTAAGCTTCCCACACCGAATCCAGAATTGATAATGTCTGATTGTTACAGAAAGAATTTTTCGTACTTCCCTAATCTGTTTTGCTGATTTTTTAATAGCAATAACAATTATATTTATATGCTTCCCTACGGGGCTTAGATCACCCTCCAGATAACTCACAAGTTAATTAGAATTTTGTCCCTAACAAGCTGGGTACTCATTTTACTGACCATGGAAGGATGGAAGGCTGAGCCAACGTTGAGCCCCTTAGGACTGAACTCAGACTGTGAGCAGAGTTTTGCCTATAGTATTGCAACCTAACCACTGCACCAATGTGGCTCTGTGTTAGAAAGTCAGCAAAGTGTTTTAATCAATTAGCTTCTAGAACTATGGTTTTAATTATTTAAAATAATATTTCATCAAACAAGGATAAGAACAAACTGTACAAGTAATGAAGATGGAAGGATATCGTTACCATCACAGCCCAAGGTTGTCCTCTCTGGAGATGTATCTGTGTATTGTTCACCAGTACAGTCACCTCTGAAGTCACAGCTAAAGGACTTCTGGACAGCTTCTCATTCTTCACCTCTACCCTAAAGGAAGTTGATGCTTTGGACACAGCAGAAAGTTCTACCAAGACATATTTTGCATTACCCTGCATACTGTAATGCCACCCATCCAAGGTGGTGTAGTGGAGAAAGCCGGAAACTTGGCAGATGCCCTCTGTCAACGGGTGGCACCCATACACCCCCTTCTGGGTGCCACAGAATTGCCCAGAACTACACAGGGAGCCAGCGCCATCAACGGCATAGATGGATCCATCACATCGGTATAGTTTTTGGCAATTTTCTCCTTCCAGGAAGAAAGTTTCTCCTTGCAGATAATATCGGCCTTTGTAGCTGCAGCCACACTGTTCCCGAGGGACACAATCGGTACCACTCAGCACAAATCCAGGGTCGCACTGGCATCCTTCCACGTATGCAGAAAGTTGGCATCTTTTGGCCTCTCCTGTCTCAGCACAGGAGGCAGGGCATGGAGATCCACAGAGTTCATAATGGCTGTTTGGTGGGCAGGTCAGTTCTAAACAAATGCAAATACAACATATGCACACATGAACTATTTACCTGTTTTTAAAATAAATATTAAGAAAGGAGAAAATAGTAGTGAAAGAAACTGTTGTGCTAAATCCAGTTATTATGTACCATATTTAGAAACTAGAGTAGATCTACTGCAATGTTTTAATTATATTTTTAATAGTCTCAATGTTTTAAATTGGTTTAAATAGCTTACATTTCAAAATATTTTATACCTCACCCTGATAGTAGTAGTAGTAGTAGTAGAAGAAGAAGAAGAAGAAGAAGAAGAAGAAGAAGAAGAAGAAGAAGAAGAAGAAGAAGAAGAAGAAGAAGAAGAAGGAAATTTTTTTTTTAGAAGGAAATTTTTTATTGATAAAATTCTTACTACAGAGCCATCTGTCGAGGTGAACTACATAAACTTGTCATCACTTTCAAATACTTAGCTCAGTAAACATAGTTACATACATAGTGATTGTGGAAGGAAATATACATTATATACAATACCAAAAGAACAACGATATTTACAATTATACTGTCATTTACATGAAACTTAACTTTTAACATTCTAAGTTATTCCCAAATTTCTTTCTGTCAACCACTGCCACCATTTGTATCTGTCGGGTTCCTTCTGTCTCACCCTCATTCTTTTAGCACATGCCCTGAGCCTTGCCACCAAACTGCCCACCGTTTGTTTGGGATCTGCCACCTTTCCCGTCTTCCCTTCCTGTCCCCTTTGGAACATCAGAGCGCTTAAGGCAAACAGATTGATTAATCGAACCAAGGACCAGGGCACTTTCCAGTTCTCCAGTTTCCCTTTCTTTCTCGGCCCCTTCCACCCCTTTCCTGGCTCTGTCCCCGATAGAATTGTCTCTGCTTTCTGTTCCTTTAAATAAGGCCAGTCCAATTTACTTGCCAGAGCTCCCCAAACTTCTTGCGATGAAGGACATTCATTTGCAAAATGCGAACAGGTTTCTCTCGGGGGTTTCTGGTCTGTTATCCAACCTCTAACATTCTGGCATCTTATCCTCCTGCACTGCTGCTCCTCTTCCTTTTTCCATGGGTAGGTCGCTCCTACATTAAGTACCTGATGATATGCCCTCCATCTCGTTTCCCACAGACAGAGGGGTATATTCCCATCTTTAAACACAGACAAGTCTTCCTCCCCTGGCTGCAGATATTCCGGCAGATTAGTCTTAGAAGCCCACTTCTCTCTGAATGGCCTAGCGATTCTTTCCTCTACGGCCTCAGTGTAAATAACCCGTTTTGACTCCCTCACTGTATCTGCAATCTTAAGTGTGTTTGCCCTCACCGCCCAACGATTGACTCCCTCCGCCATATCTCTAACGTACGGCCTCATTCCCATTTTCGAAGCACTGGTCAATCTGGGAGAACGGAGTTCCTCCTCCCACCACTGTTTCCCCCAACCTCTGCTTTGCCATAGGTCACCTTGCACACCGATCAGTCGGGATTCTCCCTCATTAGTCTTCTGTTTCAAGTTATTGGCCAAAAAGGCACCTAGGAAAAGAGGTCCGAGAGCCGGCAACCCTAACCCACCTTCTTTTACCGAGCGGTACGCCACTGCCCTAGGGAGAGGGAAAACCTTCATTCCCCACAAGAAAACAAAAACTCTTCCCATCACCCTATCCATAAGTTTCTGAGGAGGGGGATACACAGCCGCCACATGATTTGCCACCGGTATACAATAAGTTTTGAAGAACTGTACTTTCTTGTAGAGACTCAGCCTCCAGGGTTTCCACCTCTCCAGTCGGTTCTCCACCCCCTCTTCCCACCTTTTCCAATTCTCTTCCCATCCATTGGGGTCAACAGTGAACAGGATGCCCAAGATCTTGACTGAACTTTGCCTGATACCTTTATTGTCTCCTTCCCCATTCAAAGCTTCTTTTAGTGTCTTTCCCCTGAGTTCTCCAGTCTTTCCACCCAAAATGTACACTCTGCTTTTTGTGGCATTGATGAGAGCTCCGGAAGCCTTCCCATAACCCTCTAATAATTCCTTCACTGGATCCAACTCCTGCTCTCCCGATGTAAAAACATAAACGTCATCAGCGTGGGCAACAAATTTGATTTTCCTATCTGCTTCCCTACCATCGAGGTCCCTCCTAAAAGGTAGGAATCCCCCGATCCGGCTGTCTTGTTCTATCAGTGTCAAAAGTGGATCCAATGCCAGCACATACAGTGCTGCACTCAGCGGACAGCCCTGACGCAACCCAGAACAAATGGGGATCTCTGCCCCTTTCCATCCATTCACCTGTGGCTGCACCGTGACCCGACTGTACAGATTTTTCAGCCATACCACAAATTGCATCGGAACTCCCTTCAGCTCTAGCACCCTCCATAGATAGGTTTGGTCCACCTTATCAAAGGCCTTGGACTGGTCCATCTGCAGGAGAGTTCTTTCTTCCCTGAACTGTCCTGCTCCTTCAAAAAATTCCCGAATGATCCCCAGGGATTCTGTCATCTTTCTCCCGGGGACAGATGACGTTTGACCCTTCGCCACCAATTTTCCCAGAAGAAGAAGAAGAAGAAGAAGAAGAAGAAGAAGAAGAAGAAGAAGAAGAAGAAGAAGAAGAAGAAGAAGAAGAAGAAGAAGAAGAAGAAGAAGAAGAAGAAGAAGAAGAAGAAGAAGAAGAAGAAGAAGAAGAAGAAGAAGAAGAAGAAGAAGAAGAAGAAGAAGAAGAAGAAGAAGAAGAAGAAGAAGAAGAAGAAGAAGAAGAAGAAGAAGAAGAAGAAGAAGAAGAAGAAGAAGAAGAAGAAGAAGAAGAAGAAGAAGAAGAAGAGGAACCTGGGAGGAGAACTATGATATGTAAAGAATGTAAACATTTGTAAAATGTAAAAATACAGGAGTTAGCCTTTAAGGTGCCGGTGTGTTTTGTCTTTTTTGTTTTGTTTACTCTCTGATATGCTTGCACAGACTAACACAGCTACTCCTTCAACAATTTCTAAATACTGTATTGTATTTTAAGAACGGGTTCTTTAGAATAACAATACCTTTGTTCTACACTTCAGAAGGTATTCTGAGGACCCACTTTTCCAGAGACTAGAATATATGGAAAGCCAATTTATTCATTTAATTGAGGTCCAAAAAGACTTCCCTAAAATGTGACCATTCAACGTTCTTCAGGCAAAAATTCTCAATTCCCTTTTTTTATTGTTGTAGAAAGTATAAGAACAATTTCATGTCATAAATTATTGTGGGTTGAAAGGATTTTTGAGGGAGAAACCCCACTTAGGGGATGAGGTTCCTTTCATATCCCCAAGAGATGGGACAGAGACAGGCACTCAACCTGTCATGCAGTACCCAGGTCTTGAACTGCTGACTTACCAGCCTTCCAGCTAACAAGGCGAGCTTCTTAACCACTGAGCTACCACAGCATGAAAGTGATCATGCCAGATTTCATTGCCAGCAGAATTATATCAGATCAGGACATCTGTATGCACTCTGATCAGATATAATTAAATTTCTTCAGAAAGAAAGAAAGATAATCTCTGTAAATCCTACAGATGGAGAAAATGTGCCTAGTTTCCCAGGGAGCTGATATTTATCCCCCATAGATTTCTTCTGAAGATGTGTAGAAACATCTGTCCTTCTATCTTAAGTAGATGTTGGATATTGAACATGTCCTACCGCATCCAGTGACTGGTCTCCATGGCTGAATGTTGAGGTGATGAACTTGGCATCTCCGGGCATAACTGTGCAGCACCACACAGAGTGTGTCATGGGTGCCCTTGGTTGCACACATGTCCCTCACACAGTTCTCCAAGTAGATCTGAGCATCCGCTGATTCGATGCAGTCTTTAAATGGCCCAGTGGCATCAGTAATGACTCCACAGTAAGCCTGGGACTTGTAGTGAGCTAAATCTGCTTTGCTACAGGTGGCTGAGTCCCCAACAGCTGTGCAATGAAAGGGAGACCCAGCATCCCTCCAGCTGTTGCCAAATGTGGCGGAGTCCTCAACCAAAGAGCCACGAGGGGTCCTGAAGTCATCATGGGGGTTGCCATTGTAATCTCCCCCAAGGCCACAGAGGGACCCCGAGTAAGTCTCAGGAACAGAAACAGACACATAGGAAGCCCAATCATGGGAAAGAGAAAGGCCAAAATCAGTCTGGATGTTGACAGAAGAACCATCATAATAAGCGTAGAGTTTCCCTGAGGCAAGATTGACTGGCAAATTCACCAAGAGGCCATTCACCTAGAATAAAAACATGACGTTAGCAATTATATGAACCCTTCATCCCTTCTCATGCCCGAATTCTTCTCACGGCTTTTAAAAACGGTTTAACCAGTCATCTACCACCAAAAAGGTGATTGTGCATCACACAAAGACAGGACAAGAGAGGACATCGACTTGAATAAAATGCCCATGTATGCAAATGTATAAACACAAATTTTGGAGTTGGATCCAGATGTATGCAATCAATTGCTGGAAGCCATTTTTCTTCTCTTCTATGCATAGCAAACATTCTTGCCCAATATGTTACATAAAGAGTTGGGGGAGCCTGCTGAATGGAATAGAGTGGTACAGCAGTAAATGTCAAACCCATGGACATTGAGTGGAAGGGCCTCCCATGAGTTAAGAATATGGCCTATTATACTGTGCAGAAGACTATAACGAAATAGTCTAGACCAGGGCTTCTCAACTTTGGTCCGCCAGATCTTCTTGGACTTCAATTACCAGAAGCCCAAGTCAGCTCTCTTTGCTGATCAGGGCTTTTGGGGATTGAAGTCCAAGAACATCTGGGGGCTCAAGGTTGAGAAACCCTGATCTAGACGCATAGTACAAATTCTATCCAGATGTTACCTATTGACCCACAACTTCAAAACTCTGCCCTTCCTTCTAGGTTCTTTCATTCGAACCCAGACTTGACCTGAACAAACAGGAGACAGTGGCCTCTGGAGAGGTAAACACATGGCCACTTTGCTTTGCAGGTGTCTTTGAGCAGATGTGAACAACAGCAACAGCAACTTTTTGTGGGAAGAGCATAATGGAGCATAATGGCGCATAATGGAGAAAAGTCCCTTCCCTGAGCCTTCTTTTTGGTGTTCTTATATTGCTGGCTGCAGACCTTCCTTGGCTGTCCCTCACAATTCTTGCACTGAGAATTTACAGAAATACTGTAAATGGAAATAATGCCCATATTATTAATGCATTATAACCACCTGGCTGCATCAAACAGCACCTGCCAATTATACATGACCACCCCAGGAACATCACAAAACTCTCCCTGCCTGTTGGACCAGCTAGCCCAGCCATAAAGACCTTGCTGTCTCTCTTGACTGTATTGTGTTTTTACACTGTATTTTATTGTATTGTTATTTCTTTTTCTGTAAAATTTATTGATTGTATTATCTGTGCTGCATCTGTTGTTATATTTTTTATATTATGCTGTATTTATATTTGAGATTGTGATACTGTATATGTTGTTTATGTTATGTGAGCCCCTCTGAGTCGCCTCAGTGAGATGAGTAGAGGGGCATATAAATCTAATATAATAATAATAATACATTTTCTGGAGATGGTCTGATGCAGTAGATACAACCAACAGACTTGAGGAATTTGAAGACTACTGGTAGCAAGTTTTGTTTAGTATAAGCCTTCAGGGATGGTTGCACAGTTCTTCACAAGAACCCGGTTATTGTATTTATTTATTTATTACATTTCAACCCTCCTTCTAATGAACTCAAGGCAATATAAAAGGCCGCCCTCTCCACATTCTCTTCCTAAGTCCCCTGTAAGAGAGATTTGCTCCAAGCCACCCAAGTCAGTCCCAAGACTCATTAGGGAGCAGAAGCTACTTCTCCTAAAGCAGAGGTTTCCAACCTAAGGCCTGTGGGCCAGATCTGTCCCCGGTGCCATTTCATGTGCCCCCCCACCCCTCCAAGGGCATTTGAGTAACAAAAGGGCTGCCCCTTTGACGCTGTTGGGACAAAATGGCCACCCCCACCGTGCAGGCAGGGCAAAATGTCCGTCTGGCTCTCGAAGCTGACTGAGAGAGTGTGACCCATCTTGAAACGGTTGGGAACCCCTGTCCTAAAGTTTGGGTCTCACATTTCAACCACCAGGTTTCAGCATTATCCTGTTAAGAGCAGAAGGAGGTGGTGGTGGTACACAATGGAAGAGAAGCCAGCGTGAGAGCTTACTTGTATAAGACCACGTTGTCCGGCTGCTAGGGCAATTGTTTCTCCATAGAGATGCAGCTCTACAAGCTTTACCCAGGCTATGGCAATGGAGCTTCTGTGTGTATTTAAGACTTTGACGGTGAAGGCTGGAAGCTTCCCTGGAGGGCCACAGTAGGTAGCCAGGATGGTTTTGCAGACCCCATGGTAATAATAGGCAAAGCCATCAAATGTGGTATACTGAGCAGGGTTGGAGAGCCACACCGTACTGGATGTCAGAGGGTAACAGCCGCGTTTGTCATCCACCACTTTACATATTTCCCGGGCCTCGCAGGTGTGCGCCTGGCATTCCATGGTGCGAGCAGGATGTTCACAGGAACATTTTCGGCTGCAGGTGTTCGTCAAGATCACTGTCTCTCCCAACTGGTAATAGCGGCCATTTAGCGTGCAGCCACACCGCGACAGGGGCACACAGATGCCAGCATTCAGGACGTAACCTTCCCGGCAAAAGCAGCCCGCAACGCAGGGAATTTTGCATTGGGCAGGGGCCTGGAGGTTGGCACATGTGGCCGGGCAACTTGTGCCACAGAAGTCATAGTACTTGTTGGCTGGGCAGGTGAGGCCTGTAAAAACAGAGACAAGATATCGGCCAAGGTCCTGCTGAGTAATTTTACACTGGAGAGACCCAGAGTGGGCGCTGTAAACCAAGGGTGTCCAAACTAGGCACCACTGGCCAGATCCGGCCCCTGATGCCAATTCATCCGGACCACACTGTCCTCATCACTCCCGGAAGCAGAAGTCAAATGTGCCCAAATGGCGCATTTTACTTCTGCTTCCGGGAGTGATAAGGGCAGCGTGGGCCAGATGATTTGGCACTGGGAGCTGGATCTGGCCTATGGTCTGTAGTTTGGGCACCCCTGGTTTAAGCAGAGAAAATGGCAGCTCAAAATCTATCTCATCCTGTTGCAAAACAGACTGCAAAGCGCATTTTACTTCTGCTTCCAGTGGGAAGAACCACTTGACCGGCCCACTGAACCACATGACCGGCCCATTGAACCACATGACTGGCCCACGGACTGAAAAGTTTAGGCACCCCTGCTGTAAACATTGATTAAACATTTATTGAGAGCTTTTTATGCCCTTTTGAAAGATTCTTAGCCTGCCTTGGACACCCTCTTGTCCTGGGGGGGAAAAATCACTTCTCACCGGAACAATAACTGGGCAGCAAAATAAACTTCTTCCCCTCCAGCATCTGAAAGAGGAGGGTGGGAACCGTTCCACAATTTTGAATGATGCACTGTTTTCAGCACCATTCTGGGTTACACTGGTTTATAGCTGTGCCAACAGGACTTTGCCCATTGTTTAGGACCTAAAAAGGATCTAGCTTAGCACACTCCCATCGTGCTCTGGTAATGTTTTCATTTCTTTTGCTTCTGCCATCAGGCAAACATTTCATTTCAAAGATTAACTAAGCAGGAGAGAGATGATGATACACACAGAGGTCAGGTAGGTTTGGAAGGAGCTGTGAGTTTGGGACTCAAACACACACAAGCGCAGAGTCGTGCATAAAAGCACACATCCTGCTTCCAATTCAAATGCAAGTTTCTTATCCTCTTTATACATAGTACAACAAGGAAGGTTGTCCTCTAGTTCTTCAGCTTAGACCAGGGGTTCCCAACCTAAGGCCTGCAGGCTGGATCCTGCCCATGGTGCCATTTCATGTGGTCCCCACCCCTCCAAGGGCATTTGAGAAACAAAATGTCCACCCCCTTGAGGCTGTTGGGACAAAATGGCCACCCCCATCATGCAGGCAGGGCAAAATGGCCATCCAGCCCTCGAAGCTGACTGAGAGAGCGTGACCCGGCCCCCGGCGTGAAAAAATTGGGAACCCCTAGCTTAGACAGAAAAAGAAGTCCTGGCTCTCAGAGCAGACAGAATCCTTCCTTTTGCCTAAACTTGTAGACTTCTCCGACATGGGAGTGTGTTGGGGAAATTGTGTGCTTACTGCATCCCGTCTCCCGCCGCCAGGTCATCGCCTTCACACCAAGAATGCTGCACATCTCTTCATAGGCCTCTACAGCTGTGCAAAGCATACGGTTGCCCAGACCATATTGGCAGAGGTCATAAACACAGGATTCATAATAGAGATCTGGGCTTTTGAACCAGTGGCATTCTGAGAAGGGCCCGGGGTTTTTGGTTAAGACGGCACACATTTGCTTATACTTCTGTTGATTTGGACAAGGGATGAGTTTCACCGTGTCATTCTTACACCTGAAAGAGTCATGGAAAGAACAGAGATACACGTGATCATTATTTGTTGCCCAGAGCAACTGTTTCCAACCTGGTTCCCTCCTGATGTTATGGGTTCTCAACTTTGACTCCCAGATTTTCTTGAACTACTGCTCCCAGAAACCTTCAGCATTGGACAAGCTTTCTGGGAGCTGTAGTCCAAGAACATCTGGGAGCCCAAGGTTGAGAACCACTGGGTTAGACAACAATGTCCATGCTCCTTTCCCAGCATGTCAGGCATGGTGGAAGGTATTGTCCAAAGGTTTTGGAAGTCAGTGAGGCAGACTGGCCCAATAGCTCAGGAAAGATGACGGAGAAACATCTGGTTTATTAAAAATATGCTGAACTGCATTTTTAAAACTACTATCTCAAAGACATTTATATAATCTTTAGCTATCTCATTATATATAAAATCATTTACAAATGCATATATTTGCACTGAAAAAATAGTTTGAGTAGCATTTTGGGGGGGACACCTTTTAGATGTGTATTTAAATGCAATTTTTCTGCAAATTTAGTAGTAGTAATAATGATAATGGATTAATTCAATAAATGCTCAGACAAACATATCAGGGAGCATAGACACATGTGCTCCCATAGGAAAGAAATCAATAAAATCTGGACTGTAAAAGAACGGTTATTGTAGATTCCAAATGAACTTTCTTTATGAGATTGAGGGAAACTCCTACCTCACAGGGCTGGTTTTTGACATCCAGGCATTCCCAAACTTGACATCATTTAGAGCTTTCTCTCCAGTGGGCAGAACTTTATCATCATTTGCATCACCATTGAAATTTCCACACATTCCACATAGCTGATTCCGATACTCTGGGCCGACACGGATGAAGAGAGTACTGGCTCCATTGAACTGGATCTCTAGATTAGCTTTTGTTCTTACAGTCAACATGTGCCTCTGCCTGAGAATCACAGCAATGGGCCCTATAGAGGCTGGTAACTGGATCTTTTCCCCATTAACCTGGCATTATGAAGAAGAAGAAGAAGAAGAAGAAGAAGAAGAAGAAGAAGAAGAAGAAGAAGAAGAAGAAGAAGAAGAAGAAGAAGAAGAAGAAGAAGAAGAAGAAGAAGAAGAAGAAGAAGAAGAAGAAGAAGAAGAAGAAGAAGAAGAAGAAGAAGAAGAAGAAGAAGAAGAAGAAGAAGAAGATTTACAACATTTAACGAAGGTCATGTTACTAGTTTAGACAGGGGGAAATTAGCACAGGGAAATTGCGTATGGCATCATATATTTATCCAAAATCACAAATCTCTTCCTGCATGGAATGGAAACATTGAAAAAATATGAACATGGTCATGAAACTATTTTCACATCCCCATGTGATGGACAGCCCATGACAAGCATGGATGATTCATCATCATCATCATCATCACCACCACCACCACCATCATGAGTGTACCATCAGAACTTACATGGACTGCTTTGCCTCTCTCCAGAATGATGTGAAGAGGCAAATGGGAGCTGCGTAACCATATCTCCACGCGGTAAACAAAAGATACTCGGGGATTCTGGAAATGTCTGTTTGCTGTCACAATCCGAAAGGAGAAATCCTGAGAAGAGTTGCAGGTATGAGAAACCTCATAGTCGCAGGTACCCTGGAAGTGTGCCAATGCGCCATCAAAGGTGAAATAGTGGGGATCTCCAGTCACAACGCAGGTGGTCAAACGATCCTGGCATGCCAACCATCCATCTCTCAGAGCGCACTGCTGGTGTGGTTGACATTTAGCTGGGAAGCAACGGAAGCTATCATGGGAGACACACCTGCACTTTTTAGTACAGCCAGGTAACCAGACGAGGTCTCCAACCTGAAGGAGAAATTCAAATAGAAAAGACTTATCTATGTTCCCACAAATGACAGTAATGCTTGATGAAATTCAGGGATTGTAATATTCATATATTCCCCAATTTAATGGTGAACCATTGTTCTGGGTGGTCAAATACAGACAGTAATCCCCAACAACCTCAACCCACATTGTCAAAAGCCCACCCAATCCCATCAGTCATGGACAAATAAATAATAGCTAATAAATAGGGGGCAGCAAATAACATAAATAAAGGGTTTAGGTTAAGCAGTCTTATCAAAGAGGAGAATGTTCTTCAATGTTGTTGTGATTATTGTCAGAATTCAACTACAGTACTATAATACTGAATGTAAACCTTCTGTACATTTTGTAAAGAAAGTGGGTTATCTTTGTGAAACAGGGAATAACCTTTTTTCCCCCAGAGCATCAGTTTCCTATGCTATCTGGAGCAGAACATTGTGTCTTCAGCATACAAACCATGCATTCGACCACTGTGTTGTAATCTCCCCATGATATTCATGGTGCATTACACAAATGTGGGCTTTGATAAGACAGATCAACCAGCTCACTTTGTAATAGTGCCCGTCATGCTCACAGCCACATCGCTCTTCAACCACACACTTGTTGCCACTCCGATAATAGCCATTGTCACAGAAACATCCTTCAGAGCATAAGGTGCTTCTGAAATCCCGAAGCCAAGTCCGGGAACACGGTTCATGCACAGGACTTCCACAAAGCTCATAGTGACTGTGCTCTGGGCACTGAAGATCTGGGGGAAGTAGGAGGGAAGTCAGTCATTACATGGAAGGCAGATGTTCCTTTATGTCAGAGGTGGCCACCCTCCACCCAGTAATTCTGGATTCCAAGAGTCATCATATCTCTTCATTGCCCAAGTTGTGGTGTCTTGGTGGTTAAGAAGCTCGCCTTGTTAGCTGGAAGTCCGGCAAGTCGGTAGTTCGAGACATGGGTACTACATGATGGCTTGAGTGCCCGTTCTCTGTCCCGGCTCCTACCAAGCTAGCAGTTCGAAAGCAAGAAATTGCAAGTAGATAAACATGGACCACTTGGGTGGGAAAAGATCTTGGGGGCATGAAAGGAGCCTCATTCGGGCATCCCCTGAGCCGAGTTTCTCCAGCAAAAATCCTTTCAATCCAGAATAATTACTGACATAAAATTATATTATCATTGCCCAAGCTCATTGGAATAGATGGCAATTGACATTCAGGACATCTGGAGAGCATCATTTTGGGCATGGCTCATGGAGAACTTATCATGTGACACACCTTTTGCAAATCCAGAAGAATGAGACAACATAGTTGATTTCCCACTGCGAGAATTGTCATGTTATCTCACACAGTAGAGTTTTCTCCATATTCTTTACATAGAAAATCCTGGAAATGGTCACCATAAGTAAAAACATACTTAACAAAACACATTATTATTCATGTACCACAGAGATACATACGGCAGAAAGCTTTGCTCCTCCAGGTTGAGATGTTTAGGTCTGCTCTCTGGCAGGCTGCCACATACATCTGGATGGAGTGGCACAAGACACTGTTATCTTCCGGGTAGATGCAGAGATCAGATATGCAATCAGACACATAAGGCTCAGGATTAATTTGAAAGTGACAAGAACCAAACGGTCCTTCAGGGTTCTGAATGATCCAACATTTCTGTTTTGCAAGGAGCAGCAGATCCTTATCCAAGCACTCAGGATAGGAATCGGAGGAACCAATATCACAACCAGAGACAGTGTCCGATTTCCAGCCTGCGGTGAACTGGAAAATGTCCTTGGCCAACCATCCATCTTGCATGACAAAGTCATCATCCATGGCCCCATTGAAGTTCCCACACAGCCCACAAGTTTGATTCATGTATCTTGCCGGAATGCTGATAAAAAGACTGCCAGCCAGATTGTAACTCACTGTCAGATTAAATTTTGTTTTCAGGACTGTGTAGATTCCATCCTGATAAATGATTGTGTTTCCTTTATTCAGATTTAGTGGAAGACTCACAGTTGCTCCATCGACCTGATTTAAAGAAGCAATAGATTAGATAGAGTGGTTAATTTGCAAAATCAGCAAGGATAAATATCCCTAAGAACCTTAGGGAAGTAAAAAATAAATAAATTGGTCTTTAGAAATCATTATTGTTCACTTTTCTTCCCAAGAAACCAAATTCAGGCAGGAATGTAGAATTTTCAAGACAAGGTGAACAAGTGGAGTTTAAAACTTGACCTAATGAGCAGACAAAGGAAAATATATGTTCATTTATTGTTTTATTTAAGTAGTCAGTTTGGTTTATATTCCCATAAACCCTAACCAGTATGGCCAATGGACAGAATGATATAAAGGTAGGTCACCACTATGGCCGATGCTACAGATGGCTTTGAGTAAAGATAACAATTTAGTGTCAGAAATTATTCTGGGTTGAAAGGATTTTTGCGGAAAAAACTCTGCTTAGGGAACGCCCCAATGAGGCTCCTTTCATGTCCCCAAGAGGTAGGACAGAGACAGGTGCTCAATCCCAGGTCTCAAACGGCCGACTTGCCAGCCTTCCAGCTAACAAGGCAAGCTTCTTAATCACTGAGCCACTGCAGCCCCTTTTTATTAGACATGCTCATGAAATTTAGATTCATCAGTAGCTAATAGGTATGATAGCTAAATGGAACCCTTATATTCAAAGGCAGCATAAAACATAGTACAGGAGAGATGTGTTGCTTTAAAGTCCGGTCATGTCCTCCCATGAAGGAGGAAGGAGGAGGAAGCAGAAGAGGAAGAAGAATTTGGCCATATTTGGGAACTAGAATCAATTGTCCCCAGTTGTGATCAATAAGGGGCACAAGATGCCTGTGAAGGACTCAGCTGTTGTTTGAAGAAGTGGCCTCTCAATGCACACAGAATAATTAAATGAGCACTGTGAAGGACGGTAGACTTGTCCTCATGACATCATTTGGTGTCCAGGGGAGGGCAGTCCAGTCCCTGGAATCAAAATGATTCCCCACCTGTGCTCTTGAGATTTGCCTTGCATTCTTTACCTTGATGTTCCCCTGGAGTCCTCTCTGGAAATGTATCTTATGGCTGATCACTTGCACCAACACCTCTGATATTACTGGCAGAGACGTGTTGGGCAGGTTCTCCTTCTTGACTTCCACCCTGAAAAATGGCAATGAGACCGCTGATGCACATAGTTCTGCAAAGATGTACTTGCAGGTGCCCCGGAAATCATAATGCCGCCCGTCAAATGTAGTATAATGGAGATACCCTGAAGCCCAGCAGATGCCATCTGACAACAGGTGGCACCCATAAATGCCTTCCCGGATGCCACAGACTTCTCCTGGTCCACAGGAGGAGTTGACACACTCAACGCCATGGGTGGTGCTGTTGCATCTACAGAAGCTCTGGCAATTTCCTCCCTGCCAGAAGGTCTCCTCTGCAAGGTAATATCTTCCATCGTAAGTGCAGCCACACTGTTCATGAGGCACACACTCTGTGCCACTCTGCACAAGCTCAGCATTGCAGTGACATCCTTCAACACAACGCTTTGGGCATCTGGAAGGCCCTGCTGGGTAAGCACAAGAAGCTGGGCAGGAAGACCCACAGATGTTATAATAGCTGCTAGGAGGGCAATCCAGTTCTGAAACAAAAGGTGAAGAAAGGTTTTGAGAATGCAAACATACAGACAAACATCTACACCAAACTATGGCTTATGGGCTGGACCTGGCTCTGACGCCAATTCATCTGGCCCACGCCACCCTCATCACTCCTGGAAGCAGGAACAAATGTGCCTGCATGCATCGGATAACATTAAAAATCAGACAGAACTAAGACTTGTGGAACCAAGTTTTAGTGTTATCCGAGGTTTTACTGTACATGGTTATGTGCATCTGGAGAGATGAATCCACCAGATTTGCAAAAGAAGCCGAGGTTTGTACATACTCCATTTAATTGTTGGCTATTTGATGCTTTTATGCTTATTGAATTTTGTTTTAATGGGTTGTACTTTTATTTTTTTCATCAAGGATTGTCCATCACCCTGTGCGACCTTCTGGCCAGAAGGGCATAGGTATATAATCTTTTTACTACATTGGCTTAGCACAATG
Source organism: Furcifer pardalis (assembly GCA_030440675.1). Taxonomy (NCBI): domain Eukaryota; kingdom Metazoa; phylum Chordata; class Lepidosauria; order Squamata; family Chamaeleonidae; genus Furcifer; species Furcifer pardalis. Next base: position 315,002,291 of record CP126890.1, on the reverse strand, counting down.
GTCTGATATTGTTCATTCATCAGTTGTCTGAATTGAAAACAGCTTACCACACCCAGTGATCTCTCTCCAGGGCTGAATAGTCATCCCACGAGTTTGACACTGCCGAGCATACGTGCTCAGGACCTTACACAGATTGCTGCCATGTGTGATACACATGTCTCTCACGCAGTTCTCAAAATGGACCTGAGCAACTGTAGGGTCATTGCAGAGTCTAAAGGGTCCATTGGGATTGCCGATGATCCCGCATGAGTTCAGAGACCTGTGTAGGGCTCCATCACAGGAGGGTGGAGACTCAACTGCTGTACAATAGAAGGGTGACCGGGCCTCTTTCCAGCTGTTGCTAAAAGTAGCAGCATCCTCAAGCAGAGACCCATTGGGGTCTTGGAAATCATCACTCTGGTTGCCATTGAAGTTTCCACTAAGGCCACACAGGAAGCCCATATAGGCCTTGGGAACAGAAACTGACACGGAGTAAGACCAGTCGTAGGAGACAGAGAGGCCGAAATCAGTCTGGACTGTGGTGGCAGAGCCACTGTAGAAGGCATAGAGCTTTCTTGTTATGAGGACAACCGGCAGGTTGACCCAGATGCCATTCACCTAAGATGGGAAGAAAGTCAAATCTGCATGTAAGTCACAGATAATTTTGCTTATTTATCTATTGCGTGTGTGTCCTGCCTTTCCTCTAAGGTGGGGTTTCCCAACTTTTGCCCCCCAGGTGTTCTTGGACTTCAGTTTCCAGCTTACCTACAGATCAGGGCTTCTGGGAATTGAAGTCCAAGAACATTTGGGAGCCCAAGGTTGAGAAACCCTGTTCTAAGGAGCTCAAGATGGACTTTAAACCCCTTCTGAGTCCTAGTCAAAGTTCCAAACATTACACCATGTGAGAGACATTAAGAGAGTTTCACCAAGAATTCAAGAACTTAAATGCACCGTCAACTTCAGTCTAGACCAGTCAACAGAGCAGACTCATTTTCTGGACACCACTGAACAACTAGCTAATGGATGGACAGGCACCACCCTATACCAGAAAGAGACAGGCAGATGCACAGATTTGCATACTTCCCATATTCATCTGGAAAAAACCCAGTGTTGACTGTTTAAAGCAAGGGTTCTCAACCTTTTAAAGCTGTGGGCCAGACCACACCCCCTCAGACAGCTGAGTGGGCCAGACTGGTAGCCCCCCCCCACCATAAACATTGCTGTAAAACACGTCCATGGCTGTTGTAAACATCGCAAATGCATCTGCTTCCACTTCTACTTCCACCGCCACCAGCAGCAGCATGGGCCATGTGAAATTGTGCCATGGGCCAGGTCCAGCCCATGGGCTGTAGGTTGGGAACCCCTGGTTTAAAGGCTTATAACAAACCACAAGTAAGATCTGTACCTTCTTCCTCCTCATTAAATGACCCTTAACAATCACTGGCCAGTTGAGAGCCATTTACTTCATCAAAGCCCAGCTTTTTATTTGTTGATATGGAGCGATCAAGCTGCCTGAACGTTGAACTCTCCTCATGGTCAAGATATGAAACCTATCAGGAGAAACATCTGGACCTTCCAGTTTATAATGATGGCACCACAACCATCTCTCCTACAAAGGCAAATTTAGCTGGCCTTTCTGTTTCTGCTGCTAAAGGCAAGTTGTTATGGGATTAAATAAGCTTTATTTTCCTGAACAAGAAACCACTGCATGACTATAATAAACATTCACTGATGAGGCTTTCCTTAGGCTTATTTCACATTTCTGCCTAAGAGATTTACACTACCCATTAGTGGTTGGATGTTAACCACAATCGCTAGATCACAATTGCTACCAGGGGTCTACTCTAGCGTAACCACCACCACAAATTTAACCACGGGTGATGTTTCGCCTACCTTTGGGCAAAAGTAAAATCCAATTACTTTGCATCGAGCAAGTCAGGATATAAATGCATTGCCAAATAAGCCACAAATGAGCAGCAAAATGGCATGTCCTACCAAAGCACGTTTAAGTGCTTGATTGTAAATGCTTTACTTATTCATGAGAACATAGACATTCCAGCCTGGCCCTTTAGTGGATTGTTACTATCCAGGTGACAAACCGCAAGAAAGAATCTTCAGAATGTGTTTGCACGGCACATGCTGAGATAACGACAATATTTCTCTGATCCTAAGCAGAATGATGTTTGCCCAGTTCATTTCAGGAGTAATGGGGTTCTGTTCCTATATACATGTACCTGTGGGTCTGTGGGGCCATGTGCATTCATGCGTATTACATATCAGATGGTGAATTAGCTTCAGATTGAAGTGGGTGCAACTGGGAGGAGGGGAAGTGGATTTCTCTTCCCTCTCCTACCCATGACAGCTTTCCAATTTCCCTAAAAAAATTAGTTTCCCCTGTTTTATGGACACCCAAGTATCCTCAAAGTTCCTACCATAATACTTTTGCTCCAAAAAACCCAGTCAACCTGTAGAGGGCATAGGAAAGCTCTGGCATCTAACTTCTCCCATGGTTGTAAGATTTTGGGGGAATGGGTAGTGGATGTTGGATATTATGTATCGTATGTGTGACCTTCCAAGGTCCAGAGGGATGTGTGGACTAAAGTAATAAAGTGCTAACAGATACTTAAGAATAAGTATGCAGTCCATTGTAGTTTTACTTAGTTTCACTTCTCCACCTAGCATGCTCAAAGATTTCAGCATCCACCTATGACAATTCTGTCCCATTAATAAAATAGAATGAGCCCTACAGAAAGAGGGTGGATAAAGCTGCTACCTGCACTTTGCCGTAATGCTCTGCGGCTATCACAATGTGTTCCCCATAGACAAGGATCTCCACCAGCCGTGCCCACGCAGCAGCCAAAGAGCCGCGGTGCTCATTCTCCACTTTGATGATGAAGTCCGGGAGGTGTCCCAAAGGGCCACAGTACTTGCTCAGGGTATATTTACATGTCCCTTCGTAATCAAACATGACTCCATCAAACGTGGCATAATGTGGATCTCCAAAGACCCAGGAGTGGCCGTATTTCTCTGGATAACAGCCCAGCACACCATTCATGGTGCTGCATGTTTCCTGAGCTCCGCAGCTGTGCTCCTCACACTCCATAGGGTGGGAAGGGTGCCTACAGGAGCATTTGGTGTGGCAGTGATCTGTCAGGATGACCTCTTCTCCCAGTCGGTAATACTGGCCCTTCAGCACACAGCCACAACGGTTGAGCGGAACACATGCTCCTCCACTAAGGATGAAGCCTCTGTTGCAGGAACAGTCTTCCCTGCAAGGCTGAGTGCAGAAGAGGGGTGCTGTAGAATCCAGACAGGTGGATGGACAACCTGTAGAGCAAGGCTCATAATGGCTGTTCTCTGGACACGTGATTTCTGTTGGAGAAAGGAGAGAGAAACAATATATGAAGGTCCTTCTAGGGCAGTGGTGGTGGTGAACTTAGGGCATGTGTGCCAGAGATGGCACTCAGCACCCTCTCTGTGGGCACCCATTCAGTCACCCCAGCACAGAGTTCGCCCCATCCCTCTGCCCAGCAGCCCAATGGGAGTGCTTCCTTCCTCCCCCAGCACAGAGTTTGCCCTGCCCCTCTGCCCAGCAGCCCAATTGGAGTGCTTCCTTCCTCCCCCCAGCACAGAGTTTGCTCTGTCCCTTTGCCCAGCAGCCCAATGGGAGTGCTTTCTTGCTCCCCCCAGCACAGAGTTTGCACTGCCACAGCAGCACGGCAGCGTGACCCAGCAAGGAAAGGCCATTGCCACCACTGCCGTTCCTCCAGGCGCTCCCTGCGCCCTTTCCGGGCAGCCAATATGGCTGCCTGGAACTGCGCATGCGTCAAACCTTCATTTGACGCATGCGCACTTCTATTTTTTAGAGCGCATGTGTCAAATGGAGGTTTGATGCATGCGCTGTTCCGGGCAGCCATTTTGGCTGCCCGGAAATACACATCCAGAGGGCGGCCGGAGAGGTGACTGAACCAGTTGCCCCGGGGCTTACCACCACCACCACCCCAGCGATCCCCTCCGGATGGCCGCTATGGGTTTGGGCAAACCGGTCCGAACCAGTAGCAGCCCATCACTGGCTAAACCATTGAGATATCCAGTCGTTATGCACTTCTTGTTTTGGCAAAGACTAGGTTAGCATCCTAGCAGAACACCACACCTCGGGTTCACTGATCATTGATTTCTTTTTGTTATGACCCACCACAAGATGTGTCTGATCGCCACTGTCCAACTGTGATGTTGACCTCCTGACAACGCTCAGCATAAATACGGAGCATTTCACACAAGACTGTCCAGTTTCCCCCTGACTTGCAAAGCTCATATGAGCAGATCTCCATGAAACTTGAGAAAGGCAAGGTCTGCATACAATCTGCAAATGGGCCTGGGGATTTCATCAGAAGGCCACAATATTTCAAGCCAGAGTAGCGTGCCACTTCAGTAGGAGGACAGGCTGAGAGCTCTTGGATATCCTCACACTCTTTTTCTGTGTCCTCTGCCTGCCAGCTCTTTGCGAATAGGGTAGCTGAGACTACTATGGAGCCATCTGAAGTCATGAAGTCATCATCAGAATTTGCATTCAGTGTTCCGCAGAGGCCACGAGTGGCATTACGGTATCCATCTGGAACAACAATTTCTACATATTGATTCCCGCTGGAGGATACTTGTAAGCCCAGGTCAGTGACTATCTTCACAGAGAATCCACTTTGATGTACTCGGACCTTTCCACCAAGAAGGTTTAATGGAAGGAGAGTCTTTATCCCGTTGATCTAGTAGGTAATTTAGCAAAAGGAAGTAGAATGTAAACTTTATGCAATTATTGTCCACAACACAAGCTACTTCTCCTTCCGACTGGGCCCTGTAACTAGCCCAAAATGCCACCCACTTTGTGGGTGATTGGGTTTCCTGTGTGCCCTTTGTAAACTTCATCAGGTTTTGCCTCATGTACAGTAACAGGAGTCACTGCAAATTCCAGTTCTAGTTTTCCCAGTGTTTAGTTTCAGCCATAAGAAAGGGAAAATAAAAGCTTGGGGACTGGGGGGACCAAAAAACATTGGGGAAAATCACTTGTTGAAGGAGACAGCACTTGGCCTAGCTGTAGAAATACGCTGTTATGGTAAATAGTATTTCTCTCTTGGAGATATAAGAGTGAAGAAATGTAGTTTTCATATTCATTATTATTATATCATTTACCCAGAAATGGCAGAGCAAATAATAATATATATTCATGAGAATGGGTGGGTAGGTAGGTAGGTAGGTAGGTAGGTGGATGGAGATGCATATATTGTGGGGGAAGCTAGTGGCTCTAAACCAGTAGTCCCCAACGAGGAGCTCAAGCCCCCAGGGGAACTTCAATTCCCAGAAGCCTAAGTCAGTACATTGGGTGATCAGTGCTTTGGGAAATTGACTTGGGCTTCTGGGAACTGAAGTCCAAAAACCAAAGGTTGGGAAACACTGCTCTAAACCTATTGGAATAATAGACTTCAGCACACTGAGCATCCCTTAAAGAGTGGATGGAACCCAAAAGGAATTCCTTGCTCCACAGGCTTCAGAGGCATCAGCTTCTACTGAAGCACAGACAAACAGACAGACAGACAGTCAATAGGAGTTAATGAAGACAGAAGAATATAGTGAGTCTGAAGAGAAGGGTGCCTTGAATACTAAATTTTCACCGCTCACCATGGCTTCTCCTGTAGTATTTGTAACGATAGCAATGTCTTGTCCGTAGACTACCACACGTACGCGCATGATGTATGGCGCAGCTGAGTCTGTTGCTAGCAGTTCACCTTCCACCCGATAATATTCCAGGGTGTGATTTTGCGATGGGAGGAAAACCTGAGAAAGCACATAAGTGCAGTCGCCCTGAAAGTGGTACAGTCGGCCATCAAAGGTGATGTAGTGCCGTCCGCCTACGACCTGACAGGATGCCCTATCAAGAAGGATTGGCAAATCAGTCATTTTGAATCTCTCCTTCTTGCTATATGTAGTTCCTCCTCCTGCTTCACACTGTCCAATTTGCATGGAAAATTGTATGCCTTTTATATGCATGTCTCTATATACATGCCGTCGGCTGCAACTCGTTACCAAGAATGCATTTTTTCCTGAAGCAGGAAGAATGGCATTGGTGTGAATTTGTTTAATGTGGATCCCAGCTTGCCATGAAGTGACCCACACACTATGATCATGGAGCCATCTCTTGTGGCACATATGAAATGAGACATGCAGGATTTAACACCAGGACTGCAATGGACTGCTGCAGCCTTGAGGATAATATACACATAGTTTTATGAAATATATACATTTCCGTAAGCATATTTCTTGGTGTAATATTTTTGAATGATGCTACACTAATATTGATATTTTCTAGATAATTTTCTATAATATTTGAGCTGCCAATTTGATTTGGGGGCTAATCCAGTGCTTGTGGAGGCATGCTAGAGTTTGGCCCAAAGTGATACATGCCCTAGATCTGTATTGACTGGCAAATTGAGATGGCCAGTCCTTCATTGATTGCCACTGGTAAACCAAAACAGCTATACATCTCATCAGTTTTGTACCAATATACATGAAACTTGATGTGCAGTGTTGTGTAGTGCAGTGTTTCCCAATCTTTGGTTTTTGGACTTCAATCCCCAGAAGCTTTAGTCAATTCCCCAAAGCACAGATCAACCAATGTAATGACTTAGGCTTTTGGGAATTGAAGTCCATCAGTGTTCCATGGAACATAAGTTGGGAAATGCTGGTGTAGTGGATAGAGAGGTAGACGAGAACTCAGGAGGCCTGGGTTCAAATTCTTGCTCATCCATAGAAACTCAAGATCAAACTCTCATTGTGAGCAGTTTTAAGGACTCAACATTCATGTTTTGGTTTCAAGATAGGTTTCAGAAAGGAATCTAATTGCATCTTGGTATTAAAGTGTGAGCTGAACACATTTCTCCCGATGCAAGCCTACCGATGCAAGGGCTGACACACGTAGTACCATGAAGCTGAATGGCAAATCTCATCTGCAGAGCAGCTCCAGGGCTGGCACATCACTCCATGACCATCGGGCATACATTGACATTTTTCTTCACAGGCTGGTTTGCTCCAGAAAGTGCCGCCAGCTGGTACAAAGTTTGCTAGAAAACACATTATATAAATTATATAATCACAGTAAATGACTATAACAGGGATTCTCAACCTGCAGCCCGTGGGCCAGATTTCATGTGGCCCCCAACCGCCTCCCAACACCAGGAAGTGCCATGTGGTGGAGGAAGGGCAAACTGGACATCCAACCCCCAAAGTTGTCTGAGGGAGCATGACTCGGCCCCTGGCTTTAAAAGGTTGAGAACTCCTGGACTATACGGACGTGTGTCAATTGAAACAGGAGTATTTCAATAAGTGTGAGCTTAGAAATAACTAGTTACACATTAGAAACTACACATAATTAATTCTTTTTAATAACTAAGATATAGGTGAGTTACATTATGAAGGATATCATAATGACTCTTTCAGTATAGGTAGTTTAGTTGCTTTTTTAATTATAGCGTCTGACCTCACTGCCTAGAGTTTTATACCACAGTACAGTCCTCTGTAGCATCCTGGTTTTTAAAAAACACACTCACACACACAACTTAAACCATTACTATTCTAGTTCCTTTTGAAGAACAGAAAAGCAAAGGCTAACTATTTTGGGATCCTTGGAACTGTAACTGTAACTTTCTGTTACAGTACCTGTATTTTACCCTTAGTGAAAGGGACAAAAGAATTGATGGTACAGTGGACAGGACAAAACAAGACACAGTTAATTTTTTTATATATCTCTATTAGGAGCTCTGTCAAGGATCCTGCTGTCTGTAACCAGAAGCAATGTATTGGGCAAAATGGGCTTTTATGTAGGTCAAGGGTGTCCAAACTTTTTGGGCCATGGGCTGGCCACATGCTTCAGGGGACTGGTCACTATGGCCCAGGGACCGAATCCAGCCCCCAACACCAATTCATCCAGTCCACGAAGCCCTCGCTCCTGGAAGCGGAAGTAAAATGCTCCCGTATGGGCGCATTTTACTTCCTCTTCCAAGAGCGATGACAGCTTTGTAAGCTGGATGAATTGGCATTGGGGCCAAATCTGGGCCCTGGACCTTAGTTTGGACACCATTGATGTAGGTCCTTCCTGGATGTTCTTGTGGTCAACAGTAGATACCTTTGTAGACACATCCATTGGGCACTGCAAATACGTCCACTTCAAACACCCAGCGTCCAGGATCCATGATGTTACTCATTGAGGTGATATTAATAATGCTAGGGGTCCAAGATCCAGGGATATTGAAGTAGTTTTCAGCATCTCCGTTATTGAATCCAGCCTGAAGTAATGGCCAGGCCACAGGAAGAGAGAGAAAATGGAGACAATCAAAGTGTGATAAGTTCATTTGTATGTCCCCAGAATGAATCATTTGTTAGCTAACACATGAGTTCCTAGCTTTATGTAACATACAATGAAATTGGGGTGGAGTGGGATGCTCATCTCTGTTTACAGCCAAAGAGCCAGCACTGTCTGTGTCTGTAGACATTTCCATGGTCATGTGACAGGCATGACTAGATGCTGGAGTACACAAAACATTGTTATCTTTCCCACTGAAGTGGTACCTATTTATCTACTTGCAACTCCTTGCTTTCGAACTGCTAGGAGCAAGAAGAGCCAACAGGAGCTCATACCATCATGCAGAACTCAATGGAAATGTCTTCACATGCAGACAACATTGGCTCTTTGGCAATAGAAAAAGATGAGCACCGTACCATAGAGTTGGATATGACTGGCTTTCGAGCCAGGGTGACCTTTATTTTTACCCTTTACCTAATTAATTAATTAATTAATTAAGGTAGCAAGAATTACCTGGGCAGCTGTGCCCTCCAAGCCAGTCTGAGCATCTCCACCGCTTGCTTGCCCTGATATCCACTGGATATCCTGGTAGTTCATCATGACAAAAGACAAGGTACCATTGGAGGCCAAAACCACCTGGAATGTATTCACCTACAAAAAATAGGAGCCCCAAATACAATAGATCAGTACCATCAACATTGAGTTGACAAGTACGTAGTGACTGGCCGCATCTCTCATTTGGCATCTTCTTCTCTGTCCTGAGATATCTATTGGTCAAGACCAGCTCTATCATGAAGGAAAGTGGATCAACTGCACAGGTGGCAAATGCTGGGAAGGAATGAGAGTAGCCACACACACACCGAGTCATTTCTATATTCTTAAATCCAGAACTTGAAAAGTTTTTGCTTTTCTATTCATTTATTTATTTAACTAGCTCGAGTTTCCAGAATTTGCCTGTCAATATGGCCACTGGTCATTCTAGCAAAGATAGTCAGGTATCTTTAGTCTAAAGATCGTTTTCAGATCAGTGTTTGCCAATGTGGGGTCCACGCCCCACAGGGGGACCTCAACTCCCAGAAGCCTAAGTCAGTATGATCAGTGCTTTGGAGAATTGACTTAGGCTTCTGGGAATTGAAGTCCAAAAGCCAAAGGTTGGGAAACACTGATTTCAACGAAACATATCAATCTATTGATTTAAAAAACAACTAAAATAGTTCCTCTTTATAGAGGCTTTTAAGGACATACAACCAATGGCTGAGCAATAGGTTTTGATTATTTTTTTCTGTTGCCAATATTGATTGATTGATTGATTGATTGGTTGGTTGGTTGGTTGGTTGGTTGGTTGGTTGGTTGGTTGGTTGGTTGGTTGGTTGGTTGGTTGGTTGGTTGGTAGGTTGGTTGGTTGGTTGGTTGGTTGATTCAATTTGTATGCCGCCCACTCAGCATATGCTGACTCAGAGCGCCTCACAAAAATCACAACATATCAAACATTACAGTACAATAAAATATAACAATACAATTCAACAACAACAACAATGTGTTCTTTGCTGCTGCTGTTGTTGAATTGGGGGTATCTCATATTTGTTCTTCTTAATATTTATAATTTATTCAATTTGATTAATTTTTATTGTAAAGTTTTTTTAAATTTTTCTGTAACCTGCCCAGAGTGGGAAAATACCCCAGATAGACAGGATATAAAAGAAAGAAAGAAAGAAAATTTGTGAAAGCGTTGTTTGAATTGAACCATTAAGAAGGGATATTATTAACTGTCGTTTAATTGGGAGGGGTTTTTTTTGTTCTTGTTGATATTTATAATTTATCCAATTTGTTTAATTTTTATTGTAACGATATTTTAATATGTTCTAAGCTGCCCAGAGTGGGAAAATATCCCAGATGAGCAAGACATAAATATAATAAATAAATAAATCCTGAAAGCTCTGACTGAGTTGAACCAGTGAGAGGAGAGTCACTCCCTTTGACTTTAATTAATTTTATTTCCTTTCAGACTGTAGCAAACTAGAGCAGAAACAAATTAGCCCCTTCTTTGTGTTCTTTCATGATGTTGTGTGTGTTGTTGTTGGAGTTATTTATTTATTTATTTATTTTGCTTTGTTTTTGGCAAGTCGAAAGATTTAAATTGCTTTGTAACCTGGTCATGGTGTTCTGAGAGCTTTCAGTTCCTCAGCAGGGATTTTAATCAAGATTTATTACATTATTTATGGCACGTTGAATGCAGGCCAAGTTGCAGAGAAACACTGCATCTGTGTTGCGGTGATACCTCGATGCAAATATTGCAGAGTACGGCAAACAAAATTCACTTTATACTGAGAGAAAAATGCCTTTCGTTATCTCTATGGTAGTGAAGACTCTTCTATGGAAACATGTCTGCCTCATTCCTACCCTTCCCCTCCGCCCAAATATTTCTTCTCATCCCTCTTTGTGTTACACTTTCTTGTTGCTTCCTCTGGGCTTCTGGAAGAAAATAATGTGTCCCCCGCCCTCCGCTTCCCCTTTCCTTTGGCACACAAGGCAGAAAAACTCACAATTGCTTGTCCCTGCCAGTCTGGTAAAATAAACGGCATAAAACTGAATAAAAACTTCTTATTACCCTGAAACCACAAATCCGCTGCCCTGGGCAACAATCTCATTCTGTCTAATAATAGGTCTGTTTTTCTGCCTGTATCAAGGTAGAACACTTAAGACTCACTTCATACATTTTAAGATTATGGATTAAAGTCTATTTTTTTAATCTCTAGTTTGCTGTAAAATCTGGTCAGGCTCTCCTGTTATGGTAATGGAGTAGTGTTTCCCAAATGCTGGTGTTTGGACTTCAATTCCCAGAAGCCTAAGTCATTTCCGCAAAGCACTGATCAGCCAATGTACTGACTTAGGCTTCTGGGAATTGAAGTCCACCTGTGGGCTGTGTCTTGTTGGGAACCTCAGTAGACCATACTGCCAGTGACTCAACGCTGAGCTTTAGGCAGTGGTTAACTAACTTGATAAACCTGAGAACCAACAGCTTTGGGCGCCAAAGTCCAGAGGGAAGGGTGATGGTCCCCAAGGGGATTAAATCCCACTTGAATCCATCTTGATGGAGTGCACCAGCTTCATCCATCCTGACCTGGGGCTGATGAAGACTTTGCATTGCCAAAAGGGCTCAGGACCGGAAAGTGACTCGTGGAACTGGATCAGTGGTACGGGTGTCATACTGTGATGTGGAAGGCAGATGAAAGGCCACTGCATTATATACTCAGGACAGTCTTCATCGTTGATTGCCATGATGATTGCCTATATTTGGATGGTGGTGGAGGAGGAAGAGGAGGAGGAGGAGGAGGAAGGGAGGAGGAGGGTGGAGTAAGGGAGGAAGAGGGGGAGGGGAGGAGGAAGGGAGGGGGAGAGGAGGGGAGGGGGAGGAGGGGGGAGGGGGAGGAAGGGAGAAGGAGGAAAGAAGAAGAAGAAGAAGAAGAAGAAGAAGAAGAAGAAGAAGAAGAAGAAGAAGAAGAAGAAGAAGAAGAAGAAGAAGAAGAAGAAGAAGAAGAAGAAGAAGAAGAAGAAGAAGAAGAAGAAGCTTGCTATTGTTTGTTCTAGATCAGAGATGGCCAAGTTTTGTCACTCCTCTACATATTGCTGGAATGCATTTCTCCCTAGCCTTTGCCAACATAATGATTGGACATATTTGAAAGACAAGTTAAAACAAGCCTGTTCAAAACTTCTCTGTGTAGCCAATTTAGTTTTAATTTAATTTCCTCAACATACTTTGCCATGGTGCGGTGGTTGAGTGAAATTTATTTTATAACATGACACCACCAGGTTGCATATAGGATTGTTATTGTCATGTTATAATTTGTCCATTTTAATTTGCATGTTTTGGGCTTTTGGGCTTTGTAAGCGCTCTGTAGTAGAAATGTGTTCCAACTGGATGGTATGGAAATATAGATAGATAGATAGATAGATAGATAGATAGATAGATAGATAGATAGATAGATAGATAGATAGATAGATAGATAGATAGATAGATAGATAGATAGATAGTGACCAAGCTTAGACAACTGATCCGAAGAATCTTACCTTGGAAGATAGAGATCCATAGAAAGCCACTTGATCCCAGGTGGCCACAAAAGCCCAAGTGGCTTTGAACTTCTCCTTAGGGAAGTAAGTGTTGATGTCAGTTGTGACTCTCTGTAACAGCCTCTCATCCTGGCTCTGCCTGTAGTATACCTCACCTTTGATGCGGTTATCCACATCGGCCCAAAACGGAGCCACAAAAGCTCGGCCGTCAATCACAGGAAAGGGATCTGGAGTGAACTGGCTGACTGGTTTGTCAAATGACACCACCCCATTATTGTTCACCTATAAAAGGAAAGGGACAACCTTGTGTCATTTTTACCTGCTGACCATAAAACAGGCATTTCAAATAGCAGTCATGAAGGGGTAGCTATATTTGCACATTCCAGTCCAGTGATGGCGAACCTTTTCGAGACCAAGTGCCCAAACTGCAACCCAAAACCCACTTATTTATCACAAAGTGTCAACAAAGCAACAGAGGAAGAAGGAAATGCTCTCATTGGGCTGCTGGGCAGAGGGGCAGGGCAAAGTCTGTGCTGGGAGGAGGGAGGAAGTGCTCCCATTGGGCTGCTGGGTAGAGGGGTGGGGCAAACTCTGTGCCGGGGTGACTGCACGGGTGCCCACAGAGATGGTTCTGAGTACCACCTCTGACACATGTGCCATAGATTCACCACCACTGTCCTATAATGTTCAAGATTCCAGCTACTCCAACCCACCTCATCCCCCTTCTTCTTGGGTTTTCATTCTCCCTCTTTTGTGACAAGCCACAAGTGGCAGGGCACCTACCTAGTCCTGTCCATCACACAAACTCAATGAGATCATGACTGGCTCCTCTCCTGCTGAGAGGTCATCCACCCTGCTGTTCCATATCAACACTGTTTGGGTCACAGACGAGAATAAATCATGGGAGACATCAGTGTGAAACTTACGTAAATGGATTGATATCTCTTGCCATAGAAATAGAAGTACTCGGAGAGTGAGATTTGAGGTGATGCCCCATCATCTGCTTTTGGGGTGCTTTGGTCTTTGTATTTAGGTCCATAAGGGTAGAGCAGCATGTCTAGACAGACACAAAGAAGACATAAAAGTAAGAACAGGTTGCAAAGTTGTGACTGTTGAGTATTCTAGTGCAACCCCAGCATGAAGTAACCAGAAAGATTAGCCTAACCACGTAACCTAAAGGAAGTTGTTTTTGCTTTGTTTGCCTGTAAATACAATTGGAAAGGTTATTTCTTGCCTCAGAGGTCACCTGAACCTATTTGCATGTCTTAAGGCCTTTGTTTGTTCTGGCCTTCTCTCTCTGTCTCTGTCGTTTTGCCCTTCTTTCCACCACATGGCACTTCCTGGTGTGGTGGCGGCAGCGGGGGCCCACATGAAATGGTGCCATGGTCCACATTCGGCCCACAGGCCGCAGGTTGAGAATCCTTGTTCTAAACCTACTGCATCAAGACTCCAAAGCATATGTATCTTTTGACCTCATTTTGTGAGTAAATGATTTTATTTTATTTTTCTCAAGTCTCTAAGAGCCCTAGTGGTGCAGTGGTCAAATTGTTATGCTGCAACCCAAAGGTTGTGAGTTCAATCCTGACTAGGACTCAAGGATGACTAAGTTTTCCATCCTTCCGAGTTACCTTCCCTTCTAGCAACCAATCATAAAACAAAGTTTCCTAAACACAAGATATCCAGGTGAGGAAAATCACAGGGCTCTACTTGAGGGAGCATCCTTTCATAACTGTGGCAACCATATTATCTAGTTGGACCCTGAGCTGAGATATCTCGGTGGGGTTTCCACTGTGCTTACGTACCTGCATCCTCTACTTCTTCCGAGGAGAATACCTGCAATGCTAAAGTTAGAACAAATGTTAGTAAAAGAGTATCATGATCTCTGGCTTCAGACATTTGCTGGGTTTTCTGCAAGGTTGTCTGCATTTAGCTTTTAAGGCCCTCCTTTAACAGTTCCCTCCCATAAATGTTTTGAATTTCCATAATGCACCTGAGATTAATATCCATGTCATTGAGTATTTTTTTTAAAAAAAAAAAGACTCTTCACACAGTCCTACCACATTGACTAAGGCTACAGCTCCAGGCCATTGCTAGAATTGAAAGTTATGCCACTGGCATTATACCGTCAGCAGTTGTAATGAACAGGATTCTGGCCACTGAAAAAATAAATACTGTATATTTGCAGAAAAGTCAAGGAAATATTTAGAGAAATTTATGTGCAGATGTGTTTATGTCAGCCGTAAATGCATCTGCTTCTGCTTCCGGGGAGGGGGGGCGTAATTCAGCCAGCTCAGCTGTTCAGGGGAGCGTGGTCCGGCCCATGGCATAAAAAGTTTGGGGACCCCTAAGACTTCATAGATTCAAAGAATAATTGAGCTGGAAGTGACTTATATGGGCATCAAAGCAAAAATCTGAGTCAAAAAACAACTCAATGATAGTTGCCCATTTTTCTCCAGTATTGGAGCGTTCACTACAATGATGTGGTCCTTTGTCAGATGGTATTGTAGAGACAATGGGCACAGAGCTGAGCGAGTTGAGGAGGAGGGTGGAGGACAGAAGTGCCTGGTGGACGGTGGTCCATGGGGTCATTGCAAAGGGTCGGAATCAGCTGTGCGACTGAATGACAAAAATCATAAGCACCCTGGGTACATTTTATTGTGACCATTCTGAACTATTTTCTCTCCTTTTGTCCCTAGGGTTGTTGTGTTTATTTTAAATTAAACTTCAGGAAATACTCACCCAGTGCCAGAAACTCTGTGAACAGAGGGAAATATGCTTTCATTGTTCCTAAAGACCTCCTTCGCAGTTCACACCAGAAACTCTGCTAGAATCCTAATAAGCAATAAATTTATTCTGGATTTGTGCTACAAAAAAAAATTAACTTTGTAGTGTGTATTATATTAAGTGCACTGTTAGTGAGGGCTAAACTCTACTCAACACAATAGGGCTTACTTCAGACTAAAGTTATTTATTTATTTATTTATTTATTTATTCATTCATTCATTCATTCATATTTCTCCACCGCCCTTCTTACCGAAGTGACTCAGGGCGGTTTACAAGTAATAAAAAACAAAAACAAAAAAAACCATGACAATAAAACACAAACACTACCTAAAAACCTTAAAACTGTTAAAATTTAAATTTAAAATTTAAATCTGAAAAGATTAAAAGCACACCAAATGCTACATCTTACTAATTAAAAAAGTAGAGGGAAAGAGGGCCTTATATAGAATTAACCTGCTGCACGTCACTGTATTATGTTTGAAAGCTAGTCCCCACCACCACCACCACCAGAAGTCACAATTGGTCACTTACAATGGTGTTTCGCTTAAAGAGCAAACTCGCTTAAAGAGCAACCCTGTGGAACGCATTATGCTCTTTAAGCGAGGTACAACTGTACTATCAAACAACTGGTAACAGGTTGAAATCCTGTTGCTTTGTTGCATATGTGGAAGACAAAAGGTGTAACCTTCAACTGCTCCTAGTCTGCAATTAACAAGTCACTGCAGGGATTCTTGGTGCCCACTTAAGAATCCCACAAGGGATCTTTTAATTGCCAGGCAAGAATGAGGGAAGGTTAACCTTTTGCATAACTTAGCCACAGGATTTCAGCCACTGAGTAATGTAGATATTTTCCAAGATACTAAATGCTACATAGCAATAAAGTAACCCCCTTACCAGTCACCCATAAATGTCCACAGAAGAAAGTTCCAGAACACTTGTGAGAAAGGTCTTGCTTGTTCAATTGATCTCCGCCTACGGCTCGAAGAAGTTTTTATATGTGAGTTCCCAGGCAGTGAAACAGTGAACAAGTCTCAACCACCTTAGTAAGAATGAATGGGTTCATCTGTCAACCCAACCTGGTGTAGAATTATTTAGCCAAATATATGACCCTCTTTAGCCTCTTTCACTATAGCCAGTTCCAGTCCTTAGCAAACTGAAGGGACACATTTCAAAATGAGCAGTAGGTCTTTCATTGTGTTTGCATTTATAACAGAAGCTTTTGGCAAGGAAATCAAGATATCACACTGAATGGACCCATACATACTAGATGTAACCAACAGTACTAAGAGGTGGGAAACGGTTTTCCATTCTCTTTCATCTTAAAGTAGACTAGATTGTTCTATGGCTACTCTTTTTCAATTATACATCAACACTTGACACTCTTCCCCAACAAGCTACAGCTGAAATGCATTAGCAAGTAACAGCTTCCTGGGCCTATTGAATTAATAGAACTTAAGGGGGAATTGGCTCACAAAAATCCACACTGATCTAATGGACCTACTCTAATTGTAGCTCACTACTACTTTTTGCAGGGCAAAAATAACCACTGGAAAGTTCAGAAAAATGGACTTACCCAAGGAAGTGTATTGGCCCCTATGTTATGTAATATGTATATCCAGTGGTGGGTTGTCAAATTTTTCGCTATCCCACTGTGACGTCATTACGTCATGGGTGTAGCTGATGTCATGACATCATGATGTCATGGGCAGAACAAATAAATAAAAATAAAAATGGCTGCGCATGCGTCAAACTTCCATTTGACGCATGTGCAGTTCTATTTTTTTAGTGTGCATGCGTCAAACCTCTATTTGATGCATGTGCACTAAAAAATAGAACTGCACATGCGTCAAACAGAGATTTGACGCATGCGGAGTTCCTGGCAGCCATTTTGGCTGCCCGGAAATACATTTCTGGAGGGGGGGGCGGAGAGGCAACCGAACCACCACCCCCGGCGACCCCCTCCTGATGGGTGCTACCAGTTCGGGTGAACCAGTCCAAACCGGTAACATCCCATCACTGTGTATATCAATGGCTCTTTGGTTGTAAACGGAGATGAGCACTGAACCCTAGAGTCTGATATTCACAAGGGTGACTTTTACCTCCTTCAAGAAGATAAATTGGTTGGATTTTCCCCCTCTTTTCTTCAACACTGAAGGCAAAAGGAAGTCAAGTTTTGGAGTCTTTTCCATCAGGTTCTTTCTCTTGCTTTTTTGTGGAATTTTTTTTTTCAGGACAACTAATAGGCATATCATCTTTCACTTTACTGGGAGCCACGTGGGCGATTATTTGTAGTCCACATCCAGGTGCTGTCTTTTGCTAGCATACTGCCTTCTGCCTACTCTGCAAAGGACTCTATTAGACTAGCTTACAAAACAACACCTCCATAACTCAAGGTGTAGAAACAAGAAGTGTACCGGAGACTGTATTTATTTATTTTCCTTCCCTGGTGGCAATGGGAGAGGGCTTGGCCAACAAAAGAGCAGTCACGTATTAGCACAGTCTGTGCTGGAGTGACAGCTAGAGGACATTTCATGGGGTCAAATTCAGGGTAGACATGAAAGGAAAGCTACGATTGTGGTGAAGCTCAAGCACATGTGGTTTTGAGCAACCATCAGAGCTCCACCCAAAGCAGAGCCAGGAGCCATCAACACTACTTGTGGAAATGATCTGGCTGTATGACTTGTTGCTTTACTCACAAGAAAACATTACTCATTAAACAGGTTCTTCCACACTGGGGTGGCCAGACAAGACTGCCCTTTGGTTACCACACCACTTCCTAGGGGTAGGTGGCCATCCAGCCTTCTATTAATGGACAGAGCTATCCTACTTGGAGAAAGTACCTTCTCTCCCTTCCCTTGAGCTCTACCAACATTCCAGATCAGGGTTCCTCAAACTTGACTCCCCATATGTTCTTGGACTTCAATTTCCAGAAGCCCAAATTGGCACACTTGCTGACCAGGGCTTCTGGGAATTGAAGTCCAAGAACATCTGGAGAACCATGTTTGAGGACTCCTGCTCCAGATGAACCTCCGTTTCCTAAATCAAGAATGAATTATGAAAGTTGATGTTCCCAAAAAGTCGCTTTCTGGAGCTCTGAGCATAAGTGATGGCCCAGCTGGAACCTTCTTAAAAAGCACTTCTTGCCTTGAGGCAACCATAGATACCATTCATGTCTCATGCAGAACTTTCCCTTCTCTTGCAGGACAACACAATACATTCCAATGCAAGTCATCTCTTGCTCTAAAGTGATATTGGTTTTAGGATGCTGGCTGCTATGTTTTCGGGGAGAGGTTCCTTCAGATCTTCAGTTGAGGCTATATATTTGGGGTGAGTGCTGCTGGAGGAGCAAGTGTTTATTTTTGGGCTGCAAAGGTCACTCTTTTTTCGGATCTCAGGTTCCAAAATCCATATCCATGCTTGCTTAGCACATTATTAAGAAAAGTCCATAATTATGTTACCTGAATTTTAAGATCAAACATCACTGTTTCATTTAATTTCTTTTTAATAAAGTTACAACCAGAGAATCACTGTACACACAGGCCAAGGTGTAAAATACCTGGAGAAAACATTGCAACCTTAGAGGGAAAAACCAGAGCTTAATATACAGCAAAATAAAGTTTAATTTATTCGGAGCTTGATATCAAAATCTATCTGAAAACCTTTGCAAAGGGACTTGATTAAAAGTGGAGTCCCAGCAGTCACGTATCAAGAATGTAAGCAATTACAGTAGATTAAGAACCGGTTTTTCTTCTCCAAGAGTTCCAATGAGTCACCCAGCTGAGGATCGGCTGGAAACAATGGTGCTAATCTCTCCCTTTATCTATCCTTTGTCAAAGCTCCACAGCAATTTCTTAGCCTGCAAACACAGCAGCAGATATCTGAAAGCTCAACGGAGCCTCACCTCAGATTGACACCAAGAGCCTCCCGTCTTCTACAAACCGAGCCCTGCCATTGGAGGAGAATGCCAAAGAACAGCTCCCCATTGGCTAAAGCGCGCCTGGCTTTCTACTATGCGACTAGCCTTTCATTCATTCACAGATTCAGAAAGGAAACAACGTGACAATTTACAGACTGCAAATTGACTAAATGGGGACACTTTGTATCAGAGCTTGCCTAAAGGAGATGTCCTCATCCAGCAAACAAAGTCTTTTACAGCATTTCGCCATTAACCTTTGTATTTGTAAAAATGTCAATGTGTAACTTTGGAAATTACTTTTGTACTGTTTAATTAAGAAGTGTAAAGACTCATTTAGCTGCCCCCTTTTAGTAAAACAGCGTTTGCAACGGCCATCACTAATCCAGGATTAATTGTCGACCAGGGAACTGTATAAAAATGACTTGGAAATTGTGGAGGGCAGCTCTTTCCTAGAATAGTATGGATTGAGCTCACTTGGGTGTGATTTTTGCCAGAACGGGTGAGGTATGGGACTTCTTTCTCATAGAATGGCCACTATGAATTATAACTCTATTTAATACCAATAAACCAATGCTTGTTCTGATTAAAATCATGCCTCGGTGTCAGTTTTTGGGGTTAGTCATTTCTCCACCAGGAAACGGACCGAAACCTAATTTTTCAGGTAACAATTATTTTTAAAAAACTGGAAAGTAGGCTTTGATTTTGAACTGGATGACTGGTTTGAAGAGGTATGGAATATAACTAGTAATGATAAATTAACATGTGAAATCAAAACAAAAAAGGAACTAGAGGAAAAATGATTTTAGGAATATTTGGGGATAATTTTTTGATTATGTGCTAGTGAAAGGGAAAGGGACAAAGCTGGACCAGAGATATATTATCTTTTTTGAGGTGAAGGGTGAAAGTGCAACAATGTAAGAATATAGAAAATAATTATATAATAATGTTAATAGGTCCTGTAGGTAGAAGGAGCATGTACACATTAATATTATGTACTTGTACGTGCTATGGTCCAAGGGGTCGCAAAGGGTCGAACTTGACTGTGTGACTCAACAACAACAACAACAAACAACAACATGTTGTACAGTAATACCTCGGCTAACGTTTACCTCAGATAACGCTAAAATCGCATAACGTTAAGTAATCTGGGGAGGAGAATTGGATCGAATAACGTTAAGGTCCTATGGGATGTATCGGATAACAACCGCTAAAGCCTGTGCGGTTACAATGTATCTCTATGGAGCTTTAATGTTATCCGATACATCCCATAGGATTTTAACATGCATCGGATAACACTAAAAATCGGATAACAGCAAGACTTGTGGAACCAAGTCTTAGCGTTATCCGGGGTATTACTGTATATGATTTTTCTTTTTGTTTGTAATTTTGTTATAATAATGAAAAGTAAAGTCTACAATAGGCCATTTCAAAGCTCCTGTTTTGCTTTCATGTGGTTCTTTACTTTTAAACTGAACTTGGACTGGCCTTCCAAAGAAAAACATCTCTAGGCAAAGAATATTGTCTTGGAGAACATAACAAACCTACTATGGTATGTGCAAATGAAGTGCTAATTAGGGTAATTAGCGTAATATCCCCTGGCACCAGAAAAGGACAGGATATGAGTGGTTCTGTGTTACAGTAGCATGAAAACAATGGAAACATCTTTTCTCTGTCTTTTGGCTCTTGCTCTAGGAAGGGAGTGCACTTTGGAATAAACATTGGGTGGCGAAAGATTTAAACCTCTCTCTCCATGCATGCTGGCACTGATCCATCTTGGAGTTGCCTGCACTTACTTGAACTTAGTGTTGTGATCCAGCCCCAACCTGGATTAGATGATACTTCCTGTACCCAGCCCAGTTCTGCCATCCCAGCCTGCATCTGACCCTGAGCTGCAGCCTGTACCTAGACCAGAGGATGACTCGAACCAGGAACCTCAGCCTGCTTCTGGCCCAACTCTGACTCTCCAGGCAGATGACCTTGTCAGATCAGAGGTCTGACTTTGATAATCCCCAGTCCTCAGACAGAGACCAGTGTCTGAAGGTTCTCCAGCTGAGATGCAAGAAAGCTCAGTATCAGAGAAGGCTCCCAACTGATACCCATTAGCTGGGAGGCTTCTTAAACAAGCATGTCTCAAAAGGCAAGTGTCGGTACAATTTCTCAGTGTGACGACCAACACCCTGCCGGATCCTCTGTGTACCTTATGACTGACTGCTGTGCCCCTGCCTTCTGCCTTCTAGGGTGTCATTTTTAACATTTAAGGTGACTCCCGTGTGCGGTAATCATAATTAAATGTCAAGACATGTGAGCATGGACAGAATGACTTTACATATTAATACACAATAATTCTTTTCTTCTCTCTTTCTCTCATACACAAATACACATATTTCACCACCATTACATTTGTTACATATCTTCCACTTCCAATTTCATCCCAGTTTTTCCATGTCTTAAGAAAAATAACAAAGCAGATATAGGAATTTGAGAATTCTTTTTTTATTATTGATTTGCTACACTACAATTAAGCAAAAGAATATTCCCTGCCTCTAAAGGACAGCAGAACGACTGTCTTGTAATCTGTCTGTTCCTGTTTTGATCACCTGAGATGATGATCTTCTGAGATGAAGCTTTTACCTGAAGAGAAACAGAGAAGAATGTTTAAACTGAGGAGTTCCAGTTTGTGCACAAAATCTGAACATACCTGAGTCATAGAGGAGGGAGAGAGGTTTTGAATTCCTCTGTTGTTCTACACAAGAGCTACTAAAATGTCTGCTTCCATTCCTTGTAAACATTATATTGCAGATGATGGCCTCTGTTGGCCAGTTCTGCCAATGTGCCATAGAAATAGAAAGAAATATTTGCTGCTCATTCTGGTGTATGGCTCATTGCAGTAACTGCAGCTAACACAAATACACATACAGACACTGCATGGTTGTTGTTGTTTTAAAATGAAGCCCTTATCTCTTCTCTCTCTCTCTCTCTCCATATTGCACCTGGTTCCAGAGGCAGTAGACCTTAAGTTTCTATAAAAACCAACATATCTCAGTCAGTTTAAAATTTCCCATCCTTGATACATCCAAAAAGGAACTGAAGAACAGTTATTCCAACAGATGTAATTCAATGGTATCATGAATCTCACTCTATTTTATTTTTTTTATTTTTTTTGTTTGTTTATACTCCCCATCTAGCAGATACATAATATATATCTTGCCTTCCTCCGTTTTTCATCCAGTAAAGTAATGACAACATGCTGGCCATACTGATTGCTGGATCATTAGCCACAAGAACCCTAGCCATAAATGTGGCAGTGAACCAAGAGAAGGGGAAAATAGAGCAGGAGTCCCCAACCTTTTCAAGCTGGGGGCCGGGTAATGCACTCTCAGTCAGCTTCAAGACCCGGACGGCCATTTTGCCCCACCTGAACGATGTGGGTGGACATTTTGTCCCCAGAGCTTCAAAGGGGTGGCTATTTTGTTTCCTGAATGCCCTTGGAGGGATGGGGGCGACATGAAATGGTGCCATGGGCCAGAACCGGCCCATAGGCCTTAGGTTGGGAACCCCTGAGATAGAGGTTTCTAGATCAGCAAGAGGACACAGAATGATAGAAAATCAACAAAACAAAACATTTAAATTGTCCTTTATGGGGGAAGAGAGGGGAGAAATCTAGGGCCGTCTGGTTGTTTGGAACTACACCTATCATCACCTTTTGTCATTGGCTATGTTGGTTGGGTCTTCTTGGAGTTGAAGTCCAAAGCATCTGGACAGCCAACAGTTAATCTGTCCCTTAAACTGGCCCTGATTTGCAAACACAGGCATTCATATATGTTGGACAACGTTGGGACTGCCAACAGGATTCTCTTCCCCTCTCTTGGCAAAGTAAAAATGGGACATGACTTGGGTGATCTTGGAAGGGTATGACTCACCTTGTGGAATGATATCAGAGAGCAAACAAAACAAAAATGACAATTAAAAAAAGTGTTGAGGCATCTTAAAGACTAACTCCTGTATTTTAATGTTAGCTTTCATGATCAAGTCCAATTCACCAGACATAAGAGTGGATAATGAGTGATGTTTTTGCAGTATTTGCATCATCATCATCATCATCATCAAAAAAATTTTTTAAAAAACTGTGTACTGGTCACCTGTAACAAGCTGCAGTCTTTGCCTCTATGCCTTTGTTCCTTGTTAAAGGTAAAGATTTCCCTTGCTTGAAAGCTAGTCGTATCCGGGTCTAGGGTTCAGTGCTCATCTCCGTTTCAAAGCCGAAGAGCCAGCGCTGTCTGCTTCTGCAGACATTTCCGAAGTCATGTGGCAGGCATGTCTAGAAACCGGAGTGCACGGAACGCTGTTTACCTTCCCACCGAAGTGGTCCCTATTCATCTACTTGCAATTTCTTGCTTTCAAACTGCTAGGTTGGCAGGAGCTGGGACAAAGACAGGAGCTCATTCCGTCCTGCAGTACTCGGGAATCAAACTGCTGACCTCCCGCCTTCCAGTCATCATCTTGGCCACTTGAGCCACTTACAAGAAAAGCCATCTGATTCACACCACGTATCATTTCCTTCCAAATACTTACCATTCACAATCCTCTTCATCCTCCTCCTCCTCCTCAGTCTCTGGTGGAACTTTTTCTGGTGTGTCTGGTGTTTTCTGGGCCTCTGGCTCCGGTTCTGGTTCCTTAGGGAGTTCTACCTTCTTAGCAGCTTCTTCTGCCTCCTTAGCTTCACGTTCTGCTTGTTCCCTACGAGCGGCTTCTTCTGCTTCCCTACGAGCGGCTTCTTCTGCTTCCCTGGCAGCATCTGCTGCCTGTCTAGCTTCGTCTTCCTCTTTCAACTTCTCCCAATCCTTTGCAGAGAGTCCGTCTACTTTAAAGTTGCCCACCTCGACCACCCAACGTCCCTCGACACCCACGTTGGTAGTTTTCGTAACGTTGATGATCGCGTCAGTGCGAGAGCCAGGAAGGCTGAAGTAATCCTTATCATTACCTTTGGTAAAGCCAATCTAAAGTAAAACATAATAGTGCACATGTGGGATATGTTATACCAAGAGTACTCAGCCTTTTTAAGCCAGGGGACCAGGTCACACTCCCTCAGACAGCTTCGGGAGCCGGATGGACATTTTGCCCTTCCTCCATAACATGGGACTTCCTGATGTGGTGGAGGCAGGGGATGGCACATGAAATAATGCCATGGGCCGCATCCAGCGTATGGGCTGCAGGTTGAAAATCCCTGTGTTATACAAACCCTGCTTCACAACCTCCTAACAATCTTACTAGTAGTACCAGGACTCTATTGGCTAAGGAGTCCAGATATATGAAGGATGAACATAAACTAGTGTTGGATCCACTCCTGTAAGAGTAATAGCTACCTTGTTACAGAGGTCCCTACAAATTATACCCAGGAAATGGTAAAAACTTTCATCCACTACAATTTAGGACGTAGCTCTGCCTCCATCCGCTTCCCAGAAACCACCTGCAGCTCAGAGGAACTCCATCCACCCAAATATTAAGTGATGGACATTCTAGTCTTGCCAAGATATGTATCTGTATGTTCCTGTATGCCTTTTCTGTAACTCCCCTGTCACTTCCATCCTGTCCTGTCCTTCTAAGTGTTTTTAGATTTTAATCTGCTTTTCATGCATTGTAATTTTTGTGTCTTATATGACTTTTTGTAATCCGCCCTGAGTCGCCTGTTTGCGAGTAGGGTGGAATATGAATGAATGAATGAATAAGAAGTAAAGCCCTCCTTTTAAGAGTAGATTTTTAACAAATAAATTAGATGATATTGTTTTTATGGTGGGCTTGTAAACTACTTAGGACTGTGGTGGTTTAGTGGTTAAGACACTGGCCGTGACGACCGGAGCGTCATCAAGTAAGCCGTTTGAGACTCAAGTGTTGCATGACGGACTGACCTCCTGTCATCTGTCCCAGCTCCTGCCATCCTGGCCGTTCAAAAGGAAGAAAATTACAAGTAGATAAATAGGTACCACTTTGGCAGGAAAGGTAACAACATTCCATGCACTCCAGCATCTAGTCATGCTTGCCACATGACCATGGAGACATCTCTAGACACGGGCAGCATTGGCTCTTTGGCTGTAAATGTAACTGTAGCCGTGTTAGTCTGTGGTTCAGGCATATCAGAAAACAAAATGGTCTGAAGAAGTGGACTTGATCCATGAAAGCTAACAATAAAAATATATCAGTTAGTCTTTAAAGTGCTACAGTGTTTTTCATTTTATTTTTATTTTGTTTTGTTTTCTGATATGTTTTAAACTGTTTACCATTTCAATATTACACGCTTTCTTTAAAGTGATTTACCATCTTATTACCATAAGTTTTTAATCTATATGTGACTTTAGTTTTCACGTGTTCCAGCCCCCTTGCCCACTGCTTCCCCACCACTCCTCTGAATTCTTTACTGTATATACTCAAGTATAAGTCTAGTTTTTTAGCTTCCAAAATGAGATCCAAAAAAGGGACTCTACTTATAGTTGGGTCAACGACCCTGAGCGTCCCAAAACGAGGTGGTGTAAATTTAAACATACATTTTTTTAAAAAACCACTAACGGTACCGTAAAAACTCAAAAACAAACCCACACAAATATCTAAATTATTTGATTTTACCATATTTTCATGTATTTTAATTGTTGAAACTCACTAGCAACTGCTGCATTTTCCACCCTGACTTATACTCGGGTCAATCTACTTCCCTAGTTTTAGAGGTCCAAATTAGGTAGTTCGAGTTATATTCAGAACGACTTATAGTCAAGTATATGGTACTTCTCAGGTGTCTAGCTGGAGCCTAAAGAAATCTATACTGTGAACTATCCATGTTGGTGAAGCTTTTGCATTTAATTAGTACTCTAACACGGCTCTGCAGCTTAATGGCTCAGCATTACTTTTATCTGTAGACCAACCCAAATCCATTTCTAGAAATTTAAGTCTCTTAAATTTAAGTCCCTTTGTTTTAGTGAGTGAGTGAGTGAGTGAGTGAGTGAGTTAGTTAGTTAGTTAGTTAGTTATGGGCTGTCAAGATAGAACCAAACCATAGCAACCCTAAGAAGGCTTTCAAGGTAAATGAGCTATTCAAAGAGTAGCTTTATTGTGCTCTCTGGTGTCTAGTCATGCCTGCCACATGACCACGGAAACATCTGCAAAAGCAGATGGGGCTGGCTTTTCGGCTTTGAAACAGAGATGAGCACTGAACCCTAGAGTCAGATACAACTGGCTTTCGGGCAAAGGAAACCTTTACCTTTACAGTCATACCTCGCTATGCGAGGTTTTCACTAAACGAGTCACTTGTTAAGCAAGGCTTGACTGTACTTTATCTATTCTACTCTCACAGAGTGCCCAAGCCTGAGTGAAGATGTGAAACCTAGTTTTCAGTCCTAGTCCATCTCTTCTGCACCACGATGGGTCCCTCCTTGTTTTGGTTCTGTTTACTAATATCCTTTAAGGATGTGAAGAAATGTTGTTTTTTTAATTACTTGTCTCTAACTAGATTGCCTGGCTGACTAGCTCAGTTATATCCACAGAGTGTTCTTTTCATTTCATGCACAAGAGAAAGACAAGCAAATAAATGTCTTCCCCTTTATGCTCACTGATGTGACTCTAACATTCAAAAGGAAGTAGTAACAGCTGAAATAAAAAACCTGTTCATGAAATCATGGTTTTCAGATAAAACGACAGTGGACAAAGCAGAGAGATTGATCTGTACTCATATATGAAACCTTCTTGCATTTCCATACTGAAATGAGACGAGAACCTGCCCAAATTTTTCGCATCATCTTCTGAAGCAAAGGGTCGGGATATCTTTCCAGAGACAGTAAACTCGGAACGAATTCTTCATTCAGTTTGTTCTCAGAGTAGACCTACCTGGGCGGTATTTCCTCCAAGACCTGACCTGGGATCTCCACCGCTCGCTGTACCAGTGGTCCAGTTAATCTCTTTCAAGTTGATAATCGCATAGGAAGCATTTTTACTGGAAGCTAAGACGATCTGGAAAGTATTCGTCTGCAGATGAGACAAGAAAGATCCAAGAAAGATATAACCTCTTGAGGCAGAGCAATCATTTTTGCTGTTGTTCAGTCATACGGTTGATTCCAACCCTTTGCGACCCCATGGACCACTGTTCGCCAGGCACTTCTGTCCTCCACCATCTTCCTTAACCCGCCCAGCTCTGTGCCCAGTGCATCTACAATACCATCTAGCCATCTCATTTTTGGCCGTCCCCTTCTTCTTTTGCCCTCCACCTTTCCCAGCATCAAGGCTTTCTCAAGTGAATCCTCTCTTCAGATTTGGTATCCAAAGTACTTAAACTTCAACTTTACTATTTGCCCTTCTAAGGAGCAGTCAGGGTTGATTTCATCTAGGATCAACCTATTCGTTCTCCTTGCTGTCCAGGGGACTCTCAAAACTCTCCTCCAACATCACCTTTCAAAGGTATCTATTCTAGAGCAGTACAAATCACCAACAAGGCAGGGTGTTCTGGAGTTGCTTTAGCCAAGTCCAGTCCTGAGAGTAGCCCATCCTTGGCCAAGCAGTTACCTTGTAAACCAATCAGAGCGTGTTCTAAGTGCTACTCAACTGCAACTTGTATCCAATAATGCATTTTCCCCCTGAAGCAGGAAAAATGTCACTGGTTGTTTAAGGTGGAGCCCCTCTCACCTTGAAGTGACCCACATACAATGATCTCAGAGCCATCATCCATGGCACACATGAAGCATGACATGCAGGATTTAACACTGGGACTGCAATGGACTGTGCAACCTTGAGGATATGGACAAGGTGCACTTTCACAGCCAGTCCATCTGGCATGGCCTCTTCCGCCTCCATGACCCATGGGAACCAGAGTTCATCCGCCGATCATATTGCTGTTGGGCCCAATAGGATGGTTTCCAGTGGCATTTCCTCCACTAAGGGTGACCATCACCCTAACTAAAGGGGCTCATCTGCTTGTAGCGGATCCCTTTCAGGGAGTCAGGTTTAACCACCACCTAACACTCGGCATTGAGTCACTGGCTATATGGTCTACTCTGTTACCTTAGCAGGATGTCTGGCCAGGCAGAATAGCTCTAAGCACTATGGAGTGGTAAATAGGTATAACTGCTACGGATATTCTATTTCATACTGCAAGGGAATCCCTTTTAGTGAACATATTAAAGCTGGGATAAATTTAATCTTACTTTTGGCAAAAAGAAAAAGAACATGCCGGATAGACACTATAAGGATACTTCTTGACGCAGCAAGAAGCTTGGAGACAACTGGAAAGGCTGAACAACAGTCCAAGCAAAAATACATTGAATGCAAATATAACTCCAAACTGAATAGTATACCAACTGCTCTTGGTAGGGAAGATCACCAACAGTTAGTAAAAATAAAACATCAAATCAATAGTCAGAGTGAATCTAATGAACTTTTGTTTGCCTTCCTATTGGCAGAACTAGAAGAAGCTGTAAAAATGAGTTAGGATAACAAAGCAGTGAGAAGTAAATTAAACATTTTTGGGCAAAAGTCCCGGGAAAATAGATGGGGAAGAAGTAGAAGCAATGACAGACTTTACTTTTTGAGGATCTAAGATCACTGCAGATGGTGATTGCAGCCATGAAATAAAAAGGCGACTGATTCATGGGAGACAAGCTATGAGAAACCTGGGGAACATAGCAAAAAGTAGAGACATCACCATGCAAACAAAAATCTGCATAGTCAAGGCAATGGTATTCCCGGTGGTAATGTATGGTTGGAGAGTTGGACCATTAGGAAAGCTCAGCGCAGAAGAATAGATGCCTTTGGAGGAGAGTTTTGAGAGTCCCCTGGACAGCGAGAACAAATAGGTCAATCTTAGAAGAAATCAACCCTGACTGCTCCTTAGAAGGTCAAATAGTAAAGATAAAGATAAAGTACTTTGGACTTCAAATGACAACAAAGGAATGGGTTCTTTAATTATTTAATTTCTGTTGGACGAGCAAACAAATCCCCAAAATATTGTGGAAGAAAAAAGTCATTGTTATACTTTAACAGGACAAAGACACATATCATCCCCCAAAAGCTGCAGGCCAGTCTTTCTACTATGCCAAGTCATCTAGCCTTGAAAATTGAATCTCTTCTAATTCCAAAACAGGAATGGCTTTAGACCTGGCAAGAGCTGCACAGCTCAAATATTAAATCTAACCCAGCATACTGAAGATGGTTTTCAAACACATCAACTAACTGAAGCAGCATTTAACAACCTTACAGCAGCATACAATAGCGCCGACTATCAATTGTTGCTCAAAAAAATCTGACTCCTTATTAAAGATCATGGACTAACAGAAATGGTTGCTGTTCTACTTCAAAATTGAAGATTACTTGTTGAATTTCAAGGGAGAAACAGTTGTTGGGGAAATCAAAGGAACAGTCTACCACAGGGTACTGTCTTGGCACTGTTACTTTTTAATTTTTACACAGATCGTCAACAAACGTTTGCATACTGTTGGAATCTCATCTATGCTGACAATCTTGTGTTGCTAAAGAACACTGAAAGAACAGAGAAGCAGAGAGGAAGTTTTGACTGGGGGAAGGAAAGTTTTGGAACATTGCATACCCCAAAGTATTTGGGCATCACCTTACATCAAATACTGATCTACAAAAAAATAGTGTGCACACACCAAACAGAGAGTGGCTAGCGAAAACAACATACTTAGGCAACTGGCTGGTTCAGACTGGGATGCACATCCACACATAAGAACAGCCTTGTCCCTGTGCTACTCCACAGCAGAATATGCTAGTGCCTTATGACAGAAGCCACATGTCAAACAAGCAGATGCAGCCCTTGATGAATCATGCAAGATTCTTACTGGCTGCCAGAAACATGCCCTGCTAAGAAATTCTATTATTTGTCTAGCATTGCCCTCCAGAAGTACATAAAGAGGTGGTTGCAAATAATGAATGAAAGAAGGTAATACAGCAGCAGTCCTCTCTTTTTCATGGACACCAACCCACTAGAGGAGGGCTAAAATCAAAGAAAAGTTTTCTGCACACCTCTCAAGCTCTAAATATGCCATCACCGCCACCCGGACTTTGCCTGCGGCCAGGGTAGAGAGGCCATGGCAGCAGCGGGTGCCAGGTCCTTCCACCACTGGCGCTCCAGGGCCCCACCCCTGACCGGGACTTGAAAATGCCACTACGGTGGTGGGCGGTAGGACTTTGCCGCCACTGCCACACTCGGGCTTTTTCTGCGGCTGAGGCGGAGAGGCCAGTGCAGTACAGTATTGTACTCTATTGTTATATGTTATTGTATGTTGCTCTTGTAAGCTGAATGTTGCATAATTATTTTGTATATTGTATTATTGTGTATATTGCATAACTATTGTGTGAATCGCCTGAGTCGGGTTCCTGATTGGGCAGCATACAAGTGGAAAAATTAAATTAAATTAAAATTAAATATAAAACCCCAAAAAAAGTGAGCTTAAACCTGTGGGTTGCAAAAACGCACTTTGCTGAAGAGATGAATGCCAAAGAGTGTCTCCCACCTGAGCAAGATTTTCGCCGGAGCATCTGGAATCACTTAATTAGATGTCAAATATAGCAGCTCCTCCAGTGGCTTAGTCGTTAAGACACTGAGCTGGAGACTGGAAAGTCGTGTTTCGATACCCAAGAGCTACACTTGGGAATATGAAAGGAATCACATTTGGGCATTCCTTGAGCAGAGTTTCTCCTGTAAAAAATCCTTTCAACCCAGGATAATTTCTGACATGAAATTATTATTATTATTATTATTATTATTATTATTATTATTATTATTATTATTATTATTATTATTATTATTATTATTATTATTATTATTATTGCAGCATTTGTGTGAATGCAATTTATATCCCACCATATGTACAAAATATGGCCTTTGCACACAAAGATGACTGTAAGTGGCCAAGATAATGTTATTGAGATGGTTGTCTCCTGATCAAAACATGTTTAACTATTTTAACACATTGATTTGTTTTGACTGTAGCTATGTTTCATCTATACACCCCCATACTTTTAACTTGTGCAATGCTGTGATAGGAAGAAAGCAGCTTACCCTATTAGTTAGGCTTCCAAAAAAGGCCACTTCATACCAGGTGACACAAAGCACCCATATAGCTTCGAAATGGCTGTCAGGGTAATAATGATTTATATCTTTGCTGATCAGTGAGAGAAATTTTGGGTCCTCTGTCTGCCGATAAGAGATATTCCCTCCTTGAACGTTGTTGCAATCTGCCCAGAAGACAGCCGCAAAAGCTCTTCCGTCATTCAGAGGGATGGCTTTGGGGGTGTATTCTGGAACAGTCGTTTCAAAGGAAAATACACCATTATTGTTAACCTGTGATGGGACAGAGAGAAGTAATGGATACATTAGCAAAACTAATACATCTCTGCAAGAGATCTTCCTGAAAGCTACCCAGTTACTTCTAGCCATGAATTCCAAAGTCTATATAACTATATAAGGCCAATTAATGATGAAATCTGAATTTCAGATGGTTGAACTTCTGGAAATCTTCTCCTTTGACCAATGTGGATAATTTTCTTTGACCCTTGAAGTATCTTGAAAGTATCAGTCAAATGCAAAGTACAGTATATCATCCAACTCCAAAATATTCATAAGGAGTGGAAGAGCTACCTTTCATGCTTCAAGCCAGCAATTTTGGCCTGAGGAACAATTAGTCAATCTTATTGGAAAGTACGCTTTCAAGAACTCTCAGAAAGTGGGTAGGTTTAGGAATCAGTATGTCATGTGGTGTAAATTCAGAGAAGTGTCAGCCATCTTGAAGTCAAAAGCTAAACAAGAAACAAAGGCAAATCTGTTCAATTCTATGGTCTTGAAAGCAACGACATACATCAGCAAAATGTGGGCTTTGACAGCTGTGGAATTAAAATGGCTGCAAGTAACACAACGAACGATGGAGAGATCAATGCTCGGAATCTCACTTTGCTATAAAGTAAAAAAACGAGACTATCCGGTGAAGATCACAACTGAAAGATGTAGTAACAGAATACCTGACAGACAAATTGTGGTGGGCTGGCCATATTGCACACACAAGCAACAATCAATGGAGTGCCAGAAGTATGAACTGGCATCCAAGAGATGACAAAAGGCCCAGGGGAAGACCACCTCTTAGATGGGAATAATTTATTTTTTTAAAAAAATTGGATTAACATGGAGAAGACCTGCCAGGGACAGATCATTATGGACAGAAGTTGTGAGGAACATCGTCACAGAGACGTCTATTCATAAAAGACTCCTCACTGAATAATGACTCCAAGGTATCCAAGATATGTCATGTGAATTTGGTAGGAATTGCCGAGTCCCTCAAATAGTTTGAGATGAGAGACTTATTCTCAGTCTGTTTTAGCCATATAACTAACTAAAAACTTACCCACATATATTTTTTTCTATTCTGCAAAAGCTAATTACATCTTTTGCTATGTGCTCTTATAGCATGCGGAAGATAGAAGTTTCTAGAAATGCTGACTTTATTGTCAACGGGTAGCAGTGTAAAAATTGAGAGAATTACAAATTGCCTCAAAAATGTTAGGACTGCAAAAAGACATTGGGGCTCCTTACGTTTCAGTCTTTCTCTGTAACAAATGAGGTTAAACTTACAGATCCATTCTTGTATTCCTTGCCATAAAATGTGTATGGTTGTGAAAAGTGAATTACTGGTGATACGCCATCGTCTTCGAAGGGAGTCTCCACGTCTCCCACATCTTTCCCAAAGGGATACAAAAGCTGAACTAGAGAAAAAGGTAGGAACAATGACTTGATATGTCAAACCCAAGGAAAACCTATGAGGAACGGATGGAGTTGGGCGAGGTGATGAAAACTTCTCTGGAGAATATTCAAGTGTAGGCCAGAAGATTAATTGACACTGTAATTTTAGGCATGCTAATCCAGAATCCCATTACCCTCAATGGTTACTTCTTTATCGGTGTTGTTCAATTCAGGGCCTTCAAGATGTTTGGTGATTACTTAAGTCTGACTGCGGCAACAACCCCAGAAGCAGAAGCAGATGCGTTTATGACAGCCGCAAACAAGCCTGTGCAAACACTCCCACTGTGGTTTGCGCCAGCATTTGTGATGGGGGAAACCACATGTCTGGCCCACTCAGTTGTCTGAGTGGGAGGGGTCCGGCCTGTGGCACCAAAACCTTGAGAACTCCTGCCCTAAAGGGGGGCAACGGCTACGGGGCGATGGTCTCCTCAGTGGACGGAGTGCCACTGGAAACCGTCGTATCAGGCCCAATATCACAATGACCAGAAATCACTCCATCACACAGCACTCAGGTTTTGAGCTGACTTTCTGGTCATTGAGCTCGGTGTCTTAACCACTAAAGCCACCGCAGCCCCTTTTAGTGTAAAGTAGTGAAGGACAAAAGAATAAGCAGAGAATAAGAACAAGGAGGCGGCTGTGTGGAACTGATGAACCAATTGTGATCCTCTCTCAGTTTGAGCTGAAAGTGTTTCCATGTATGTTTGTATAAAACTGTGGCAGAGTGCACAAACAATGGCTTGGTAACTTCCCTTCTCCCACAACCATGAGAGCTAGAAAAGTCTTCTTTGTATTTCAAATTAAATAAGGATTATTTTTTCTCCTTATATTGTGACATATATTAGATTGTAGAAGGGAAATCTAGGGAATAATAACTACTCTGATTCTTACACTACCCTTTCCTCGTGCATCTCATGTGAAATAGCCCCTAATTAAAGTTGCAGATTTTCCAATGATGATGATGATGATGATGATTTCATGTCAGAAATTATTCTGGGTTGAAAGGATTTTTTCTGGAGGAACTCAGCTGGGGTGGGGGGGAGGCCTGAATATGAGCCCTTTCATGTTTCCAATATCTTTTCCCACCGAAATGGCCCCTATTTATCTACTTGCAATTTCTTGATTTCGAACTGCTAGTTTGGCAGGAGCTGGGACAGAGACGGATTCTCATTCAGTCATGCAGTACTCGGGTCTTGAACTGCCAACTTGCCAGCCTTCCATATAACAAGGCAAGCGTCTTAACCACTGAGCCACCGCAGCCCCAGATTTTCCCCTGGGAGGCTGTGATGTTCAATAGCTTTGGAACTATTATGTCTGCTCATTCAAAGTACCCTCCTCTTATAATCTGAATTTGTGTGAGGGAACATTAAGTTTCTAGAACTGTATCTCTTGGAAAGAAAGCCCATTGACTCTTTCCCACTCACCCAAAAGAGAATATCAGACCTTACCCTTGTCCACCGTGTCCGTGGCTTCCGTAACAGACCAGGCCGAACCTGCAACAGATGGACAAAAAAGGGGGTTAAAGATCACGAGGCCCACGCCAGATGTATATCTTGCTTCTGAAACTACCAGATAGTTTATTACTGCAGTTTTAAAATTCAGTTATTGCTTCTTCTGCCACTTGTAGCCAGAGTCAGACCTATTTTGCTTTTTTGGCTTTGTGTGAAGAAACAAAAGTTTGCATAAATGTTCTTCAGAAATTACCGTGGCATTCATTTCACAAACGTGCTCAGGAACCTAGGACTTTGCATGCCAATGGGGATCCTAACCCCATCTGACTCTAGGGCCCGGTGCTCATTTCCGTTTATAGCCAAGAAGCCAGCACTGTCTGTATCTGCAGATGTTTCCAGGGTCATATGGCAAGCATGACTAGACACTGGAGTGCACAGAAGAATGTTTACCTTCCCACCAAAGTGGCACCTATTTATCAACTTGCAATGTCTTGCTTTCGAGCGGCTAGGTTGGCAGGAGCTGGGACAGAGACAGGAGCTCACTCCATTGTGCAGCATTCAGGTCTCAAACTGCTGAACTGCTGATCTTCCAGTTGTCAAGTTCAGCATCTTTACAACTAAGCCACCGCAGTCCTGTAAAGTGTGTAATGGTTCACTAATAGATGGCATGATCTTATATTTATTACCCATAGCGCTCCCTATATCTTTGGGCTCAATACAGCTTGTATATGATTATATCCCCACCGCCGCCACCAAGAAATCAGCCTCGGGTGAGATTCCCGTTCCTGATTTGATTCAACTTACCCACCAAAAGTAGGAAGAAGGTCAAGGAAATCTTCATATTGGCCTCTCCTTTAGAAGAAAAAGAATCATTACAGGAAAGAGTAAGTCAGGAAGCAAGAAGAAACAGAGGGGGATATAAAAGTGAATTAGGGAATAAGTGATGGTTTGTCCATTGTTTAATTCAAAAGTAACATCCACTCTATTAAGGCAAAAAAAAAAATTTGGATAACCCACTGAAATCCATGGAATGCTTAGGTTAAGTTCAAATATATCAACAAGCTCCCCTTTCTGGCTTGTCTAAGGCTCCCGACTCCTGTAATTAATTTTTTAATGTTAAGGTTTTGTAGATTTTATATTTGTTTTTAGATACTAAATGGCACAGGGGGTGTAATATTGCTATGTTTTTAAGGGTTTTTGAATTGTTTTATATTTATTTATTTCTATTTATTAATCAGATTTATATCCCACCCTCATCAAAAGACTTAGGGTGGCTTACAAGACTAAAAACACAATTAAACACATTAGTTACATTAAAAGATTAAGAAAATTAAAAGTTCAAAAGGACTAAAAAATATTGGTTTTAACTTGTGTACACTGCCCAGAGTCCATTGGATAAGGCAGTATATAAATTAAATTAAATTAAGTCTTTGCCTGTTCCATGTAAGGAGGGGAGAGAGAGCGAAATGGCATGAGAGAAAAAGAATAAAAACAGATGGTAGAATAAGAAATAGAGAAGGAAAAACAAAATGGGAGAAAGAGAGGGAGAGGGAGAGAAGGAAAAGGGTCTGAAAGAGGAATAAACCTTCTACTTCTTCTTACCCTTCTTACCACGTGGTTCTTCTTGGTACCACTTCTACGTTGTCCAGACTCCTTATGGAGTCTCTCCTGGTTTTATAAACAGCACCCCAAGCCCACCCACCCACCCAACCACCCAACCCTCTCGAAAGTGTTTGACT
Source organism: Furcifer pardalis (assembly GCA_030440675.1). Classification (NCBI taxonomy): domain Eukaryota; kingdom Metazoa; phylum Chordata; class Lepidosauria; order Squamata; family Chamaeleonidae; genus Furcifer; species Furcifer pardalis. The sequence continues at coordinate 314,966,227 of CP126890.1, read as the reverse complement.
CATCTCCTGTCCTGTTTTTTCCTCCCTCTCCTTCCTTATTACAAATCTGGCCCTATGCCCTGGAGATCGGTGGCCTGTCCACTGGCAGAAAGGAAGTATTAAATCCTCACTTAATCCAGTTATGTGTACTGTATTTCAGTTAGTAGGCACACTGCAGCTTTACCCAAAAGTTCTACCCACAAGATGAGGAGACTGAAGGGGGGAAGGACCGTTGATATGAAATTCTAGAAGGACAGATCCTCCTAGTTGTTACGAGAAGGCTTGCGTTTTAATGGAGGGTGAGATGGGCTTGGGAGTCAACCCCATTATCTTTTGCCTCAGTTCTCTTAGCTCCAGCTTGTCAAAAGATACTAACATAAGCGGCTCATGGATTGATCAGCTGGGAAGACACACCCCAACATTTTTGAGGCGGGTAGACATATTCTCCAGTCCTAAGCCATCCTTGGCTTTCAGAATTAAAAGAATGGGTCTGCGGTGGCTCAGTGGTTAAGAAGCTTGCCTCGTGAGCTGGAAGGCTGGCAAGTCAGCAGTTTGAGACCCAGGTACTGCATGACGGATTGAGCGCCCATCTCTGTCCCAGCTCTTGGGGACATGAAAGGAGCCTCAGTCGGGCATCCCCTGAGTGGAGTTTCTCCAGCAAAAATCCTTTAAACCCAGAATAATTTCTGATGTGAAATTATTATAAGAATTAAAAGAGAGCTAAGATTGCCCCCAAAAAAGTGGGGCCTGTGAATTTCAATGATGTCTTCTCTGTCTCTTTATTGATATTTTGACACTAAGGGGGCTAGCTGTCAACTCCCAGAAGTCTTCACCATTAGCTATGCTAGACAAGATTTCTAGCAGTACAAGAGCTTCTGGGGACCCAAACTGGGAACCTTTTTATTCTTCAAGTGCCATATCTGATTTCGAATATCGACTATCAGTAGCGTCACATGGATTTCAGCCATCCGGGGCTCCTTAAGCCAATTTTGCCGCCTCCTGGTGGAAGCCGGTGCCTGCTCCCGCTAGGACTTCTGGAAATTGTAGTCCAAGAACACCCATAGCCCAAAAAGTGTCGCCCGGGGTGGGCCGCCCCCCTATGCTACGCCACTGTTGGCTATCCTCATGGTGATCAGTAGTGGCCTTCCATTTGCCTTCCACATTGCAGCATGACACCTGTACCTCTGATCCACAGGTCACTTTCTGGTCCTGAGACCTTTGGAGATCCAAAGTCCTCTTCAGCCCCAGGCCAGGATGGATGAAGCTGCTGCCCTCTGCCATCACTCTTCCCTGTGGACTTTGCCACCCCAGGCTATTAGTCTTCAGGGTTGTCAGGTTAGTTAACTGCTGCCTGATGATTGAGCAGTATGGTCTACTCCAGGGGTTCTCAACCTTTTCAAGACAGGGGCTGGGTCATGCTCTCTCAGTCAGCTTTGAGGGCTTCAAAGAGGTGGCCATTTTTTTCCTCAAATGCCCTTGGAGGGGTGGAGGCCACATGAAATGGTGCCATGGGCTGGATCCAGCCCATAGGGCTTAGGTTTTCATGAAATTCAAACAGACTGGTCATTTAAGAAAAGGCATATATTAAATTAGATCTTTCTCTCCAGCAGAAATGAAACCTGGCAGAGGAAGGATTGGGGAGTTAGAGAGATAAGTTCAGAATCCAACCCTCTTGTCTGTATTGCACGAAGACAGGTTCCTTTGAACTATTCTTCCCTGCCGCTCCATACTCTTCTAGATCACTTTATCCCAGTTTTCTATGTTAGCTCTAAACCACCTTCCTTTCCTTTGCCAGGAGCATTGCAAGAACCATGCTGGGAAAATCCACATTCAGAAAACAGGACATGATTTAAGCTCCAACTCAGTGTTGAACGAGGAATTAACTTAGCTATTAATGGACAACTGTTTTACGTATGCAAAGAAGGATACTCAACAAGGATTAAGTGAGCATACAGAGTGTATACTCTCTGTGCCTTGGACATTTTGTTTGTGCTGAAGTCCAAAATGTTTGCAAATAAGGCTTTGTGTTATGTGAAGAGGAGTCTGTCAGACTGTACACCAGTCTCTTCTAACGATTGCATTTTCTAATGATTGCATTTTCCTTCGTATTCAGAAGTGGACAGCTGTTTGACAGCATAGGAGAAATTAAAAAATTAGCCCCGTCGCTTAACTTATTAAATCACAGTAGATTCGTCCTCATGAACCAATGTGGATTTGGTGAATTAACTCCTCTGTAAGTTCCATTGATTCAAACGGGCCTATTATAATCGCAAGTCATGAGCAGGCTCATTTGAATCAATGGAAATTAACAGAGGGGTTGACTCACTAGATCCCTGTCAATTCAATCAACCTACTCTAACATAGTTTATTATGCTAAGCAACAGGATTTTGGACACTATGTGATATAATAATACAATCTTAGAACCAGAGGACTAGAAAGGAACCTTTTGTTGTTCAGTCACACAGTCGATTCTGACCCTTTGCGACCCCATAGAGCACCACACGCCAGGCTCCTCTGCCTTCTGCCATCCTCCGCAGCCTGGCCAGATCAATGTCCATTGCATCAACAATTCCATCCATCTGCTTCATCCTCTGTCGCCTTCTTCTCCTTTTCCCTTCGATCTTTCCTAGCATCAGGGCCTTCTCCAGTGAGTCCTCTCTTCTCATTTGGTGGCCAAAGTACTTGAGCTTCAGGTTCAGTATTTCTCCTTCCAATGAGCAGTCAGGGTTGATTTCCTTCAGGTTTGACTGATTTGATCTCCTTGCAGTCTAGGGAACTCTCAGGAGTCTTCTCCAGCACCACATTTCAAAGGTGTCTATTCTTCTGCATCTCTCCTTGCTTTTCTTTGGAATTCTGCATTCAGTTGAGAGAGTCTTTCTTTCTCACCTTTGTTTTTTGCTTTCCTTCTTTCTTCAGCTATTTGAAGAGCCTCATCAGACAACCACTTTGCTTTCTTGTATTTCTTTTTCTTTGGGATGGTTTTAGTTGTTACCTCCTGTATGATGTAATGAACCCCTGCCCATAATTTTTCAGGCAGTCTGACACAGAAAAGGACCCTATGGATTACCAAGTCCAGATCCTGTCAAGGAAGCACAGTGTGGAACTGAACTCCCAACCTCTGACACTGCAGCCAGATATCTAAACCACTGAACTCTCTAGTTGACAAGCCTTCTTTCTACTAAGTTAGGAATAGAGGGATTTCACAGTGATGGACTACAATACAGCATACTTTGTCAGCCCACCTTTTGTTTATCATCTATATTAAATCCAGTCAGACTTAAGTAATCAAATATAGTTGACAAGGCAAATACATGCTTTTCACAGTCCTTCTTAGCTTCAACTCACAGTCTCTTCATGATCCAGACAACTTCTGATTTCAATCTGATAAAGCCATTTGATTTCTCTAAGGCATTTAACATGTTTTTGATAGTTTCACATTCCTTTAGGTATATAATTTACTAGTCTGAAAAGCTTTCACAGATCACTGCCTTTGTTATGGAATTATTCTTTCTCTGAGTTATCCCTGCTCTGGCTTCTGTTTTAAGTGGTTCATCATTTTAAATACAGTAATGGACTTCAATTAATCTTTAGTCTAATCTTCCATTGAGAAAGCCTTGGAAGTTTTCCAAAACAAAACAACCCTTAACTTCTGATCCAAATCCATCCTTGTATTTCTGAGTAAATTTGGTTACTGATCTCTGAAAAATGAATTCAAAGATTGAAGAAACAACAACTCTTTCTCTTTAGCTAGTGTGTGATTTAGTTGTGAGTGGGTGGGAGGGGAAAATGTGTTACTTAATCCAAAAATATTGGTAAGGGATATCTCTGAACCAGGCTACTCTGGGCCCATAACTTATTGAGGATTTTAATCCTCTAGGTAGCAAAGTATGAGAGAGAGAAACAGCAAACTTTACCATGGATACCTTGGAGTTGTTATTCAGCAAGGAGTCCCCACAATGGTTGACATCTCCACAATTACATTCTACACTTGCAAATGGACCTGGGAAAATCAAGTCCATCTGCGTGCAGGTTTTCAGCCATTAAGATATCACATCACCTGCTGACTAGATGGACTATGATCTGTGCCTATCGCCTTGTCCAAGGGATCTGACAGAAGATGCTTTGGTGAATCTTGGTCCTGGCCTAACATCATTGACAAGTGATGGGCAACACTGCCTAGTTAGACTCTCACCTAGGGAGGGTGACAAGGCAGAAACAAAAAAAGATCATCTCAGCCCCACCAACCTTCTCCTTCGTTGTTGCACATAAACTAGTACTTTGTGTGATAAAATCACTTTTGAAACATTTAAAAGAGAAAAATACACCTTTGCTTTCAATTGCCATCTGTAGGTACAGTCAGAAAGGGGGGAAAGAGTCTTCAGCATATAAGAAGACCGTCCATGCTTGTTACTTGGAGAAATATCAGAGAGAGAGGACTATTAACAAAACAAGAAAGGCAAGGAACAAACAGGAAGAAGGGAAGAAGGTATTACTCTTTTATACTGTCCACCTAGAAAATAAAAGAAGAAGGATGGATTAGGAACTAATATTTCTTAATATACCAAATCTCTGGACTAATGTACAAAACCACTAAGTAGATTGTCTTAGTTGATCAAGGAATTAAAGGTAAATAAACCTGAACTTTGATTGCCAAGGATGTAGCATTTGCTATGTGAATCCCAGTTCCACGTGGAATAGATTCGTTTGAACTCAATGGTTGACCTCTGGGTACTTAACATTTTAAGAATCCATCTCTGTTGCACACACATCCTTCTTTTGCCCAGTTTTTGACAGAAAAAAAGATGATTCATTTCATCCAAATCCAGGCATGTTTGCTGACTCTCAAACTTCCTTCAGCCCTGGTCATGCTATGCACTTGCCTTTTGATGCCACTTATAACATTGGCACAAGATGATGCCCTTAATTGCTTGCAACAAAGTCCTGGGTTGTAACACTGACTTCTGTGTCCTTAGCACAGAAAATGAAGCCCACTGGCACAGGTCAGATCTGTAGCTTGTGAAGAACTGTTGACCTGCATTTGGCTGCATCTATGGATCGCCTTGAGTCAATGCATTTCATGTTTGGTCTTTCTCTTTTCTTTCTGCCTTCAACTTTTCTTAGCATTATTGAAAGTACACAGAAAGAGGCTCCTCAAAGAGTGTGGTATTTTTGAACCACAATTGGGCATACCCTGGTAACGTCAACCTTGTGGTGCCGGCTAATCCCTTTCATACCAGGTCAGGTGAAAGGAACTGCAGAATGAACTCACCAAAAGGTGTCTTAATTTTGACATTGCAGAAGCCCAGGGGGAGGTCAGTGAAACATCATCCCCCATCTCCCCCACCCCGGGCAAGACCAGGCAATGGCCCAAAAAGTTTGGGCACCCCTGCTCTACACAGTAAGGAACAGTGGGGAAAGAGACTTTTTTCCATAAGTAATAAAAATGGAATGCAATTTGGGATGCAAATTTGATTCAGTCCCTAGCATTACCCACAATGATGGCAGGGAGAGGGAGAAGCAGTAAAACAAATTAATCTTTAGAATTTAACATACAGTATAGTATAATGCACACATGCAAATATGGTCATCTTTTATTATCTTCTGCTTTGTGCTAATTACACCATGACATTGTTCCTTTGCTTTCTGCACTTCTAAAGAAGAAAGAACTCCTCAGTCGGTCTGCTTATGTTTAACACAAAGATGCGAAAGAGATGCAGACGTAGACTGTGAAGGTTACATGACATCTTCTTCACCTGCTCTTGATTTGTAGCCTTGAAGATGGGCATACATTGCAAACATTTTCACATAAAATGTCCTGCCTAGAAGCAGTGGCAGAGGGTGCCATGTGGCATTCTTCAGTCCCAGGGGAAAGTCACACCCACATCTTGCATTTTCTCCCTATATACACAGTCAAAGCGTTCACTCTGGGCCACTGTGAGGTGATTTTTCCAGTCTCCACTGACCCCTGAAACATCACAAAAAGAAACAGCCATTGTAAAAACAGTCATTTGATCTGTAATGATTGACGCTAGGGTAGAAGCAGAGCATGAGATGGATAGACGGCGTTATTGATGCATTGGGCACAAAGCTGGGTGGGTTGAGGAGGAGGGTGGAGGATAAGGGTGCCTGGCATGCCGTGGTCCATGGGGTCGTGAAGAGTCAGAATCGACTGTGCAATTCAAGAAGAAGACGAAGGTGTCTCAGATGCATAAAAGAAAACAGCATTGTGTTGCCATCAAATTGGATCTGACTTTTAGATTTTAGATTGAGATATATAGGAACATAATGAAAATACTTCTAAAGGTCATCACCAGGGTAGATGTGGCCATTTCAGGTATCCGTTACTATCCTGATGGACAACATTACAATGCCTTTTGTACCATGAAGTTGGAACCGACTTATAAAAACCTTGAGAGAACTTTCAAGGTACATGATATATTTAAAAAATGGTCTTACCCTTGTCACCTCCTGAAAAGTAGCTGCTGAAGCCTATTTACAGTAGAACCCCATATAACGAAAAAACTCTGTTCCATGGAGCTCTTTGCTATATATTTTTTTCCATTATATAAAGCGCTATTGGTAACACACCATATAATGAAAAGAAAATGCTTGTTATACGAATCGCTATTGGCAATACCCCGTACAACTAAGTCAGTGACTTGAGAAGGGATTATTTAGGAATCGGAATGCAGATATGGCATCTCTCATCAGATCTGCTTTTACCTTTCCTCATGAATTTTCCTTTGTTGTGATCCATAATATCCTCTGGCATGGTGGAGAAGTTGGACATCTTGTTGTCCTTCATGATTTGGAAAGAGGCATTTTTCACCACTGCATCCAGCTGGTGACTGTCCAGTTCCTTACCAAGGAAATTGGCAATCCTCTTCATGTTCCTGTGTGGGTCCTGAAGCCAAGAAAATCCATGGTAAAAGTTGGCAATGCAGATCCTAACATTGTTCTTCCATGAAGAGGTCAGTCTTGCATAACACAAGTTGCTTCTATTTTGTGGGTTGCATTAATTTGCTGCTTTGATCTTTAGAGTACAGGTACAGTAGAGAATTTTAGCAATCTGATCTCAGTTTAACTACCATAGATTGATTCTACATAGATCTACAGTTGGGTGAGGTAGCAGAGAACACTTAAATCACCAAAGTCCAAATTGCAACATCCTATCCCATCAACAATTAAAATGGCATTAATCTACTTTCCATCAGAATGTTAGAGAAAACTGATGTTACCTTATTTTCTGTTTGACCAAGACAAATTGAGCAAGATTAACATAGGAAAGCTTTGCCTGACAAAGTACTGGGTGACGGCTTGTCTCAGCCAGTCCAACTCCGGGCAAACAGGCAAAGAAGGGATAAGACCTGGAATTTCACTCAGAAACTCATAGTGGAAAGGCTAGCTATTCCAATTTGGCTAAGAGAAGAGGTGGCTTACAAATAATGGAAGGTTCTTTGCCTTTTCAACCAGCAATGCTCTGGGCTATGGAAATTAATCAATTCCACAGGGTTTTCCTTATAATGAAAATTCCTTATCACAAAGCATTTTGTGCATGTTGTGGTTTCCCATAGGAATGCATTGAAAACCAAAATTACATAAAGCAAAGCATGGTTTCCCATAGGGATGCATTTAAAAAAACTTCCGAAAAAATTCCATAAGCAGAGGCATTATTTTAAATGGATTTCTTCCCATGAGTTGAGTTTTCCATTACCCAAAATGTCCGTAACCCAGGGTTCCACTGTATATATATTTTTATTAAATTGTAGCTTCTTCTTCTACTACTTCTTCCATGTCTAAATCAGATGTGAAACTGCCAAAATGAAGGCACCTTTTGGTGAGTTCATTCTGCAGTTCCGTTCACCTTGGAACAGAAGAAGGAAATCTACAGTCTCTCAAATATGATTGGTTGAAACTCTGAATTTTTAGACTTTTGGGAAACCAAAAGTTGGAACCTTCATAAGGTCAGATAACTGTGGATGCAGGAGAAACGCAAAAGGGTAAACAAGACCTGCAGCAGCTCTTCATAAGAGATAAAGAAGAAGTTGGGACTATCTTTCAGCTTCATCCAGCTTTTCACATGGTCGAACCAAGAGCCATAAATCACTGGAAAAGTAAAATAGAGATAAAAGTGGGGTGTGAAAAACTGAGGGATTGATGTGACATTTAGGCATATGAGAAAAGATATCCCAGAATTTCTCACCCACCAGAAGTTTTGAACTGATTCTGATCCATCCTCAATGCTCCTCCCCAAGCTTTATCATCTTACTCCTGCCCAGATGGAGGATATACATTATTTCTAATCTTATTCTAGAGTGAACAAAGGAGAACTTGCAAGGAAGAGGTGGCTGTTAGCTTATCTTCTGTTATGTAAGCATTTCCTCTCTAACCATGCATTCAAAGGTCTGCGCCTGAGCATAAACATTAAACACAGCCTATGTTTACCCTTCATAGACCAAGCACAAAGCAGAAACAAGTTGATATTCACACGTGCTAGTCTGCTGTTGTTATTCAGTCGCCCAGTCAAGTCCAACCCTTTTTGACCTCCATGGCCCACAGCATGCTCTTCTGTTATTTGCCATCCTCTGGAGTCTGCCCAGATCTATGCCCACTTGGTCAACAATGGTTCCTAACCATTTCATCCTCTGCCATCCCCTTCTCCTTTTGATCTTTCCTAGCACCAGGGCCTTCTGCAGTGAGTCCTCTCTTCTCATTGCCAAGGTATTTGAGCTTGAGCTTCAGTATCTGTCCTTCCAAGGACCAGTCAAGGTTGATTTCCTTTAGGATTGACTGATTCGATCTCCTTGTGGTCCAGGAGACAATCAAAGACTCTTCTCCAGCACCACAGTTCAAAGGCATCTATTCTTCTGCACTCAGCCTTCCTTATGGTCCAGTTCTCACAGACATACATTGCTACTGGGAAGACCATCGCTTTAACTATGCGGACTTTTGTTGGCAGAGTGACGTCTCTACTCTTTATTAGATTGCTTAGGTTTGCCAAAGCTTGCCTGACAAGGAATAAGTGTCTTTTTTATTTAATGGATGCAGTCACTGTCTTGATCTTAGATCCCAAGAAAGTAAAGTCAGACACTGTTTCCATTTCTTCCCCTTCTATTTGCCAGGGATTGATAGTGTCAGATGCCACAGTCTAGGTTTTCTTTGATGTTGAGTTTCAAGTTATCTAGAAAACCACTGAAAGGATTGCCATGTTGAATTGACTGCATAGCAGAAAGTAATTAATATTCCAACCAGCCCACGCCTTTCTTTCTTGCCATTACAGGACGATTAGGGTTCCACTTATTCTGAACACCCAACCACATCACATTTTGTCTGAGACCAGATCACATGATAAAATAATTACACATTTCCACACAAATATTTAATACTACAATTGAGAAACCAGGCAGGAAAACAATATGATCCTTATCTCAGAGTGGCCAATGAGGGAACATGAGTAAGCTAATTTGAAAACTGTGGGTTTATGAACAAAGCCCAGAGGAAACTGGATGGACCATCTTTTATTCTGAAGGGGTTATTACAGCAAATTATGTGTTCACTGTATTGACTGGTTGGGTATCGACTAGTTGACTGCATGTGCCTGAGAGGGAGAAAGAAAAATGGTGAAAGAAAAAGAAATAGCCATATGGGCGCATTTTACTTCCGCTTCCAGGCGTGGCGTGGGCCAGGTGAATAGCAGCAAACCCATTCGTGTGGATTCAAGAGGGCTTGGGCTTCTGGGAATTGAAGTCCAAGAACATCTGGAGTGCCAAGGTTCACCATCACAGATATAGGGAATAGCAATCCACCCCAATGTCCACGCTGGACCTTTTTGATCAAGCAGTAGGGCAATTAATTCTGATGGCCAGGCTGCAGTGTCTCTGCTGACAGATGGAAGATTAACTTTAAGGTATATCTCTCCCAATAAGGAGACACTTTCTTGACCATCAGATGTACACATTTTTGACATGAATGACAGCCTGCCTTTCTCTGTGTATATGTGTGGCTGTTTTCTTGCCTTTCTATATATGTATACATACCGGTACATACACACACACACACACAAAAGCACAGATGTTTGCTTTGCATCTATCTGTCGACCCCTGACATCACCCATCGTTGGCAGCCGTGTCTTCTGCATCATTAGTCATGAGAGGACAGGAAGACAAGTACATTGTGTTCCAGAAGGTCAGTAAAACAAACTCAGCAGACAGATCAAGCAATTGGTCACTCTGGTGGGGAAAACACAATCAGAATCCAGGACTTTCCTTCTTCGGAGGTTCCACGCACACACACACACACACACACACACACACACACACCACACACACACAAGTAAAGAAGATGGATGAATTGCCTCTTTGCATACCTTTCCCATCCAAGAACTTTTCCAAGAACTCTTCCATAGTACCAGGTTCCTCCAACGCTTCAAAAAACTTTGCAAAGTGGAAATGGGAGACTAGCACATCCTTGGGGTTTCTAATGATATAAATAATCTATGGGAGAGAGAAACATATATTTAGGGAGGGAAGCAGTGGTGGGATGTCAAAAAATTTACTACCCCACCGTGATGTCATCACAGTGTGGGGGGAGCTAACATGACATCATGACATCATGGGCAGAGCCAATGTCATGATGTCATGATGCTGTGGGCGGGGCCAAATAAAAATAAATAATAATAAAATAAAATAAAAATAAGCGCGCATGCGCATGCACACACACACACACAAGACTTTGCTTAAATACCCCAAGCTAGGCCTGCTGGCCACCAGGCCTTTTTAGGAACTGTGGTAGTACATCAATATAGGTAAAGGTATTAAATACACATTAAAATACACACAGACACACCACATCCAAAGGTGAGTCACTTACCCTGGGGAGCTTCAGGCTATAGGGAGCTTCAGCCTAGCAGCTTCTCTTCCTCCTCCCTGCTTGGGAGGACAGCAAGGAGGCCGTGCATACATGCCAAGCACTGTAGGCACGCATGCGCAGTGGGGGAACCAGTGAAAAGGTAAGGCCCGAAGGTGATTCTCCCCAAAAGCTGCTACCGGTTCTCCGGGACACTGGGGAAAGTTACTACCGGTTCAGGGGAACTGGTGAGAACCTGTTACATCCCATCACTGGAGGGAAGCATCTCCCACCCATATAGGTCAAAACCATGGTGAGCTGTATTGACCATGGTACAAGAGGAGTGATCATCCACATTAACACTAGCCCCAACTAACACTAACTCCCACTATAAAGGCACATGCACAAGCAATAGCACATGATGTTTTGCAAATGTCTCTTCTTGTAAAAATGCTTTGCACAATCACTTATGCGAGTGCTTACACAATATACCATCTCAGTAAAGGTCAAGGCCACCCTTGCTTGAAAGCCAGTCATATCCGACTCTGGGTTCAGTGCTCATCTCCGTTTCATAGCCAAAGAGCCAGCGCTGTCTGCTTCTGCAGACATTTCCGTGGTCATGTGGCAGCCGTGACTAGACACCAGAGCACACGGAATGCTGTTTACCTTCCCACCAAAGTGATCCCTATTTATCTACTTGCCATTTCTTGCTTTCGAACTACTAGGTGGGCAGGAGCTGGGACAGAGACGGGAACTCACTCCATCCTGCAGTACTCTGGAATCGAACCGCTGACCTTCCGCCTTCCAGTCAGCATCTTAGCCACTTGAGCCACTGCAGTCCTATTACCATCTCAATACTAACTGACACTCGTGGTAAATCTGCCCCTCCTTTTCTTCCCCTGCACCTGGTCTATTACTCTGTGCCCAAACAAAACATTATGGCTTGCCCCAGAAGCCAAGCTTACCAGTGTCTTTTACTGTGGCAGGTAAGCCGAGGTGCCATGGCGCTTTTGGAAGCTTGGGGGAAAGAGTAGCAACATTTAAGGGTGGTATTTCTCCCAGGAGCTGCGGTGAATAATTGAAGCGACCTGGCCAGCAACACAATGCTATATTTACTTGTCAATGGACTTTGTGCAGCCTAGAATTTCCTATGCCAACATCACCAACCATTGGGCTTGATGGATGTCTTCTTCCTTGCTTACCTTGGTCTTTGAACGGGCAAAGGACTTAGGAATTAAATGAAATGGCAGGTGAGTGGTCAGGAACCTTGGTGATGGATAGTTCATAGCAGCTTCCATACCACTGATGGTCTCAATCCATGGTGACCGGAAGTATGAAACTTCACTCTGAACCCACGAGGGGTTTCCATCATGCATGATTAAGCCCAGGATCTCTAGCATCCAGTTGGTACCTGAGGATAGTGGAGTCCAAGAGGCACAAGGTAGCATCATCTTTCACAACCCCTTTCATGTACCTGATTCCTTCTTCCCTTTGGCTGGCCACTCATAGCTCCTTGCCTCTCACAAACTGGAGAAGTGAAATCCAAAATACGGAAAAGATCTACCGAAACTCATCAGTAGGAGTCCACAGTCCACAAGCTGCTCAACATGATGGCGTCAAAATGAGCAAGGTTCTTTGTTGTGTGCAGCAAGTTAAAGACATTAGCAAAGATTTGAATTCACTTTTTGAGAATTTTGTTTGACAAGAACATCTACAAAAAGAGAGGCTGAATATAAAATAATGTATACTTTATATGAGAACTAGCTGGCTGGTGGTTTAGGTTGGGAGTTTGACTCTCCACTGTGCCTTCAAGGAAAGGAGTCAACCTGTGGAGCCCTGGGCAAGCTGCACATGATAAAAAAATTAATTATTACAAAAATGAATTAATTACAAGAGATTCATTATCTGAAATGTATTACTTCTCAATAGTTGGGTAGTAATTCTTACACTATGATCAACTGTTGTATCACTGATAAACCATCAGGTGATTGCTGGGGTTCAACAAGAGCATGAGTTGAACATTGGGCCATGCTTTCATCTTGTGCTGAATGTTCCTGATCATTTAATAGAGATTGTTCTTTCCTATTATTGTAGTTCTTCTCCTTCACCTTCTCCTTCTCCTACTGGAGTCTCATAGCTGTTTTGACCTTAAGCAAGGAAGATCTAGATCAGGGGTCTGCAAACTTGTCTCTCCAGATGTTCTTGGACTTCAATTCCCAGAAACCCTGACCAGCAGGTGTGATGACTTGGGCTTCTAGTAATTGAAGTCCAAGAACAGCTGGAGAGCCAAGTTTGCAGAATCTTGATCTTCCTTGTTTAAGGTCAAAACAGCTATGATCTAGACCAGTGATGGCTAACCGTGGCACTCTAGGTCTTCTTGAATTTAAATTCCCAGAAGCCCTGATCAGCAGGAGTGCTGACTTGGACTTCTGGCAATAATAGAAGTCCAAGGACAGCTGGAGTGCCAAGGTTCGCCAACACTGATCTAGACTATGGTTTTGGCTTGCATTTAGCAAGCTTCTTCAGCCCAAATGTCCTATTCTTTCTGCTTCATGTTAACCTTATCTTGCATGATTCGCTGTAACAATCCGTATTTCTCATTGCTCATTAAATGATGGATGTGTTTCTTCATGAGTTGCCCTATCAGTCCGAGAAATTCTTAGCATCCTATTCAAATTCTATTTCAAAAACTTCTGTATTATTTTACTGGAACCCTGTGTGTCAGTCCATTTGTATCATCTAAAAGGGGAGTGCATAACAACATAAATTCCAGTGGTGAAACTATTCCAAGAAGGGAGATTATTTCACTGCAACACCAACCTGACTTGGGATAGCTGACTGTCATCGTATCATTGTCAAAGAGCTGGAATTCGTTTTCCATATATCTTAATGATTCCTCAGAGTAGCCCATCATGGGGAGAAGGATCTCCTTATAGGAAAAATAGGTTCTCTTTGCCATAGGAACTCTGTATATGCATGAGAAAGAAATAAGGAGGAAGGGACAGCATAGATACTGTAGTTAGGAATAGCCTAAACATGAGCTTGGACCAGCATCCTACTTTTCCTTTAAAAAAACTACTCATCAATGAACTTACTAGGGCAGTGATGGCAAATCTCAGCACTCCAGGTGTCCTTGGACTTCAATTCCCAAAAGCCCAAGTCTATGTGACTCCACTGTGAGTAAAGCCATTCGTGTGGAGTCACAAAGACTTGGCCTTCTGTGAATTGAAGTCCAAGAACACCTGGAGTGCCGAGGTTCGCCATCACTGTACTAGGGTAGCTCAGTTACCTCAAAAATATTTGACATCAATCCCATGACAACTAAGTTTGTTCCAGTTTTTTAACAGGAGTTCGTCTTTGCATTACAAAAGTAATGTAACCTTGCCTTCTTCCATGTCTAGGCCAGACGTGGAACTGCCAAAATGAAACCACCTTTTGGTGAGTTCATTCTGCAGTTCCTTTCGCCAGACCTAGTGTCAGAAAGATTAGCCGGCAGCACAAGGTGGCTGTTGCCCGATTGTGGTGCAAAAAACAAACCCCCACAATCTTTGAGTAGGCTATTTCTGTGTACCCCAATAACGTAACCCATTTCCAGATAATATTATTATTTGTGTGCTACTCCTTCTATCCTCTGAAGTGCTTTTGAGGGAAACAAACAGCAAATTAATAAATATAAAATGACGCTCCAAGTCTCTGGAAAACCCGTGGGCAGAGATGTGGGATAATAACGTTTTGTCCACACCTTAACAACCATTCCAGCGACTGTTCAAAAAATGAAAACACATTTCAGCTAAAAGAGCTGTAACTTAGGTGAAGAAGACAATACCATCTAGAACAGGGATTCTTAATCTGTGGCCTGTGGGCCACCACCACCACCACACCAGGAAGTGCCATGTGATGGAGGAAGGGGGAAATGGCCATTTGGCCGCCAAAGTTGTCTGAGGGAGCATGACCCGATGCCCAGCTTAAAAAGGTTGAGACCTCCTGATCTAGACTCCCAGCTCTTCTTCTATGGCATCCAAAGGTTTCCTACTTACCTTAAGACTGAACTTCTGTGGGCAGAATCTCGTGGGATGTTAGCTTTACAGTTTGAAGTTGGCAATATATTTTCTTTCCTCCCGAGGTACAGTCCTTTCAAGCTACTGTTGTTGATATAATACACCCGTAAATAAAGCTTCTACTTCTCTTTCTGAATGGCTGCCTCTGATCTTTGAACTTTGTATCTTCACCTGCTCTGTTCGTTGCCAGAAGCGATCAGAAAACAGTGATATGAATAAAAGATTTTTATAAACAAGGCAGCCTTGGCCCACAGATTTACAAACTGCCATGACCTGATGCAAAAAAAAGTGGGGAGGGAGGAGGGGAAAAGCAAACTCAGGTATTATTGGTTGTTAAGTGTTGGAAATTTCTCCAAATAACATGCAAAGAATTCAGGGAAAGGATGTCAACATGCTTGGGCTTTTGATACAGATAATATAGTAGGTCCTACTTTGATGCAATGGGCACAGAGTTGGGCAGGTTGAGGATAGGAATGCCTGGCTGGCAATGGTCCATGGGGGTCACAAAGGGTCGGACTCGACTCTGCGACTGAACAGCGACAAACTTTCCCGTCATGTTAAGCCAAAGCTGTCCAGCATCTAATTGGTACCTGAAGAGAGTAGAGTCCAAGAGGCACAAAGTTACATCTCCTTTCACAACTCCTTTCTTGTACCAGATTCCTTCTTCCCTTTGACAGTCCAGCATAAATCCCTGCCTCTTGCAAACTGAGTAAGTGACATTCAAGATATGGAAAAGTTCTTCCTAAAACAGTGAGTAGCTACTTAATACCCATGACGAGAACAGTAGTCTAAAATTCTCAAGCCGTTCAACAGGATGGCATCAAAATTAGCAAGATTCTACAGCCATGGCTCCCAACATGGGGCACATGACCCATGGGGGGGGGATGCAATTTGATTCAAGAATGAGTTATTAACAATTAATGGCTTTTTAGACTTCTTCTATGTAAATAGAAGTTCACTTTTTGAATAAGAAGAATTATATGTTGGGGGGGGGATCAGGATTTTAGAGATTCTTATGTGAGGCATGGCCAAACAAAGTTGGGAACCGCTGTTCTACAGGATACCCTTGTGAACGTTTGGGGTCCGTATGTGTGATTACGGTAGCAGATAGCACTTAGCTACATGGCAGCGGAAGCTTAGCTCTCAATACACACATAACAGTCTTGTAAAACAATGATGTTATACAAGATTTATAAGACTTATATACGTCTACGTCTGTGGTGGTCTGTCACAACATTTATACTTCAGAGGATATAAATTGAAAAGTGGCTGTATTCCCCAGTGAGTTTTCACAGCCAAATGGGGATTCAAATACATGTCTTCCGAGTCCTTGACCCTCCCTCTGTCCTCTACATAAGCTCAAGAATAACACTACACCTTTTTCTACTGGTTGTATCTTCCTATGACATTTATCAAAGAAATGGATAACTGTTGTTCTTATTGACCCTTGACAACTTGGCCTTCATCAAGCCAAATGTATGGCACATAAACAAAGTTCACAAAGTACTACAAGATGCACCAACCTTGGTGCTCCAAATGTTCTTGAATGTCAATTCCCAGAAGCCCTGATCAGCAGGTGTGTTGACTTGGGGTTCTGGGAATTGAAGTCCAAGAACACCTGGAGCACCAAGGTTGGCCACCCCTGCCTTAGAGGGTTGGTTTCAGTGTGAGAGCAGATATTCATGTTAATTATATCAATTTTCATCAGGATGGCAAAAAATACATATTTTAGATGCTATATCTCTCTTACAGATATCCAGCATGGTGTAGTGGATAGAGTGATGGACTAGGACTCAAAAGACCTGAGTTTGAATCCTCACTCAGTCATGGTAACTCACTGGGGCTTTGGAACTGGTAAAGCAACTCCTTAGATCTCTCACTTACCTTGAAACCCCTACTAGTGGAGCTATAAGTCGGCTCCATCCTGTTGACACATAAAAACATCTCTCTTAGAGAGTGAACATCAATTGTTGTCACTCATGGTGAAGTAATTTGTTCTCTAGACATTCACATCATATTACGGTAATTCTCCTCTTTCCAAGAAATATTGTTGATCATTTAGTGCTCTGTTGATTGTTCATGAGACATATACTATTTGACCTTAACATTTTTGGCAACAGTAATAGGACAGTCAGATGAGAAGATGAGATATTGTAGTAGAGCTGGTCAACCTACAGTTCCACTTTTTTTGGGGTGACAAGTCGAATAAAAAGAAACTGAGCACAGGGAGAAAGGACAAATGTATTTAACAGATTACAAGGTAGACAAGCTGAGACCTACATACATTTAACCGGAGAAAAAATTCTGGGAAATAAAGTTCTATGAACCTGCCACATTACTAATGAATGATTAACTCCTATCATTTATCACATGGAAGGAACTCATTAAATTATGTAAGATAAAGAAATGTACACACACTACTTTAGTTGTGGAGGTGGGGTGAAGAAAGTTCACAGGGAAGAACCTCTCATTACAGCAACTATAGAGATAATTGCAACTTTGCAAATAGATTCCAAGAGATCAATTCAATTCACATTCATCATGCCAAATAGACAGATTCCAAGAGATCAATTCAATTCACATTCATCATGCCAAATTATCCAACAATGTTTCTTCTTTCTTGAGTAATGTTTACAAAAATGTTGATATCTGGATATATATTTTAAAAAATTTAATGTTGATAGAGCACCAATTTGAAGCCAAAGTAAATATCTCCAAGGATATACAAGAACTAGATAGATAAAGAACAAGTAAAGCTTGAGATTTGATTAAGTTTCATTTGAATAACTGAAGAACTACTTGACACTGCAGTTTTGTAACTGGAAATCCTTTCAGAACTTTCAGGACGTATTATGTAACCACGTCAAAACATATCTTTTTCCTTGGCAATGTCTTTCTAAATAAATATATATATTAAGGAGGCAGTTGCATCCAGCTCCTTTTGAATTTTGTAACTTTTAAACTATCAGAATCATTGCTCTTGCCAGTAAAATCGCAGCCAAATTCCCATAAAGCAAAATAAAAAAATTAATAGCATGCTGCAAAGAATCCTTCTGCTGTGGTCAAAAAAGAGGAGTAAGTTTTTCAGGTTTGGTTTGGTTTTGATTTGCTTTCTCTCTGAATGTTTTATGTGAAAAAGAGGGAGGAAAATAACATTTGTAATACAATAGTGTCATCTGGTGGGAAAAGTGAGTAACTGTCATGGAAACTAAGATGGACAATTATAAATAATAATTCTTCAGATGCCATATCCATTTCGGATACTGTATTGGCTATCATCAAGATAAGGGGACTTAAAACACCTGCTGAGCCCAACACTGTGTTTCATAGGCAACATCGAATGTCTGGTGATGTGACCTCATATATTTTGTACACAAGGCAAAGAATTAGATATAGCTCTCATTTTGCACACAGAAGCCACCCAGCCAGGCACATACTAGTGATGTGTAAAGTCATCTACCATGTGTGAGGCAGTTGTAGGCTATTTTAGGTGGACATCCCTAGGATTTATGATGTACAGAACTCTGCCCATCGACAGAAAAACCCTGTGTGCTATTCAGTGCACACATTTCAGAAGTCAAGTACAGCCAGGTTTGGGTAGAGCTTGAGAATTAATAAAAGAAAAGATACAGTGATCACATGGGAAAATAAGGTTGGCATAGTATGAATATAAATAAATAAATAAATAAATAAAATGAATCCTAGTGCAACGGAAGAATCTGTGGTTTCTGTTTGTGAGTAAGACATCAAAGAACATAGCTTTGTTACTAATCTAGCAGGCCTTGAACTATGTTCATTTTATTAGAACAGAACAGAATAGAATAATGCGCATTTCTGTTCCATAGCCATCCCTGTCACCTACTGCTTGCACACTTAGGCAAGACTGCCTCCGTCTGTTCTGATAATGAAATTTCAAGAATCTTTTCCTCTCTTTTTTACAACCATTTCCGTGGCTGCCATTCCACCTGTTTTTGTCTTGTAGCTAACTTATAGCTGCAAAATTAACCAAAATGTGGAATTCTTTTTCCGCATGTTAAGAGGTTTTCCACAGCATAATTTATAAGGAAGGAAAAATGACCGCCTTGTGGATGAAAATTTATTCCTCGCCACATTGACCAACCAGCTACACTTCACATGTAAAAGAGAAAGGTCACCCTTGCTCAAAAGCCAGTTGTATCTGACTCTAGGGGTTAGTGCTCACCTCTCTTTATAGCCAAAGAGCCAGTGCGGTCTGCATTTGCAGACATTTCAATGGACACGTTGTTGTTGTTCAGTCGCACAGTCGATTCCAACCCTCTGCGACCCCATGGACCACTGTCCTCCAGGCACTCCTGTCCTCCACCATCCCCCTCAACTCACTCAGCTCTGTGCCCATTATCTCCACAATACCATCTAGCCATCTCATCTTGGGCCGTCCCCTTCTTCTTTTGCCCTCTACCCTTCCAAGCATCAAGGCTTTCTCAAGTGAATCCTCTCTTCTCATTTGATGTCCAAAGTACCTTAGCTTCATCTTTACTATTTGACCTTCTAAGGAGCAGTCAGGGTTGATTTCTTCTAAGATTGACCCATTTGTTCTCCTCGCTGTCCAGGGTACTCTCAAAACTCTCCTCCAACACCACATCTCAAAGGCGTCTATTTTTCTGCGCTCCGCTTTCCTAATGGTCCAGCTCTCACAACCATACATTGCCACAGGGAATACCATTGCCCTGACTATGCGAATCTTTGTTTGCAATTTAATGTCTCTACTTTTCACTATGTTCCCCAGGTTTCTCATCGCTTGCCTCCTGAGAATCAGTCGCCTTTTTATTTCATGGCTGCAATCACCATCTGCAGTGAGCTCTGATCCTAGGAAAGTAAAATCTGTCACTGCTTCTACTTCTTCCCCATCTATTTTCCAGGGACTGATAGGGCCTGTTGCCATGATCTTGGTTTTCTTGATATTTAGTCTCAAGCCAGCTTTTTCACTTTCTTCTTTCAACCTAATCAGGAGCTTCTTTAGGTCCTCCTCACTTTCTGCCATGAGGGTGGTATCATCTGCATATCTCAAGTTGTTGATGTTTCTCCCAGCAATTTTGATCCCAAATTGTGATTCCTCCATCCCTGCATTGCGCATTATGTGTTCTGTGTATAAGTTGAATAAGCAGGGTGACAAAATGCAGCCTTGTCTTACTCCTTTTCCTATTCCAAACCACTCCGTCATTCCATTTTCTGTCCTAACTGTTGCCTGTTGATTCATGTACAGATTTCTCATGAGGCCTATAAGGTGTTCCGGAATTCCCATCTCTTTAATTACTTGCCATATCATGCAGCGGGATCCAGAAAAGATTAGGAAGCTGCCTCATATTGAGTCAAGCCACTGGATGTCGTAGTCCACTCTGATCAACTCTAGCCTAGGTTTTCAGATACTGTACTGTGATCCCATTGACCACATCGGAAGCATCTATAATCAAAACCACTTTCATTTATTGAAAATCATCACAATTATGCAACTATATACAATTTTGGGTGAAGCGATCCATAGTCACCGAGGGCACTGGAAAGCCAACACAGTAATCTATTTACAATATAAGATGACATAATAAAGTTCACCAGTGCCTCAAGGGTAGGGGGGTCTTGGCTTCAGACATATACAAAAAACTTTTCTTCGTTTTGTCTTGTTTTCAGTCGGGAAGACATCAAAGGTGCCTAAGAAGGCCAGGCAACAATTTACGCATTTCCACTGAACTAATAAACAGAAGAAAGGATGGAGCTGCGCATCTTTGTTCCATTGCTTTAGGAGACTACGAATCGTTGCTTGAAGCCACCATCACCGCTGGCCTCAGCCAGTTATTAAAAAATATCCAATGCAAATCAATAGGGTGTGATGGGAAATTTAAATGGTGGCTAGGGATAGTCGTGTGGTAGCATTTGGAACACAATTTCCAGCCAAAATTCGGTCATCCCAAAATGAAGGAACAATGAAACACTGAGAACTCCCCACAGATGTCCCTTTCCCTTGTTTCCTTAATCCCAAATTTAACAACTTATCTCGAATAATGCACAGCATATCAAAGCAAAGTTGGAAGAACTACTTTGGGGTTACGGGTCATGTTGCATTCTTAGATTTCAACATTTCCAAGCTATGGATCCTAACCAGTATCTGGCCGGGTTATCTTGCCACGGTAGTAGAGTAGATCATAGTGCCAGCAACTTGACACTAATTGTCAGGTGGTGGTTAACTAGCCTGATAACCCTGAGGACTAACGACCTTGGGTGGTGAAGTCCACAAGGAAGGGCGATGGTCCCCAAGTGGATTAAATCCTACTTGAATCCGTCTTGATGGAGGGCAGCAGCTTCATCAATCCTGGACTGGAGCTGTGGAGGACTTTGTGTGCCAAAAGGGCTCAGGACTAGAAAGTGACTTGCGGAGCTGGATCAGTGGTACTATGGGTGTCACTCTGTGATGCTGAAGGCAAATGGAAGGCCACTGCAATATATTATCAGGAAATCTTCATGGCTGGTTGCCATGATGATTGCCAATATTCAGAATTGGATATGGCACAAGGAGGAGGAGGAGGAGGATCCTAACCACCGCAAAATCTTTCCCTGGGTATTGCTCTTTCAACCCACAATGAAATTCTTTGGGATAGGGATTCATCCCTCGTCCCATCCTGGGATGAGGGGGCTTCGTTCAGTCATTATTGCATGCCAATCTGGAACAAGGGTTCTCAACCTTTTCAAGCCAGGGGCTGGGTCACACTCTCCCAGTCAGCTTTGGGGGCCGGACGGCCATTTTGCCATGCCTGCACGATGGGGGAAAGGATATAAAATAGCTTCAAAGGGGTGGCCATTTTGTTTCTCAAATACACTTGGAGGGGGGCACATGAAATGGGAGATCTGGCCTTAGGTTGGGAACCCCTGGTCTAGAATATTTGCAATGTTGGCCCTGTTCAGACATTACTGAAGCTGGCGTGGTGGGTGTGCTTAGAGGAGAGCATCTAGACTCATCCTCTTCCCATTTTCCCTTTCTTTGCACTTTCAGCACCAAGTCTAAAGAGAAGAACTTTGTGCTTCACACATGGACTCTCCATGTAAGCAAGAACCTGGATTCTCCAGGGCATCTGCTGACATGCAAAGCTTACAAGAGAGCAGAAACCTGTTCTCTTCAGTCTCATCAATGCTTGTGTGGGGGGATGATAATGATGGAGTGGGTAGGGCTGGACGTTCCCTTCTAATGTATGTCCAGAGCATCAGATTCAGGGACACCTAAGTAGGGTCTTCAAGAACTCAAACAAGGCTGCTATCTACAAGCTTTGGCAATACAGTTCACTGTAAGACCTTCCAGTTCCCATTACAAATCTCAAGTTCCCCTTTTTGAATCCCTTTTAAAAATATATATTCAAGTACCCTCGTTTTAACTTAAGTTCTTTTTGCTGTACTATGCTGGTCTTGGACCATAATAAAGATTGTTGGATTGATATTCATGATACAAAACACACTCACTCACACACACACACACACACAAATGCTGTTCTTCTGGCATTTGTGCTCCCGTTTCCAAACTCCTAAACAAAGGGGGAAGCAAGGGGGAAATGGCAAGTGGAATAATTTGTGCAGGCTATTTCAGATGGAGCCCACCGTCCTTATGAGCTTGTGCCACACAACTCCAGCAAGCAGACAAAAAACAAAGAGAATTTGGACAACACCAGTTCAGAAGTGAAGGCTCAAAACAAATCTACAGGTGATTAAAAAAAACAGTTGTAAAGATTAGTTTCTTGGCTCAGAAGAAGTATTGACTAGATCTGCAGAAGGCAGCTTAGCACAAGTCTAAACACTTTGGTCAATTTTCAGATTTTGCATCTTCACTTAGGAAGCAAGATCTGGCAGAATTCAATACTTTCACTGCAGCTTTCTAGATTTCCTACTTCCCAGAACATTTGATCTGGGCATGAACTGCAGCAACCGCAGCTCCAATAACAAACCACGTGTCAGTTAGGCGGTCCAAAGTCCCCTAAAGAGCAGGGACGAAAGTCGTGCTCAGATCAGCAGGTGATGGTCCAGGAGCACCATTCTTACAACAGCCAGGCACTGGCAACTACACAAAATTGGCAAGGAATTCTCTGGTCTGTTTCCATAACACAAGGACAGTCCAAAGTACATTGTCCCAATGTGGATATGTTTTCTTCTTTTGAAATATCTCTTGTTTCCTGGGATTTTCCCCCCTCTCATTTCCCCACCTCTTTTCTTCTAAAGCAGCATCTCATGGATGTAAGAAAAGGAGGCTGGAGGCGCCATGGCTCAATGGAATACTTCCTGGAGCTTCAGTGCTGCGTCACCACCCCAACAGCATGGGGATAAGCCTGGAGATAGAAAACAACCAAGTGTTTACCGTCTGTTCAGCCAGACTATGTTGCTACATTTCACACCAAAGTTGAGTCCACCAAAGTTGAGTCCACCATAGTCCATGCCACTTATATATTTGCTGGTCCTAAATACTCTTCATTGTTTTTGCTAGAATAGGATTGCGCCCCTCTAGTATCAGCACTTTACCTTCATGACCTGGATGATCCATCCATGGAAGTCATTGACCTTAGTGTAAACACCTGGCTTATTGGCCAGGGCACAGCCAGTGCCCCAACTCACAATCCCACAGAGCCGCCACCGTGAAGTCCGTGAGATGGTATCCTCGCACACAAAGGGGCCACCACTGTCACCCTGCCGTGTAAAAAAAAAAAGGAGAAGGTTACAGCCTATATTCATCCCGTTCTCTCTGCCAGATAAGCCACACGTTTGTGTTATAAGCAAAAGTTGGAAGTCATAAGTGACACAGTTGTGGCAACAAATTAAATATATAAATAATAAATGCTTAGGAAAGTCACATTTCAAAAGTAACAAAGGTAGTAGAGGATAGCAAACATGCCACAAGCAGAATCATTTTTTGACAATACAGTGGAACCTTGGTTTAACGTAATTAATGTAATTAATGCAAAAATCACTTTAACCGGATTTCCCATTACATTGAATGCAATTTCCAATAGGAATGCATTGAAAACCAAAATAATTAACCAAGATGCAGTTTCCCCTAGGAATGCATTGAAAACCAATTAATCTGATCTGGAGGAAAATTCTGTAAACCGAGCCATTGTTTTCTATGGATTTCCTTTTGTTATGTGATTTTTATGTTAACCCAGCCATTTGTTAATCGGAGTTTACTCTTTGGTAGTTCAACAAATAATAATAGCGAATTGCTTTTCAAACTCTATAACAATTACTTTTTAAAATAACTTTCTGCATTATAATAGCAATTAAGACCCAAGTCCAATGGCTACCTCCAACTAGAGTAGACACTTCAAATCAATTGATGAATGGTTAACAATTTAGTAAATCCCATTGTTTTGTCTGCTCTTCTCTAGTTGGGACAAATAATTTGATTAATTGGTTGGTTGGTTGGTTGGCTGGTTCCCAAGAATTTGCATTAGAGAATACCCAAACTAGGAACAGTAGCTTGGTCTTGAATGAGCAATTAAAAGTCAGTGGTTTTACAAAACACCTGAGCCTTCTAAAATTGGTTTCTTGGTTTAGATTGGCACCACTACTTGCGTTTTTAAATTCTTCTCACAGATTCAAAGCAACGGATTAATTACTGGGTTTTGACATGGTGGGGACTAACATTTCTAAATAATAATAATAATAATTTCAAAAATTGCCCCTGTACAATTGCCTACCGGTACTGAAAACAGTCCACTGGCAAGCACGACCTACCTGACAGGCATCTATGCCACCAGCAGCAAAACCAGCACAAAACATCCGGGCCTTGATCTGACTGCCATAGTATTCAGGGCTGTTGCAGATGCTGGTGCTGATGATGGGCACTGTGGCCTCTTGGAGCATATCTGACGGATAACCTGGCATCATAAGATAAGAAACAATAACAGATTCCTTGTTCACTGGGCCCAGTACTGCAGAGGAAGGACACAGCACCACAGGGAGGATAAAGGTCAACATTGTTAAAATAGTAACAGATTATTTATCACTCAGGGCCAGTATTGGAGAAGACAGGCTGGAGTCCACCAGTAGATCACTAGGGCAGGGATTCTCAACCTGCAGCCTGTGGGCCGGATGCAGCAAATGGCACCATTTCATGTCGCCGCCCACTGCCTCCACCACAGCAGGTAGTGCCATGTGGTGAAGGAAGGGTAAAATGGCTGTCCAGCCCCTAAGCTGTCTGAGAGAGCATGACCCGGCTTTAAAAGGTAGATAAATCCTGCACTAGGGGATTTGCAACAGAGCAATAAGATCTGTTGGCACCAAGATGAGCAGCAAAGTGCCTAATCAAACGTCAACATTTTCCATGGACATGCCAACCACTGGGCAAAAGGGAAGGCTTAGAGTGAGATCACCAGACAATATCTATTACCCCTTGTAGCTGAGCAGTGATTGCAAAACACACAACCCCCCCCCCTCCGTCTCATCTTGTTAGAGCTGTTGCCACGTAGTCCCTGTGAGAAGATAGGAAAAAGTACAGTGGTGCCTCGCTTAAAGAGCATAATGCGTTCCACGGGATTGCTCTTTAAGCGAGTTTGCTCTTTAAGTGAAACACCATTGTAAGTGACCAATTGTGTGGGGATTGCGAACCCCAGTTTATTTGTTAAGTGAGTTTTTGGTTGGTTTTATTTGTTAAGCGAAGCGAACATTCAGAGAAAATGCTGCTCTTTAAGCGAGTTACTCTTTAAGCGAGGCGCTCTTTATGCGAGGTTTGACTGTACTTACCATAGTACTGAGTATTGCCCCAACCAGTCACTGTACAGAGCTTGCCATCCACCAGGGGCTGACCAAGGGCTGGTAGACAGATGGGCTGGATATATTCTGGGGAAAGGGAATACATTGTCAGGGAAGCTAGTCTTTGTGCCCTGCTACCTGCTCTATGACACCCACGCGTGCTGTAGTGGACAGAGTGATGGACTAGGACTCAGGAGTCCTGGGTTCAAACCCCCACTCAGCCATGGAAGCTTCCCAGATGGTAAAAATACTCTTTAAATATATCACTTACCCAGAAATCCCTATTATGGTCACTGTAAGTCAGTTTCAACCAAACAGCATATAACAAACTATCCTCACCATTGAAGGAAAGAGGGTTTGCCAAATGCATCAGGGCAATGTCGTTGCTGTTCTCTTCGCTGTTGGGATCCTTGAAGGGCAGGTACCCACTGTGGTAGATGATGCTTATCACTCCCACCTGCACGCCTTTAGTGGAAGACTGGGAAACAGCCCCTGCAAACACTCGCCACCGGCTCACGGCTCGGTTCCTCCTGCAGAGAGGTGGGTGGACCCGGAAAGAGAAAGAAGCACAGGAGCTTACACAAGAGGGTGGGAAACCTTTCCAGAGGCTCTAAAGCAGGGGTTCCCAAATTAAGGTCCATGGGCCGAATGCGGCCCATGGCACCATTTTATGTGGGGGGCCCATAACTCCAAGGGCTTTTGAGAAATAAAATTACTGCCCCTTTGAAGCTGTTGGGACAAAATGGCCACTCCCATAATGCAAGCAGGGCGAAAATAGCCATCCGGCCCTCGAAGCTGACTGAGAAAGCTCTGAACTAAAAATGTCCACAGTTCTTAAGGTCATGATTGTAGAGAATCACTGAGTTGGAAGCGGGCCTTTTTGGCCATTGTTTCTGACTCCCTGCTCAATGGAGGAATCCAAATCAAATCAGATACAGCAGATGGTGGCCAAATTCTCTCTCAAATGCTTCCAGGGTCAGAGAGCTCACCACCTCTCCTGGCAGTTGGTTCCGTTGTTGTACTAGTCTAATCATTGAGAAGCTTTTCGTAATATTCAAGACGGCTTCCTGTAGTTTCAGTCCTGCACTCTGGGGTGACCAAGAACAGATCCCTCCCTTCCTCTTTATGACCAACTTTCAGGTAGTTGAAGAGTGCGATCATCATATCCCCTCTCAGTCTCCTTTTCTCAAGACTAAACATGCCCTTCATCTGGGAGCAGAAGTCCAAAACATCTGAAGAGACGATGCCTGTTTTACATTATCATTGCCATGACTAACAACTAACTGTAATAAAGAGGAAAAGGAGGCAACTAGACATCTCCTGACAGCTACTATGTTAGGTAAAGGTAAAGGTTTTCCTTGCTTGAAAGCCAGGAATTCTGAGTCAGTTCTATATAGATTTCCCATCATGTTGGCAAGAACCCTAAAATGTCAACCCAAATCCTAAGACTAGGTGTCCCTGCAAAAGTGGAGATAATAGCCTAATATCCATGCTAAGACTTACTCTGGGAAGCAGTGCGCAGCTGTGATAACCCATTCGTTTGAGATGATGGAGCCGCCACATAGGTGTGTCCCTTCATAGCGCAGGCTGACTTGCCATGGCCATTTACCCAAACTGGCATCTTGGCCCCCTACAATACGGTCCATAGATAACTTCCGGCGTCCACAGTCTGCAAAGGTCAAAGCAGGGGTTAGTTCTGCAAGATGCACATCTGGGCCAAAAACATCTCAGGCATTGGGCTGACATTGTTCAAGTGGCACATTACATGATCAGTACATTGCTTTAAAATGGAAGCATGGGAGTCCCATGGGACATCATAGACTACTGAAATACTGTAAATGAGTCTACTAGATGTTGACCTTAATTCAGAGGTTCTCATCTTTTGATTGTGTAGGTCGGTGTTTCCCAACCTTTGGTTTTTGGACTTCAATTTCCCAAAGCACTCATCGGCAAATGTACCGATGTAGGTTTCTGGGAATTGAAATCCCTCAATGGAGCATGGGCCCCACATTGAGAACCACTCATCTAAGTATTCTGAATCACAAAGGTCCAGCCAGTGTGGTCAATCATCAGAGGTTGTGGAAATTGAAGATCTGGTGAGTCAAAAAGTAAGAATCACTGTTCTACTTTACTGAGTTCTTCTACTCAAAGGTGTTGTTTACATGGACGGAAGTCTGATCCTAGTACAATTTAAAGCTAACAAGCTGTAAAAAAGAGGAGCAAATGTTTTGAAATTGCCATCAGCTTTAGGTACATGACAGGTTACATGATAATATTCAACTATGGTGGAATGGACTGTGTTTCTATTTATCTTGAAGTCAACAGTTTCACATTTGCATCTGTACCTACAAGTTTACATATACAGATATGAGACAAGTTTGCATCTTGTAGAGAGAAAGATTTCCCTTTTCACTGATGAATAAGAAGCCATCTTAGATGTAGATCGCTAGAGCACTATGAATGATAAGTCCATTGGAGGGACTCATTAAAGGATATAATGCCATGGGACCCTTCAAACCAAAAACCTCACTTCCATGTGTATGAGGAACATGTACACAGACAGATAGATAGGACTGGGATCTCCATACCTTGGCAAAGTGCTGTTAGGAATTGGCCTGTTGGACATTCACTGTCAGAGAAAGAAAGAAGAAAAGTATTGGTTGTGGCAAGAAAGGACAAAGAACCATAATCCAGGTATATACTGTATATTCCAGTGTCTCCCTGATCAAGCTTTCTACTGGAAGCTAAAGCTCAGATTCCTCGTTTGTTTACTTATTTATATGTCTTATTTACTCATGACAATTGTCTACCACTTGTTTTTCATTATGGAATCCAAGAGGGTGTTGTAGGCCATTGGTTGGGAACCTCTGTACTAGACCTTATGACTACACACAGATAAACCTAGTTATGGGTGGGCAACTTCTGCTTAAGACTGCAACCCTAACTGACAAAGATAGTGAAGCCAATTAAAATTGTGTTGAATCCAGCATAGAAATACTGAAAATTGTTTTGAACTACCCTGGCTATAGCCTAATTTTGAGCTGGCATTATGTCTACATCCATGGTATAGAGGAAGTTTGAACTTGGACCATCTTAATCTTGGACCTGTCAATTCAGTCTCCCTTCTGGCTCTTCTGTGAGCAGATCTTAAGCAAAGAAACTGTTGTGTCGGCAGATCACTACAATAGCAGATCTCTGAAATCAGCTAGCAGATGGGGGCATTTCCACTAGCCAAAAGGGATCTCTGTCAACACGCAAGACCTGCACCTGTTGTCACTTTTTTTTTAGTTGTAGCAGGACCATAAAACTGATCCAGCATAGGATTCAAAACAGTTCTAAATAGTCCCTCAACTTCTTTGTGCAGGTAGCAGGAGAACGATGAACACATTTAATGCATTCACAAATATTTTAGTAATGTCACAAGAATACTTAAGGATCCAATACTAGGAAAGGCTTAAGGTCACCATTCCAACCAGAGACCCCCATAACATGTTGAACTAAAGTTTCCATCATCTACCATTAGTTCCGACGACTGGAGATGATGGAGATTTTAGTACAACAGCAGCTGACAGAAACCCAGCTCTTCTTGGGGTTGGGGGGAGCTAACTTAGGGATGGAGTGAAAGGAGACCACTGGAAAGAGGTTCAGCCCATCTTGTACCTTACCACACAACAAGGGCCTGAGTCAGCCTTCGAGCAAAATGTAACCGAGACTCGTCCACGCAGAAATAGCCTGATGTCCCATTGGCCCCTGTTTTCCCAGCAGAAAGAACTGAGTGGGAAAGAGACCTGGAGCGGGGTCAAGCCAAGAGAGAATTTAAACACTCTTAGTGTGGTGTGACTGAATTGCATCATTATAGCAAGATGGAGTCAAGTGGGATTTAATCCTCTTGGGGACCATCACCCTTCCCTGTGGACTTCGCCAACGCTGCTAGTCCTCAGGGTTTCGGACATCAATTCCCAAAAGCCTAAATCAATTCCCCCCAAAAGCACTGATCAGCCAATGTACTGACTTAGACTTCTGGGAACTGAGGTCCCTCTATGGGCTCCATGTTGGGAACCACCGGTCTAGATCCAAGAATCGGTGTTTCCCAAACTTTGGTTTTTGGACTTCAATACCCAGAAGCCTAAGTCAATTCCCCAAAGCACTGGTCAGCTAATGTATTGACTTAGGCTTCTGGGAATTGAAGTCCAGTGGCGGGGCACAGGCCCCATGTTGGGAACCACTGCTCTAAAGCAAATGGACATCTCGTTGTTTTTATGGTCAAACAATCCAATAGAGGTGAAAACGTTTTCTTCTCCAGACTACAGGACCAGGATAATTCAGCCAGTGGCCATGCTGGTTGAGATATTCATGGGACTATAGTCCAAAAACTCAAAAGTTTCACATTCCTGCAACTGGCTTCCATAACCTCTTTGTGAATCCACCTTCTTTATGTCCTCTCTTCCACACGTATGTGGACGATACACCCCGCTGCTTCACCACCACCCTTTGCTGATTCTTCTTATCCAAATCTCCCTCCCCACAAAGACATTTCTTTGGGTGTACCCGACAAATCCCATCTCTTCGCAACCAAGGGCTGCCACCTCAGCATCAGAGGGGGAAGAGCAGAGGAGTCGCCACTTCCTTTCATTTTCATCGTAGACAGTGAGGCTCTGGTCCCCCTGGTTCACCTGAACTGGAGAGACCAAACAAAGCCATGAGCACTGGCAAGATCCATACATCTCCCACCTCACCTTTTCCGCAGCCCTCATTGGCCTGAGGGTCAAACTAGATAACACAGTGAACTTGTTGTTAGAAGCAAGCATTCTTGACGAGTTAAAAGGCATCTGACTGCCCTAGAAGCAACTTTTCCCACCCCTGGCAGCTTGCTTTGTTTTGTGATTGATTACTTGGTAGTAAACATGGACTTGAGTGAGAAATACAGTTGCTCATAGACATAGCTCAAAGAGAATACTTTCCTGGAACTCTAAAGCAGGGCTTCTCAATCCAGCACACAGCAACATTTCCTATAGCCTCTCTGCCCCTCCAAATGCATTTCAGAAACAAAATGGCTATCCCCTTTTGAAGCTGTTGGGACAATACCGTGCAGGCAGGGCAAAATGTCTGTCCGGCCCTAGAAGCTGACTAAGAGAGCATGACCCAGCCCAGGGTTTAAAAGGCTGGGAATCAATGATGTGGAGGACCCTGGATATTGGAAAGTTACATTTTAAAAGGGAGGTGTGTTATTTTCCCCTTCGTGATAGTCAAGTTACAATTATCATCACTCTTGCCTTGCCTGCACAATTAATTTGCTGTTTCTCCAATTGCAACTACATTGTATTGACCTTCCCAAGAAGGTGGAAATAGAGAGGGAAACAAAGTCTCTTTTGTTTCCTCCAGTGGCCTATTCTTAAACTGCAAAATACAGGTAATTTTTCAAAAATTCCAAAGGCAAACTCAAAGAATACTTCCCTTGTCACTTAGGAGTGATAAGAGACTGGTATAAAACTTTAAATATTTGAGCCAAAAATGCCTCCAAAGTGTTTTGAAAGGTCCTTGAAAAGTTACTTTGAAGTTATTACTCTGTACATAAATTAATGTTTCACCTGTTACATTAGAAATGACTTGGTAACTACTAGTTAGGTTACTTGTTACCAAAGAGCAGCTTGTTATAGGGAAAGACATACTTTGTTACTCCCAAACTGTGCTAAGGATATGCCCTTTGTACACCCAGCTTGACCCGCAGTCTATACTCGTTCATGGCAATATCTCCCTGCACTTTGAAGCTGCTGTGTCCCAGTCTAGTTATAAATACTACAGCAGGGCTTCTCAACCTTATAAAGTCAGGGGCTGGGTCATGCTCCCTCAGACAGTTGGTGGACCTGACTGGTGGTCCAGCCAACGCCAGGGGAATCAGCCCATCGCCCATGGGCCAAATCCAGCCTGTGGCACCAAATCAACTGGCCTGTGCCCTCACTCCAGCCGTCGCCGCCAGAATCAGCCACAGAGTCATTTACGGCTGTTGTAAATGCAATTTCCAACAGCCGTAAATGAGTCCGCAGCTATTGTAAATGCATTTACAGCAGCCATAAATGAGTCCATTGGTGATTCAGGTGGCACGGCAGCTTGAGTGAGGGCACAGGGTGGTTGATTTGGTGCCATGGGATGGCTCTGGCCTGTGGGCCATAGGTTGAAAACCCCTGCATTACAGCATGTAAGATCAGAAGAACAATCCTGGCAGAACCTTCAGCCAAATAAACTACTAGAGCCACAGCATAGGCTAAGTAATAGCAGTAATACTATTGATCTATTTACTAATTTTACTACTCCTTAACTCTGAGCAGAAATGCTCCCATTAAGCACCCTCATTTCAACTTTTTTCCTCTTGATATATTTTAAGTACCCCCCATTTTAACTTCTGTTGCCTTTGCTGTTCAATCTGGTCTTGGACCGTAATGAAGATTTGTCTACCAAAAAGGGTCTTAGGCTTGTTTCTCCTGTGTACTCCTATGATCCCACTTACAACAGAGCCAGGAGTTGCTCCTGCATGATTCCTGTTCATGTATCCACAATCAACTGGTAGCTGCAAATTTGTGCAATGCAAATAGGCATTTTAACCGGTTGTTCTGGTCGATGTTTTTACACACTTTCTGGTTATGGGCTTTCAATCTTATAACCCATTCTATCTGAACATTACGGACTGCGGCTGCCCCACTGCCCATATCTGCTCCCTGAGGCAGTTGCTTCACTCTGTTTAATCATTAAATTGTTAATTGTTTGATGTCAGGGTCATCCCAGGCCCTCCCAAAACCACTTACCCACATATAGGTTTTCCCCTTCATCGCCAAACACAGACGCCACTGCAATGGAGCAGAGACACAAGAGGGATGTTAGGATATTGCTCAGTTTAGGATATTGACAGATATCCCAAATGGAAGAGCCAGCTTGAACGAGACCTTCATGCCAGCATCATCGCCACAGGCATGAACCACAGCAGCTCCCTGTTGTCTTTAGGTTTCACAGTTTGTTACTAGCTACTTCACATCCAAACCATTTGCAAATGGTCCTTTTCCAAAGTGTTCACGAGTCTCTCCTCATAGGCCTTGTTTTCCAGTCCTTTTTTCCCTTCTCTGTACGTGGCCTAGTTTGTTTGCATCTTTCTCAAAGTGTTGTGGCCAGAATTAGGCACAGTACTCTGGTTGTGGTCTAACTAGTGCAGAATAGGGGGGGGGGGGGGGACTAGTACCTCGTGGGTTTTGGTGACTATGCTTCTGTTAAAAGACACTGGAAGCAACTATTATAGTCCTCCCATGCAGAAAGATGTGGCCACAGCAGGGGCGTAGCTACCACCGTATCTGCCGTATCAATTATACGGGGGCCACGGGCCACGGGGGCCCCCAATGTGTGTAAGCAAAAATTAATAAAAACTTCCCAATTTTTTTTATTTCACAAATGACAAAAGTAAAAAAAAAAGCAATTTCTTTTTTTCCCGCGTAAAGCGTGCGTTCAAAAGTTGGCCACACCCTTCATCGGTTATCGCGGGCTGCGGGATTTCCCCGTTTAAGTCATTTACTTCAATGGGGGAATCCCACAATAATCGATGTACATACGATACGATGATACGATGATAAACCACGGACGGAGAGCAGTGTTTATTGACGCGTTTTTAATTTGAATTGTTTGTAAAAAAAATTGGAAAAGGTGACAGATAGATAATGATGATGAATAAATATTTCTTTTAATTTTATGCATTTTTTTTTCTTTTGTGAGAAATCTTTACCCTTCCTAAGGGCCCCCAAACAAATTTTTATACGGGGCCCCACCAAGGCACGCTACGCTTCTGGGCCACAGCTTCCATTTACAGAACTCAGAAGAGACGAAGGAGTAAGAGGAAGGCTGTATCCCATAGTTGAGAACCATGATTGAACAGCCATGATTGAATTCTCACCTAAAGCCCAGATCCCAGCTCCAATACCAGCAAGAAGTAGAAATCCACTGGCAATCACAATGACTACTTTCAACATCCAGATGCAAGATTTAAGGCCTCCTGAAAGACACAGAGAGTCACTTAGACACAGACATGAATGGTAACTCATTCAGAGGAGTATGGCTGGAGAAAAAGTACAGTTTATGCCCTGACAAACAAGTCTGTCCAGGTTATCCTGCTATGGTGATAAGAGTAGACCATACTGCCAGTGACTCAATGCCGATTGTCAGGTAGCAGTTGACTAACCTGACAACCTTGAGAACTAACAGCCTTGGTGAAGTCCTCAATGAAGTGTGATGGTCCCCAAGTGGATTAAATCAAGCTTGAATCCATCTTGATGGAGGGCACCAGCTTCATCAATACTAGCCTGGGACCAATGGGAACATTGTGTACCAAAGGGCTCAGGACCAGAAAGTGACTTGTGGAACTGGACCAGTGGTAGACAGGGATCATGCTACAATGTGGAAGGCAGATGAAAAGCCACTGCATTATATTCTCAGGACAGTCTTCATGACTGATCGCCATGATGATCGCCAATTTTTGGAATTGGATGTGACACAAGAAGAAGAAACAAACCTAGGTGACCCAGAAGCTCTTCCTATTTACTGATCATTTTTGTAGTCCAGCAAAGAGATTCCTACATTTTAGCTTTAGTCAAAGACTGGTTTTCCTGGAGCTGGTAAGAATTGAACCTCCGGCTTCCTGAATGTGAAGCTATGACCCGTTTTGAGCTCCATCGTGGAAGAAAGGTGGGCTGATAAGGGAAGAGTGGGATGATGTGGTGACCAGGCTTCATTTCATGTGGCCCACCACCACCTCCACCACACCCGGAAGTGCCATGTGGTGGAGGAAGGGCAAAATGGCCATCCGCCCCCCAGAGCTGACTGAGGGAGCGTGACCCGGCCCTCGGTTTTAAAAGGTTGACAACTCCTGATGTAGAAACTGGCTGGAGAATTCAGTGGTTTAGGTATCTCACAATGCATCCAGATGTTGGGAGTTTGATTCTCTCTTGTGCCTCTCTCAAGAGAGAGAGAGAGCCACTTTGTGCAGCCTTGGGCAAGCTCCACAATCCCAGGGAACACCCAGAAGAAGGGAATGATGCTATTCAGTAGTGTTGCGTGGGGCCCCCCAGTGGGGCAGCCTGCCTCGGGTGGCACTTTTTGGGCATATGGGTGTTTTTGGACTACAATTCCCAGAAGCCCTAGTCGGAGCGGGTGCCAGCATCCTAGGCCCCGTGTAGGGAGTGGCAAATTTGGCTTACATTCCGGGCAGCTGAATCCCACCCTACTGATGCCATTTTTGCACATTCTCTACCTAGGAGACCCTGGAAAGGAAAGGGTTGTCTTAAATCAGAATCAACACAATTAATATTAGGAACATTGGGGTGATGAGCTGGTTTGCTTTAGCGCTAACGCTGTGTGGTTGCTCAGATAAGAACCAAATTGCAGCACAAATTCCCATGTAACTGAACAGCTATTTAAATCTAGAATGCTTTTTAAGAGCAATCTGATATTGTCTGCTAGCAGGACATGCACCCAGCCTTACTCACCCTGTGGAATTTGCCCACTTGTGACAAAAAACAGCATGCAGGAGAGAGGAGGCACTTAATGTTACTGCCATTCCTAGGCCAGCACAAAGCAGCAAGAAATGTTAATGTTTAAGACCTGCAATAGCTGGATAGAAGAGAATGGAGGGGATCACCATGTCATTAGAAGAAGAAGAGATGGGATGTTCCAGAGCCTTTAACAAGTCCAACTCACCCTCTTTTTCAGCCATTTCAGAAATAGTTAATCATCAAACCAAATGCACCGTCTCTTCGGAAATCCTGCACCTCCAGGCCAGGAGACTTTGGAGGGAAGTCAAATCCTGGAAACTGTACAAAGGAGAAATGTAACTGTTTTGAATTCTCAAACTATCTAGTACAGTGGTGGCAAAGCTTGGCACTCCAAGCATTCTTGAACTTCAATTGCCAGAAGCCCTGATCAGCAGGAGTCCTGGGTTGGGCTTTTGGGAATTGAAGTCCAAGAGCAGCTGGAGTGCTAAGGTTCGCCACCACTGATCTAGTATAACCCAGAGAGTGACATGACTAGACATTTCCCAGGGTCCTCCCCAGAGCAGCAGAAGACCCAACACCTTAAGAATGATAGCATCCCTTGTTAGCACGAGAGCAGATGAAGTCTTAGGAAATTGTCAGGGAAGAAATGGATGTTGTAGGCAGTCCATCATTACAAGAGGGAATTCCTTAAGTGCTCAAAGCATCTGAGCACACAGCAGAAGCTGTTCTCACCTCAAATAATTAGGAACATAGAGAATGTCCAGACTGATCTCCTGGAGCATCCGGAAAAGCATCAGAGCATTCTTTCAGTCTGTGAATGATCAGGCAAAGTGGGGAGGGGGGAAATATATGTTTTAGATATCGTTGAACGCTTCCCCTGATTGTCCACAAACAATCAGGGAAGTGAAATAATTTTCTTTTCTACATTTTTGAGTTTATTGCTAAAGCAGTGCATCAGTCCATTTAAGTAACAAAAAAATTATTTTTATGTGTATTTATTGCTGAGCCAAACTGCCACAGAGAGAAACTGACACACATGCTCAAAGAATTTTGTAATTAAAGGAATGATGCATCACTTTAACTATAATTTTAAAAAAATTAAAATTCATTTCCCTGATCATTTGTGGATATTCAGGGGAAGTGTTTAATTTCTGATACAGTATGCTGAAGCTGCTCATTGACATCCTCACGTTTAGAGCCAGATACACATTGGGATATCCAGACAGCCAAGATATGTATTTAGTCCACCAAAACATTTAAAACAGCACCTAAGAGGCTACAGTGGAGATGGGGTCCTTCTGAGACTTTTCTCTGTAATTTGAGTAGCGGACAGGAATTTACCAAAATAGTTGTTTTGTTTTATTGTCATTCCTGATCAAATGAAATTGCTCTTCTACACTCATGCTCTACACTCCTGGTTCCTGTTAGACATCTGATTGGCCACTAAGGGCCAGAATGCTGGATTAGATAGGACTTCTATCTACCCAGGGTTCCTCTTAAAGTTCTTTAGGAACAAGTTCCCAAACTATTCCTCCTCCACAACCCACTCCCTTAGCTCAATCTGATGAATCATGTTTCAAACAAGGACATCAAACGTCAAAGGTGAGTTCAGTTTGCCAGGAACCAGCTGCAAGAACAATGGACTGCTTTCTGTGTCTTCTCCCCTAAAATTGCCTTGTTAGAATTAAAAGCAGAGGCCAAGAGGGAGGGTACCTACAATTCAGAAAAGGAGAACAGCCTAAGACTATACTTAGCAGAATCGATTCTGTAGTAAACCCTTCCCAAAGAAGCTTGTCTACACAGAAATATAACCAGCTGTTTGGGGAAGTTTGGTCTGATCATGTGCACACATTGACATGGAAACCCCATCAGGGGCTCAACTTAATGGTCCCCACTGTATTTAATCCTTTCCCCCAACATCTGTGCATGCTAAGGAGGAGATAAAATATAGTAGGAACACATTAGAGCTGGGCGTTTCCCAAACTATAAACCAATGGAACACTGGTGGATTTCAAGTCACAGAAGCCTAAGTCAGTACATTGGCTGATCAGTGCTTTGGGGGATTGACTTAGGCTTCTGGGAATTGAATTCCCAAAACCAAAGTTTGGAAAACACTAGGAGATCAACAGAAATGCAGCTTTTACCTCCATCACCCTCCCTCTACTGATGGGACTCAGTGACTGGATGGGGTAGAAGCTAAATAACCACTTTGCAGCTGATAGGGGAAGTCCTTCACTCATAAGCTGCAAAGAGACCATTTCCCCCTTCTTTGCATGTGACAGAGGAAGTGGTGCCACCATCAACTGCAAAGTGCAGTTGCCCTGGACCAGGTTCATGATCAGCGATGGTGTGGAGAAGAAGACCTCTTTGCATCTAGCATGGATTCCTTTCCAAATCAGCTGCTACAGGGAAGATGAAGCTACTGCAGCCTCATTGGAGAGGCAAATGGGTTTGGGATAAATGGATTTTTAAAAGCCACGCTACACCAATTCTACACGTGTTTTGCAGACACATTTCTATGCTGTGTTCTGTATACAGAGACACTGGAGAAGGGAGATTCAAGTCAAATGCAATATACAAGAGGCCAGATTTTAAGGCAGGACAACTGGGGATCCATTGAATGGAATAAACAAGAGGGATCCAGATTTACCAGATTTTTGTAATGTCCATTACAGTATCATCTAAAAAGCCCTCTGCCCATAAAAGAACTAGCCATGATCTAATTGGATGATTACCCGCCCCACACAGTGCCTGCTTCTGGTCATCTTCTTCTCCAAGGCTCTCTTCCATCTGAGTCATCCTGACCACCAAAAGTCTGCATGGGACGGAGAAGGACTCCCAACCCTGCCAGGCAGCTACTGAGGGTGTAAAGAAGCTGGACAAGGAAGGATTGACTCTGGCTATTAAAACAGTCACCTGGATCCTACTGATTATGTTAGAAGTCTGGTTTTAAAAAAACCTAATACACCACTGGATGGAAAGCCTAGAGTTCAACTATTCTACATCACCTAGGCCAAGGAGTAAAGGACCAGAAATATGAAGCACCCAAAAGAGATAATTATGATTAGAGGCATATCTGGCTTTTAGTATTTAATAGATAAAAATAGTTCTTAAAGATCTGAACAGCCCCGAGCTTTGGCCAGCTTCTCTACTAAGTATCCTGTACACAAATTCAAGTCCTTCATCATCCATCTCCTCTGCTTCCTATTATATCAAAATCCCATCTTCTCTAGGCTAAGTCTACCACCTTTCCATACTCAGATGTCATCTATTGGTCTTCTGGAGAAATGGAAATGTCAGGGATGACTGGAAGAACTTCAGTTTGCAAAATGCTCAACCTCTTCTGAAAGGTGTGGAACCAATCCATTTAGAGACCTTCCAGGCTAGAGAGAATCTTTAACCATATTTTTATCGGAGCTAGTTAAAGTCGCCCGCACTGCTAGGAGCTTTCTGGGAGTGGCCAGTTTAAAAAAGTAACTTCTCTATGAACAGGTTATTACCTACAAGATTTCTTCTCTTGCATACAGGGTAGCAAGTGCTTTCTAACTTAAAGGATGCTGGAATTCCTGGCATAGATCAAGATCCCTCTAGCCTGGAAGGTCTCTAAATGAATTGGTTCCACACCTCTCAGAAGAGGTTGAGCATTTTGCAAAGTGAAGTTCTTCCAGTCAGCCCTGACGTTTCCATTTCTCCAGAAGTCCAGTACCCATCTGGACTTTAGAAGCAGCAACTCTAAATACTAATGCTGTGTTGGATCCAAACCAGGCACAAGCTGTACTTTCCATTTCAGAAGCTGAAGCATTCTAGCCATCTGCATATCGTGTGTTTAATGATTTCTCGGTCTTTAGGCATTCGCGTCAGTAGTTCTTGGCTGGTCACCTATTTGATCCAAGAAGTCATAGGCCAAAGGGCTCCCTGGAGAAATAGAAGTACTAAGTGTGGATGCGACTGAACTCGCCTGAAGAAAAATTAAATTAAACCCAGTTCTTAGACATTGAATTAATGAGGTTTGTTAATGGAGTCATTAAGAAGGCTTTTTGGGAGCTTTTTAATTTATGAGTTAATGAGGAGCTGAGCTTTAGAAAGAAAGAGTTTTTTTACTGCAGTGGATCAAGTGGTTAAGATGCTGATTAGGAGGTGGAAGGTCAGCAGTTCAAAACCCGAGTACTGCATATTGGAATGAGCACCTGTCTCTGTCCCAGCTCCTGCCAACCTAGCAGTTTGAAAGCAAGAAACTGCAAGTAAATAAATAGGGACCACTTTGGTGGGAAGGTAAATAGCGTTCCATGCCCTTCAGTATCTAGGCATGTCCACGGAAAGGTCTGCAAACGCAGACAGTGCTGGCTCTTCAGCTATAAACAGAGATGAGCACTGAACCCTAGAGTTGGATACGACTGGCTTTCGAGAAAGGGTTACTTTTACCTTTACCTAAATTGGTCTGTTTTAGACAAGAATGTGCATGGAGACCCTAGGAAAGGGTGTTCTTTAGGGGAGGGGGCTGAACTGAAAGATATAATAATAATAATTTTGTGTCAGAGATTATTCTGGGTTGAAAGGATCTTTGCTGGAGAAACTCTGCTAAGGGGTCACCCGAATGAGGCTCCTTTCATGTCTCCAAGATCTTTTCCCATCAAAGTGGTCCATATTTATCTACTTGCAATTTCTTGCTTTTGATTTGCTAGGTTGGCAGGAGCTGGGACAGAGACAGGTGCTCAAACTATCATGCAGTACCCGTGTCTCAAACTGCCGACTTGCCGCAGCCCCTCAACAAGCCCAAAATGCAGAGGCTTTTCTGACATTTAGCTACTTCACATTCTCAGCCATCAAACAGACCTGGCCCTACTGTTGGACACAGGGAGGCAACTATCTCCACAGCAGATACCAGGGCATAGTAATGGCACCCTCCTCTGCCATTTCTCCTGGGTCCCATGAACACTGCCCTTTGCTGGATGATTTAGGCGTGTCACATGGGATATGTAGTCTCTCCTGCACTCCTAAAACCAGCTTGCTGCTACCAGGCATGGTGGAGCAGAGTCTTGTTTACTGCTAATGCCGAAGGAAGATTCTACTGTAAATCCAGTTTTGTTTGGTACATGGAATTGGAAAGTGGGTATCATCTTATCCTTTCTAGCCAAGCATCGTCCTCAGATCAAACTGCCCGGAAGAACTGCAGATTTCCTCCAAAAAAGACCTACTAAAATGTCCACGTAGGTTAAACTCAGTGATAAGCCAGATTTGAGTCAAACAGGCAGGCATCTGGAACACATCCTAAAACAATAGATGCTTACCTAGGCCATGGGGAATATTTCAAAATCATACCCATTTCCAGAGGAGAAGGCATGTTAGTCCAGTGCAGCAACAACAACAGGGTCCTTCAGCAACTTCACACACACACGTATAGTTTTTTGTGGTGTGCAGCCCATTTTATGCAACTAACAAAGTGGATTGTGATCTGCATAGGTTTATGCCCAGAAAAAAAATATTCACATTGCTGCAAACTTGGGATAAAATATCCCAAATGGTTGGTTGGTAGGCTGGCAGGCAGGCAGGCACGTACATACATACAGTAAAACCTCAGTTAACATAATTAATGTGTTCCCTGGGATATTTCTTAAAGCGAAAATTAATTTAACCAAATTTTCCATAGGAATGCACTGCATGCAATTTCCAATGGGAATGCATTGAAAACCAAAATATGTTAACCAAAACACAGTTTCCCATAAGAATGCATTGAAAACCAATTAATCTGATCCCAAAAAAAATTCCTTAAACCAAGTAACTATTTTCTGTGGATTTCCTTTTGCTATGTAACTTTTATGTGAACTGAGCAGTTTGTTAACCAAGGTTCCAGTGTACATACATACATACATACATACACACACTGGTAGCCATCAGTCCCTGAAAGTTAGTTCAGTTCAGTTCATTCACTTAGTACAGCAAAAGGTAATTTTAAAAAAAGATTCAGTACTTAAAATGGATTGTTTAAAAGGCATATCTATTCAAAGTTAAAAGAGATCTGATGAAGTCAACATTTAAAATCAACATTTAAAATTAATGCTACGGCAACTGCGACTATGATATAGCATTAGGAGTTCGTCAGTTTATTGTACAGCATTTAATATACTGCCCATTGGCAAGCTACTCTGGGCAGGTGTACCAAATAGGATGAAAACCAAAACAAGGGCTGAAACAGCCCTGGAAAGTTACATACCCAATATGGCGAGGGGGAAATTCTCGAAACAAACAAACAAAAAATCCCAAGAACGACAAGTTTCAAAAGAAAGCGATCTTTTAAAAGTTTAAGGGAAGTTTGTCCCCATCGCAAACCCGCCGGCCTTTAAGG
The DNA here is from genome assembly GCA_030440675.1 of Furcifer pardalis. Classification (NCBI taxonomy): domain Eukaryota; kingdom Metazoa; phylum Chordata; class Lepidosauria; order Squamata; family Chamaeleonidae; genus Furcifer; species Furcifer pardalis. Next base: position 314,924,719 of record CP126890.1, on the reverse strand, counting down.
TGCCACAGAACTTTTTAAAGGTATAAAGAAAGGTTAAAAGGTAATGACTCAAGGGAGAGGGGGGGGGAGGGTGTCCTGCCGTACCTTCCCGTCGCTGTGATGGAAGGCGCACAGAAGAGGCGCCGGGCGCAAAAGAAGCGGCCGGGGCTTCAGCGTCGAGGCTCTCGCTCCCCTCCCAGCGCTCGCCTTCATCATGGCCCGGGCGGAGGGGACGCGGCGGAGGAGGAGGCGGAGGAGCGCCGCGGGGCTGGCCGAGCGCCTCCCCCCCCGGGGGGGAGGGGGGATCCGACGCTGTCCAGGGAAAGGTCTAGGAAGAGGGGAGGGGGAGAGGGAGGGGGAGGACTCGCCCGCAACCCATGGGAAGCCGCCAGACAGGTACCTGCGCCAAAGAGGTGGATGGGCAGAGCGTGTGAAAAAAGTAACTTTCTTCTTGGATTATCATTCAGAGAGTCAATTCCGACCCTTTGCGGTGACCCCATCGACCACTGTCCGCCAGGCACTTCTGTCTTCCACCATCCTCCTCAACCTGTACAGCTCTATGCCCATTGTGTCTATAATACCATCTAGCCATCTCATTTTGGCCGCCCCCTTTTTCTTTTGCCTGCCACCCTTCTCAGCATCAAGGCTTTCTCAAGCGAATCCTCTCTTCTCATTTGATGTCCAAAGTACTTTAGCTTCATCTTTACTATTTGACCTTCTAAGGAGCAGTGAGGGTTGATTTCTTCTAAGATTGACCTATTTGTTCTCTTCCCTGTCCAGGTCATCCCAGAGTGCAGGATACGTAATAATGGGCTGAAACTACAGGAAGCCAGATATCGACTGAGTATTAGGAAGGAAGTCTTAACAGTTAGAGTAGCATGACAATGGAACCAACTGTCTGGAGAGATGGTGAGCACTCCAACACTGGATGCATTCGAGAGAGGATCAGACAACCATCCGTCATATCTGTTTTGATTCGAATCCCTACATTGGGCAGGGGATCGGACACTAGACCCTAAAAGGCCCCTTCCAACTCTGTGAGTCTATCATTCTATGACTAAAATGTCATAGGTTTTGCCCAGATCAAGTAGATGGGAGTGGGCCAAAGATGCGATGCTATTTCCAACTTGGCACCCTTGTTTGTATCTTGGTATTTTAATGTGGTTTCTCTCTTCCTCGCCTAAGGCTCTGTTACTGGCAGTGGGGAGTGATATGCTCAAATAAACTAGTGTTCCAGCTTTTTAAGTTTGTCCAACACAGTGCAGGAATACAAAACCTCCCCAAGAAACTTCTCCACTTTCGTCTTTGAAGGAGTTAAAGAGGTTCTTTACCCTGGATCTAATTCTAATGTATTATTTGGTGGCCGGAGGCTCAGGTGAATCCCTTCCTTTTTTTCCCCTCCACCTCTTACAGCATTGTTCCTTTCTCAATGAGCCCATTGTCCACAGCTGTTGCAAGCCAGAAGCCTCTCAAGAGAGAAGGAGGAATTGACGACAGATACAAGACCAGCCAAAAGAATCCCAGTTTGTAGATACAAATGCACACCAGACTTTCTGGGTTCATTTATTTCCTGAGCTTTCTTCATTCGCTCCTCCTATCATGTCTCTGTCTGTGTATGTTTGTACCAGAAATGAATTCTTATCTGCTGCAGAACTCAGAAAAGGTATATTTTTGACTACAAGCCATTGATTCCATTGTCGGTGCTGGCATGGAGATTCTAAGAGTTGTAGAGATCGCAGTGACTTGGTGGTTAAGACACTGAGTTGGATGACTGGAAGGTCGGCACTTCAGCGGTTTTATGACCTGAGTGCTGCATGATGGAGTGAGCTCCCCTCAGCTGTCCTAGTTCCTGCCAACCTAGCAGTTCGAAACTGGAACACTGTTCAACACTGGAAGCATTCAAGAGAAAACTGGACAACCAACTGTCATATCTACTTTGATTTGGATTCCTGCATTGAGCGTGGCCAGGGATTCAATGGCCTAAAAGGCCCCTTCCAACTCAGTTACTCTGTGATTCTATGTAAGCAAGAAACTGTAAGGGGTTAAATTGGTACCACTTCAGCAGGAAAGGTAACAGTGTTCTGTGTGCTTTGACGTCACGTCTGCCACACAACCACGGAATTGTCTGCAGATGCAGACAGTGCTGGTTCTTTGGCTATAAACAGAGATGAGTACTGCCCTCTAGAGTCAGATACGACTGGCTTTTGAGCATGGGATGCCTTTACCTACACCTTTATCAATGCTTAATGTTGTCATGCTGTATATAGAATTCTGCTTTGCATTTCTGCAGCATCTTTCAGCTCCTTTTTGGGCTGAAAGGCTTGGGCAGGCAAGGTTTTTATACAGCTGTACTAACCTATGGAGATTTATGGTTTCTCAACATCTCTGTGATTTCCCCCCCCTCCAAGTTAGGTAAGGAAAATGGACTTTCACCTGGAGCTGGCTACAGAACAGGCAGAGGACCTGCTGCCAAAACAAATGGGCCACTTAGTCTTTGGCACATTCATGGCAGGAAGAGGGGGAAGAAGGGTCAGCAGAGCATCATGTTCAGCGGAAGAGGAGGTTCAAGTACAAAAGGGGGAGGAAAATTTAGCTGGGCAAGCTCAGTTACTGATTACCTGGGACAGCTGGTCTATATGATCATTCGGAACCGGACTGGGGGCAGGGGAGGCACAATCAGGCATGGAAATGGACAATAAAGTAGCCGTTCCCTCCATCTTCCCTATTTCATCAGAGCACCCCATGGGAGAGAACCCCAGCCTAAAGTGATGATGATAAGAATTTCATATCAGAAATTATTCTGGGTTGAAAGGATTTCTGCTGGAGAAATTCTGCTCAGGGGACACCCACATGAGGCTCCTTTCATGTCTCCTAGCTGTTTCCCCACCGAAACGGTCCCTATTTATCTACTTGTAATTTCTTGCTTTCGAACTGCTAGGCTGGCAGGTGCTGGGACAGAGACAGGCACTCAATCCATCATGCATTACCCGTGTCTCGAACTGTCAAATCGCCAGCCAAAGTGATAGAAGGGAATACTGTATATAGTCGAGTAGAACTCTAGTTTTTTAGCCCCCCCTCCCAATATGAGCTCCAAAAATGGGACTCAACTTATACTTGAGTCAACGTAAACATTCAAAAAATAACCACACAAACGTCTAAATTAATTAATTATACTGTATTTTCATGCATTTTAATTACTGAAACTCAATAGCAGCTGCTGCATTTTCCACCCCCAACTTATACTCGGGTCAATCTATTTTCCTAGTTTTAGAGGTCCAAATTAGGTACCTCAACTTATACTTGAGACAACTTATAGTCAAGTATATATGGTAATTGCCTCCCCACCACCACCACTTAATCAATCATAGACTTTCCTTTCACCTGAAAGAATACTCAGATGTTGAGATTTGGAGCATGGGGCAGAAAAGTAACAGTAAGATTTCGGGGCTCAGATCATGGTACATTAAGTACTGGTTATCGCTTTTTTTAACTGTTATTTTATTGCAACATATGTCTTATCTACTCAAGTAATCAAAGTAGCCAACCACTCCTAATTTTTTTTAATGTCAATAAAACCAAAGCAGCACTAATAAATAAATATAAAGCCAGTAAAGTCTTGTTTGAGATGATGAATGCCAGTAAAATCTCAATTGAGATAGTGAAAGATTTTGTATACCTTGGTTCAATCAGCAATCCAAACAGGGACTGCAGCCAAGGAATCAGAAACTCAGCAGTAAGCTGCAGAAGGCAGCTGAAAGGCCACAGAATTATAATGATGATCGCCAATATTCGGAATCCGATATGAGTAGTACTGTACATGGAATCAATGAAAATTACAGAGGAGTTGACTTAGCAAATCACCACTGATTTAGCTGGCCTACTCTAGTTATGCTTTATTAAAGACAACATAAATTTATCTTGCTTTCTCAGAGACCAGCTATCTATGGGTCCTTCAAAAAAATCTCAAGTTATTCTAGCTTTGCTGAGAAAGTAATTCATAATGTAACACGTCAAGGTTTTTGGAATACCTCAACTTGGATAGTTGGGTGGCACAATCAATACGCTAAATGCTAGTACTCATTTTTTGTCACCATTACAAAATATTTGCAAATATACAGTATATAAACATTTGTAATTATATGGGGAGGTGAAGTAAGCATAAGTCTCAAACACTGTTAGTGGAATAAACAGCCACTCCATAGTGAAGACTGTTATGATTGATTTCTAGTGTGAAATCAATTGCAATAGCAAATCTTTGATAAGAAGTTGTAAATAGTAAGAAAGTGGTGGGTACCAGCCAGCCAGGAGGACCCCTTTCATATGGTAGAATCAAGAGGACATGAATTTTTGGGTTATTTTACAGTACTTGTCATAAGCGTTCCTAAAATGTCTAGCATTGTTTTCATTCTATGCTCTGGCATTTTCGACCATCTTTGAACATGGCTTTTGTGGATTGCATGTAGTATTGTCATGGTGGCAAAATAAGTTTCCAGTTGGGACAGGAAATTGATTCATCCAGAGCCCATGATTGTGTTGAAGGAGAGTTACACGATGGTGTACATGAGTATGCATGCATTGGTTTTTGCTTGTCTGTACAGGTAAAATTACAACATGAGTTCAGATGTCTCTCCTGCCCAGAGATTGGAAATGTTGTTGGGGTTTAGGCTAGAAATCATTGACTCTTAAAACCAGCACATCTCCCATGTTGTAGTTTAAAATTCAGACCTTTCCCATCTGTCACCCTCTCCAAGGAAAAGGCTGTAGGGTTTAGCCTTGTGTGAGATCTGACCCATGTTGGGTGCAATTGGTCACAATGAGGGAGGAGACGCACTATGGCATAATGGAGGCAAACAGAGACCTTTCTGGGCCACTCCTTCAGGGCCATAAAAATGGCTGTACAGTAATGCTGTCTCTACTAGTACTGAGGCATCCTAAGGGCGGTAAGCCAAGACTACCCAATGGGTTGGGTGGCAAGGAGTGGGGTGTGCCTGGACACAACAAGGCCATTCAAGGAATGGCTACAAGGGGAGGAAAAGAGATGTGTTAGCAGCATGATTGTACATCAATATGGCTTCCCTGCCTGTAGATTTTTGTGAAATGCAGTGTTTTATATAAACTGAGAGAACAAGGCTCCATCTTCGAACCAAACTCTGCTCCTGGGAGGTTTGAAAGTTCCATACGAATTTCACACAGCTTTCCACAATCTTTGTATGGAAAGGAGAGACTTCCGTAATCTCTGCACTGAAGCTGGTGACTCCAGCTTCACGAGGACAGTAAATCCATTCCATATCTTAGTATAAAATGTACAAGAGCGATCCAAAGTGCTGAATCTGGGAGAGGATGTGGTTCAGAACCCTGGATAGTTCTGGGAAAATGGATTCACCCAGAGCGGACTCACTGTCCCCAACAAAAATGAGAACCTGTGGGTGTATAGCTGGGTTGCTATTTAATTCTATTGAATTCTAAGTTTCATTTTTTTCCCTCAATTCCATCAAACAGATGCAGCCCTGCCAGTGCAACATATCCCTAAGCAATCATCCTATGCACTACAAAGAAGCCTCATCAGATCTTTGTTTTCTAAGGGCCTGATCTCACTCCTGCTAGAAAATGGTAAATATGCCCATTCAAAGAGCATGAAAATTGTTCACTGTAGGAGGTGATATATAATATTAAAGCGGTACAAGGGCCAGTCTGACAGTTAGGAAAAAGCAAAGGGAGCAAATATGGAATTAGAGAGGGGCAAATATTAGAGAGTCAATTTTGGTTGACTAGGGCTAATTTTCACCCACGTGCAGTGATGGGCAGCATCAGGTTCGCACCAGTTCGCCAGAACCAGCAGTAACTTTTCCCAGTGTCCCGGAGAACTAGTAGCAGCTTTTGGGAGGAACCACCTCGGGGTCTTACCTTTCCACCAGTTCCCCCACTGTGCATGTGCGCCAAGCACTTGGCATGCATGCGCGGCCTCCTTGCTGCCCTCCCAAGCGAGGAGGAGGAAGAGAAGCTGCTAGCCTGAAGGCCCGTATAGCCTGCTCCCCAGGGTAAGTGACTCACCTTTGGGTGTGGGGTGTGGGGTGTGGGGTGTGGGTGTGTATTTTAATGTGTATTTAATGTGTGTTTATCTTTAATGTGTATTTTATCTGTTTATGTGTATTTAATTTGTATTTTTATGTGGTTTTATGTCTATTTAATGTGTATTTAATGTGTATTTATTTTAATGTGTATTTTTATGTGTTTTAGGTGTATTTAATTTGTATTTTTATGTGTTTTTATGTCTATTTAATGTGTATTTATTTTAATGTGTATTTCATGTGTTTTATGTGTATTTTTATGTATGTTTATGTCTATTTAATGTGTATTTTTATGTGTACTTATTTTTATGGGTTTTTTACATTGGCTCCGCCCACATCATTGGCTCTGCCCATGACATCATGACATCGGTTCCGACCATGATGTTGGCTCTGCCCACAGTGTGATAGTAAAAAATTTGACTGCCCACGTGGATTCTTGTTGTCTCATCAAGTTGTCTCAGAGTTAAGGGAGACAACCTGGAACAAGCAATCTACAGAATATCCTGTCCTTTGCAGCCTGGCTTAGCTCTTTTAGACTGAAGCTTGTGATCTTTTGGAGAGAATCTCCCAGAATACCCCATTGTGTTATTTTGCATCTTGTTGCAATGGCAACACAGATGATCAGAAGACTGGAAACCAACCCCTATGAGGAAAGACTGAAGGAACTGAGCATGTTTAGCCTTGAGAGGGGCTATGATAGCACTCTTCAACTACCTGAAAGATAACCATAAAGAGAAAGGGAAGGGTCTGTCATCCCAGAGTGCAAGGGGTTGAAACTTATAGGAAGCCAGGTGCAGGCTGAATCTTAGGGGAAACTTCTTAACTGTAAGAACAGTACGACAGTGGAACCAACTGCCTTGAGAAGTAGTTAACACTCCAACACTGGAAGCATTCAAGAGAGAATTGGTCAACCATCTGTCATATTGGCTTTCATTCAGATTCCTGCATTGTGCAGGGGGGTTGAACTTGACAGCCTAAAACAGGGTGCCCAAAGTTTTCTGGCTGCAGGCCGGTCATGTGGTTCAGCGGGCCGGTCACATGGTTCCTCCCGCCGGAAGCAGAAGTAAGCAGTCTGTTTTGCAACAGGATATATTTTAAGCTGCCATTTTCACTGCTTAAACCATCCAGGCACGTTTTACTTCTGCTTCCGGGAGCGATGAGGGTGGCGTGGGCTGGATGAATTGGCATTGGGGGTCAGATCTGGCCCACAGAGCATAGTTTGGACACTCCTGGCCTAAAAGGCCCCTTCCAACTCAGTGATTCTATGATTGTAAGAAGTCCAAAAAGGTAACTTCTCCAAGATGTTTCCTATTGGCAGTATTAGGTGAGACTCATCTGCAGGCGTATTTAGGGTCAGTAGTGGAATAGGGTAGGATGCCATCTTGTACTATATTCAGGCTTCAAAAATTCCTGGAGAATTTCCTGTACCAGTGTGATGCCATTACAGCGATTGGTAAAGAGGTTCCAGAGAAAGATACAAGAAGCTTCTCTTGTTTAGCACATTTTTTTGATGGTCTCTATTTTTCCCTCTCTCTTCCAATTAGTATCAGTTATACAGAAGTGACGTGGACATTGTCAGCAAAAGCAGCGAAACAGTCAATGCCAGGCTAGAAAGTGGCGCAGCAACCCCAAGGGGTGTTGTCTTCTCAACCAGCAGTTTGCCCCATACCTTGGACGAACTGCTGTCCAACTTGATGATCCCAGATAAAACCATCCATCCACCTTCTTCAGGTCAGCCCAAAAAGAGCAAAAATGTCAGCATCCCAGTAAACCTAGATGCAAGCGACGGGGAGACGAGCTTTTCCGACAGTGGTTCAGAGACCCCTGTGTGCGTAGAACTCCCACCGCAGCCTTTCATTCGTGAACATACGGTCACCAGCATCAGTGTTCAGGTGGGACTTATTCGTCACCGTGGGTGAACTCCTTGAGCTCACAGCACAGCGCTCACAAGCCTTACTCTTTGGCAAGGTGTAGAGTGTTGTTTTCAAAAGGCAACTCACTCTCTTCATTGGGGATTGCGGTGGCTCAGTGGTTAAGAAGCTCACCTTGTTAGCTGGAAGGTTGGCAAGTCAGCAGTTCAAGACCCTAGTGCTGCGTGATGGAAAGAGTGCCAGTCTCTGTCCCAGTTCCTGCCAACCTAGCAGTTCAAAAGCAAGAAATTGCAAGTAGATAAATAGGGAACACTTTGGTGGGAAAAGATCTTGTGGACATGAAAGGATCCTCATTCAGGTGTCCCCTAAGTGGAGTTTCTCCAGCAAAAATCCTTTCAACCCAGAAATCACCTTTCTGTGCTTCTGATACTATAAAAAAATTGCCTTCATTGGTGGCCATTTTGACATTGTTACTGTTTGCATTAATGGCTCAAGTAATTTCATGTGTTATGTATCAATGCACTACCTTGCCCTTACCAGTAGGTGAGAAGATTTTTATAGGAAAACACTTTCTAACTCTTATATCACTGAGGAAGTCCACAGGGAAGGGAGATGGTCCCCAATTTAATCCCACTTGAATCTGTCTTGATGGAGGGCAGCAGCTTCATCAATCCTGCACTGGGTCTGAAGAGGACTTTGCATGCTAAAGGGTGTTTTGCCTATTTTCTGGGTTGTTTCTGGGTTTTTACTCTTAGAGTTCTCCCCTTTCCTCTTTCTCTTTGGTCATTTCAAACATCTTCTCATCCTGATCTAGAAGTACACTTGATCAGATTTCACACATGAGGCTTTTGTTAAATAAATTGTTGTTTCTTCTTCTTCTTCTTCTTCTTCTTCTTCTTCTTCTTCTTCTTCTTCTTCTTCTTCTTCTTCTTCTTCTTCTTCTTCTTCTTCTTCTTCTTCTTCTTCTTCTTCTTCTTCTTCTTCTTCTTCTTCTTCTCCTCCTCCTCCTCCTCCTCCTCCTCCTCCTCCTCCTCCTCCTTCTCTTCCTTCTTCCATGTCCAATTCCAATTCCAATTGTTGGCTACCCTCCTGGCGATCATCCATGAAGATGGTCCTGTGATGAATATGATGCCTTCTGCATCACAGAGTAACAGCTGTACCACTGATCCAGTTCTGTGAGTCACTTTCTGGTCCTGAACCCTTTCAGCACACCAAGTCCTCATCAGCCTCAGAGCAGTATTGATGAACCATCACCCTTCCCTGTGGACTTCACCACCCAAGGGTTATCAGGTTAGTTAACCTCCACCTGACAATGAGTGTCAAGTTGCTGGCAGTACGGTCTACTCAACTACCACAGCAAGATAACCTGGCCAGATGCTGGTTAGGATCCACACCTTGGAAATGTTGAAATCTAAGGACTCAACATGGCCCTTAACCCCAAAGTACAGTATTTGCTGGCGTATAAGACTACTTTTTTCCCCTGAAAAACATGCCGCCAAGTGGGGGGGGGGTCCTCTTATACGCCGGGTGCACTTCAGTTGGGATAGACATAGCTGCCGATAGTGGCCTCCCGATGCTCACCCACCTCATTCTACATACCATCCAGATGAAGAAAGAAGTTCTACATTACAATTGTGTCTCCCTTTCAAACTGGTGGGGAAAAAGAAAGGGTTTCACTTACTGGTACCTTCTGCCCAAAATGGAGGAAAAAGCCATGCTTCTTCCTTGCAGGGGAAGCAAGAGGCTAGGCTAGAGCAACACTTCCTGCCTCAGTGGAATTGACCTGCCCACCCACTTTACCTGCAGCGCCACCACTGGTGGGTGGTGCAAGTAGAGTTCTTAAAAAATCAATAAAATAATTAATATTACTGTATTCTAATTACTGAAACTCACTAGCAGTTGCTACATTTTCCACTCTTGGATTATACTCAGATCAATCTATTTTGCTGGGTTTCAAGGTCAAAATTAGGTACGTCGGGTTATATTTGGGTCAGCTTATATTCATGTATATACGGTAGATAAATAAGTACCACTTTGCACTTGCACTGTTTTATGTTTACTGTACATTTTTGATAACATACAGCCTTGTGACAGTTTTTCTGCATGTCATAAGCATTTGAATATACATTAACATGTTGAAATCAAATCTGATGTTCTTTTACGTTTTATTTGGTGTGTGGAAGATGTGCAGAAGGGGGGGTAGTCTTATACGGCGAGTATATAACAAACTATCTTTTGAGTGGAAATGTTGGGGGGTCGTCTTATACGCCCAGTCGTCTTATACGCCAGCAAATATGGGTAGTTCTTCCAGCTTTGCTTTGATATGCTGTGCATGTTGGTTAACCACCACCTGACATTCAGTGTTGAGTCACTGTCACTATGGTCTACTCTATTACCACAGCAGGGTAACCTGGCTCGGCTGGAGTTAAATAAGTTTAGCAAGTCTTTTTATCCAGCACTATCCAGCACTATCCATACATTCCATAGATAATAAGTCTGATGCCTTCTTTGCCTTATCTCCAAGCTTCAAGTAGATCATTCCCCTTCAATAGTCACCAGCTCAGCACAGTTCTGCTGAGTAGACATACATGCCAAATTATTAAAATATTGTCAGGGAGGCCAGGCGAGACAATTTCCCCACTGCTTTTTGGTAAGAAACAGGTCCTCTCTCTACTTGTAGGTCTCTTGGACAGGGCCAGACATTGGAGAGTTGGTTTCCTTCTATGAGGTGCAACTGCAGGAAGTCACAATGGGTGACCATGGCAAGGACCTCCGCTGGTATTACGCACAGACAGAACAGCACCTGGATAATCTGATTCCGGACACTATATACTTGATCCGTGTGAGGGCTCTCAATGTGGCAGGTGCTGGGAAGTGGAGTACGACCTGTAAGGTAATCAGAGCTCTGGGTGTGTTCTTGCATAAAGGAGGGCTTTCCAAGATTTAGAAAGGCCAGTGAATGCAAACCTTGGCACTTCAGATGTTCTTAGACTTCAATTACCAGATGCCCAAGTCAGCACTCCTGCTGATAAGGGCTTCTGGGAATTGAAGTCCAGGAATACCTGGAGTGCCAAGGTTCGCCATCACTGGTCTACTCATTCCAGCACCATTGTTTACAGCTGAAAGCTGGGGTGGTGGCCCTGGTAGAAAGCTAGAGCTACACATCATCATCATCATCATCATCATCATCATCATCATCATCATCATCATCATCATCATCATCATCTATTAACTGATTAGTTATCTGACCATATCAGGTTAAAATAAAATAAAATACATTAGATAAAATATGACTACATAAAACAGGATAAAAACAGGTTAAAAGTAGGAGGATCCAATCACAATAAAATGAGATACAGAATTGACTCAAAATATTTTATCAGTAAAATTCATGACCTTTACAAGCAACCCATATCTGATTCATAAAATGTCTTCTTGTTTGAATGGCCCCAACTATAAATTTATGTATTTATTTGTGCCCTGAAGGATGCACGTTAGTCTTTTGTCAGAGCCCCAGTATTTTATTTTATCCAATAATGGCTGTAGATCCTGGACTCTTGTTGCAACATGATTGGCAACTGAGCAGAACATGTGCAATATTTTCTATTTCTGGTGTTCCACAAATATATGTTCTCTCAGAGCTACAAATAGATGTAAAAGATAAAGCAGAGCATGAGTGAAATTTAGTTGAACTGAAAACACGTTCGGGTCTTTAAAATGTCATTCCCAACATTGTGGGGTAAAAAGATCTCAATGTAAAACATGCAGTATTTCTCATGGAGAGTAGAATCTAAAGACTTGTGATAAATATAGCACTGTTGACTAGTTGAGGTTTTTTCCCCCCAAATACACTATGACACTTTTCCTCACATGTTACACAACTCATCCACATTCAACAGGGAGTCTTGTAATGGCCTACATTAATGCAAATGAGAAGGATATGGCCTCCTTTATTTGGAGCTAAATTTAACCTAGATGGGTCTGCATAACTAGTCCTCTGTATAGGAACCCATTGCAGTAACAGCTGGCTAGTAATGTGAGCTGATGGTAATAGTTATAGCAAGAGCAATTACACTTCTGTACCACCCCATAGCGCTTAGCGCACTGTCTGGGCAGTTTACAAGTTAATTAGCATTTTGTCAAATGGATTGTGTTGCAATGTTTTATGAGTGTGCTCTTAAGGTGTTGCTTTGCACACTGTTGCCTGGCCATAATTAGTGCTCCCCTCTCTTTCTTTCAGTTCAGGACGATGCCTTCTTTGTCCGGTTTGGCAGTGGATCCTTCACCCGTCACAGTCACTGTGCGACGGAGCAGAAAATCCCGGAAGAAAACTATCTTTGTTCCTGGCTACTAAGAAGCCCCCCTACACCCAACATAGCAATAAAAGATGGTACCTCCTACCCCACTCCTGTTTTTTCCCCCTCTCCACATAATTGGTAGAACTTAGAGAGCAATCAGTACCCCACAGGGGGTATAAATGCACTGACTGGAGATCTATGAGAACTGTAGTCCAAAAAAACACGAAATTGGTGTTGGCTATGACAACAGAAGGAGGGAGAGATCAGTTGTTATAGTCCAACCCAAGAATGCATTGGGCATTAGCACGATAACCATAGAAACAAGAGGTTAATTTCTTAATTATTAAGAGGCTGGGAGTTGGGGGCGTTTCTTTCCCCCTTGTTGAAAGGAAGCTACCTTGGTGAGATCATGGTCCGTCAGTTTTAACAGACTAGTTTTGATTGAATTGTGCAGTCTGGGATTTATTATTTATTTATTTATTTATTAGTTCAAATTTATATTGCCGCCCACTCGCTGTGGTGACTCAGGGCGGCTTACAGACAATACATTATATTACAATACAATATGTTGGGGTGGGCACAAGGGGAGGGGTGGCAAGATCCTCATCCTGCCCTGGTTTCTTCTTCCCCTGGCATATAAGATATAAGATATATATAAGATATATATACATATACATATACATATACATATACATATACATATACATATACATATACATATACATATACATATACATATACTGTACATACATACATATATATACATATACCTCGCATAAAGAGCATTTCGCTTAAAGAGCACCTCGCTTAAAGAGCAGAATTTTCTCTGAATGGTCGCTTCACTTAACAAATAAAACCAACCAAAAACCCGCTTAACAAATAAATTGGGGTTCCCAATCCCCCCCACACACACAATTGGTCACTTTCAAGGGTGTTTCGCTTAAAGAGCAAACTCGCTTAAAGAGCAATCCTGTGGAACGCATTATGCTCTTTAACTCTCTCTCTCTCTCTCTCTCTCTCTCTCTCTCTCTCTCTCTCTCTCTCTCTCTCTCTCTCTCTCTCTCTCTCTCTCTCTCTCTCTCTCTCTCTCTCTCTCTCTCTCTCTCTCTCTCTCTCTCTCTCTCTCTCTCTGTGTGTGTGTGTGTGTGTGTGTGTGTGTGTGTGTGTGTGTGTGTGTGTGTAAAAGAATGCTAATGTTCTTTTATTGGCTGTGGATACCACTAAGATTGGGCAATTCTGGTTACCTCTGGGGGGATAGAGTTCAAGAAAAATGCTTGCTGTTGTCACATAATGCATGAGGGGGGAAATCTGGTATAGTGTAAGTTGGAGTTGGACACACAGAAACAAATGTTGATCCCATGGCAAAATCTTGAAAATCACTGAGGCACTAAATTTTTGCAATGAGCAGGGAAAGGAATTTTTAAAATACCTCCCCTGCAGCACTGAATGTGGTGGTGCATTAACTAGCAATGCCCTTCCTTCCGCTCATGAGAGATGCCTTGGCCACTTCGGTCATTTAAGACTCTTTCCGATATTGGCCGCAAGATCAGGCCATTCAACGGTTTCCTTGATCAGCATAACTTCAGGCTGTATGTGTACACGTGGAGATGCATTATAATTAGCACTGGTTTGTGCCTTTGCCTCTTATTTGTAAAGGGGGGGGGGGAGGGTTAAAAATGTCAGATGGCGATGACAGGATTGGAGACCGCAGGTATATCAAGTAGAGTTAAAGTAGCCCAGAGTGGAAGAATACATGTTCTTGTTGACCAAGAAGAAGGAGTAGTGTAATCAGATGGTTGTGAAGGTGTGAGCCTTGTACTAGAAAGTTGCTTTAATGGGAGTGATTTCCCTTAGGGGTCTTTCGAATACCACGTGATCATTTTAGGGGGGGGGGAAGGGGGTCGGCCAAAAATCACAGAAAGTCACGGGGGCAGGGGGGTTTGGCGTAAAGTCACATGACTCCAAAATTTTGCATCTTCAAAGCATAGCTCTATCTTCAAAGCGATGCTTCTGCCATTTCTTTCAAATCAGGGGAAACAGAGAAACCACGTGATTTAAGGGGTCGGGGGGGGGGTCAGTCAAAAGTCACAGAAAGTCACAGAGAGGGGGGTCAAAAAGTGGCCAATTTTAGGTCATGTGGTATTGGAATGACCCCTTAAAGTGACTGTTCTATCTGTTGGGTAATCACTCCAGTCAAAAAGCAGAAGCTCTAGACTTGGACCAAAAAGGTTCACTTTGGGGGTGGATTGGGGTGAAGCAGGAGAGCAGTTTCCAATGCATTGTGTGATCAATGGAACAATTTTTTTCACCAGACTAATCCACAAAATGATCCAGATAGCAATCTACTTTCCCCATATGGTCCCTGCTAGAATGCCCCATTGGTTCTGACATCCATCTGTCCTGGCTCTTCTTGACCTTTCAGCGGCTTTCGATACCGTCGACCATGGTATCCTGCTGGGAAGGCTCCAAGGATTGGGGATCCAGGGCACTGTGTTCTCCTGGTTTTCCTCATTTCTGAGGGGCCGGACCCAGTCTGTATGGTTGGAGGGTGAGAAGTCCAGCCCAAGGCCCCTGCAATATGGGGTGCCTCAGGGTTCGGTACTCTCTCCCCTCCTATTTAACATTTACATGAAGCCGCTGGGAGAGATCATCCGTTCCCACGGGGTGAGGTATCATCAGTATGCAGATGATACCCAGTTGTACATCTCGACCCGTGGGGACCCAAGCAGTGCGGTGGAAGTCCTCTCCAGGTGCCTGGAAGCTGTGAGGGTCTGGATGGGGGACAACGGGCTACAGCTGAATCCCGGCAAGACTGAGTGGGTGAGGGGCCCTGTGTTATCTCGGGAGTTACCAGCTTTGGTTCTGGATGGGGCAGCTTTGCCCCAGACAGACCCGGTGCGTAATCTGGGGGTCCTCCTGGACTCACGACTACTGTTCGAAGAACAGGTGGCAGCCGTGGCCAGGAGGGCTTTTGCACAACTTCATGTAATACGCCAGTTACGCCCCCTCCTAGACCGGGACGCCTTGCTCATGGTCACACATGCTTTGGTACCCTCCAGACTTGATTACTGTAATGCGCTCTACATGGGGCTGCCCTTGGTGACCATCCGGAGACTGCAGCTGGTCCAAAATGTGGCGGCCCGGGTAGTGATGGGGTGCGGGCGTTATGCTCGTGCCACACCACTGCTTCGGGAGCTGCACTGGTTACCAGTATGTCTCCGGGTGCAATTCAAGGTGCTGGTCATTACCTTTAAAGCCCTATATGGTAGTGGGCCAGGATACTTAAGAGACCGCGTCACCCTAAGAACATCTGTCCATCCCACCAGGGCGGATCGGAGGGGCTCTCTTGTTATCCCATCGGCTAGGGAGGCTCATCTCTCTAGCACTAGGAAGAGGGCCTTCTCTGTGTTTGCCCCGGCCCTCTGGAACCTCCTCCCAACTGAGCTGCGCCTACAGGCAGAGCTCTTACCTTTCCGAAAAGGCTTGAAGACCTGGCTGGCGGAGCATGTATGGGGGCCTAGTAACACGGGATCCCACATAGGTTGGCTTATTTAAGGGACAGCCACCCCTCTTGTTCTGTTTTATTTGCTGCACCATTTTAATCTTTTATAAATTTTAAGGTTTTGAGATTTTAAATAACATTATCATAACAGATTTACTTGTGATTTTAAATTCATGTTGTAGGCCGCCCAGAGTTGGGTTTACCCAATTGGGGCGGGGTAATAAATGTGAGTTAATAATAAATAATAAATAATAAATAATAATGAGGACTGAATGGTTGTGTAAATCCCACTCATGTAATGGGTCTACTCTAGTTCAGTGTTGAAACTGAATTCAGGCTTAAACATTTCATACGAATACTACAGGATAAACTATAGGTAAAGGGAAATGTCACCCTTGCTCAAGAGCCAATCCTATCCAACTCTAGGGTGCGGTGCTCATCTCTGTTTACAGCCAAAGAGCTAGCACTGTCTGCATCTGCAGATGTTTCCATCTTCATGTGACAGGCATGACTAGACACCGGAGTGCATGGAATGCTCTTACCTTATCCACCCAAATGGTAACTACTTATCTACTTGCAATTTCTTGCTTTTGAACTGCTAAGTTGTCAGGAGCTGGGACAGAAACAGGAGCTCACTCCATTGTGCAGCACTCGAGTCTCGAACTGTTGACCTTCTGGTCGTCAAGTTCACCGTCTTAACCACTAAGTCATTGCAGCCCCTTAAACTTACAGGATAATCTTGTTTAAATTTAAACTGAGAAAGAAAAATGTGCCTTCATGCTTACGTAAAGGCTGTTAATATTAACATGTAAAATAATTACAGAAAAGTGCCAGTATGAGAGACATTTTTGGGTTGTATCCAAAACAAATCTAACCCAAGAGAAGTGGAGAAGGCAAAACAAAGCCTGCATTCCTCCCAGGACTTCTCCTGCTCCCTAACCCCGGCCTAAGTTTCAATTTACAGCAGCCCTCCTGTCTCTCTGTTCTTTTTTCACAGCAGAACATCATAATCTCTGTCCCTATCCTGGGGCAAAGCCAAATGTACTTTAGCTGCTGAACAATCCACAACACAAAAAAGAATTAGGTTAAGGAGTTGGACGGAGGCATTCAATGCCATTTCAGATTGGCCATCTAGATTTCAGCAATTGACCATTTTGTTATTCTCCCCTGTGTAGAGAAGATGAATTTGGCATTCAGATTAAGGGAAGACCCACGTTCTCCAGGGGTCCGCAACCTTTCCGCACCATGGGCTGGACCACACCCACAGACCTTAGACCAATTGACACCAACGGCATTTTTCCTGCTTAGGGCGGGGGGATGCATTCTCGGACATGAGTTGTTGAGTTGTGACCAATAACGACTGCAGTCTGTCCTTTTGGGTTTTGGTCAGGATGCAAATAGGTTATTTATGCCCGAGTCTGACGTGCTTCCTTTTGGGGGTTGACAGCCTCCAGTAGAGTTAGTCATGAATGCAGTTTAATGATTTGCCACAGGATGGTGTCAGAAAACTTTATTAAGCTACAGTGTAGGGTACAGAAATTTCAAAGCTGTCTCCCTAACAGGATTTTTGCTGGAAAATACTCCACTCTAGGGATGCCCAAAAGAGGCTCCTTTCATGTCCCCAAGTGCAGCTTTCGGGTATCGAAACCCAACCTTCCAGTCTCCAGCTCAATGCCTTAACCACTAAGCCACTGAGGGAGCTGCAGATGTACAGCTTATACATAAAGACTTTCTCTTCTTCTGATTTGTCATTCTCCACATGGGATGTGCAAGAATAGAGAGGCAGTCCCTAGGTCCATGATGGCGAACATTCCAGCTGTTCTTGAACTTCAATTCCCAGAAGCCCAAGTCTCTGTGAATCCACACGAATGGGTTTACTGCCCCAGGTCCTCCTCACTTAAGCCTGTGGGTTACTCCTAAGTAATTAAAGCCTGGATAGGGCTTTAGTCATTGAAATCAAATCATAAACTGCAACCAGAATAGACTCCTAGTGTCTAGAAATTACAGAGGCATTGGCTCATCACATCCCTGCAGGTTCAATGGCCCCCCTTGGTTGTGATTAACGACCTGATTTCAGACAAGACCAGTTCTGGAGTGAAGTTCAGTGGTCGACACAATCAGCTTCCACACATGAAATGGAAAAGGGATGCCATTTTCCCCTTTACTTCAGACAACCAAGTGTCTCTGCCAGTGGGACATTTATAACCCCACCCCATACTGGATTCCTTACCCCTGCTACAACAGAGACCTTTTTAACCACAGAGCCTGGTGGTTTTAATTTGGATCTTATGCACAAAGCACATGTGCTGCCACAAAATTGTATTTCTTGTATATTCTCCACACATTCACTACTCAGAAAAGATGACTGGGTGATAGTAACTAGACCAGGGGTTCACAACCTAAGACCTGCAGGCTGGATCTGGCCCATGGCACCATTTCATGTGCCCCCTCCTCCAAGGGCATTTGAGAAACAAAATGGCTACACCTTTGAAGCTGTTGGGACAAAATGACCACCCCCATCATGCAGGCAGGGCAAAATGTCCGTCCGGCCCTTGAAGCTGACTAAGAGAACGTGACCTGGCCCCCAGCTTCAAAGGGTTGGGAACCCCTGAACTAGACAATGACTCCAGTTGAATGCCCAACTGGAGTACCTTCAACTAAAGATACCTAAGAGACCGCGTCACCCTAAGAATGTCTGCCCGTCCCACTAGGGCGGATCGGAGGGGCTCTCTTGTGACTCCATCCACTAGGGAGGCTCGTCTTACGAGCACTAGGAAGAGGGCCTTCTCCGTGTTCGCCCCGGCCCTTTGGAACCTCCTCCCGACAGAATTGCGCCTGCAGACAGAGCTCCTCCCCTTTCGAAAAGGGTTAAAGACATGGCTGGCAGGGCAAGTGTGGGGACACAATAATGTGGGCTCCCATCCAGGATGGCTAATTTAAGGGTTGCCATCCCCCCACCACCTGGTATTTGTATCCGTTTTAAATGTGTTTTATCTATTTTTAAGGTTTTACTGTTTTAAATTTTTTATGAATTGATGAATTTTTAAAGTTTTAACTATTGTATGTCATGGACTACCCATTATGCTAATGGGCTCTGTAAGCCACCCAGAGTCGGGTCTTCCCGAGTGGGGTGGGGTATTAAATACAAATAAATAAATAAATAAATAAAAAATAAAGAGAATCAGAGCTACAGTAGTAGCTTTTTCAAGTGGAAAGGCCTAGAACTTTTCCATTACCATGTCTTCTCCCATGGGCACAGTTACCCAGTCCTTGTGTTGTTTTTGTGTCGTATTGTTCCACTGCTCCAGTATTGCTTGTGTGCATCTAGGCCAGTGATGGAAAACCATGACACTCCAGCTGTCCTTGAACTTCAATTCTCAGAAGCCCTGATCAGCAGGAGTGCTGACTTGGACTTTTGGGAACTGAAGTCCAAGAACACCTGGAACGCCAAGGTTCACCATCACGGATCTAGGCTTTGTACTTTTCCCCACGCCTAGAATGACACTCCAACCAAAGAAGGTGAAATTCAATCATCTTTATTTATGAACAAACCCTATTCTATTGTGATGGCAGCTAGTCCCTGAGGGGGGGCCAGCCCCAGAGGTCTGAAGAGAGGAGAGGACACAATATTCTCCAAACAGCCCAAAACAACCTGGCTAGACGGGTCCTGGATCCAAGAAGGGACGGTTTGAGAACAGAGGGAGACATGGAGGCCTCCTAGTGAAATTTTGTTGGCACCAAAGACTAGAGTCAAGGGAGCAAATTTGATAATGCACAATGATAATGAACGTAACCATAACAAATTCCAGGATGAGGAGTGGAAAGGAACAATGTTTGGATCCAGACACTTCCCTTCTGATCCAATATGTAGTATCTCCCTTTTTAAAGAGGTCTTGGGTTAAACCAAACTCTGTATCAGGGCGACAGGTTTGCGGGGGGAATCTGTCAGAAAACAAAATAGCTGACTCCAAATTCATACCCGTGTCAGTGCTAAATATTTCACACCTCCATCTGCATGTTAGGATACAGTCTCCACATCTTGATGTCCCTTTTTGGCCGGCCGTGCCTGAGCAACATTTAGGACGTGGCCATTTTGAACGCTTTCTCCCACTCTAGTCCTACAAGGGGATTTGAGGGGGCCAACCCTCAGCGTATAGGAGGCGAAAGAGTGGGGCAAATAATTCCAACCACTGGGTCCTCCTCTCCTCAGACCCATAAAAAAGTGCTGGTAGCGAAATAACAAAACAAACAAACAAACAAACAAACCTGAAATACCTGAAAGCGCAATAAAATGTGCAAAAGACCCAGAAAGCACAATTGCTTAGAAAATAAGAAGGCCCTCCGGCGGTCACAGGGCCATGGCGGGTGGGCGGGGGGGGAGAGGGAGGGTCCCAAGCGTTTGCGCCACATGAGCAAGCTGCCATACAGCTTCTCCAGCATGCATTGTGGGTGGGGGTAGCAACCCTCGCTCACCGGAAGGTGCAAAGGAGGTGTCAGAAAGAGAGCCAGAACTAAAATGTCGGTCCCCATTGAAACACGTGTGGGTCTGCCCCTGGGTCGCTGGGGGGCAGAGACCGAGCTCTCGCGATTGAACATTGCATGCTTTTTATTAAGGAAATAAAGGCCGTGCAGTGGGGGAGGGGGCTGCTTGGCTCCCGATGCACTCTTCTCGGGTGGTGGGGACTGTTGAGTGACGCTCTCCTCCGCTCCTTCTTGATGTTCCTCATCCCTGGAACAAGGTAACCAAAGCAGTGTTAGAATCCCCCAAGGGTGGCCATCCTTGGCGCTCCAGCTGTTCTTAGACTTCAGTTCCCTGGAGCCCAAGTCATCACACCTGTTGATCCGGGATTCTGGAAAACAAAGCCCAAGAACAACTGGAGCGCCAAGGTTGCCTGCCCCTGGATTGCCCTCACAACATCTGGATCACATGAAATGAGTCTTGTCTGCTCAGTCCAGCCTTCAAGGGGACTCCACGGAGTCAACCCCGGAAGTCCCTGCAGAGGACCACATATATTCTTTTTCATTTTTATTCAAAATAAACGAAGAAAAACACCAGCCATATACAAATATATCTAAGAAGCCTACATAGCAAACTTAAGCTAGACCACATCCAGAAGACTGTGTCAAATTCTGGGCACCACACTTTAAGAAAGAAGCAAACAAACTAGAGCAGGTGCAGAGAAGGTGAACAAGGACGATCAAAGGAATGGAAAACATTTACAGTGGAGGGCTGTAAAAAAATTTACTACCACACTGTGGACGTTTTATGGTGGACATTGGCCAGGGGGAAAGCCCTGCGCTGCACCCAAATTAGGACTACTTTATTTCAAAACTTGGATGGATGGGGCCAGCTGGAATTTCTGCTACCACTTCTGACGAACTGTTGTGAACCGGCTGGTGCCCACCAATGAAACCAAACCATGTGAGGGAAGAGTGGGGGAACTGGGCATGTTTAACCCTGAGAAAAGGAGGCTGAGGGGGAATATGATACTCTTCAAGTACCTGAAAGATAAATCATAAAGAGGAAGGGAAAGATGTGTTCTCCAACATCCCAGAGTGCAGGACAGGTAACACATGGGATTAAAGTACAGGAAGCCAGATATAGGCTGAATATTAGGGAGAAAGTCTTAACAGTTAGCGCAGTACAGCATAATACAGACTCCTGTATGTACTGTATGCTCTTTCACACCTCTCATCAATGCTCACATCTAAGGAACTCTTTCTCCTTGTATCTGCTCCTTGCTAATCCTCTTTCCTCATTTAGCCCTGCATTCCTCTTGTCGTCATCCATGGTGTCACACTAGTGTTTCCACCTAAATTCAACCATAAGCCCCAAAGGACAGTGACTTCTGCAGATGCTAAACTGTGAAACTTCACACACACCAAGGGATGGAGGAGGAGGAGGAGGAGGAGACTCAATTACCTGTCAACCAGGAACTCCTATGTCTGCTGATGACCCTACTAGGGCTATTCAGCTACTTGCACTCCTGTGCAATTTTCTTTACTTTCTGATGTGATGGCCAAATATTCAGAGCTGTTGAGATAGAGGAGGGGGGAGGAATATGTAAGAAATTCCCTTTATTCAGCTTCCCCACCCCAACCCTGTCATGTAGCTACTAATATGTATAAGGGATGAGGACTTTCCCTATTGTTTCGTGTTGTATATCCTTGACTGTTTTTGCATTTCTTTAATGGTACTATATTTATATTTATATTTTTTTTAATGAAAGATTTGTTGACCACATTGATTGTATTATATTTGTTATATTGTATTTATACTATGTTTTTCATATATGTCTTATATTAACATTGTTAGCCGCTCTGAGTTGCTTCGGCAAGGAGAGCGACATATAAATTAAATTTAATAATAATAATAACAACAACAACAACAACAACAACATGGTCTGTAATTGAAATCTACCCCAGACCTCTCTGAAAAAGGAATATATTTGGGGTGTTTGAGATTCCAATTTAATTTCGTGTCAAAAATTATTCTGGGTTGAAAGGTTTTTTGCGGAATAAATTCCACTCAGGGAAAGCCCAAATGAGGCTCCTTTCCTGTCCCCAAGAACTGGGACAGTAATGGGTGCTCAATTCATCATGGAGTACCCGGGTCTCGAACTGCCAACTTGCCAGCCTTCCAGCTAACAAGGCGAGCTTCTTAGCCACTGAGTCACTTGGGATTCCAATGAACATCAAAGAATCTGGACCAGGAACCACTGCTGTTTTGATTTCCCACAGTGCCTTAGACCAGTGTTCCCCAACCTTTGGTTTTTGGACTTCAGTTCTAAGAAGCCTAAGTCAATTCCCCAATTTAGGCGTCTGGGAACTGAAGTCCCCCTGTGGGGCCTGGGGCCTACGTTGGGAACCACTGGATTAGACAAATATGTCTTCCGGACCATGTCAGCTAGATTCGTGTTTAGAAGGAAGAGTCCCAGTTAGCCCTAAGGTAGGAATACACAAGGTGGCTGGATCTAAGTAGGTGTAGCTCAACATCAAAGCCTTCCAGTAGAGGTCCTTCTTTCAAGAGAGTCACTTTTAGAGGTCTAGTGGGTGTCTGCCTGTGAGGTAGAACTCCCAAGAATGGAGAATTATGGGATCTGTAGTCCAAGAAACCCAACAATCCCACTCCTAAATGCTACCATTACTATTACAGTGATGGTGAACCTTGGCACTCCAGATGTTCTTGGACTTCAATTCCCAGAAGCCCTGATCAACAGGAGTGCTGACTTGGGCTTCTGGTAACTGAAGTCCAAGAACACATGGAGTGCCAAGGTTCACCATCACTGGCTATAGGATAACCCTCCTTGTATAAAAAAAATAAGTGGTAGGCAACCTTGCTGGTTGGAATGTAGGAGTACTGAAACTAGGGGGTTGCCATCTCTTGCCTCTACCACTGCCCAATTGCTCCAATCCTGCCCCTCCAAGATTTCCAGATTCAGAAGCCTATGGCTTGTTTTGTCCCAAATTTCTTACGCGTTCTCTTGAGCAGCTGCTTCTGTCGCCGCGGCAATCTTCTTGTAGCAGTAGATCATCTCTGCCACCAGCCAGATGGTCAGGACCACAATTAGAACATACATCATTATCTCAGAGATGATGGACGCTATGTCTCGGTTTGCTGTGGAAAGGAAAAGAAGAGTAAGGTTCCACTACAGAGGGAAGGGGCGAGAGAGAGAGAGATCATTTCTACTTGCCTTTGCTTTGCCCCTCCTTTTGCTATAAGACACCAGGTTTTGACTTGTGCTGGTCTATCATGTAGGTTCAGTCTCCTTTTTGGACAGTAGTTCCAATCCAAGGTTTCCTAGTACTGTTGGTAAGGTAAAGCTAAAGGTCACCCTTGCTCAAAAGCCAGTCATATCTGACTCTAGGGTTTGGTGCTCATCTCCGTTTGCAGCCTAAGAGCCAGTGCTGTCTGCATCTGCAGACATTTCCATGGTCATGTGGCAGGCATGACTAGATACTGGAGTGCGTGAAATGCTGTTACCTTCTCACCAAAGTGGTACCTATTTATCTACTTGCAATTTCTTGCATTCAAACTGCTAGGTTGGCAGGAGCTGGGACAGAGACAGAAATTCACTCTGTTGTGCAGCGCTCTGGTCCTGAACTGCTGACCTGCCAACCTTCCAGTCATCAAGTTTAGTGTATTAACCACTAAGCCACCACAGTCCCCATTGTTGCACTAGAACTCCAAAAATCCCTGATTATTGGCCATTCTGTCCTGGGCTTTCCACACTAACCAATTATGGTTTTTCTGTCTGTGAATTCGAAGTAAAGTCCTGCCTCTTCCTGTTCATGTTTACTCCTTTTGTTTGTGTAGTTCTGATCCCGAGCATGATGCATGAGGGCACCTCTCTCTCCCCTCTGAAAATGGGGTAAGCCTACCTTTTTAGCTTTTTTAATTTGTCTGGGTTGAAAGGATTTTTGCGGAAGAAACTCCGCTCAGGAAACGTCCAAATGAGACTCTTTTCATGTCCCCAAGAGCTGGGACAGAGGCTGGTGCTCAATCCGTCATGGAGTACCCGGGTCTTGAATTGCTAACTTGCCGGCCTTCCAGCTAACAAGGCAAGCTTCTTAACCACTGAGTTCCTATGGAACTTCAAGTAAGTTGTAAATAAAAATAGGTTTTTTTCTTTCTAATCAAGTTGCTTTGGTTCTTCTATGGTGCTGGATGTGATGAGGGTGGAATTTGGGAGACTTGTAGTTATTGTTTCTTCATGCTCTCCGTTCTTCTGCTGTTTAATTGAAAAAGGATTCACCAAAATTATTAAACACCTGATAGTTTCATTCCACAGCAGGTTGCATTGGCTGCAATGGGTGAATTAACTCTGTTTCCCACCAGAAACAGAGTCAGACTGAAGTCAGAGCGCCCACTGCATAAGTCTATTTATTCCCCAGTAAGGTTTGGCTGCAACAGAATGAGTGTCGCTGCTTTTGGTAGCTATTTCTGTGTTATATTTTGAGTCATTCATCCTGTTGGTTATGAAAGATTCAGCACTAGGTGTATTTTCAGCTGGTTATGATTAAGGTGTTTAACTGTTTCATTAGCTCAATTGTGTGAACTACGTTGAAGTTAGGAACGTAACTCTGGCATACCCTTGCCATTGAGGTCAAGGATACACAAAGTTATAATCCTCATCCATTGAGAGAGTGAAGTATTTTGGAACACATTAAGGAGGAGAACTGAATGACAATGATTTGTGTTTTTTTTTTTACTACGGACTAAGTGAAGCTGTCAAACACGACAAATGATGTTTTAACACGGGCGTTCTCAACCTTTTTAAGCTGGGGGCCATGTCATGCTCTCTCAGGCACATTGTTCCTCCCACCAGAGCGCCTCGCACGCTGTTTTGCAACCTATATATTTTGCAACAGGATGAGATAGGGTTTTTTTTTTTAGGCTGCCATTTTCTCTGCTTAAACCAGAGGTGCCCAAACTATGGCCCATGGGCCATATTTGACCCCTAATGCCAATTCATCCAGCCTCTGCTGCCCTCATCACAATAAAAGTGGAAGTAAAATGCGCCTGTCCAGGCATGTTTTACTTCCGCTTTTGGGAGCAATGAAGGTGGCATGAGCTGGATGAATTGGCATCGGGACCCACATCTGGCCCATGGGCCATAATTTGGGCACCCTTGAATAAAGGTATCACCTTTGACCTGCATTTGCTTAAGTACCCATATGTTGGATGAAATTAAGTTTTCATGTTACCCAGAAGGGGATTTATGTTTCAAATTCACCTCTTTGGTGCAACATGGCAAGACCTTCCTTCCCACCTAACTCCCGTCTCCATTTACCTTTATCAACCACATCAATGTGTATGTTCTTCTTGACCAGGACGTTGTGTGTGAAGTCATTTGCATACAGGAGTGTGCGGTTCACGCTGCAGATGTACTCGCCCTCTTGGTCGTAGGTCACATTTGTCAGCTTAATGGAAAGCTCTTGCAAGTCCGCAGTGCCGGTGGTGCCCTCCCACTCCACCAGGTCCATGAAGCGGTCATCTATGATGTTGAGCTTGCTCTCTGCATCATAATGAAGGATCTGTGGGAAAGAGACAAGAGAGGCACATCAGAGTCAGAACCTGGAGAAACAAGGCTAAGTACTATTCCTGCACCCAACAGAAATGCACCAAAAACTAATGAGACATCTGTACGGAGTGACAGACAAAACTCATTCATGGAACCATTCTAACTGGGACTGAATCTGGATTCAGCCTACTGACTTAGGTAAGGTAAAGGTTGCTCTTGCTCAAAAAACAGTCATATACCCAACTCTAGGGTTCAGTGCTCATCTCCGTTTACAACACTGTCTGTGTCTGCAGAAGTTTCCTTGGACATGTGGCAGCATGACTAGACACCAGAGTGCATGGAACACTCTTTATCTTCCCACTGAAGTGGTACCTATTTATCTACTTGCGATTTACTGATTTTAAACTGCTAGGGTGGCAAGAGCTGGAACAGAGACAGGAGCTCACTCCGTCATGCAGCACTCGGGTCTTGAACTGCTGCCATCCTTCCAGTCATCAAATTCAGCATCTTAACCTCTAAGCCACTGCAGTCTCTTTACTGGGCCAATTATTGCTTGTGATAACGAAGCCAGCCTTGTCTGTCTGGTGACATTTCTGTGGTCATGTGGCACGCATGGCAAGGCACAGACCACAGGATGCTGTTACCTTTCCACCAAAGTTATACCTATGCTAGGTTGGCAGGTTCTGGGACAGAGATGGGAACTCACTCCATCATGCAGCACTCAGGTGTCGGACTGATCTGTCCACCTTCTACTTGTCAGGTTCAGCATCTTAACCACTAAGCCACCGCAGTCAAAGAAGACTGCCAAAAAAATGAGGGGGCACGTCAGCCTCCTCTGTGCATATATAAATGTGCATATATTCTGTGGATGTGCAATGAAATGGGCCATTGATTTATTCAGTTAGATCAGGAGCAGGTGAAGTCTCTTAGCAGGCTTTTGACCAAGGCATTTGGAGGATGAGTTGGTCTTGAGTGAGCCATTAAGACTCATCGGCTTGATAAACAGACCTGCTTCTGATGGAGATCAAAACTGCAAAATCTATGCTGTAGATATGAATCCATTGTCATCGTTGCTGTTCCTACCTGCTGCCTGAAATACACGTTTCCCTCTCCCTAAGGGCAGTGCTTGGCATGCCTGAGTTGCAAAGGACTGATATGTCATTGTTCCACTTGTCCTACCTTGTAGTGCAGCACACAACCATTTGCCCTTCCTTCACCACCACACGCACCTTGACGAAGTCTTCCGTCCCCTTCTGCTTGAAGAACCATTCAGTGAAAGTCTCGGCCTCTGTCTCGCTACGTTTCTTACAGGAGATGCACCGGATCCTGAACTCTTCACCAGCCACGGCCTCTGTTTCTGAGTCAACTTCTACACAGCCGCCCTGACATGACGTCACTGGAAAATAGGTCGCAACATAGAACATTTACACCAGTGAATGATACCCTTTCCTCACCATTGCCTGGCTTCTGGCTTTTCTCACTGAGGACCGCCTTCTGAATTGATGCACAAGGCTCTTCCTCCAGTTCTGGACCTGAGAAGTTACATCTGTTGAGTATTCTAGTGCATGGAATAACCAGAGAGACAGGAAAGACTAGCCTGATCTAACAGAAATTGTTTTATGTTGTTTGCCTCTAATTACAATTAGAAAGGTTCTTTCCTGCCTCGGGGATCGCTTGACCCTATTTGCATGTGTTAAGGCCTTTGTTTGCTCTGGCCTTCTCTCTCTTGCTTTCTGCTTTGGAAGGGGAAAGATGCCCTTTTGAGCACTTCCATCTTCCAGGCCCCAGGATGTTGGGGGCAAAACCTACACCAGTTGAGAAAATATAACCTCTTGTTGGTGTGGCTCCACCTAAGATCAGGAGAGAAGTAACAGCAGATGCAGAGGGAACCAAGCAAGAGAATGGCCCTCAACTTTTTTTGAATGGATATGAGTCTCAAGCATTCTTGACGGTTCACAATAGTAAAAGTAAATTAGAAGATGGAGGAAGGAGCTCACTGGAAAAGGAACAATATTAAGGGAGGATGTGGCTGAGGAACTCAACCTCCTCTACCTTGCTTGGAGGACCCTTAACAACCTAAGGGTTGGAGTCCCTAAAGGCAAGACCAACATGCTCAAGTGGGGGCTGCTGGAGGGCAACAACACTTGATGTGTTATATGTAGAATCTGGTTCATTTACTGGTCTGCCAATTAGTGCCAGAAACAGGAAGGAAGGAAGGAAGGAAGGAAGGAAGGAAGGAAGGAAGGAAGGAAGGAAGGAAGGAAGGAAGGAAGGAAGGAAGGAAGGAAGGCTTCCTTTGCATTTTTGGCCAGCTCATAATTCTAGGAATTCCCCACACTTTTATTTCATGCAAAAACAATCGCACACCTTGTCTCCCCACAAAGTACAGTATTTGAATACTAATGCTGCTAAATACTGCATAACTCCAGTGCAGGTTCTGACTAATGTAACCACAGCCTGTCAAGAGCCAGATAACACCAGCATCGCCAGCCTCCTATGACCCTGGGTTTGGAGCTTAGCCTATGATTGGCTAGAGGAGAGGACTGCAGGCACTGTTGTGTTTCCAGCGTGCCTTTGGAGGCGTGGAAGCATGCCCAGTGGGGCAGAAGACACTGGAGAAATAGTAAGATGAGCTGGCAGGTGGACTAATGCCAACCACAGATATCTTCCCATAATGCCACACAAGATGGTGTCCACGCCAGCCTGGAGTTTATTTCCTTGCACAGAACTCCAAAGTGAAGGGAGGGAAATGATACCGCTTTTGAAAATTGCTGACAGAAGCATTTGCTTCCTGGAAAGGATGAAATGGGGGGAAAGTTGCCAGCAAAGTTAGAGGGCAGCGATGGTGAACTTTTTAGAGACGGAATACCCAAACTCAACAGGCTGCCAGCCGCACAGCTGAGGGGTGGGGCGAACTCTGTGCTGGGGGGAAGTAGGCAGCTCTCCCATTGGGCAGCTGGGCAAGGGTGAACTCTGTGCTGGGACAATGGCATGCATGCCCACAGAGAAGGCTCTGAGTGCCCCCCTCTGGCACATGTGCCATAGGTACGCCACCACTGTTCTAGGGAGATTATTTCCTTTTGGTTATTCCCTCTGGTTAGCACAGTATGAGGTAGGGGGGAAACCCCATAACACTGAAATATGGAAAGATCAGCCTAGTTCTCCTTTAGTTTGTTTTTTTGTTTTTTTGTGGGGAGAGGATGTTTACACAGAAACTAGCACTTTGCATGATAAAAATCACTCTAGAAGCATTTAAGGTTAAAAAAAAGTATCCCTACCTACAATTACCATCTTTAGTTACAGAGGGAGGGGGGAGAAAATGGAGTCTCCAGCATGTGGAAGACTCTCCATCTTTGTTGCATCGATGAAGGCCAGAGGAAGAAGAGAGACCATTGACAAAAGAACAGAAGCAAGAAAACAAACAGGATCAAGTGGTGGGGACTTGCCTCGAATGCCAGAGGGGGGACTTAACAGATCATGTTAGTGGCAAGGAATAATCATAATTCAACAATGCCCTAATGGCAAAACCACACTGGCTCTCTTCTTCTTCTTCTGAATCCAGGTACCCTTCCAAAAATGAGAAGGGGAAATTAATCTATAATTATGAAAACAGAGGAGGGGGTTAGATGCCTATTATGCACTGGAGATGCTGCTTTGCAATGGAAATTCTCAACAGCATGAGAATGCAAAAGCCATCGGAGAAATTTAAAAGCATTCAAGGATGGTTCTGAATCTGCATTTGAGAAGTACCCACTTTGGCAGCGCATGTCTGACGAGGCATCGTGGAAAGATAAAAGAACTTTTGTTGCTGAAACAAGGCTGTTCATAAATGAATCATCGCTGTATTGTAGTTAAGGATTACTGATGGTTTCTGTAAAGAAACCCACATGGATACGGTGGAAGGAGGACAGCCTTTTGCCTTTTAGCTTGGGTTATCTAACGGGGAAGGGACTGCGGTGGCTTAGTAGTTAAGATGCTCAACCTGACAAGTAGAAGGTTGGCAGGTCAGCAGTGAGAGATCCGAGTGCTGCAGGATGGAGTGAGCTCCCATCTCTGTCCCAGCTCCTGCCAACCTAGCATAGGTACCACTTCGGCAGGAAGGTAACAGGGTTCTGAGCTCTCTGGTGTCTAGTCATGTATGCCACCTGACCACAGAAATTTCTGCAGACAAACAGGGATGGCTCTTTGGCTGGAAAGTCAACAAGTCAGGATTCTAGACCTGAATGCTGTGTGATGGAGTGAATGCCTGCGGTCTGTCCCAATTCCTGCCAACCCAGCAGGTTGAAATCTGCATAGACAAAGCAATGGTATTCCCGGTGGTAATGTATGGTTGTCAGAGCTGGGCCATTAGGAGAGCTGAGCGCAGAAGGACAGATGCCTTTGAGATGTGGTGTTGGAGGAGAGTTTTGAGAGTCTCCCGGACAGTGAGAAGAACAAATAGGTCAATCTTAGAAGAAATCAACCCTGACTGCTCCTTAGAAGGTCAAATAGTAAAGATGAAGCTAAAGTACTTTCGACATCAAATGAGAAGAGAGGACTCACTTGAGAAAGCCTTGATGCTGGGTGGAGGGCAAAAGATGAAGGTGGAGAGCAAAAGACGGTGGAGGGCAAAAGAAGAAGGGGCAGCAGAAAATGAGATGGCTAGATGGTATTGTAGAGACAATTGGCACAGAGGAGGATGGTGAGGATTGGTTGAGGAGGATGGTGGAGGACAGAAGTGCCTGGCGGACAGTGGCCCCTGGGGTCGCAAAGGGTCAGAATCGATGATGTGACTGAACAACAAAAGCAGATCAAAAGCAAAAAATTACAAAAGAATAAATAGGTACTGATTCTATGGGAAAGTTAACAGCGTTCCATGTGTCTAGTCATGCCTGACACATGACCACAGAAATGTCTGCAGACATAAACAGCCCTGGCTCTTTGGCTGTAAATGGAGATAAGCACTGAACCCTAGAGTCGGATACAACTGGCTTTCGAGCCAGGGTGCCCTTTATCTATCTGATGGGGAAATAGATGCAGGTGGGGAAATTGGTTTCAAAAAAACACCCACCAGCTTGAAGCTGAGAGCAACTGAGTGGGAAACCAACAGAAACAGGATTTCAGAGGCACATGAGTAACTCTGACTGATCAAGTGTGGGTGAGAGAAATTGGCAAGGGTCCCTGTGTACTGTATATCAGTTTCACCACTGCAAGCAGGAAAGAAGGGATCCCTCCTGTCTGTTTTCTGTCCCACCAAACTCTTCCTTCCTCCTTCCTCCATGACACCGTGCCAGTATGAAGGACAGAGGCTTTGCTGATGATGGTACGTGAACAACGGGCAGCGTCCAAACCACTCAGCTGTTCTACTGCAGAAGATTTCAGGTGAGCGTAAATGGACTCAAGAACTATAGTACTGTGCAAATGCCATAGGCCATGGGTGGCCAAATTATGGCCTGTGGGCCGGACCCAGCCTGTGGCACCCGTTCACGTGGCCTGCCACTGACCTTGCTGCTCATGGAAGTGGATGCATTTACGACAGCCATAAAACGTGCCCGCACCTGCGCAAACATGCCTGTGCCTGCTGTAAACCCTTCCGTAAATGCACCTGTGGCTGCCGTAAATGCGTTTACAACAGGCGCAGACCTGTTTTATGGCAGCATTTATGGCAGGAGGAGCTGTTTAGAGAGTGTGGTCCCGCCCATGGCAAGAAAAGTTCAGGAACCCCTGTCTTAGGCTGTTACCAGCTGATTTGGGGAGAATTCAGTGAGTGATGGGGGGGGCATAACTCAGCCCCTGAATCCCCTGGACACCCCAAAATGGGAGCTATTCTTCTGCTGACTCTCTTTTCAACGTTATCCAAGTTTGGTGAGGTTTGGAGTTAGGGTGTCCAATGTTTGGTCCCCCAAATCACTCACTGAATTTTCCCCAAACCGGCTGGTGGTGGCCTAAGACATTTGCACAGTACTGTATCTTCGGTGGCAACCAGCAGCACACGAGGTAACACCATGAATTCCTGTCGCCAACCCAAGGGCTTTAGGACAAGCTCATAAATAACCACTCACCTAGGGCAAGTTCAAAATCATTGCCCAATCTTTGGGTTTTGGACTTCAATTCTCAGAAGCTTAAGTTAATTCCCCCAAAGCACTGATCAGCCAATGTACTGACTTAGACTTCTGAGAATTGAAGTCCTCCATTGGGCATGGGCCCCACTTTGGGAACCACTGTCCTAGACCTTCAAAAGTTCACCCTGGATGAAGCTGAGACAGTCCAAGACTCTGTGGAGAAGGTCAAACCTTCCCCCTTCCGCTCCGCAGGAACAATGCCAAGAGGCAGACAATTCAATCACCAAAAGGTAGGGCCGGACTTTCTTCTGTGAAGCCGCTAGACCAAAGTCTTTTCATGTATAGTCCAAGTATTTTCCTTTGAGGATCAGCAGCTCTCTGGTGTTGACGCCAGAGAAAGACCTTTCCCAGAACCATCAAGAGAGATTTGTTCAACTGGAGAGGTCAAGAATTAACTACGGGATTTAACAAATTCAATTGATGGACTCAACCATTCAACGATGGCCAAAGTAGGTTCACTTGAAAGAAAGCCCTACCACACAATAGCCATGGATCTAACAGGGTGATCTTGTGCGATTCTGTCTCAATCTATCTCCTGAGGTTATTACGAGGGTAAAGCAAGAAGAATGGGAGCTGTGTACTTATGCTTAATGGAGGAAAAGGAGGTTATTATGTAGCTAATAAATAATAAAGAAATCCCATTGGCTTTGGCAAGATTTGTTCCTTAATAAATGTGCTTAGGATCAACGCCAACACACTGCAAGACAGGGATTCTCAACCTTTTCAAGCAGGGGGCCGGGTCACGCTCTCTCAGCTTCGAGGGCCGGACAGCCGTTTTGCCCTGCCTGCACGACGGGGGCTGCCATTTTGTCCCAACAGCTTCAAAGGGAGTGCCCATTTTGTTTCTCAAATGCCCTTGGAGGGGTGGGAGTGGGGAGTCACATGAAATGGTGCCATGGGCTGGATCCAGCCTACAGGCCTCAGGTTGGAAACCCCTGCTGTAAGAGTTTAATAAATACAGTTGGGGATTTTTCATGCACAAACCTAGCCTCCAACTTTCCAGAGCTTGGGAAAAGTTACTTTTTGGTGCCTGCATTGTGTAACCTAGACCTGGGAAGTTGTAACATGGCCAGTGGGTGTGGGGAGAGTTGAGCTTTTCAACAAGCTGTATTTGCTCTGGGGACATGGGGAAGTTTGGAAGGATCCTGCATATGCTCTTGGGAATGTCAAGAGATGGCATTTATCTTCCAGAGTGCTGCCATTTGGCGGAAGCCCCAAAATCAGCTGTGTTGCCCTGCAAATTTAATGATTAGAAAATAGGCTGACCATTAGTTTAAAACAGCATCCTAAAGAAGGCAATCCTCCTAGAATAAAGTAAGAGCATACCGTGCCTTTATAATACTGTACAGTCAAACCTCGCATAAAGAGCGTTTCGCTTAAAGAGTAACTCGCTTAAACAGCAGAATTTTCTCTGAATGTTCACTTCGCTTAACAAATAAAACCAACCAAAAACTCGCTTAACAAATAAATTGGGGTTCGCAATCCCCCCCACAATTGGTCACTTCCAATGGTGTTTCGCTTAAAGAGCAAACTGACTTAAAGAGCAATCCTGTGGAACGCAATATGCTCTTTAAGCGAGGTACAACTGTATTTTAAAGCAATAGATGCAGGCATAACATTCATATCAAAGAGTAAACAAAACAAAACAGCAATAGAAGGCCCAAAATGTTGTGGTACCTTAAAGACTATCTCAAGTCTGGCCAGGTTACCCTGCTATGGTAATAGAGTAGACCATACAGCCAGCGATTCAATGCCAAGCATCAGGCGACAGTTAACCAACCTGACAACCCTGAGGACTAGCGGCCACCTGTCACTCAGCGTTGAGTCGCTGGCTGTACGGTCTACTCCATTACTGTAGCAGGATGTCCAGCCAGACATATTGGGACTCTCTATATTTCAGACGAGATTCTTTCCAAGACCCTTGCTTTTGTGTAATAGTCTGGCCATCCATGTGCTAACCTAGCCCGATCCTGCATAGCTTCTAGAGCAATTTGAGATCAATGCGTCCAGGGTGGTTTGATGGCAGTTCTTATACAGTATAGAGATTGATTATTAACATGACAAAATAAGAGAACATTGCCAGCCTGCTATTTTTTCAAATGATGAAGAACAGGCAAAGATTTGCTCAGATCCTTCAGAGGAGGCAGTCTTGTCTGACTAGCCTGGGGTAGATAAAAATAATCTCCAGACTGAAGCATTTGGAAACTGGCTGGAAATTGGCACTTCTTATCTTCCAATATTACTGTGAGAATGAAACAGAAACAGAAGAGGAAAACCAAACCTGTCTCTCCAGGCCTTGGAGAAGAAATATAAGGTTCAAACCAAATCCATCAGTGGACTATAAAACTGTGGAAAGAGTCACCATAAATCAGAATTGTATTGATGACTCGCCATGATTAAATGAGGACTCTTGATTAATGACGTTCCTGACACGGTGTCCACTTGGTCACACTTTTATTTATGGATGGCAACATCTGATTTAGCTGAAACAAGCTTCTGACTCTCTTTAGTAAAGGGGGCTTTTGATATCTTATGTTTTATCGTGTTGTTCATGTGCTTTAACCCGCTGTTGCAATATCCTGATGATACTTATCTGATCCTTTTTTAAAATATTGCAATACAGAAGAGAGAGAGAGAGGCTGATTATCTTACAAGTGAAAAAGCAGGACACAAATGACTGGGAATAAACAACCCAGTGCCTCTCTTTCTGTCTCCTTGCTTGGCTGGTCTAACACCACCCTTCTTTCATTATATTCTTAGATCTGAGAGGTTTGAGGTGAGCCAGAAAAAGAATTACAGTGGTACCTCGAGTTACAAATGGTTCAAGTTACAAAATTATCACAATACGAATGAAAATCAATTGAAAATAACGGCTCGAGTTACGAATTTTTCCGGAACAGATTAATTGGTTTTCAATGCATTCCTATAGGAAATTCGAGTTACACGTTTTACATAACATGAAAAATGCCTTGGAACGCATTAAATTTGCAACTCGAGGTACCACTGCATAGTTTCCTGGCCTGTTCCTACTCTACCCCAGGGGTGGCCAAACATTTCGGGCTGTGGGCCAGTCATGTGGTTTAGCGGGCCGGTCATGTGGTTCCTCCCAGCAGAAGCGGAAGTAAAACATGCCTTGCGATCTGTTTTGCAACAGATCTATTTTGCATCACGGCGAGATAGATTTCCAGCTGGCATTTTCTCTGCTTAAATCAGGGGTGCCCAAAACTATGGCCAGTGGGCTGGATCTGGCCCCTGATGCCAATTCATCCAGCCCGCACCGCCCTCGTCGCTCCAGGAAGCAGAAGTAAAACGCACCCATACGGATCCAGACCACAGGCCGTCGTTTGGGCACCCCTGCTCTACACAGTCAAATTGTTTTGGTTAAAACATCAGGTGCCAAAGTTGATCACCAGCCAGTAAAAGCTCATCACTTGTATTATTACTCTACTAAGGAGATCACTTGAGGGCAGGTTTTTCCCCATCCCAACCTA
This sequence comes from Furcifer pardalis, assembly GCA_030440675.1. Lineage (NCBI taxonomy): Eukaryota > Metazoa > Chordata > Lepidosauria > Squamata > Chamaeleonidae > Furcifer > Furcifer pardalis. The sequence goes on along the minus strand of CP126890.1, from coordinate 314,889,384 downwards.
CTGCAGGTGTGTCTCCTGGGATAACACCAGATCCCAAGGGGATTGATGCTGTTGCTATCATAGATGGAGAGGGAGGGAGGAGTTTACAGCATTCATCCTCCTCCATCCCTTCCCAAGTTCAAAGCAAATGAAACCAGTGAAGGATTTAATGAATTGTCATGCTGTACAACAAAGGTTCTCAACCTTTTGAAGCCAAGGGCTGGGCCACGCCCCCTCAAACAGCTTTGGGGGCCGGATGGCCATTTCGCCCTTCTGGCCAATGTGGCGCTTCCAGGTGTGGCAGAGTCTCAGAAGAAGGGAAAACCATTCTGAGTATTTTATAGGCTAGAAACCTCTGGAAAGAGTTGCCTTCAGTCAGGATTGACTTGACAACACTGTTGTTATTAGATCCAAGCTAGGAAAGGACACCGTGGAGAGAGAGAGTCCAGGAACAGTTTGGAAAAGCAAGTCAATGAGGAAAAACAACAGAATCCAGTGGCACCTAAAACACTCTCAAATTTATAGAATGATTGAGCTGCCCTGAAATCTTTCTTGTTTTTCCAGCCGTTGCTTACCATGGGTATCCCTCTGGAGAAAACCAGCACTATCTACAAGCCCTTAAGGAGGAGAAGTAAATGATATAGAGTCAGAGACAAAGGGGATGTGTTTTCTTTTTGGAAATATTCCTGGGGACAGGGGAAGGCCAGGGGAAGTCTGACACCACAAAGCAGAGGAGGTAGGAAGCTGCTTTTTACCCAGTGCTTGGCCTTATTTTTTTTTAATCTTCCTGTAATAATAATCTAATTCTATGTCACCTGCAGCAAGATACATTTCTGTTTTTTCCTTCCCTTTTCACCACGCAGACTGTCGTCCATTACTCAATTTACCACCCCTGGAGATGTCTGGACCGGTACCCACATCATCTCCAGCAGATGATAGGGTGGGAGAGTGGAGTGTTCCAAGACTGCCAAGTCAGGGAGACCTATTTCTATCATTGCCATCCTCTTTGTTTTGTTATCGGCCATCTAGTGACATCCTAACAGAGATCTTAACAGTTTTTCAAGGTATGCGCTTTAGTCTGGAAGATTATGTCACTGAATTTGGTGGGATGTCCTTTTTCGTTTCCCCACCAGAATGGGCTTATGTCCAATTATGTCCCCATGTCTGATTTGGAGTTCCTTGTTCAAGTTTGTCAAAACTATTTTGATGTACTCTAACTATGCAGTTGCTCCTCTTTCTAAAACAGGACTTCTCAAGCTTTTTAAGGGGGGGGGGGCAGGTCATGCTCCCTCAGACAGCTTTGGGGGCTGGATGGCCATTTTGCCCTTCCTCCACCACATGGCACTTCCTGGTGTGGTGGAGGCAGTGGGGAGCCAGGTGAAATGGTGCTGCGGCCACATCTGGCCCATGGGCGGCAGGTTCGAAAAGCACCACCAATCTGCTTCCAATCTATGCTGGACCCTGAGACCGGCCCTTGCTAGGACGAAACGATGCGGCAGAAGCATTTCTCACTCCTCCAGGCCTAAAAGGAAGAGCCTCATTCGAGGGACCCTGAAATGATTTCCGCTTGGTGTGACTTACCCAGGGTCAAGCAGAGCAGGAGCGAGATGGGGCGAGGGGTAGCCATGCCGAGTGGTTGGAGGGTGCGCCCTGTTTGGCTTGGATCGGTTGGGGGGCGGGTTAGCAGACCAAGCCCCCCCTCAGTCCTCCGGAACAAGCTCCTGCGGTCAACCGACAGACGATCCGCGGGCAACAGCTTCCAAGCAGGCTATTTTTAGCCCTCGAGGGGAACTCGACAGCCGCCCAAGAAAAGCCAAGCGCGTCTTGGAATGTCCCAGCCCGATGGGCCCGGCCCGGCTTCGGACACGCGATCCGGCTCGACTCCGGAGCGGTCAAGAGCGGCAGAGGGCGCTCCGCGGCCACTTGCCCCGACGGCGTCAGCCCCGGGCGTCCTGCGGCTGCGGAGCGAAGACCGATTCGGGGAGGGAGAGAAAGCGGAGAAGCCGAAGAGGGGGCTGGCGAAGGGAGCCATAAAAGTTGGGAAGGACTCGGGCGGCGCAAGTAGTGGGGTCGGCTCCCTCCCCGTCTAATTGTTGTTCTTCTTCTTCACCGCCGTGAAGCCAAGGGCGGTCTTGCTAGCGGAGGATGGAGCCGTTCTCCGGCGTGACTCCGCAGCAAAAGCCAAATTTCTCTCTGGCCAAATCCGTCGCGGGCTTCTGGTTGACTCAGGAGCGGCGGCGTCCTTTTGGGAGTCAAGGTGATCCGGCCTTGCGATGCTTCAGGCTCATTCCCTTGGATTCGGCAAAGCGAACCCCAGGTTCGATTCCCGGGGGGGGGGGCTTCCTTCCACCCACCCACCCGCTCCTAATTCCGAAGTCGCTCCGCCAAGCGCATCCTTGCTCTGCTTTGGAGAGGGTAGGCTTTCAAACACGCGCAGGCACACGGCCACTTCCCCTTCGCACAAACGGACACCCCAAAAGCCCCCCGCACCGACTGAACCTGCCGGCACACCAGCCGATTGGCAAAACGTCTCGACGGCGTGGGCGAGGAGGAGCTAGGGGCCGTTTCCACGGGCTTCTGCCCACCCGGGACCCCAAAGCCCCGGTGCCATCGCAAGCTGAGAGCGCACGTCGGGTAAAAGGAGGGCGAGACCGCCGGAGAAGGAGCCGGAGGCCAGGTCGGATGGCGATCTCTTCTCTGCCATAGGTGGGGCAGGACTCGAGGGTCGCCAGCCCAGACGGCCTCCCTTCCTCCCTGCCTGGTGCAGAGAGGAGGGGAGGGGGAAGGATCAGGGCCTCCCTCTTCCTCCCTCTGCACCCTGGCTGCCTTTCGCCTGCCTTCCCCGTCGAGGGGGGGGGGGGGCTCCGATGGGCTCTCCCCGGCGCTGCGGCAGAGCTGGGGCTGCTGGACGGCGCTGCGGCTGCCGAAGAGGGCGGCGGGGAATGAAGCAAAGCGTGCGCCAGCCGGAGGGGGGGGGGAGGGCGAGGGCGCACGGGAACTTGATGCATTGCAGCAGCCCGAGCCCCAAGGCAGAGCCCCAAGGAAGGCAGCCACGGGCGGCCCCGAGCGAGAGCCACCCAGCAACACACCCGCCCCCACACTCCAGCAGTGGGCCCCGGCCGGAGGGTCTCTCTCGATGGGTCCGGGGGGGGCTGGGAAGGGGGGTGCGAAGGGCCAGCGAAGAGCAAGCAAGCAAAGGTGGCCCGGGTAGGTAGGTGCGTGGGTGGGTGGGTGGGTGGAGGGATGGGTCGATGGATGCTCCGAGGGGGGGCGGCGCCCGGCCCCTCCCCTGCTCCAAAATCGGGCGATCGGCGGGATGGGGAGAGGACCGGAGAGGTGGGAATGGCGGGCTGGGGGGGGGGTTGCGTTGGAGAGGAACGAGAGCGCAAAGAAGACGATGCGCGGCGCAAGGATGCGTCACTCTCTCCCTTTTTCCTTCTCTCTTTCTCCCCCCCCCCTTTCTCTTTTTCCTCCCTCCCTCTCTCTTTTTTCCCTCCTTCCTTCTCTCCCCCCCCCTCTCTTTTATTCCTTCTCTCTTTCTATTTTCTCCCCCTTCTTTTCTTTCCCTTCTCTCTCCCTCCCTCCCTCCCAGGCAGCGCTTCTTCACCTCCCGGGGCGCGCCCACGTTCATCACCTGAGCCCTTCCCCTCCCCCCTCCCCAAATCCGACTAGCAGATATGCAGTCATCTCGCCCTTAGGCACTTAAGCCGCCCTGGAGGGACACGTGGTTCTGCAGCCCCATGCCATGCCCCACTTCCCCCCCCCCCCAAAAAAAAAAAATAGCAATTAGCAATAGCAATTACACTTATATCCCCACCACCACCACCACCACCACCACCACCACATAGCGCTGAGTGCACTCTCTGGGAGGTTCACAGGTTACAAAACCTTTTCTGTCAATATTAAACCCTCTCCAAGGTTTTCTAAGTAAAGAATACTGTACAGTACTCCAGAGTTTACCATTCCCATCCATAGGGGTGGATGGGTGGGTGGGTGTGATCCCTGGAACACTACAGCCTGGCCAAGGCTAGATAGGATGCCTCTTCTCGCTGGAGGGCCAATGGGGAATGAAATTCCCAACCTCTGGTTTTGCATCCAGCTTGTTTTTAGGTGTCACAAACCTGTTTTTAAATGTGTTTTAATATTTATTTATTTATTTGCTGCAATGCACTTAACAGCTCTTAAAAGAAACATGTCAAAAGAAATCAACCTTGATTGCTCCTTGCAAGGTCAGATATTGAAGATGAAGCTCAAGTCCTTTGGACATCAAATGAGAAGAGAGGAGTCACTTGAGAAGGCTTTGATGCTGGGAAGGGTCGAGGGCAAAAGAAAAAGAGGGTGGCAGAGAATGAGATGGGTAGATGGTATTGTTGACGCAATGGGCACAGAGCTGGGCGGGTTGAGGAGGAGGAGGGTGGAGGACGACGGGTGCCTGGCGGGCAGTGGGGTCCACTGGGGTCATCGCAAAGGGTCAGAATCAACTGTGCGACTGAACAACAACTACTTAACAGAGCTGCACCCCTGGAACCAATTTGTGCCTATGATTTAAAATAATAATTAAAATGATTATGGTTAATAATAATGTTTTTTTTTAAACCACAAAATTATACTTCTCCCTACCCACTCCAGATAATAATAAGTCAACGGGAGCATCGAGTAGCATGATGCCAGCATTTCAGAATCAGTCAATTATATTAATTGCTCTATTAAATACTGTTCATTTCAATGCACTTTCATCCTGCATCGGCATGTATGATATTACGGCCTGGAATGGCTAGGGAGAAAACTATTGGGGGGGGGGATTTTAACCTCAAATTTGGGAGTGACTTTTAGACCAAAGCGTTCTCAGCTGAGTCTGTTTATATCTCCCACTCACCCACTGGTCCATTTCATTTTAATTATACTGTATCTGGAGCCCATTTCAGAATTTTGTACAGGATAGAGTGGTATTTACTCTAATCAGGGCACAAAAACAACAACAACAACAACAACAACAACAACAATAATAATAATAATAATAATAATAATAATAATAATAATAATAATAATAATAATAATAATAATAATAATAATAATAATAATAATAATAACGACGACGACGACGACGAGAAGAAGAAGGTTTTATACCACTAGTGATAAAAGTGATAGGAAGCAAATCCAAAAGGGTTGAAAACACATTGCCACATATGATCACAATAGAGCAGTCACAGAAAGTAGCACTAGTAGCAGTGGTGGGATGTCAAAAAATTTACTACCCCACCGTGATGTCATCACAGTGTGGGTGGAGCTAACATCATGATGTCATGTCATGGGCAGGACCAAAGAAAAAAAATACAAAATAATAAAAATAGGTAGCTTCAGGCTATAGGATGCTTCAGGCTAGCAGCTTCTCTTCCTCCTCCCCGTTTGGGAGGACAGCAAGGAGGCCGGGGATATGTGCCAAGCACTAGGCGTGCATGCACACCAAGTGCTTGGCATGCATGTGCAGTGGGGGAACCAGTGAAAAGGTAAGCCCCGAAGGTGGTTCTCCCCAAAAGCTGCTACAGGTTCTGTGGGACACTGGGAAAAGTTACTACCGGTTCTGGAGAACTGGTGAGAACCTGTTACATCCCATCACTGACTAGTAGGTACAGCTTTTTATTTTATTTTATTCAACTTATATCCTGCCCTTCTAAGAAAAACCTATGTTTACGGCATAAAACTCAAAAATACAAACTGACACAAATATTAAAAATTTTCATATAAACCCATCAAAATCTAAACACCCTAATAAGAAAGCCTATTTTGGATGCAGTGGGGCAGAATAAAATGCCTAACAATCGGCTGTTGGTATGATATTGCCAAAGGCCTCTTGAAAAGAGAAGTTTTCAATTGCATTTTAAACTTGTGGAGAGATGGTACCAAGTGCAGCTCCATTGGGAGGGAGTTCCACAACATTGGTGCCACCACCGAGAAGGCCCCCTTCCTTGTCACGGCCTTCCTAGGTAATCTCGGGGTCTGCACCATATCCGATCCCGATTATAGATTGTCAGGTTAATTAACCACTGCCTGATGATTAGCATTGAATTGCTGGCACTAGGGTCTACTCTATTACCATAGCACAGGAGTTCGCAACCTTTTTAAGGCAGGGGCCAGGTCACGCTACCTCAGACAGCTTCGGGGGCCGGATGGCCATTTTGCTCTTCCTCCACCCAATGGCACTTCCTGGTGTGGTGGAGGCGGTGTGGGGGCCACATGAAATGGTGCCGTGGGCCGCATCCGGCCTGCAGGCTGCAGGTTGAGAATCCCTGCCATAGCAGGATAACCTGATCAGACAGTTATTCCTCCCCTAGAACTTGCAAATATTACTTTTCCAGTTTACACCTGCCAAATTTCAACTATGGCTGGGGACTCTAGAAGCTGTAGGAAAAAGAAGAAGAAGTAATATTTTGGGGCTTTGATTCCCACCTCCTTCTCTAAAATGATGCAACCTGGAGCTGAGAAAAGAAAGTTCAGTGTTAAACTTATGGAGGTTTGCAGGCACCAAAGTATGTGCATGACCTTCGCTTACTATTCTCTCTCCTTCAATTAACCTTCCTTGAATTCTTACCAAATCAAAAGCAGAACACCTCCACTTATTGCCATTATCTGCCTCGACTCACCAGATTCAGGAGGGCTTCCAGTAACAGTTATTGAATGCACAAGAAAGACATTGGAAAGCTGACCTGAGTTGGAAACCCAGGCAAGGCGAGTCGGAGAAAGCTGCTGAAAAATTTACCATTCTGCAGTCGTCGTAGATGTTTGAACGGAGCTCCGAGCACAAAAAGAGCATTTAATTATGTATCTCTTCAAGCGATTCCCTCTTTCATTTCCTGACGCCAAGCAAAGAGAGGATAAAGGAGACGAACACAGAATGTCAGCCGCAAGCTTTGACGAAGGAGAGGCTTTGAGAATCTCACATCTGTGGACTTGTCTCTGCTGTCAACTCCAGTGTGAGCCAAATATTGTGGCTGTTTTCTCCTAATCTGGGGCAGGGGAAGAGAGAGTTAAAACATAGTGGCTAAATGCAAAAAAGAGGGCAGGTCTTCTTTGCCTTGAACAGTAGTGCAGAAGAGGGACTAGAAGCATAGCCGTTTCTGATCATTTGGTATTTAATTTTATAAAATGCAGTGGTGCAGAACTGAGTCAGTGCTGTTGAGAACTAATCATACTAATCTAGAGACTAATATTAGGCAAAAAGGGTAGACCAGTGATGGTGAACCTTGGCACTCCAACTGTTCTGGAACTTCAGTTCCCAGAAGCCCTGATGAGCAGGAGTGCTGACTTGGGCTTCTGGGAATTGAAGTCCCAGAACACCTGGAGTGCCAAGGTTCACCATCATGGGTTTATAGCATATAGGACAATGATGGCAAACCTTGGCACTCCAGCTGTTCTTGAACTTCAGTTCCCAGAAGCCCTGATGAGCAGGAGTGCTGACTTGGGCTTCTGGGAATTGAAGTCCCAGAACACCTGGAGTGCCAAGGTTCGCCGTCACTGGGGTAGACTAACCAGAGCAAAATTGTTTCCATCTCTCTGCCTTCAGTCAATATCTATTTGCATGTGTCAGACAAAGGAACTTGTGAAGTCCTTGTGACAGAAAAAGGAACTCTAGAACCGATGTGGATTTTGATGCCTCCAGTGTTGGTGGAGTGATGAATCTGCTTGGGTTATGATCTTAACTTTACAGGAGTATCCAAGGTACCAAAACCCTATTTTATTTATTTATTTAGATTTATTATCCCGCCCCAATCAGGTGAACCCGACTCTAGGCCCGACTCTATTACCAAAATAGATTCAGCACCTTGGGTTGCTCTTCAAAGTATGCTAAAAACTGGGGCAGAATATGGCTTCACAGGATGAGTCTGGAGAAGACGGTGGTGGGAGTTTTAATTCCATCCTAAATTTGGCTGTTGAACAAAAATAGGTTTGTTTGCAATCACTCATTCTGTGACTAAAAATCCCTGTGTTGAGAGTGTACTCACAGACACTTTGTTCTGTCATGAGAAAGGGGAGATAATTTTCCTTCCGTTTATTTTCAGTAACAATTTACCAGCATTTGAAAGTTTTTCCACATTTAGGACTGGGGCACCCCTAGTATTATAAATAATTCAGTGTGGAGCAAAACTGAAATGGGCAGATCTAGCTAGATCTGTGCTTTGAGAGCTTAGTTTTTCAAAAGATGCCAGGATTGGTGGGGAAGCAACAACAACAACAACAACAACAACAACAACAACAACAACAACAACAACAACAATAACAACAACAACAACAACAATAATAATAATAATAATAATAATAATAATAATAATAATAATAATAATAATAATAATAATAATAATAATAATAATAATAATAATAATAATAATAATAATAATAATAATAATAATAATAATACAGTTTAACCACTGCACCGCTAGGGCTCAGTATTTACCAGGACTCGAACACATTTCACATTTCCATTTCTGTAGGTTTATTACCTAACTCTAGTTGCTGGGTTCTAGGTTCCTCAAGAAAACAGTAGATCTCTCAAGTTGAAAGTGAGAGAAAGAAGGGGGAGTGGGTCTTATATGCCAGCAAATACGGTATATCTTTCATTTGTTTGTTTTCTTAAAGCAAAACTCTTAGTTAAAAGTGATGCAATCTGTCACATTTTACCTGCTATTAAAGACTGCTTAGTGGAAAACATAAATGTTGTATAAGTTGCCCTTGCTCAAAAGCCAATCATATCTGACTCTAGGGTTCAGTGCTCATCTCTGTTTATAGCTAAAGAGCCAGCATTGTCTGCTTTTGCAGATGTTTCCCTGGACACGTGGCAGGCATGCCTCAACACCAGAGTGCACAGAACACTGTTTACCTTTCCACCAAAGGGGTCCCTGTTTATCTACTTGCAATTCCTTGCTTTCGAACTGCTAGGTTGGCAGGAGCTGGGATAGTATAGCCGGATATATATATATATATATATATATATATATATATATATATATATATATATATATATATATATATATATATATATATACACACACAAAAGACACAGACGTAGAAGTTCATAACACTGTGCTTTATGCTCAACCAAGAATGAATTGGAATGTAAAACAGCCAAAGGTACAGCTCATGGGAAATTCTCAAAGATTGGTGGTAATGTGCTGACATAGAACACTGTATTGTGACATGGCGTGCCTGTGATCAACTGCATGTAAGAATAAACTTGGGTAATTGTCTTTTGGAGTCGTTACTATACAGTTTTGTGTGTTTAGCATTCAGGTTACACGCTTTTCTCAGTTGGAGATGAATCCATTATCAGGCTCAGTGGTTCTTTACTTGTAAAACAGGAAGATCTGAGGGCTGAATTTGAGTTGGCCTTCATGCCACTATGGTGGCCCATTGTGAAGAGTTTGAGATTACGGCATTTGACATTTTCACTGTGTAAGCAAATTGTCTTCAAGGAAGAGTATCTACTCTTTGGACCTGTGTTATACTAATATGCATCCAAGGAACTTAGATGCCCCAGAACCCAGCTGGGGAAACAGCTGTCTAGAACAAGGTGTTTTGAATCAAAGGTCATGAACAGGAATCCAGGAATGCGTCCTTTCCAGTTGCTGTTGAGAATACAGCCCAAATAAAATTGCCACTTCTTTTTCACCTTTCATGTTCTATGTCTACCAATAAATGACCAGGTAAGGCAATTGCAGCATCACAGTTGCTGACTTTCTGCTTCTACTAAAGATAAGGGTTTGTTTGCATTTTTAAAACAAGCAAGGTGGCTGAGTTCTGTGAATCTTGACCTCTGCCTCCCAGCTAATGGCCCTAATTTCAGTAATAAACATGCAATAAAACAGAGAAATATTTAGTTAGCTTCCCACACCTGACGAAGTGAACCCAACCAGTGGCATGTCTGTGAAAGTTTATGCAGTAGCAAATGTCTTTGTGTTAGTTGAGTTTGTCTCAGAATCTGATTTCAATGGACTTTGAAACGTGTTACCTTGCTGTCCTAAATCCTCATTAAGAGGACGCCTTTTCTTTTATTAATCAGTTAAACTTGGCCAGAAGCATTCTGTGAAAACAGGACTGTTCCTGTAAGTGGGAGGAAATTACGTAGGAGTCTTCCGTTGAAGCTACTTTCTCACTCAGCGATGTCTTCACACCATCTCCTTCCGCCTCCAACAGCGCATGGCTGCATTCATTTCACATGGGCAATCCAAAATGCGCTTCTTCGTATGGGAGGCTGAGCTCTCCAGGCTATCTTCCGAAAATAAGCTTCCATACTGCAATATTGGTATTGTGTGGCTTTGCCCTTAAGTAAGCAAAAAATGTTGGCTTCGTGGTTAAGATGTTGAGCTTTATGACCAAGAAGGTTGGCTAGACACAAATTCGAGACACGAGTCCTGTGTGACAGAGCAAACTCCCATCATCTGTCCCAGTTCCCGCCAACCTAGCAGTTCAAAAGCAAGAAATTACAAGTAGATAAACAGGTGCTGTACAGTTATTGTTGACTGCAACTCTAATTTTGTAATCTGTTAATTTTTTAAACTTTTATTTGTTTTTTATTTTTATCTGTTAGATTTTAATATTGGTGTTTTTATAGGGTTATATAATAACTGTGTAAAATTTTATTTCATGATTTGTATAGTTGTGATTGTTCAGTTGATGTGAGCCACCCGGAGTCGGGCTAAAAACCTGAGTGGGCGGCATATAAATACAAAAATTAAAATTAAATTAAATCTAAGAATGCCTTTTTTCCTGAAGCAGGAATGATGTCATTGGTGTGAATTTGTTTAAGGTGGATCCCAGCTTGCCATGAAGTGACCCACACACTGTGATCACGGCACTATTAACACCAGGACTGCAATGGACTGCCGCAGCCTTGAGGACATTATCAAGGTGCAACTTCACAGCCAGTCCATCTGGCATGGCATCTTCTGCCTCCATGGGAATCAAGACCTCCTCCTCCTTGAGCCCAATGTGATGGGTTTCCAGTGGTATTTCCTCCACTGAGGGGGACCATCAGCCCACTTAAAGAGCCTCACCCACCTGTAACCATTGGCCCCTTTGGGGAGTCAGGTTAGTTAACCACCAGGCATTGAGTTGCTGGCTGTACCGTCTACTCCATTACCGTAGCGGGATGTCCAGCCAATTTTGTGGGAAAGGTAACAGTGTTCGGGGTACTTCATTGTCTAGTCATGCCTACAACATGACCATAGAAGCGTCCACAGACAGTGCTGGCTCTTTGGGCTGTAAATGGAGATGAGCACTGCACCCCTAGTCAGACCCAACTGGCTTTTGAGCATGGGAGACTTTTACCTAAGCAAAACTCATCAGTTCACGCCTGCCACTGCGCTGATTTTGGATAAGTATCATTGCAGTGCAGCTCGGTCATCCTCTGGTCCATTCAAGCAAGCAGGGTGACATCACCCTGCCACCAGGTATAGCGCTATAAAAAGAAACCCGGGAGGAAGAAAACATGGCAAGCCACACCCCAGCATCCTATTGGTGAGGAGGATGGAGGCAGGGCTGGTGGAACTATTTAAAGCCCTTTGAGACAACCAGAGAGGTGCAGTTGCCCGTTGCCAGCAGCAACTGAGTGATCAGAGAAGATAGTGGCGGTCTCACACTACAGGCCAGCCAGAAAGCTCCTGCATCCCTCCAGAATTAAAAGGCCTTTTTGGTTCTCCTTCTTCCTGCTAATCGAAAGCTCAGCTTTACGTTCTATGGGGAGAATGGAAGGAGGGACGTTATTATTTGCTCCTCATCCAAGTTGTAGATTAAATCAGTGGTGCACTGCTCGGCAGAGATTGAATGAAGGCCCATTTTTGTCCCATGCTCTGCTGGATCTTCTGCCCCACCAACCATAACAGGTACCGGCCACCACTCATCACCATCGGAACAGCATTATGATGAATCCAGATTCAGATCTACAGTCGGCAATGTGGCTGACTAGGCGACCTTCAGCTGATTACTGTCTCTTAGTCAAACTCACCTTGTGAGTGAAGAACTATGGATTGTGGCTTGAACATCTGGAAATGGGAGAACTATCCCAATATATATAACAGGTGTTGCTATTTGAAAGGCTGCCCTTGCTTGGAAGCCAGTCGCATCTGACTCTAGGGTTTAGTGCTCATCTCCTTTTATAGCCAAAGAGCCAGTGTTGTGTGTTTGCATGTTTCCGTGGACATGTGGAAGGCATGATTTGCTATTTGTAGGTTGCCTTTTGAAGAATGGTTCTCCTTGAGGGTATCCCTAATGCACATGTGGACTTAACTACTTAACTCTGGCACATGTCTTGCTGCCCGCATGTGTTTTCCAGGATCCTGTACACTCCAAGTGCCACCACATATCATGTCCAGCTTTCTGTGAGGTGGCCCGTGTTTTTAAGTCCATTGATCCTTAGGATCCAGGTCATTCAACTGTGACTTGTCAACAGTGTGAGGGAAGAAGCAACTTAGTCAAGGTGATCTGGTGGCTTGCTATAGTGTGATGTTGTGAATAGAACTTATGAATACAGCAAAACCTCCATAGTTGACCACCTCCCTACATTGATCACCTCCCAAAGTTGACCTTATTTATATATACAATAGAGCAGGGATTCTCAACCTATAGCCCGGGGCTCCATTTAACGAGGCACCCCATTACCTCCACCATCCCCAGAAGTGACACGTGATGGAGTCAGGGCAAAATGGCTGTCTGGCCCCCAAAGCTGTCTGAGGGAGAGTGACCCGGCCCCCGGCTTTAAAAGGTTGAGAACTCCTGCAATAGAGAGCCAATTTCTCTATACTGCCCACCTCTGTAAGTTGTAACTTGACCACCTGGACCTTGACATATGGTATATAATTGCATACCATCAAGTCGATTCTGACTTATGACAACCATTTCCAAGGGTTTCTAGGTAAAGAATATACAGACATGGTTTGCTATTTTCTTCTTCTGGGAGTGCCCTGGGACTATGCAGCTTGCCAAAGGTCACACAGGCTGGCTCTTCTCCAAGGAAGCACTGTGGGGAACAAGCTCTACAGCGAAATACTGAAACCACAGACTTATCAGTATGTGTAGGACTTGGGAGATTCCAATGGTAGTTCCTCACTAAGCCATACTAAATTCACTGGGTGAGCTTAGGCGACTTGCTATCTCTTGGCTTGCCCAACCTCACAGAAGTGTTGTAAGGGTACAGTAAAAAGAGTCACAGATCCCATCTTAAGCTCACTGGAGTAAAGATGGGACATCAATGTATGAATAAAATACGAGTAAAAAGTAAGGCCAAGTAGAGTAAAACCTCGAGTTACGAACGGCTCAACTTACGAAAAACTCGCGATACAAAAGGAAATCTTGGGGGGAAATTGCTTCAAAATATGAAATTTTTCAACATACAATTTTTTTTGGTCTTCTGATGCTTCACACAGCTGTGGGAGGGTGTTTGAAGCATTTCTGCTCCATTTTTGGAATTTTTCATTGTCTTTTAGCACCGCCAGAAGCTTTCCTCGCAACCAGGAAGTGCTAAAAAAACCACCCCCACCCCTCAACAGCTGATCAGCAGGTAATTTTCCTGCAATTACAAGAGGTGGCCACTAGATGGCGCTGTCAGAAATGTGCCGAATATGCATTGAAAACCAAAATAATAAGTTCCGAAGCTCACAAAAAAGTCAAATAAACGTATTTTATCTGTTCAAATCTCTTTATGAAGCGGCCAAAATGCAGCAAAAAAAAAAAAAATCAAAGTGTGGTTAATGAAGAGTTTTGAACGGAAAAAATACCTGTTTTGTTTTTTTTTTTTTTTTTTTTTGCTTTTTCTGAGCTCTAGAATGAATTTTTTGCTTTTCAATGCATTCCTATGGGAAACCATGTTTTGAGATGTGAATTTTTCAAGACACAAAAAAACTAGAGGAACGAATTAATTTCGTATCTCGAGGTTTTACTGTATACAGTCGACCTTTCCATGATATGGCACAACCACAGATGGACACGAATGCACCATGCACCCCGATCCACGGTCTTTATTCTGCTCCATAATAAATAAAGCTCCGGCACTTCTGTGGAATCATGAACACACAAGGTTTTGTTAACACTGAACACAGCTACGCAACTGGGGGGAAAGGTTCTCCCCTCCCCCAACCTTGGAGATCGGAGGCAAGAGAAAAGCAGGAGAAAACAGGGGTTGGAAATCTCGGCCTCCGTTGCTCTGGGGGAGCAGAGAGCATTGGTCTGGCAGACACGCACACGACCCTCTCCAGGAGGGAGCAGATGTCAACCTCCCCTCAGGCAGCATTTGAAGGGCACCCAGGCCCAGACTGGCAGTGAAACCTCAAAGTGACTTTACCAGGAAGGGGGAAGGCCTTTCTGCAGCCTGAGATGCAAGCATTGGGAAAGTCAGGCAAAAAGAGAAATTTGGTTGCTTGGGAGCAGGAAAACGAATTAAAAAAAACCCATCATGCACTCAAGGACCTCCAGACACCATCTTATCTAAACAGGCCAACATTTATATGCTAAATCAATAGCAAGGTGAACGTGGTCCCAGATTTGGGTGTTTTTCTTCGTAATTTGGGATAAATGAGGATTCACTATCTGACAATCACAGACTCTAACTTAAAACAGGCAATCTTTTGGAAACCTTTCACACATATTCGCTTGTCCAGGACTGGGGAATGTGTCACTCTCTCAATCTTGCCAGACACCAGTTTCCATTGGTCTGCCCGTTTTAGCCAGTGGCAGTGGATGATGGGAACTGCACTCCATGGTAACAGAGAACAGCACTTTTCAAATGTTGACCCTGGCAGATATTTTGGACTTCCATCTCCTGAATCCCAGCAAGGCTGGTTAGAGATTCCAGGAGTTGGGAGTCTTAAATATCTAGAGGGACGAAACTTCCTCGCCCCTGCCTTGTGCCAACTCTTAATGCAAGAGACTCAGCCTTGCTCCCCAATTTCTGTGTGAGAAAAAGGTGGCACCAAGGGCCCTGCCAGCCTGCTTCCCTTCCTCTCGGAGGTCATGTTGTTGAGAAAAATCCCTTTTGTGAAACAAGTAGGCCCATGAAAGGATAGGAATATGGGACTAGAAGCAGGAGGGGGGAGGTCAAGAAATGAGCCCATGGGAAAGCTGGATTTCTTTTCGGCTGACCAACCTTGGCGAGTGAGAGAGGGCGAGGAGGAGAGACTGACGTCCACTGCGAACCACAGCTCAGAGGGACATGAGTCATTATTGTTCCAGGCTTCGGGTGAAGACTTTTGTGGATGAGGCAAACACCAGAACCAGAGTACATTCTTTAGCAATAACCCAAGCCCTCGCTAGCAAGAAACACGACGTTTGTAACGAAAAGAGGGTGCTAAGAAAGCAGAAAAGGCTTTCTGTGGTCCAGTGGGGAATATAAATAGCACTTAAAAGGGGGATTGGGAGGGGGAATCAACTGGAATCACTACAAGACCCTCAAAGAATGAAAGAAAGATGGAGGTTGGCTGCTCCAGGCTGGAAGGACCTCTGAGGAAGAGACGAGAATTCATAGCTGTCAGCGGCACTCTTAAGGATCAGGTCCAAGGTGATGGGTGGATGAGGAGTGGGAATGATCTCCACCCCTACTCATCGGGTCTGCCCCCCCCCCCACTGAACCAGCAGCTGTTTCTGAGGCAAGGTCCAGGAACCTTCTCCCAAAGTCCAGCAACATCTTCAAGAGCGGGAGTCCTCGCGGTGTCACTCTGGCTCCAAGGAGGATTCGGCCACCGTGATGCCCTGCTGGAGCTTCTCCAGGGAGATCTTCATCTGGTGGAAAGAAGGGACATTGGTCACAACAGAGAGCACGGCCCGAGGATGGGGAGTTAAGACCAGGCCATAGGAGAGGTCCAAATGTGGGGCCACGCTTCACGCCTGCCCCTTGTAGCAGAAGCTGCAAAAGGAAAGGTTTCAGGGGTATATTTTTGTGATATAAGTTGGACTAGAAGTTTGGAGGTCGAAGGTTTGGTTTCCACTGAGCCATGGGATTCATTGGGAAAGCTTGGGACGGCCACTCTTTCTTCGCCTGCCTTAAGCTTCCCCCCCCCCCCCCCGGTGGCTTAGTGGGTAAGGCGCTGAGCTCGGAGACTGGATGGATGGGGTTCGATTCCCCGAGAGCTGCACGATGGGGGACATGAAAGGAGCCTCATTCGGGCATCCCCTGCAAAAATCCTTTCAACCCAGAGTAATCTCTGACACATGAAAACACACACCTGTTGGGAGGATAAACCTAGACAGGAGAAGGCCATTGATGCGCCTTTTAAATCAGTGATGGGCGAAAAAGAGAGAAAAACATAACTAATAAGAAAGCAGCCCTCAGGGATGATGGGAAAAACTATTCTTCCTCCGCACCAAATCACTCCCTCTCTTGCTCTCCTCCCTCCCCTCGCTTAAAGGCTTCAGGGAGAGTGGATTTATGTTGACCATCTTCTGGTTTCTCACTAGCATAAAGGCAGTAAACAATGTTGGGGGCCAAATTCTGTATCCTGTATCACCCTTCCTTTTGTATTTTATTAGGAAAAAGACAAAACAATCATGATGACACCCAACCTAGAGTAGGGAAATGAAGCCAAGAGAAGGATTCTAGCTCTTAAAGTTATGCAGATGGGCTTCAAAATCTACAAGTGATGCCTGGTATATTTCCCGAGCATTTTCACCTCTCCTTGCTTGGAAAGTTGACTCTTATGGACTCTGATTCTCAAAATCCCCCAGCCAGCAAAGTTAACTGATAGGGGGGAAAGCTCTGCTTGCTATATGACTCCTTGAAGCAACTCTTGGCTACAGGCATTACCTCATCAAGAAGTTCCACGGAGGCCTTGAGGATCTGCTTCCACTTCTGCACTTCCACGCTGTGGAACCGCTTCTGCAGCTCCAAGATCTCAGCCCATTCAGATGCCGTCTGTGGGAGCTTTCTACCAAAGGAGAAGAGAAAGAGGTTTCTGACCTGAGGATGAAAGGAAATGTCTCCCTTCGCTCTGCATTTCCAAGGCAGTTGTTCCCCCACTTCCTCCTCTCCCAGACACTTACCCATTGGAGAGTGCATAAGCCTGCCAAGATTCGAAGGTTCGGGCTGTGTGCTCCAAGGACCAGAGGCGGTAGAATAGCATCATGTTGAGGATCACCAGAACCACTAGGCTGCCAGGAGACAGAAAAGAGTTCAAAGTGTGGGTGCACTTGCCCTTTTGGTTCAAGCTGGTCCAAGTCTAAATAGGGTTGTTTGAGGCTTGGGGTGGGGGTGGGGGAAGAGTGATGTGCCATTTAATTCGATCCTCACATCCAAATAGCATATCGGCTTCATCAACCTTATTTCTGGTATTGGGAAGTGGATTAATAAATGAGCCACTTCAATATACCAGCAAATAAAATGCTTCCCCTGCTCCTCCGAGAGGGGAAGGGGAAGTTAACTTAACTATTTTGAGTCTGCTCGGCCATCGCTGAGGCACTTAATTTTTTTTAAAAAAAAAACTGTTCGCCTAGTTTGTAGCACTGATCGAGAAACTGTTCTTTGCTATGAATTATTTTTAGCAGCTTTGCAATGAGTTAATGAATGAAATTTAAGAGACGGCCTAAACTCTGCTCTTATCCCTCAGGTTCCCCCCATTTATAAAATGCAGGGCTAAGAGCACATGAAGCAATTAATGAATGAGATGCTAGTTCATGTTGGGTCAGACTACTTCTCCATCTAGCCTACGGCTGGGTCTAACATCTCCAAGACAGATGTCTTTTGCATTACCTGCACATCGCATCACTGTGGGGAATTGAATCATTAAGGCTGTGCTTTGTCACTGAGTTATAGCTCTACCCCAGCAGCTTTAGCTTTTTGACAAAATAATAATAATCTGAGTTCCAGCCCTCCAGCATCAGCCACCAATGCACAGTTCTCGCAACTTGCTCTCGGTGTCAGAAGTGCAAACTGTAACTACCTATTCAAAGTAGTCCAGGGTTGGTGGATAATGCTAAGAAACGATGTCTCAGTTGAGAATATTAGTAGCATGCAACTTATCAGGACACAGTACTTAAACAAGGGGAAACACACAACTAAGCAGAGATGAGTGTGGGTAGGAAATACAGAGAATGAGTTCATGCCATTTAGCCAACATGGTAGCAAGCATAATTGTTAGGAAATTGGGGTACGTAATCAGGCACCATGATCTGCGACGACCTCTCCAGGGGAGCATCTCCACAACCTTTTTCAGACACCAAACTATGACCACAAGACCATCAAAACACATGGATGGCATTGCAAATGCAAACGTTGAACTCAACCTGAACTGAAGGACACATATAAACACCCAGAGAAGAAATGTAGGTAGACTATGACTTTATGCCCAAGCAACGAAGTTGATGTTGAATGCACCATGACATGTTCACCTATCTTCCTTCTTCCTTCGTTAAAAGAAGAGTCTCATTCTCAGATCTCGGCATGCAAGTCCTGAAAATACGCCAGCCATGTCAATAAATTGCAGCAGCCATGGGGAGGAGGACAAAATGGGGCTGGGTAAGCCGTCTGGGAGTCAGGAGACAAGACTAGCGGCCCACGTAACATTTTGCCCTTTGGCCTTTCCACTAGACCAGTGTTTCCTTTGGTTTTTGGACTTCAATTCCCAGAAGCCTAAGTCAATTCCCCAAAGCACTGATCAGCCAATGTACTGACTTAGGCTTCTGGGAATTGAAGTCCAAGAACCAAAGTTTGAGGAACACTGCTGTAGAGTATAGCATAGATCAGTAATGGCTAACCTTGGCACTCCAGATCCTCTTGGACTTCGATTCCCAGAAGTCCAAGTCAGCACTGCTGCTGATCAGGACTTCTGGGGATTGAAGTCCAAGAACACCTGGAGTGACAAGGTTAGCCATCACTGGCATAGATTGAGTACAGAAACAACCACTAAAGGAAAGGAATAAGCAAATAAGAGGATTGAGACGTCAGGGACCCAAATGGCCAATGGAAAACTCAGATAAATAAGTGACTCATGATTTGTGGTAGAGGTAAAAGGAAAGAGATTGAACGTGGCCTGCAGAGGTCCAAGGTGGAAACAAACAGCATCTGAGTCAACAACAAAGTTAAGGCAGGTTTGGGGAAGGTTTGACGAAAGGTCCAAAAGGGTGCTTGAAGCAGAAGCATAGCATGATTATTTGCATACAGTACCTCACACAGATCCTGTGCAGAGGCAGAGTCGAAAGGAGGAAAAAGAGAGACAGGTGAAGCTTTACTGATGCTCCCCTTGCCACCACAAAAAACCAGACACAGAAAGAAGCAGGAGATTGTATCCTAATGGGCTCCCTTCCCAATCCATCCTCTACTTCACGGTTTCTCAACCTTGGGGCCCCAGGTGTTCTTGGACTTCACTTCCCAGAAGCCCAGATCAGCAGGAGTGCTGACTTGGTCTTCTGGGAAGTGAAGTCCAAGAACACCTGGAGTGCCAAGGTTCGCTGTCACGGGTCTAGAACAACCAAGATACCAACCCGCCTCCGGTGTCATTTTAACCACAGACCATCAAGGAAATGAAGTGAGAGCAACTTCACCGCCTTGTCCATAAAGCACAGCCTCCTAGGAACTGCCTGCAAAGTGGGATGGAGACCAGGAAAACACACAATGACAGATTGCCTTAAGTGTGAGGCAGGGAAATTGTGTGCGCTTCCCCTTTGCAACAGCTCTTATGCCGATAAAGAGCTGCATAATTAGAATCTGAAGGTCACCCTGAACAGTGCAGGAGAAAGGTCAGGAAAAGACCTTTTAAAAGAAACTGCAATGGGAAGAGAAACGCAGTCATTATTGCTCATCTCAACCACGCTCCTTGCTTTCCCCAAAGAATCTCCATTAACCCAGAAAGAGACAATGTCCTTTTCTTTATGTGAAATGATGCACTTTCAGATGATTTTACACACTGGACTTAACAGTAACATTGGGTGTTTTTCTTAAAAGGCCTCCCTCGCTCAAAAGCCAGTCATATCTGACTCTAGGGTTCGGTGCTCATCTTCATTTACAGCCAAAGAGCCAGTGCTACCCGAGTCTGCAGATGTTTCCGTGGACATGTGGCAGGCATGACTAGACACCAGTGTGTATGGAACACAGTTAACTTCCCACCAAAGTGGTATCTATTTATCTACTTGCAGTTTCTTGCTTTCAAACTGCTAGGTTGTCAGGAGCTGGGACAGAGACGGGAGCTCATTCCGTTGTGCAGCACTCGGGTCTCGAACCACTGACCTGCCGACCTTCCATTCCCAGAAGCCCTGATCAGCAGGTGTACTGACTTGGGCTTCTGGGAATTAAAGTCCAAGAACATCTGGAGTGCCAAGGTTGGCCATCACTGTCCTAGGATGCCGCCAGAAGAAGAGAATGGTCAACATTTCAGTGCATTCTCTACCTAGAGAACCTTGGAAAGGGTTGCCGTAAGTCAGAATTGAATTGATGGCTTGCAATTATTAGTATTTGCCACTAAGCAAATAAATCCTGGACAGCGCAACGTAACGAGCTTCTTCTAATCAGAGTTAGGGGATCTATGATGCTCTCCGGATGACTCCATCTCCCAGTTAGGATCATGGAGGCTGCAATCCCATAAAATTGGGAGAGAGCTGAAGGTTTCCTACTTGTAGATCTTCTCTGAACATCCAACCTCCACTTCCCCACCCCCACCCCAACAAACAGCATCTCCCTTACACCAGGCTGATGATGACGATCACCGTGGAGACAGTCTGGCTGTGCCCTTTCTCTGAAAGGTGTTCTGAAAGCTGCGTGGTAAGGCTGCCTGGAAGAGAGAAGGAAACTAGTCAACAGCTGCTGGAGGTACAATGGTCAACGTCCTGGAAACTCCGTCCTGGGAGGAGGAGAAAGGAGGCAAGTTGGATCCCTGGCTTAACACATGGAGAAGTGATAGTTGAAGGCGTCAATTAAGTGGTACACGGACTGAGTTAAAGCCAGATAGAGGCCAAATATCAGGAAATGGACAGATGGACAGTGGACAAGTTGATCAGGAAGCCTTGTGTGTTTCTGTGTTTGTGTGCCAGAAACACCAGTGGAAACAGACAAAAGAGGTAGAAAACTACCTTGTGCCATTTCAGATCGTTGGTTTGCCATTGGTCTGTCTACCCTAGTACTGTCAACTCTAACTGGCAGAAGCTTTCCAAGGTGTCAAGGAGGGCCCCAACTGTGTCTGGAGGTGCTGAGGATGGAACCTGGGGTCTTTCCAATGCAAACCAGAGTGGAGTCAACCCAGAATGGAGAGGAAAAGATGGCAAACTGGAGCCTTTCTCCAATGGCAAGGCCATACCTGAAGGGCGAATGGCACGGCTCGACCCCTCGCCATCCGGTAATGTAGGAATGGGCGGCTCAGAGTGGGGTGTTCTCCAGCTCAGGGTACGTTTTCTGCGGCGCAATCCAGACAGAATCCCCCGCGTTTCTTTCCCATGGCAGTTCTCCTCCAGCAGGACCTTCTCGGCCTGTGCCTGAACCAACGCCAGCTCTGCAACAGCCAAATGGTAACATGGAGGAAGAGAGAAATTTGCATGAGAGCTTGGTCTGCCCACCAGCCAGCCAGCCTGCCAGGCAGCCAGCCAGGCAGCCATCCTTCCTTCCTTCCTTCCATCCATCCATCCATCCATCCATCGAGAATACCTGGATTATACATTAGTAAAAGAGAAAGGAGTAAAGCCAGAACAAGATGTATTATCTTTTTGAAATGAGGGGACGGATATATAGACATCTGATGATACTGAGAACATTTAATCGAGAAGGTTTATATGTTCCACTGGCCGTGGATGCACATAATAGTAATAGTCCATTATATATGATTTTGTTATGATTTTTCTATTCTTTTGTTTTTGTTGTTATTGTTAATTTTTTTCCCCAATAAAAATTGTTAAACTGTGCCATCAACACTTTTGCTGGTGATGGACCTCACGGAGGGGGAAGAGGCAGGAAGAGAGACTTCTAAGCACTTCCAACCTTGGACAACCTTGCCCAAAGGCAAAGGTGCTGGATTGGACCTTGGCTCTTGGCTCGACCTACCCAAATGCTGGAAGTACTCTTCAACCCCGCTCCAAGTGTTTTTTTCAATGAGCGTCTTCACTATATTCCAGGGTTGCTTCCGATACCGGATCTCAGAGGAGACTCTGCAAGAAAGACAGACTGCATTTGGGATGGGCAAAACAAAACTGTCTCGCTCCTCTCCACTTCCAAGGAATCCTCAGAAGTCCCACGGTGGGATTTTGTGGACTTGATCCACAAAAGCTAACATTAAAACAAAGCAGTGCATCTTTAACGTGCCACAACTGTGTTGTTTCTGTCTTTTTGTTTTGTTTACTTCCTGATATGCTTGAAACACCATAACACGACTATCTTTAATAATAATAAATTATGTGCCATCAAGTCAATTCCGACTTACGGAGACCCTTTCCAGGTTTTTCTAAATAGAGACCATGCAGAAGTGGTTTCCAATCCCTTCTTCCTGGAGGCACAGTGGGGAATCAAACTCCCAACCTCCGACTCTGCAGCCAGATACCACCCAGGGTTTCGTCCTCGGGAGTCCTGGCTTCCCTGCACTGCTGGAAATGGATAGTGCAGAAAACTGGTACCTGAGTCGGGCTTTGCTCTTGGCCACTGCAGTGATGCAATATCGGTGGGCTGTGTAGAAATAGTCCTGGTAGGGGATGCCTTGAGTGACCACTTCCGAATCGACCACGCAGGTCCCACTCTTAGAACTGACACGGAATAGGGTCTAACAATCAAGCAAAGAGAAAAGGAGTAGAGTAGAAGAGTGTTGAGTCCTGAATTAACACATGGGTAAAGGTCTCCCTACCTTGAAAGCCAGACGTGCCTGTGCTTATCTCCATTTACAGCCAAAGAGCCAGCGCTGTCTGCATCTGCAGAAGTTTCCGTGGTTATGTGGCAGGCATGGCTAGATTCTGTTGCCTTTCCCGCCAAAGTGGTACCTATTTATCTACCTGCAATTTCTTCCTTTCGAACTGCAAAGTTGGCAGGAGTTGAGACGAACACTGACATATGCACATACATAATGCACACCCTACACACAACCTTGCCCCTTATTGCTAGCCTAGGTCCTAGACCAACACACTTGTTGTCTTATGACCGGCAAGTTCTTAGGTTTGTAGCAAATATCCTGAAATGGCTTTTTTTCAAATATTTTGGACCTTAATTCTCATCAGCTCAGGGCAAAACGGGAAAATGGCAAGCGCTCGTGGGAGAGGGAATTTGAAACATCTGGAGCACATCAATCTGGCGAAGAAAAGTCTATTGTTCTAAAGACGCATCAGCCCCTCACCTTTCAAATACACATCTTAGTTTTGCAAAATTTTCAATGCACACCTGAGTTTCTACCACTGATGCAGCTTTTGGCCCCAAGGGGTTGTTGATAGGGATGGTGTAGGAAATGACACGGCTTTGGTGAAATTGATTATCTCCAGTCCATGAGGTCAGAGCTACATCTAAGGAGAGAAAAGGCAATATCTTTAGGAGGTAGGACTCCAGGACTATTTCATTCATTTTTAAAATTACACTGACTCCCAACTGTTAATCCCAAATAGCCTGTGCAAATTTAATTATGCGTTAGCCTTCCAAGTCCGTTGATTCAATACATCTGTTTTAGTGAGGACCGACAGTTGAGTTTAACGTCTCACACGTATTATATTTCAATATACACAATAAAATCACTGTTTACATAGCAATAGCAAGGCTACAAGTAATATAAACATGGAAAAGAAATGTTAAAAGAAGAAAGAAACTTGGCAAAAAATTTCAGAATGTTGGAAGGAAAAAACGGAGATTGCACGTTTATCCTGATACATTTGCCTGCCAAACGTAACACTCCTCTTTGTATTTGGTTAGCTATTACCTCTCTGGAAACGATATGAAAAGCAAATTGATAAAAGGTTTAAGAAGCAAAGCAGCCAAACGAATCAGGCATACTTGATGTTTAGATCATCTTTCCCCATATTTGGTACTCACTTCAACCTCCACCCGCAGGGCAAATCAGCTAAAAAACACACACAAGGAACTGGACTAAGGGTTTTTAACAGGCAGAGTTCATTCTTGGCCATACAACTGCAACCTGTCCCCATGTAAATTAGGATCCAGGTACAAAAGTAATGGTCAGCAACATCAGATACTCTCCTGAACCGCACTCAACAAGAGGGTAGGGACAGGGTCCCCCGTTTTCTTTTTTAGTTCATGTATTGCATACATCAGCTTTGCACATAGAAACAGGATGCTTCAAATCTACACCAGTTGAGAAAAATACATCCTCTTGTTGATAACGCTCCACCTAAGATAAGGAAAGAAGTAGCAGCAGACACCGAGAGAACTAAGCAAGAGAAGGACCTTCGACATCCTCTAAACATATATGAGCCTCAAGTCCACTGACTCAGATCCTGGAAGAGCTTTATGGCAAGAACAAACATTCTTGAGGGTACGCAAGAGCAAATTAGAAGACAGAGGAAGGCGCTCACTAGACAAGGAACATCATTAAAGGAGGATATGGCTGAGGAACTCGACCTCCCCTAGGCAAGAAACTTGACCTCCCCTAAATCACGTGGAGCAGGGGTTTCCAACCTAAGGCCCGTGGGCCATATCCGGCCAAAAGCACCATTTCATGTGGCCCTCCAAGGGCAATTCAAGAAATAAAATGGCTACCCCTTTGAAGCTGTTGGGGCAAAATGGCCACCTCCATCATGTAGGCAGGGCAAAATGGCCGCCCGGCCCTTGAAGCTGACTGAGAGTATGACCCAGCCTCTGGCTTGAAAAGGTTGAGAACTCCTGGTGTGGAGGACCCTGGACAGGCTGAGTGTTGGAGTCCCTAAATGTAAGACCAACATGCTCAGGGGCTGCTGGCGGACAACAACACACTGTGTGAATGGGTAGAGATATAGACTCCAGCTCATTTACTAGTCTGCCGATTACTACTAGAAACAATGAGGACTTAAGGTTGGCCAACGACAAAGACAAGAAGGTGGCGGCCCAGAGTTTGATTGGGACACGAGAGAAGTTCACTGATATTCCACCTTTCCTCCAAACAGCAGAAGATGCCATAGGAGGGTCTCCTCTGCTTCCCTTTATCCACAAAGTAACCCTACGAGATAGACAGGAGCAAAGAGATCAAGTTGCCCAAAGTCATTTGGTAGGGACACAAACCATGTGGATCCCCCACGTCCCAGTCTTAACTGCCCTGCCCCACCAGCTCTCCTCCACTAACCTGTGAACTTGCGCTGGTCCAAGAAGTTGTGGATGAACTGAGAGTCACTGAAGAGCATCTGCTGAAGCTTCTCAGCTCCCACGTGGAAAACGGTGTTGATGAGCAGCCGCCCTGGCAGGTCTGAAAAGAAGGCGTCCACCTCGGCTTGAGGAGAAGGAGCAAAGGCAGGCGGTTGAGCTGCAGGCAGTCTGGCCTCCGGTCCAAGACTTGGAAGGGGAGCAGGCAGAAGAGCAGAATCGAGGCTTCCCTCACCTTCATCCTGGGTCGAGGAGGAAGAATTGCTCATGTCCGTGGGGAGCTCCTCGCTCGGGACGGATTCCCCCTCCAGGGGGGACTCCAGGGGCCCTCGGGGCAAAGTGTCTTGGAAAGGGTCTGTGGCTGAGGTCACTGTGTGGCTAGACGAGGCATCCACTTGGCTGTCGGTGTTCTCCTCTGGGTCCTCTGCCAGCTTGGAGGAAGCAAAGGGCAGGATTAGTTACACCAGGAGTTCTCAACCCTTTTAAGCCGGGGGCCATTGGGTAACACTCCCTCAGGCAACTTTGGGGGGCAGACGGCCATTTTGCCCTTCCTCCACCACATGGCACTTCCTGGTGTGGTGGAGGTGGGCCACATGAAATGGTGCCGTGGGCCATGGGCTGAGAATCCCTGAGCTACACATTTGAACAGTACAGATTGGGAATGGTGTCACCCTCCATACCAAACATGGCTGGCAAATATTCCTCAGGAATTTTCTGCATATAATAATACTGGGTCAATACATAATGTTCAGACTCCGCATTTGAGGTCTACAACAATACATGCCAATAGTTAAGGGTGTTTTGATGGCCCACAGGAATATGAGAGATGATATGCAGGAGTACTAGTACATTTGATTTATCTAACTTTTCCTCTCTTATCCACCATGAAATCTGCTCTATCTTATCTCTTGACTTTTTCAAGAGTGTGAAAAGTTTCTTTTTTAGTTTCCAGAACCCCCCCCAAAAAAGGGTACCAAGAGAAAGAGACTTGTGCTGCATTATAAATACATAACAACACATTTCCCCATAAAGGTGACATTATATGTCTATCACTTAAACAGATTATATATAGTAAAAATATATTTTGTTGTTGTTTAGTTGCATAGTCAAGTCCGACCCTTCGCGACCCCATGGGCCACTGCACACCAGGCACCCCCATCCTCTGCCATCTTCCGCATCCTGCTCAGTTCTACGGCCATTGAGTCAACAATGCCATCTAGCCATCTCATCCTCTGCCATTCCCTTCTCCTTTTGCCTTCAATCTTTCCAAGCATTAAGGCCTTCTCAAGTGAATCCTCTCTTCTCATTTGATGTCCAAAGTACTTGACCTTCTAAGGAGCAGTCAGGGTTGATTTCTTCTAAGATCGACCTGTTTGTTCTCCTCGCTGTCCAGGGGACTCTCAAAATTCTCCTCCAACACCACATCTCAATAGTGTCTATTCTTCTGTGCTCAGCCTTCCTTATGGTCCAGCTCTCACAACCATACATGATTACTGGGAATACCATTGCTTTGACTATGCAGACTTTTGTTGACAAGGTGATGCCTCTACTTTTTATTATGTTCCCCAGGTTTCTCATAGCTTGCCTCCCAAGAACTAATCATCTTTTTATTTCACCATCTTGGATCCTAAGAAGGTAAAGTCTGTCACTGCTTTCCATTTAAAAATAACAAGTGAGAATCATTCTAAAACTGAGAGGATGTGAAATGGATGCAAAGCAATCACATCTACACAAATTAGCCTATTTTGTAATCTTAGTTCTAATTGCAGGACATTTGGTTCCTAGGAATGGCAGAATCTGGGCGCCCACGTGCACAAAATTCAAATCCTTCCTGGCTGTCCTTACAGAGGTGGTTCCATCGCTGCTGCTGGCCAGTGAGTTGATGCTCTGGCTGACGTCTCTTTTGTCCAGGAGGGGACTGGGGTCTGCGCTGCAACGGGAAGTCAAATCGCTCAGGTCAACGACATCACCAATCTCTTTAGGGCTCCTATTAGAAAAACGAGAGCCAGACAAAGTAGAGAAAAAGGAGAAGGCAGGATGAGGAGGAATCTCTGGATAAGCAACGCTGATGTAAGAAGGGACTCAAGGCCACCAAGACCCCACCCCAAATTGCCAACCTTTAACATCTTGACAAGCAAAAGGTCTAAGAAACAAGAAATATCCCCTGGAGTGCCAGGAAAACAATGAGAAATCAGAGCTATAGCCTTAGAATTTCATTCGCTGACCAGGCTAGAAAGTAATGAGAAAACAGATTGTGATTTCCTGGATATTGGATTTGTCATTTCCCCCTGCAAATGCATCACGGTTTCTTAGCCAGATGCAAATTGGAGCTAGAAATCTCAGTTTTCTTGCGTGCTTCAAAACTCCCAACTTTTAAAACCTGGAGCAGTTGTTATGTGTAAACACAGAACTATGGTTTCTCCCCGGCTTGTTTCTTCAACTGCCCACCATGAAATGGGTGGTAATAAATTCAGAGGGGGGGGGGGGGAACAGTGATGGGATGTTACCGGTTCTGAACGGATCCACAGAACCGTTATAAGGATTTCCGGAGGGGTCTCCGGGAGGGTAATATCGGTTTTGAGGCGTCCGGATCGGACGCCTCACCGGCAGAAAAAAAAAAATTTAATTTGAGCCAAAATGGCTCCAATTCAGTGCGCATTAAGAGCCGAAAGAAACCCGCCGAAAAGAGGGTCCTCCCGAACGAAGCCCTTCCCTCACACGGAGAGCAAAGCAAGCCGTCCGACCCGGAGGCGGCGCGACTCAGGTCCCCCCTCAGGAGCGCCACGCGGGTTTCCCGCCGCGCACCCAACCTGGGTGCCAAAAAACCTGAGGCGCGCCAGAGTCCAGAGGCTCCTCTGGGGCACTGCAGCGAAAACGGGAGGCTGTTCTCTCTCTTCCCCCCCCCACGACCCTCTCCCCCACTCCGCCCAGAGTCCGTCACACACACACACACACACACACTCGCTCCGTGCTGTAGGAACCTCCTCTGAGCCGCCGCCGCCCCCGGACCCCTTCGTGGCTGGCAATGGTTTGCCTCGTAGAGATCTTATGGGAGGGAGGGAGGACGAGCGGCGCCCTCCGCATCGCTATTCCGAGGCAGCCCTCGCCAAGAGCCAATCAGGTGGGGGGTGGGGTGGGGGCTTGCGCGGTGCCAGTCCGGACAAAAACAGGACTCAGGTGGCAAAGACACACGCGCGGCCCGCCTGGACCCCTTCCTCATCCTCTGCCGCCCGTCCTTACCAAGACAAGACGGCTCTTTTAGGGGGCAATCGCTGGACCCTGCAGGCTTTTCATCGCTCGCCCCCCCCCCAGGCAGAAGGCGCTCCCTCCCCTGCTGAATAGTGGGCACCCCCCCCCCTGCCAGCCCGCCGCCAGAAGTTCGAAAAAGGTAAAGATCGCGGCTCGACTGCGGGGGTTAGCTGGGATCCCGAGGGTTCCCCCCATCCTCGCCTAATCCCCGCAGAGCCGTCCGCGTGCACGCCCGAGGATTCAAAAGGGTAGGAATACCCTTTCGAATCCTCGGGCGTGCGCGTGGGCAGCTCTGCGGGGGTTAGGCGACGATGGGGAAAACCCTCGGGATCCCAGCTAACCCCCGCAGTCGAGCCGCGATCTTTACCTTTTTCGAACTTCTGGCGGCGGGCTGGCAGGGGGGGGTGCCCACCCACCCACCCAGCCAGCTTGCCGTCAGACTGGGCGCTCGTCGGGGGGGGGGTGGCGCCATAGCGGGGAGCCCCTGGCTGCTGGCTGGGTGGCTGGGGGGGAGGAGGTGGGCAGCGCGCGCGTGCAGGGTCGGGGCCGCCCATGGAGCGTTGCGGCCGGGAGCGTGGGCTGCCCGGCTAGGCGCGGCGCCGGGCACCAAGGCTGGGGGCCAGCCCCAACGGTCCCCATTGTAAGTGGGGTTTGTGTTTGGGGTGGGTGGGTGTTTGGGTGTATTTTTATTTAATTATTATTTTATTTATTTTATTAACGGTTTTGTGGGGGGGGGTTGAGGGGTGTGTGTGTGTGTGTTTTATTTTTATTTTATTTATTTTATTTTTGGCCCCGCCTACAACGTCATGATGTCATGACGTTGGCTCCACCCATGACGTCATGACGTTAGCTCCGCCCCCACTGTGATGACGTCAGGGTGGGGTATAAAAATTTTTATCATCCCATCACTGGGGGGGAAGTGACACAGAAATGGGGAAACATTATCGGTTCGGTCACCGGGTGCCGGGTCACGTTCTCTCAGTCGGCTTTGAAGCCCAGATGGCCATTCTGCCCTGCCTACACGAGGGGTGGTGGTGGTCATTTTGTCCCAACAGCTTCAAAGGTTGCCATTTTGTTTCTCGAATGCCCCTGAAGGGGCAGGGTACATGAAATGGTGTTATGTTGGGGACCCCAGCGTTACGTTATTACTCCTTGAATTTTGCCTACGGTTAGAAGGTTTGCGTTACCTGCTGGCCGGAAAAAGCTTACCCCAAGCCATTGATCTCGTCGACCGGAGAGACGTAATCATCGTCTTCACTGGTCAGGCCCAGCTCAGAGCCATAGCACTGGTGGACTATGTGCCAGAGTTCTCGGGGGGACAATGGCTGGAAGGTGAGGGAGTACATGGAGTATCAGAAAAGGAGAGGGAGGAGGATGAAGCATAACACTTGGAAGAGTTCTCATGAAGGAGGTGTTCAGATTCCGATGAATAGCTTCTCCATTCCAGGAGCTCCACCGGACAGACCTAGTTAGCAGTGGGGAAGCCTCCTGTAAGAAGCACCCAGGTCGCAGCCAGGCCATGAAGCCTTTGAGCTAATCCTTTATCCAGGCGAGTGAAATATTGGGAGTCCATGGGTATGCATTTGAAACTCCCACAATGGAGAATTCTAGGATTTGGCATGCAAAAAAAAATCTGAATAACGCATCCCAAGTTCTGACAAACAGGTCATAATCTCTCTGGCTTTTCTTTATTAGTCCTAATAGGGACTGTGGTGGCTTAGTGGTTAAGACGCTGAACTTGTCGACTGGAAGGTCAGCGGTTCGAGACCTGAGTACCGCATGATGGAGTGAGCTCCCGTTTCTGTCCCAGCTCCTGCCAACCAAGCAATTCGAAAGCAAAAAATTGTATGTAGAGAAATAGGGACTACTTGGGTGGGGAGGTAAACAGCATTCTGTTTGCCACGGAAGATAAAATTTCAGTTTTTTTTCCCAATCGCAGTCTGCAGATGGTCATGATGGTTTTACTTGCTTATATAGAACCACTGTTTTGTATTTCTATAAATGTACTACATAAGAATACTTTTGTATTTATGGGAGAATAGATGGCTTGTTCTTTAATGGGTTATGTATACACGCAAAGGCCTTGGGCCATGTACAGCGAGGGCTTTGCCCACTGATTAGGAGTCATGTATAGGCTTCTTTCATTCCCTTTCTATCTATTTCACATACAAACCCAAAGTCCTGTGTCAAAACCGCCACTAAAAATCAGAAACCGTGACCAACAAGCTAAGTACGGCCATCATTTGCAGGTCTGCTCTTACCTTCTCCAGGAGTGCGTTCTGCCAGAGACGAAAGATCAGCATGAAGCAACGGTCACGGGCACCAAACGATGTGAAGAAATGCTAAAAATGACAAGCAAGGGGAAAACAATTGTGAGGTTTCATTCAAGATAAATATTTTGCAGAGGAATCTGAATACTTTCCACCTTTACCTTGAATGTCGGCCATTATATTTTGGGATCGCAGGAAAAACACACAGCAGTGTAAACTGGCCACAAATTCAGCTTCCTAAAATGCCATTAATTTATAATTTACCTAACTCTCTTGCATGAATTAACAAGTCGGGTGGCTTTGTTTTATTTACAACTATCTTCTTATCATTTGAGCTTCCAGGGTAAAGGTCGTCCTTGCTTCAAAGCCAGTTTTATTTGACTCTACAGGGCCGTGCTCATCTCCATTTATACCCAAAGAGCCAGTGTTGCCTGCATCTGCAGACATTTCCATGGACATGTGGCAGGCATGACTAGACGCTGGAGTGCACGGAACTCTGTATTCCTTTCCCACCAAAGTGGGACCTATTTATCTACTTGCAATTTTCTTGCTTTCTTGCTTTCTAACTGCTAGGTTGGGAGGAGGAGCTGGGACAGAGACGGGAGCTCACTCCGTCATGCAGCACTCGGGACTCAAACCGCTGACCAGCCGACCTTCCAGTCGTCAAGTTCAGCCTCTTAACCTCTAAGCCAACACAACCTACATGAGAAACTATTAAAACATCAACCAATAGAGGAGTTTGAAAAAGATGGTGCTAACTCTCTTGACTGCATGAACGGACTTGAAATAGCAGACAAAATATGAAAGCGACCTGTGAAGGAGACTGTATTATCAGTGCAACAGAACGAAGTGTCAGGCTCCTGACCTGGCTGCACAGACACTGCAGATTCAGGCTGCAGGTGGAGAATACAATTTGTAAATCAGTGATGGCAAACCTTGGCCCTCCAGCAGTTCTTGGACTTCATTTCCCAGAAGCCCTGATCAACAGGCGTGCCGACTTGGGTTTCTGGGTCCAAGAATAGCTGGAGTGCCAAGGTTGGCCCCCGGTTGGCCCCCAGGGTTTTAAATCCTTCCCCCTCCCTGGAAGTATCCTCAATCCAGACAAATGCAACCTATTGGATAGCAGGCAACAGACAGAAAATTGGTTTAATTACAGGAGCTACTGGGTGTCTGTTATGCCACCTCGCTTCTCCTGCTAGCTGCACTGGGCTAATCACACTGACAAATCAAGATTTCCTAGTGATTAGGATCCTGACAGCCATTAACTGTTGGCATATCACTCACTCTTTAATCATTTCCACATCAGAGGAAGTGAATGGGTTTATGGAGATATAATTCCATGTTGACTGGTTTTGAGCAGATGTCCTTGAGGAACTCATCACAACCAGCTCCTTGGACTTCCTCCTTTATAGGACACCGAGTGAGGACATCATCGGGTGAGGAGAGGACACCAGAATCAGCAACAGGAGGAGGAGATATGGGGAAAGACAAAAGCCTTTCCACTTGTGTATAGTTCACGTATCATCTCAACAGATCTTGACCAGAGTCCATTGGGTCTGATCTGCTGATCTTTGCTTCCTAGCAAATCTCTCCAGATTTGCCCAGATAGACAACTTTAGTCAAGGAGCGGTCCAGGGTGGGGAAAACATGTGATGGAAGAGGATAAATCTCTACCATTGGCTTGACAAAGAGACACAGGGCAAAGGTCATTTGTTTATCTTTGCCCCAAGCCGTGACTTTTTAGCACATGGAGAGGCAAACAGCAGAACACCCAGGCTCATCCTTATACACCCTGTTCCTGTGTTTCAAGGTACACTAGGAAGCAAAGATAAGCAGATCACAGGCATGGGCTGGGCCACTGGGACAACGGGATTCATCCCAGTGTCTCCTCGCCTCTGGTGCCCTGGGGGCCAAGCTATGGCTCCAAGCTCCCTCGTTCACCTTGGAGCAGTGGTGGGTTGTCAATTCTTTCGCTACCCCGTGACGTCATTACGTCGTGGGCGTAGCCGACATAATGATGTCATGATGTCGTGGGCAGAGCCAACGTCATGATGTCATGACGTTGTGGGCGGAGCCAAATAAAATAAAATGGCTGCCTGGAACTGCACATGCGTCAAACC
The DNA here is from genome assembly GCA_030440675.1 of Furcifer pardalis. Taxonomy (NCBI): domain Eukaryota; kingdom Metazoa; phylum Chordata; class Lepidosauria; order Squamata; family Chamaeleonidae; genus Furcifer; species Furcifer pardalis. Next base: position 314,856,556 of record CP126890.1, on the reverse strand, counting down.
TCCATTTGATGCATGCACAGTTCTATTTTTTTAGTGTGCATGCATCAAACCTGAGAGAGTCCAAAGGGGCTCAGGACCAGAAAGTGACTCGTGGAACTGGATCAGTGGCACGGGTGTCATGCTGAAATGCGGAAGGCAGAAGAAAGGCCACTGCATTATATTCTCAGGACAGTCTTCACGGCTGATCGCCATGAGGATCACCAATATTCAGATTTAGATATGGCAGAAGAAGAATTCCCAGAAGCCTACATCAATTCCCCAAAGCACTGATTAGCCAATGTTATGACTTAGGTTTCTGGGAATTGAAGTCCACCATCCAAAGGTTGGAACACACTGAGTTGCAGGTAAAAACCTATTCAGACAATGCAACACTAACAAACTCCAGCAAGTTGCAAGCCATTCCAGCAGGCATCTGAATGCAGCTGCCGCTAGGAATCTTTAAATTTACACCAGGAACATAGGGATGGGCGCAGATGGTTCTCGTGAGTTCACCTTTTCAGCCTCCGTGCAAATCTGAATAGCATTGGGGATCAGCTTGGCTGTCTTCTCCTTCTTGATGCATTTCACATCCTTGAGCTGAATGGAAATCTATTACAGAAAGGCAAGACAGGGGTCAGCAGCCACAAGAGACAGAACAGAAGGACTCAACCCTCACCCCATCGCCTTCTGTTAGGACACCCACCGTGGTCTCCCAGCGGAAGATGTTGCTGTAAAAGCAGATCCAGTTCTCTGACAGGTAGAGTCGCCCCTGAAGCAAGATATCACGTTGCAGAGCACAGGAGTAATCTGTGGATAAGGAAGATGTTAAGAGGCTGAGAACAAGGGGGAAGGGATGGACTAAAACCTGAAATGAATGAATGACATACATGGGGGTGAGAGCAAGTCTGTGGCCAAGCACAAGACCACAGTTGCTGGACAAAGGTCCAAAGGTCAGCATCTTTAATGCAGGGGTATCCAAACTATGGTCTGTGGGCCAGATCCAGCTCATGGTGCCAAATCATCTGGCCCACACTGCTCTCACCACTCCTGGAAGTAGAAGTAAAATGTGCCCATGCATGTGCAAAATGCATTTACAACAGCCACAGCCACATTTACAGCAGCATTTTGCTCAGGTGCGTTTTACTTCTGCTTCCAGTGGGAGGAATGTGACTGACCTGCTGAACCACGTGACCTGCTCATGACCAAAAAATTTGAGTACCCCTGCTTTAATGCATATATTGCTCTACATCATTTTCATCTCAGGACAGCTTACCAGCACATAAAAGCACAACACATTGGTTGCTCGCTTACTTGGTTGGATGGATGGATAGTTGGTTGGTTGGCTAAATGGGTGGGTGGGTGGATAGATGAATGAAATGGATGGGTGCGTGGGTGGGTACATAGGCGGGTGGTGGGTGGATGGATGGATAGATGGATGAATGAATGAACAGATGGATGGATGGATGGATAGTTGGTTGGTTTCTACCTTGACCATCTGACTGTGCAGTCACTCTGAACGGTACCTCCCCCCCCCCTTCTACTGGAACTACCTTGGGGTGGTATTCTGCTGAAGAGATGCTCCTGTCAGCAGGAGAAATCCTACCTTCCTAGCTTTTTCAAGGACCATAGAATGAAAAGTCCCTGCCTCTATCAGAAAAAGAAAACTCTTAGTGTCCCTCTGTGCTTTGGAGTCCTCCAGACTTCCCATATTAGTATTTCCACAGCCTACCTCTAATCCCCCATCAACTTTGCTATGCCATTCACAAGCTGACCCACTCTGAAATCATTCCCACCTATCTGACAGAGAAACGCTACCCCAGGACTTTTGGCTACCTGAATCAGAGCACCCAGTGATTCCCTTTCTCTTTAGCCAACTCAAGATGCATGATATTCAAGGCATTTTTGCACAAGGGACCAAAAATCCCACCAATGAATCTCACACGACCTGTGGCAGTACAAACATAATAACGGATAAAATAACCATCCCCTGTCCTCACACAAATCTGATGTGTTAATCTCAACGTTAGTCCCACTTGGAGTAGAATCTTTGAAATAAATGGGAGTTAATTTAGCCATGGCTCACAATCCCCATTCATTTCAATGGGTCCTGCCTTAATCTGGATTAAAACTGGATTTGATATTTAAGCAGCTGCACTTTTGGATCAGCCCTGAGCACAAACTTGACCATCCCTCATCCCACCTCCTTGTCCGTGTCTCACCTACAAGGAGCCGTTCAGCTTCAGGCAGTCCCTTGAAAATCCTCCGGAAGTCCTCATTGCGCTGCTTGTAGGTGGGGCTCAGCATCTGTGGGTGACAATCAACCTCATAAGGATGGAAATTTCCTCTGCTACTTCCCCACCTCTATTCTGCCACGTCCTCTTCCCAAAAAAATGATTTGTGGAACTGGATCGGGGGATACGGGTCGCCATGATGATAGCCAATATTTGGAACTGGATATGACACAAGAATAATAATAAGAAGCCACACTGTCTTCCTACTAGAAATCTATGGGGAATGGATTCTGAATCACCATATGAGCTGATATACCAAAAGAGACAGAGAGCCAAGATCAAAGGGACTTTCAGCTGAAGTTCTGCTGTCTGAAAACACATTTTGAGGAGAGCATTTCCAGACCGACCTTGTTTGCTGTTTATAGAAACAAGAGGAGTCATGTTTGTCCAGGAAACCAAACAAAAAGAGTGTATGCAGGAGACCAGTGGCTTTGTTAAGATCAGCTAAACCTGTGCACAAAAGTGGAAGGTTTTGAGTTCTTTGTCTTTCTCAAAACATGAAGGTTGGAGGAAAATTGTGGAATAATTTAACTGTTTTAATTTGACCTCCACGACTAAATAGGTACATTTAACGACTTGCAGTCTCTTGCTTTCGAACTGCTAGGTTGGAAGGAGCTGGGACAGATCCAAGGTAGTTCACTCTGTCGCGCAGTCCTTGGCCCTCAAACTGACCGTCAAGTCATCAAGTTCAGCATCTTAACCATTAAGAAGCTCGCCTTATTGGCTGGAAAGCCGGCAAGTTGGCAGTTCGAGACCCGGGTACTGCATGACAGATTGAGTGTCCATCTCTGTCCTGGCTCCTGCCAACCTAGCAGTTCGAAAGCAAGAAATTGCAAGTAGATAAATAAGGACCATTTGGTGGGGGAAAGATCTTGGGGACACGAAAGGAGCCTCATTTGGGCGTCCCCTGAGTGGAGCTTCCCCAGCAAAAATCCTTTCAACCCAGAATAATGTCTGACATGAAATTATTATTATTATACCAGTATGCCACTACAGTTCCTAAGCAGTGGTTTTGAACAAACCGATTCACAATCAAAATATCCCAGTTTTGGCTTTCTGTCGTGTGCACGCCGAATATTAAATTGATCAGGAACCAGCAGAGATGTAGGAGTTTTTAACAACGTAGCACCCATACTCAGAAAGGACTGCCTTGAGATCATAAAAGGAGCCAGGAAGGAAGGAAGGAAGGGTGGGTTGGTAATTCTCTTACTCTGTCTTGATGGGGCTGCTGCTCCTACAGCCAGCTGTCGATAAACAACCCCTGGTTGTAACCCTGGGGTCAGTTCCAAGGCATGATGTATCCAGATAGCAAAGGCATAGGTGGTTTGGACAAACAGCAGGATTGTAGGGTTGAGAAATCAGACTGGGGGATGATCAGCAAAGGCAATGAACGCAATGTGCCCAAGGCAAAGTGGAAGATCGGCACAGAAAAGGGACGAAAGTACAGTCAAGGGTTAAGCTGCAACAGCTGAAAACAGACGCTCAGGATAGTGCAAAGAATAGGGAGAGGAGAAAGGTTGGAAACATTGCCGGGGGGGGGGGGGGGGCAGTTCAGGAGGGCCCAGAAAGCATACCAGGGAGAAGAGCAGGGCTTGCGCAGAAGCCGGATCTTCACCGACAGGCGATGCAAGAAAAATGGGGGAAAGAAGGGTGTAGTTTGGAATAATGGCAAAAGAAATATTTTTCCCCCCTGGAGTCCATCCGAGTAAGTAAAGAGGCCTCCCCCCACCCCCGCCCCCGGGACAGCAGTCCTGCAGCTCCGATTACACGGCCAAGTCATTGGCTGAAGGTGACTGGGTGTCGTTTACAGGAAGCCAAAAGGAGAGGTTGGATGGGGTGGGAGGTGTCAAGCTGCAGTTAACCACATCCTGCCCACGGGAGGACTCTGGGCGAAATCAGCACACAAACCCCAGGACAATTCTTGCTCTGAGGCTCAGCTTTCGACAGGTGCTGAAGGCGCCAGCAGGTTAGGACAGAGAAAACTACCCTTTAGCTCAGGGGTGCCCAAACTATGGCCAGATCCAGCCCATGACACCAATTCATCAAGCCCACGCTGCCATACGGGCGCATTTTACTTCCGCTTCCGGGAGCGACAAGGGCAGTGTGGGCAGGATGAGTTGGTATCGGGGAGGGAACTCCTGGTTTAAGCAGAGAAAATGACATCTTAAAAATCTATCTCATCCTGTTGCAAAACACCTTTTGCAAAACAGATGGCAAAGCACATTTTACTTCCGCCTCCAGTGGGAGGGACCACGTGACTGGCCCACTGAAAACATGTGACCGGTCCGCTGAACCATGTGACCAGCCTGCTTTAGCTAGTGGTCCAGGAAAGACACTTTGCACATGCCCCGATTTAACCTGACAGTTAGAGAAAGGTGCAGTGCACAAGCCTAGTAAAGCGAATGGTCTCCCTCGCTCAAAAGCCAGTCGTATCAGACTCTAGGGGTCGGTGTTCATCTCCATTTACAGCCAAAGAGGCAGCACTGTCTGCATCTGCAGATGTTTCCATGGCCATGTGGCAGGCATGACTTAGATGCTAGAGCACACGGAACACTGTAACCTTTCCTGCCAAAGTGGTACCTATTTATCGACTTGCAATTTCTTGCTTTCAAACTGCTAGGCTGGCAGGAGCTGGGGCAGACGACGGAACCTCACTCCATCACGTAGGACTCGGATCCCAAACTGCTGACCTGCTGACTTTCCAGTTGTCAAGTTCAGCATCTTAACCACTAACCCACCACAGTTCCTTCTGCAGAGCTTAAAAAGTGCTTTTTAATACTACTGTATATACTCAACTATAAGTCATCCCGAATATGTTGAGGTACCTAATTTGGACCTCTAAAACTAAGAAAAATAGATTGACCAGAGTATAAGTTGGGGGTGGAAAATGCAGCAGCTGTCAGTGAGTTTCAGTAATTAAAATACATGAAAATATGGTAAAATTAATTAATTTAGACATTTGTGTGGTTATTTTTTAAAAATGTTTATGTTGACCCGAGTATAAGCCAGGTCCTATTTTTGGACCTCATGGGTTGTTTTTTTTAACTAGACTTATACTCAAATATATACAGCAGTTGCTGTTTTAGTTCCAAAGTATCCGAAAGCAATCACAACCTCTGTCACAATTAAAAGTAACTGTTAACTATCAAGGCAATTTAAAATGTAGTGATAGTTACACATGAAAAATACAGAGACTGTTCCTGATTATACTTACAGTCTTAATGTCACACCTCTGTTTCTGGGGGGAAAGGAATTAACTCCAAACAAACTATTGCTTATAACTAGTTACTCCCAAGTTTTGACTATCTGAATCACAGTAATAATTCCTCCATTTCCCTACATATTGTTATATCCCTATTGTACTCCTAAAAACAGATTTCGAGGCATGAGCCTTTAGTATAAAATTAAAGCCAAAGGCAGATGATTTTTAATGATTTCTATCCTGCCCTTTAACAATATTCCCAGGCCGGTTTAACCAAAGTTAGAAAACAAAATAATAATATATACAGGTGGAAAAGTACAACTACCAAACCTGAGCAAAACAAAGGGCTCCTTTTATTCTTCCTATCCATGCCTTTCCCTGATCTGCTTATTATATTAAGACAGAAGAGATTAGCAAACAAACAGGTCAAAAGAAGATTGAATCAAGATAAGGTGAGATAGTGGAGGAGAAATCTTTTAACCTAGTTGAGCTCATTCCTCTGGTCTCTCTCTTCTTTTCACTCCCTTCCTTTGCAAATCTATTTCATTCAAGGTGGGTAATTTATAAATGTAGCAGAACAAGGTGGGAGTGGAGAGACAGGGCTTTTGTTTTATATGCTAGCATTGAGGGATACAAAGATATTATTTTTCAGCATTTCCATTAAAAAAATAGCTTGTTGCAAATGGGAGGAAATGTATGCAGTGGCACCTCAGTTCACAAACAGCTTGGTTAACATAAAAATCGCATAAACAAAAGGAAATCCATAGAAAATAGCGGCTCGGTTTATGGATTTTTTTTCGGAACAGATTAATTGGTTTTTGATGCATTCCTATGGAAAACCGTGTTTCAGTTAAAGTATTTTGGTTTTCAATGCATCCCTGTGGGAAAATTGCGTTCAATGCATTCCTATGGGGAATTCGGTCAAAATAATTTTCACTGTAAGAAACGTCGCCGAGGTTCCGCTGTGTTATCAAGAGAGAATACAGTAATACCTCGGATAATGCTAAGACTTGGTTCCACAAGTCTTGGTGTTATCTGATTTTTAGTGTTATCCGATGCATGTTAAAATCCTATGGGATGGATCGGATAACGTTAATAAAGCTCCATAGAGATACATTGTAACCGCACAGGTTTTAGCGGTTGTTATCCGATTCATCCCATAGGACCTTAACGTTATTCGATCCAATTCACCTCCCCAGATTACTTAACGTTATGCGATTTTAGCGTTATCCGAGGCAAACGTTATCTGAGGTATTACTGTAGTTCTAGATCGGTTCTCCATATGCAGGAAGTTGCATTCTAGGGAGCATGCAGAATCATAGTTCCCTTCCACACAGCCTGCATCGAAAGATTTGGTCACACCGTTTCCACTGGTCTAAAATTTAAGTCTCCTCTTATATATGAGACAGAAAACAGTAAATACTTACACTGTACCAGCTCTGCATTTTCTGAAAGAGACAAAGAAAAGTTAAGTGTAGCTCCACAAGGAAATGGACCATCATCATCATCATCATCATTTATTTATACTGTATATTACTCTCACGATATATGGCCTCGTACAAAAATTCTACACTGAGAGGAAACGCAATCCAAACTAACGAAGAAACCAGTGGGGAAAGTGGGTGGGTTTTGTTGTTCAGTCGCACAGTCGATTCCGACCCTCTGCGACCCCCATGGACCACTGTCCGCCAGGCACTTCTGTCCTCAACCATCCTCCTCAACCATCCCCCTCAACTCACTCAGCTCTGTGCCCATTATCTCTACAATACCATCTAGCCATCTCATCTTGGGCCGTCCCCTTCTTTTGCCCTCAACCCTTCCAAGCATCAAGGCTTTCTCAAGCGAGTCCTCTCTTCTCATTTGATGTCCAAAGTACTTTAGTTTCATCTTTACTATTTGCCCTTCTAAGGAGCAGTCAGGGTTGATTTCTTCTAAGATTGACCTATTTGTTCTCCTTGCTGTCCAGGGGACTCTCAAAACTCTCCTCCAACACCACATCTCAAAGGCATCTATTCCTCTGCGCTCAGCTTTCCTAATGGTCCAGCTCTCACAACCCTACATTGCCACTGGGAATACCATTGCTTTGACTAGCCGAATCTTTGTTTGTAATTTGATCTCTCTGCTTTCCACAATGTGGGTGGTAGCATATAGCAATACAAGATGGCCAACAATAAGAAATATAATTCAAAGCACACAAGTACCTTGATGTTATAAATACAGTAATGAAAAATATCCAGACCCCAAAGAATTTATTCCCACCCAATCACTCGCCCTTTAATTGACGGATTCCAAAGAAATCTATGTTAAATGACCCAAATTAGGGCACTTCTCTCACGTACAATCAGAACAAGGCTAATTTCTGCATGTTGCATTTTTCAGATAGTACATTAAACACAAGACAAAGAACCCAGTGACACCTTAAAGACTACTATATTTTAATGTTAGCTTTCGTGGATCAAATAGCGCCGTGCCTACAGAAAAGGTTCTGAGCGCCTCCTCTGGCACGCATGCCATAGGTTCGCCACAACTGCTCTATAGACTCTAGAGCCAGTCCTATCCAACTGTAGGGGGCAGTGCTCATCTCTGTTTACAGCCAGCACTTTCTGCAGATGTTTCCACAGTCATGTGGCTGGCATGAGTAAAGGCCAAAGTGCATGAAAAGCTATTAACCATTTCCTACCGAAATGATACCTGTTTATCTACTTGCAATTTCTTGCTTAAGTTGGCAGGGTCTGGGACAGATAGCGGGAGCTCACTCCCTTGCGCCGGACTCAGGTCTCAAACTGATCTGCCAACCTTTCTGTCATGAAGCTCAGCGTCTTAACCACTAAACCACCATGATCCTCTTCATCCGTTAGTAAAGGTAAAGGTCATTCTTGCTCGGAAGCCAGTCGTATCCAACTCTAGGGTCCAGTGCTCATCTCTGTTCAATAGCTGAAGAGCCAGTGCTGTCTGCTTCTGCAGACATTTCCATGGTCACGTGGCAGGCATGACAAGACACTTGAGAGCACGGAACGCTGTTTACCTTCACACCAAAGTGGTCCCTATTTATCTACTTACAAGTTCTTGCTTTCGAACTGCTAGGTTGGCAGGAACTGGAACAGAGACGAGAGCTCACTCCGTCCTGCAGTACTCGGGAATTGAACGGCTGACCTCCCCACCTTCTAGACAGTATCTTAAGCCACTTGAGCCACTGCACTCCCTTTTCATCTGTTACTCCACCAGAATTACCACTGTCTTCCATGAAACTACTATTACTCACACGTAATGCATTTTATGTACATCACACATCCATCAATTTGCCCCGTGGAAGTTATTACTAGCCTTTTCTCTCTCTCTCTCTCTTACTAATCGTACTGTACCTTGTTATTACGGATGAAGCTGCGCCCGCTGAGTGGGTAGTTGAGAGGGGTACTGGAAGGAGGCCCCGGAGGAGGCGTCCGCTCTGCAGGGTTCTCCGAACCTTTCTCCACCATGGTCTCCGGGGGCGATTCAGGGGGCGCGCGTGTGGGTAGCTGCAACAGGCGCTTCCTCAGCGAGGGGGAATTACTTGGGGTTGTGCGTGGGGAGGTGGTGCCACTGCTAGAAAGAAGCAGAGAGGGCCAGTTTAGTGGCAGGATCTGGATGAAATGCAAACACATCCTCTGCTAGAACAACTCAACCCCAAATGCCCAGGCCAATTTCTGCCTTCCAGCTCTCACAACCCAGGGTGCCCAAACTTATTGGGCCGCGGGCCGGTCATGTGGTTCAGCAGGCCAGTCAGGTAGTTCCTCCCACCAGAAGCAAAACATGCCTTGCAATCTGTTTTGCAACAGGATGAGATAATTTTAGGCTGCCATTTTCTCTGCTTAAACCAGGGGTGCCCAAACTACAGCCTGTGGGCCAGATCCCCCCTCCCAATGCCAATTCATCCAGCTCGCGCTGCCCCCATCGTTCCTGGAAGCGGGAGTGTTTTACTTCCGCTTCCAGGAGTGATAAATTGGCATCGGGACCAGATCTGGCCCGCAGGCCATAGTTTGGGCACCCCTGTCATAACCCAACCAAGGCATCTTTCACGTTTGTTCTCCTAAATCCCAACTTGCTTTCACCCTACATACAACCACCATCTGAGTCCTGAGTCACTTCAGGGAGGAGGGCGATAAACAAGCGTGAATAATAAAGAAATAAAATAAATAAATAAATCTGGCTTCTTTTGCAAGACTTAAGGACGATTGCTTCTTGATCTTGAAAGGCCTCGTAGCTTTAAGAATGGTACAGAAACAGATTTCCTCCATGTATATATTCGAGTATAAGTCTAGTTTTTTAGCCCCCAAAACAAGGTCCAAAAATGGGACTTGACTTATACTCGGGTCAACATAAGCGTTCAAAAAACAACCACACAAATGTCTAAATTAATTAATTTTACCGTATTTTAATGTATTTTAATTACTGAAACTCACTAGTAGCAGCTGCATTTTCCACCCCCGACTTATACTCTGGGCAATCTATTTTCCTAGTTTTAGAGGTCCAACTTAGGTACCTCGGCTTATATTCGGGATGACTTATAGTCAAGTATATACAGTATACTTCATCTTCCCAACCTACACGGATACTTCTCCTTTTCTGTCCTTACAACAATACTCCCAGATAGGTCAGGAAGAGAATGAGCCCCATGATTAGGCTGCGTGCAGGAATGTCTCTATTTATTTAGCTGAACAAGGATATTTACTTAGGGTTTTTCTGGAACTTGGAAGAGCCACTGTTTTGGACGACCATTCACCAGATCTTCTGATCAAAGCTGGGGGATTACTGGAGCTTCAGACAAAACTTGAAAGCTTCCTACATGACCAAGTCCTAAGTGTACAATCAAGGCAATGTATACAGAAACACAGGCATGCAAAGACTTCTAGCTGCTTCTCATCTTTGCCACAATAAAGGATTCTGTATGCTTCTAATAGTAATTTGATTTTTTAAAAATCTCTTTTTAGATTCCCCTCCCCCATCTCTTTTGGAAGGAACTTCTGCTTCTTTTGTGCGGAATACCACTTGTTTTGTAAACTTGTAATGGTGTGTTACAGACTTGAGGAAGCCGACTGGAGGTATCCCAGATGTATCTGATGACAAATCGTACAAACCACAGTCAACAAGGCCTTTAATGAGGCATGATAAGAATTACAGCCCCCCAAAAAAAATACTGCATATGGTAGTTACTGTATCTTTTTGTGATATACTGCATAAGACTTGGGATTAGGAAGATCAAGAAGGACTACTGAGGAAGCCTGGTCATTATCTTGGGTAGCACAAGGTCCCAGAGCTGCATGTATTGCTTGATCTTGGGCTTTGCTATTCCATGCCTGCCTCCCGCCAGCTAAACCATCCTCATCTAAATTATACTGTGAAGCAGCAAAATGCCACTTCCTCTGACTTCCGTTAGTGATGGGACCCTATGAGACTCTCTGGCCCGTCACCTCGGGTGCTCTATGGTACAGAGAGACACTCTGTCCCACACCATGGAGCCATAGCTGATATGGCCACCTTGCTGTGGCCATGGTGATGGGCGTGCATGGATTCTGACAGCTGTGGGCAGGGACAAGGCCACTCTCCTCTGGAGCAGTTCTCAACCTTTTAAAGCCGGGAGCCGGGTCACGACCCCCTCTGACAGCTTTGGGGACCGGACGGCCATTTTGCCCTTCCTCCACTGCATGGCACTTCCTGGTGTGGTGGAGGTGGTGAGGGGCCACATGAAATGGTGCTGTGAGCCGCATCCGGCCAATGGGCCACAGGTTGAGAATCCCTGCTCTACGGCCACACAGTTGTCCAATGCTGTTGTGCAAAACAGACTTCATAACTTATTTTATATTCAGGGATATGTGCAGCTGCCCTAAAGAGACCAGTAGATGGTTTATTGCACATCCAGCCGCGAATTTAATACATTTTCTCATTTTGAATACTCTGCATCCCAAACTGCTACGTCTTTCTCTGCAGACTAAGGGGAGCATATGTGGCCTGAGGTTATTCCCTGAGCCCCTGGCTAGGGAAGATTTGAGGCTTGACAGTCTCAGTCCAAGACTCAAAGTAATAAAACACAACGGTTCGCTATGGGCGAGGCATTCTGGCACAGGGCAGAACCAAGTCCGTTTGGCCTTAGCAAGAGCAGCTGTTTCACCAGCTTCTTGCCACATTCAGATTGTCTTCTAAGCCTGTCAACTTTTGTCCTGTCCTACACCAGCTGAGAAAATATATCCTCTTGTTGGTATCACTCCACCTCAAATCAGAAAAGTAGACAAGGATGCTGAGAGAACTAAGCACAAGAATCACCCACGACATTCTCTGAACGGAGATGAGCCTCAAGTCTGCCGGCTCGGGCCGGAAGAGCTTTATGACAAGAACAAACATTATTGAGGGTACACAAGGGCAAAATCAAATTAGAAGGAGGAAGGAGCTCACTGGACAAGGAACATTAGACGAGGATATGGCTGAGGAACTCAACCTCCCCAATGTCACTTAGAGGACCCTGAATAGGCTGAGGGTTGACGTCTCTAAATGCAAGACCAACATGCTCAAGTGAGGCTGGTGCCAGACAGCAACAGGCTGTGTGAATGTAGAGATACAGAATCCTGCTCATTTACTGGTCTGCCATTTACTGCCAGAAACATGCATTGATGAGGATTTAAGTTTGGGCAATGACAAAGCCATGAAAGTCCAGGGTTTGATCAGGAAATGAAAGAAGAACGTTATCCTCTTGCCCCCTAGATCAGGCACCAAAATTGTAAGTGTTTTCTCTATTTCCTGTCCAGAAGAGGCTGTTAATAGAACCAAGGAATGTAAACAGGAAAGTCTCATCTCATGGGACGAAACAAGATCCTAATCCCATCCTTAGGTCAACCAAGGAAGCATCAGAGATTCCAAGGACAGTCAGACAGGAACTTACTCAGCAGTTGGTTTCACAATCTGCTGGCATACATATACAAAGGCCAGTAATAATCTATTGCAGAATCAATATTTGAGGTGTGTGTGTGCGCGCGCGTGCGCGCGTACATGCGCGCATGTGTGTGTGTGAGAGAGAGATGGATGAGATGGATAGATGGGTGAGTGAGTGAGTAAAAGCAACATGTTATAATAGCCAACTTGAGTCAACCTTCCTCTTTCCTGCAAAATAAAGAAGGGGGTATGTGGGATAGTTATAGACCAGTGGTTCCCAATGTGGGGTCCAAGGCCCATAAGGGGACTTTAATTCCCAGAAGCCTAAACCAGTATATTGGCTGATCAGCACTTTCGGGAATTGACTTAGGCTTCTGGGAACTGAAGTCCCCAAAATCAAAGGTTAGGAAACACCACTATAGACGTAGAGTTCCTGCACTCTACATAAACCTGTCCTCTTCTCCACAGATGACAACAGCCCCTCCTGAAATTGAAGTATGTGAAGGTTTCTGGTGGAATGAACTCCAGGACATGCAGAGAGAGAAAATTCCACAAGAAAGCAACCAGGGAAAGCTGCAAAGAAATGTGTTGTTGTTGTTCAGTCACACAGTCAAGTCCGACCCTATGTGACCCCATGGACCACTGCATACCAGGCGCCCCAATCCTCCACCATCCTCTGCAGAATGCCTACTGTGTTAACAATGCCATCTAGCCATCTCATCCTCTGCCGCTCTCTTCTCCTTTTGCCTTCAATCTTTCCCAGCATCAAGGCCTTCTCAAACGAGTCCTCTCTTCTCATTTGGTGCCCAAAGTATTTTAGCCTAATCTTCAATATTTGTCCTTCCAAGGAGCAGTCAGGGTTGATTTCCTTCAGGATCGACCTATTTGATCTCTTTGCTGTCCAGGGAACTCTCAAAATTCTCCTCCAACACCACATCTCAAAGGCGTCTATTCTTCTGTGCTCAGCCTTCCTTATGGTCCAGCTCTCACAGCCTTGCACCATTTTGTGCGTGCGTACGTGCGTAACTATGGCCCAAAGAGGAGGTGCTTGCGTAAACTATGGCCATCCAGAAAGAAAGAAATGCTTGGCCATTCCCCTTCCTTCAACTTAAAGCTGCTCACAGACAAACTAAAAAATACAATCTGTATTGAAGGAGTTAAATTTTTTTAGAGTGTAATCCATCCGGGGATTATTAAAGAGTGTCTATCCAAGGAAAGAAATTAATCCAGACCAATTCAAACAGAACAAAGGAGTGTGGAAACCTACGAAACCACATGTGGCCGAGCCTTCCCCGTCACATTTTTTCAGCTTTAGCTGGCAACAGGGATGACGCAGAGACCCAAACACTTGCTGAACACCAAAATAAGGGAAGTATTATAAATTGTAAGTGTGGAGCCAGTTGCTGTTATGCGCCATCCAGTCCAAACTGATTTATGGCAACCTTAAAAGGGATTTCAAACTAAGTGAGGTGTATAAAGAGAGGTTTTGCCAGTTCTACACTCCAATGAGTTTCCAGGGCTGAGTGGGGATTTGAACCCAGGCCTCCGGAGTCCTAGTCCATCGCTTTCTCCAGGACACCACACTGGGTATTCACAGTGGACTAGGCAGGTTGGTACAGGAGCTATTCTCCTAGTTGCCTACCAAAATCACCTCCAGGCACAGCCAATCCAAAGAATAACCAAACAAGAGAGTGGCATTTGAAGATTACCAAATTTAACTCAGTGCAAAATCACCATGAGAAGATCTTTTAGTAATAAGAGAGCGGCTATGCTCTTGTGCGTTGGTGTTACTGAAACAGGTTAGCACAGATGCGTCTCTGGAAACCGCTCCCCAAGACAGTGAAATGAGATGGGGGGGGAGGTAGTTCTTAACTATAATTAGGGATCAGTCTCTCCCTCCCCCCTACAATCCACAGATCACTACTGCCTCCTCCTCCTCTTCTTCTTGTGCTGTATCTGATTCCGAATACCGGCGATCCTCATGGCGATCAGTCCTGAAGACTGTCCTGAGAATATAATGCAGTGGCCTTTCATTTGCCTTCCATATTGCAGCATGACCCCCGTACCACTGATCTAGCTCTGCGAGTCACTTTCTGGTCCTGAGCCCTCAAGATGGATTCAAGTGGGATTTAATCCACTTGGAGACCATCACCTTTCCCTGTGGACTTTGCCACCCAAGGTCACTAATCCTCTTAGTGGTCAGGTGAGTAAACCACTCCCTGACGATCAGCGTTGAGTCGCTCTCAGTAGGGTCTACTCTATTACCACAGCAGGATAACCTGGCCAGACTATCAAGCTATCACAGGATCAATTTTATGGAGATTTTCAACTTTGGTATCCCTTCCTACACCCATGGCAGCAGCATATGTGGAACACTCTTTGAAACAATAATTCAGCACTCTGCAATGTAAATCAGGGCAAAATATTAGACCAAGCCAAGACCACTGAAGTGTTTCCCAAACTTTGGTTTTTGTACTTCATTTCCCAGAAGCCTAAGTCAATTCCCCAAAGCACTGATCAGCCAATGTGCTGACTTAGGCTTCTGGGAATTGGCATCCCCCAGTGTTCCACGGAACATAGTTTGGAAACCGCTCTCGTATGTGAGCAGAGAATTGAACCTGTGCCCTCCAGAGCAAACCCAAAATCCTATCCACCCTTTCCTCATGCAATGTTTGACGCTGGCCTCAAGCATGTGGAGGCACTGAACAGAGCAGGCAAGGAGAGCATGCAACATGTGACCTGTCATGCATACATGCACCCAAACTCGCAGGGAACTTACCGGCCACCCAGGGATCTGCCCTGCGTCCTGGAGCAAACGAGAGCGAGAAAGAAAGAGAGGGGAGGGACATTCATGAAAATAATAAATGTGGAAGTGTGCGGAAGAGAAAAAAGTGCACCCAAAGGAGAAACAAGCAAGAGGACCAGAATGTGGTTCCTCTGCCCAACAGATCATACTCTTATTCTGGTCATCTAAAAAAAAAAACCCTTGCCCCCCTCCTCATCTGTCTTTCCTGGCCAGCCTCTTATAGCAGGTGTTTATGCTGCACCAAACAGCTGATGGGGGGGGGGGGAGATACAGAGACCAGTGTTTAAAAGGCTTTACTTCTTCCTGTTACACTCAGACTTTTGCAAGAGAAGACGATCAGAGGATTCTAAAAAATGTATATACGTTTTAAGAAAGGGAAAAAAACTGTATTAATATTGTAATACTCTATCGTTGTCGTCGACTGCAACTCTTATCCAAGAACGCTCCCCCCCCCCTTGAAGCAGAGAAAATGCCATTGACGTGAATTTGTTTAAGGTGGAGCCCATCTTGCCGTGAAGTGACCCACACGCTGTGATCACGGAGCCATCTCCTGCGGGACACGTTCGCCAGAATTTAAGGGTTCTTCATCAAAACCACCACCGTCACCATAACTAAAAAAACTACATTTTTTGTAGAACTAAAACTACATTTCTGCAAAAGCCTTTAGCATAACCTTCCGTGGCAACTTCTCTTCTAAGAAGTTACCAGACGTGGAAAGGGTCCCCCAGTACAGGAAGTAAGGAATCCTGGGTGTTGGGTTCCCTAGAAGCAGGGCAACAAAGCAGGAAATTGTGGCTGTTATTCCCAAATCTTCCCAAGTCCAGGCCTGCGGTTCCAGATAAAGCGAAGCAGTCTTCCACACAAGAAGAGGAAGGATCAAACGACACGGATTGGCGCAGCTTCCTTGGATTCAGTACTCTGAATCAAAAGCCAAGAACCAGCAAAAGGCGGAACAAAGGATTCTTTCGTACACATTTCAATACGACCGGATCCCACATTTAAGAAATGCACTGGATGATTCTGTAGGGCAGGCTGTCTCCACCTTTTTTAAGCCGGGGGCCGGGTCGCGTTCCCTCAGAGGGCCATTATGCCCTGCCTCCACCACATGGCACCTCTGGGCGTGGTGGAGGCAGTGTGTGTGTGTGGGGGGCGGGGGCACATGAAATGTTAAGCAAGTTTTTGGTTGGTTTTAGTTGTTAAGCGAGGCGACCATTCAGAGAAAACTCTGCTCTTTAAGCTAGTCTCTAAGCGAGGCGCCTTTTTATGCGAGGTTTGACTGTACAAGTAATACCTCATATAACATTAGTATCGAATAACACTAAAATCGCATAACATTAAGGAATCTGGGGGGAAGAATTGCATCGGATAACATTAAGATCCTATGGGATGCTTCAGATAACAACCGCTAAAGCCTGTGTGGTTACAATGTATCTCTATGGATCCCATAGGATTTTAACATGCATCAGATAACACTAAAAATCATATAACACCAAGACTTGTGGAACCAGGTTTTAGTGTTATATGAGGTTTTACTGTACTTGCAATTTTTTTCCTTTCCAACTGCTAGGTTGGCAAGAGCTGGGACAGATGACGGGGGCTCACTCCGTCACGCAGCACTCGGGTCTCAAATTGCGGACCTGCCGACCCACTAGCTGCCGCTTTCCTCAACACTGAAGGCGTGGGGAACAAGGAATCTTACTCCTGCAGTACCCTCAGGTTTTGAGGTTTATTGAACTGAAAAATGACCAGCCCCCTCCAAAGCGAGGTTTCTGCAATAATATATGAACAACAGCTGCCACACCTTCTGTCTTTTAGTCTACAGGAGCCTCAGGGCAGTAGCTGTCCTGGTTTTTAATTAATACATAATCCAATTTTGAGATCTTTGAGGGAGGAGCTTAAGAGTGAGGGTAAAAATGCCGTCAGTAAACATGAAGAGGTTTTGAGGTCATCTACAGACCTCTCTACGCTGGTCCTAAGAGAGCAGCCCCGAAGATTCAGGTCACTTGAGGATGAGGGAGGAAGAAAACAATGGCTTGTCCACTCCCCCTGGTTCAAATAGCATCAGCGACCTACATGATAAGCCATGACCCCGATCACACTATGTTGACGGCTTCTCCTCTTGAGCAGCATTAGACAGACAAGTGGGTGACCATGGGAAGCCTCCCCTTCTTTAATTTTATTCTCAGCACCCACACATTTTGTGAAGGGGATAGAAGAGTGCACTGCAAAATGGCAGGACCCCAACGGGGACTGAAAATGCAACACTCTGGGGTGAGTTGCTCCACCCCAAAATATCTAGGTAAAGGCAAAGGTCCCCCTTGTTCAAAAGCCAGTCGTATCCAACTCTAGGGTTTGATGCTCATCTCCATTTATATAGCCAAAGAGAAGTCCCTGTCTGCATCTGCCAATGTTCCCGTGGCCATGTGGCAGACATGACCAGACACCGTAGCGCACGGAACGCAGTTTACTTTCCCACCAAAGTGGCACCTGTTTATCTACTTGCAATTTCTTGCCTTTGAACTGCTAGGTTGGCAGGAACTGGGACAAAGACAGGAGCTCATTCCGTCAAGCAGTACTCAGGTCTTGAACTGCTGACCTGCCGACCTTCAAGGCATCAAGATCAGCATCTTAACCACTAAGCCACACCGTCTCTACATGTATAGAAGCTCAGAAAGAGGAGACCAACCCCACCTTCTCCCAGAAATACCGGCAGAGTGGGATAAACTCCCTGTAGATAACCTCTAAGTTAAAATCAGTTAATTTATGCAAGCAAAGTTTGGAAAAGTTACCTTTTTGGGCTACAGCTCCTATAAGCCTTGAGCCAACATACAACAGTTATTGACCATGCTCGCTAGACAACTCTTGGCTTTACATTCTGAAAAAGTCCCATTCCCTGGACTGGAATATAAAAGCCCTAACTTTGAGGGATCTGCTTCAGATTTTATTTGTTTGTGGGACGTGTTTCTCATGTTCTGGAACTGGGTAAATAAAATCCAAGCCTTGAAACAAGGTCTTATAGCTACCTTGCCGAATAAAGCAGATTTAAGGCCCTCTAGCTTGCACAGTTTAGGTGAATATATTGCTATAATTTACATTCAAATTCATGAATGCAGCAGATGGCACATTATGAATATCGGTGGACATACTGTGCTTAAGTCTTGCTGAGAATGTGTTAATATTCAGCCTGGAAAATACATGCGTCATTTCTCTAACATGAAACTTGGACATATGTTGAGTTTGCAGTTCTTTTCATTCTCCTTGTTTCAGATCTGTTAAAAATGTAAAATCAAGAGACTAACCTCCAAAATTCTAAAGCGGGTTGTAGTATTTTAGACTGCAAGTGGACCTTATGCAACCACATGTTTGAATTATAATTATGACAATCATATTATGACAATACATATTTACTATGTATCAAAATGTACGGGGGGGGGACGGGACACACTCAATCCTCGCCGTGTGAAGGCAAGGTTAGAATACCAATGTGCTAAATTCCTAGCTACAGTGAAGTGGTGTTGCTGGATTACACCTTCCATCATCCTTTACCACTGGCATCTGACAAAGGAACAGGAAACACAATCAAAACCCATGGTGATCCATCCAGGTGTCTGGAGGCTGCAGGGGTCTGGATGGGAGACAACGGGCTACAACTGTGGGTCAGGGGTCCCGCGTTATCACGGGAGTTACCACCTTTGGTACTGGACGGGGCTTTTTTGCCTTAGACAGACCCGGTGCATAATCTGGGGATCCTCCTGGACTCACGACTCCTGCTCAACGAGCAGGTGGCAGTCGTGGCCAGGAGGGCTTTTGCACAACTTCGTGTCATACGCCAGTTACGCCCGCTCATGGAACAGGACTCCTTACTTATGGTCACTCACACTCTGGTCACCTCCAGACTGGATTACTGTAATGTGCTCTACATGGGGCTGCCCTTGATGACTATTCAGAGGCTACAACTGGTTCAGAATGCAGCTCCCCAGGTGGTGATGGGGTGTATGCCTCACCCCTGTTGCAGGAGCTGCATTGGTTACTGGTGTGCCTCCAGGTGCAATTTAAGGTGCTGGTGATGACCTTTAAAGCCCTACATGGTAGTGAACCAGGGTACTTAAGAGACCGCGTCACCCCAAGGACATTGGCCCATCCCACTAGAGCAGACCAAAGGACTCCCCGATAGTTTTAGTTGGTAGAGAGGCTCACCTCTCTAGCACAAGAAAGAGGGCCTTTTCTGTGTCTGCTCTGGCCCTGTGGAACCTCCTGCCAACAGAGTTAGGTCTCCAGGTGGAGCTTCTACCCTTTAGAAAACATCTTAAGACCTGGCTGGCACAGCAAGGGGGTGTCTGGGACGATGGCCACCTCGGGTGACTCATATGAGCACTACTTGGGCCTTCAGCTTCAGTTTTTTAAAACAATTCTTATAATGTGATTGCTGGGGGAGGGTACGCTAAATTTTAAACAATTTATATTTTAAACATTTTTATCTCGTTGTTTTGTATAAGCTTGTACAGTATTGTGATTTTTATACACGTAAGCCGCCCGGAGTCACCTAGGCGAGAGGACAGCAGCATAAATGTGACTAAATAAATAATAAATAAATAAATAAAATAAACTTACCATGTCTAGTCATGCTTGCCACATGTCCACAGAAATGTCTACAAATGCAGACAATGCATTTGGCTGTAAACAGAGATAAGCACCAAACCCTATAGTCAGACACAACTGACTTTCGAGCTAAGGCGACCTATCTACACCAAGACCACCCCAGCAAAAATGGTTCAAGGATCCCAATTTGGGTGCCACGATGGAAGCCCTCTTCTGTCTTCAATTCCCAAACCATGTTGATGGAGAAATGGCCCTGCATGCACACAAACCCAGACAAAAATCTTATAAATAGAAGCAAATGCTTTTCACATCATCCTATAGAAAGCATTCCCTGAACAAATGGCTTACTGTGCTTCTCGGTTGCCCTTGGCTTTTGATTCAAAGTACCAAGTTCTTGGAGGAGACCGGAAAGAATTCGGCTAGTTATACCATTTGACCCCAGCTTCCTCTTCAAAAGATTACGCCTTGGTCTTATCTGGAAGTCACAGGCTCAGACTTTGGAAGGCAAAGAATACGCCAGCTTCTAGCTGAAGGCACTGAAGCCATTCCAAATTAACTCCTTGCTGCCGTTGTATAGACCCGTGATGGCAAACCTTGGCACTCCAGATGTTCTTGGACTTCAACTCGCAGAAGCCCACAGAAGTGTGGGTACGTTTTACTTCCACTTCCGGGAGCGTTAAGAGCAGCATGGGCTGGATGAATCTCAGTAAACCCATTCGTGTGGATTCACGGGGGCTTGGGCTTCTGGGAATTGAAGTCCAGGAACATCTGGAGTGCCAAGGTTTGCCATCATGGGTACAATCTACTGGTACATCTACTGGTGCCATCTACATAACAATCAATACTGGATATCAGTCAATGGGTCAACAGCCCATGATCTAGAGAAGGATCAAGATAGCGATGGATGGGACCACTCACTCTCTTTTACCAATGTTTCTCTCTCTTCACCCCTTCCTTTATTTCCTACTTAGTGCAAACAGCAGAGATGAACCAGATCATCCTTGCTAGACTAGTGAACCAACCACTTGTGGAGGACTTCTAAAACGAGGCCAAAGGCTTCCTTTCTTTATTCATGTCAGAAGCACCACCAGTATATAACATTCAAAGCTAAAATTAACACATCTAAAAACAAAATACAAATTAAAAAGGGCTAGATGACATCTGCCCAATATTGGGCCACATCAACACCATTTCCTCTTGCCAACATAAGGTCATCCCCAGTGCACACATTAAGGGGCATTGTGTTCATTATGTCATATGGGAGATAGTTTTCTCCGCATTAACACAGGCTGTCATCTACACAGGGAATCTCCACTTTCTCGGATTAGCCCTTGACCTTCCTACCCCTGCACCCAGTCTGTTGGTTGTTCTTGGCCAGGCGGTAGAGAGTCATCCAAGGGTTACATAAGGCTCATGAGCAAGAAAGGGTCATCATCTTTGAAAAGCCCAAAGAGAAGCTGTAGCTGATCCTGAAAAAGCATCAATTCCAGGTAAATGGCAATTACACTTATATAGTGTAATTGCCCCATAGTGCTTAGTGCGCTCCCTAGGCGGTTCACAAGTAGCATTTTTGCTTCCAACATGCTGGACACTCATTTTACTGACCATGGAAAGATGGGAGGCTGAGTCAACCTTGAACCCTGTCGGGATTGAACTCGCAACGTCAGCAGCACTTTTGGTTGCAGTACAGCAGTTTAACCACTGTGCCACCAGGGTTTGTAAGTCTTAATTTGCTTGCCCCGACATTCTCCTGTTCAGGATCTAACCAGTTAACTCTAGAGCTTGCGGTGATTTTTATGAAGTACTGTACTATATTGTTTTATTGTTGTTTTATTGCTTTATGGCTCGATATCATTGTTTTTCCTGAAGGTTGTACTACCGCAGTGTTGTAAATCACTCTGGGACTTTTGGAATGAAAAGCTGAATAAAAACATGTTAATAAAACTGTACTAAGAAACAAGCAACTCACAACTTCCATGTTCCCCATGACCCTCAACCCAACTACTGGCTGGGAACCCACTGATGCCAACAGAGATACTTCACAGGTACTCCTTTACACTTAGCAAGAGCACCTGAAGACATGATCCACAACTTTGGATACCCAGATGTTTTGGACTGAAGCTCCCAGAAGTCTTCATCACTAGCTGTGTTGGCCACGATTTTTGGGAACTGGAGTGCAATAACATCTGGGGACGCAAAGTAGCAAACCAATGGTCTAAGCCATCAAAGGCAAACCTTGGCATTCCAGGTGTTTTGGGACTTCAATTCCCAGAAGCCCAAGTCAGCACTCCTGCTGGTCAGGGCTTCTGGGAATTGAAGTTCAAGAACATCTGGAGTGCCAAGGTTCACCACCACTGGGCTAAGCTATCTAGAAGAAAACGAAGCAAGAAATGACCCTCAACATCCTTCGAATGGAGATGAGCCTCAAATGCACCGACTCAGATCAGGGCTGTAACGAGGATTCTAGATGGGGAGGGGGGATATTTTTCAGGAGGGGCAACAATGCCACACACACACATATATAAAACATAACTTTGCCCTTGGTGGGTGGGGGCTGTTAGCTCACGGGGAGCTAATAGCCCTCTCTAACACACTCACACACCAGCTACGGTCCTGACTCAAATCCAGGAAGAGATTTATAGCAAGAACAAACATTCTTAAGGGTACACAAGAGCAAAATCCAATTAGAAGATGGAGGAAGGAGATCACTGGACAAGGAACGTTAAAGGAGAATACAGCTGAGGAACTCAACCTCTCCTACGTCACTTGGAGGACCTTGAATAGGCTGAGGGTCAGAGTCCCTAAATGTAAGATCAACATGCTCAAATAGAGGCTTCTGGCGGACAATAACACACTGTATGAATGTAGAGATACAGAATCCATCTCATTTACTGGTCTGCCAATTGCTGCCAGTAACACGTACGGATGAGGACTTAAGATTAGCCAACGGCAAAGTGAAGAAAGTGGCTTCGTTTTGGCAGCCCAGGGTTTGATCGTGACACGAAAGAAGAAGAAGAAGCTATCTGGAAGGGAAATACTGTCTTCTGCCACCACGGAGCACTGCTCATACTAAGTTCTGAATCTCCCAATTCTGCTCTTCCACACTACGCTTTTACCGTGTGGTTGATTAAATACAATATTTTTATTTGTGTTATTCTATGTAAACCACCAGGAGTAGCATTTATACTACATGATACAAAAGGAATAAATGCATGAATGAATGAGTCTTGTTATTATTGTTATTGTTATTATGCTGCTATTCAATGTTTCCAATGAAATGTAAATGAGCGGATAAATAAATATATAACGGCAGTATTAGCAACCTAACATTTGCTATTGGAGCCCCAACCTTATGTTACGAGAAGGGGGGAGGGATGCAAAAAGAAAGAGGGGGCGGGTGGAGATGGAAGAAAAAGCAAGCCTGGTGTCAAAAGTCCATTCTAGATACAAAATAAATAAATAAATTATTACCACAGCTATGGGGCCTGTGAAGATAACCTGGACAGATGTTGCTCAGCTTTTGAAGCTCTGTTTGAAAGCAAGAAATTGCAAGTACCGTATATGCTGTACTTGAATATAAGCCAACCCGAATATAAGCCGAGGTATTTATTATTTATTTATTTATTTATTTAAATTTGTTTATCGCCCTCCTCCCTGAAGGGACCCAGGGCGATTCACAACACACCAGCATATACCTAATTTTGACCTGAAAACCCAAGAAAATAGATTGACCTGAATATAAGCCGAGCGTTGGAAATGCAATAGCTGCTAGTGAGTTTCAATAATCAAAATACTTGAAAATATGGTATAATTAATTAAATTGTTGGTGCATCTCAATCCGATGCGGTCTTGGGATCCTTGTGGTCATTGACCTGGGTATAAGCCGTTTCCCCTTTTTGGGGCTCATGTTTGGGACTAAAATACTAGGCTTATAGTGGACTATATACAGTAGATAAATAGGGACCATTTTGGTGGGAAGGTAAACAGTGTTCTGTGCGCGCCGGTGTCTAGTCATGCTTGCCACATGTCCACGGAAGCCTCTGCAAACACAGGCAGCGTTGACTCTGGCTATAAACAGAGATGAGCACTGGAACCTAGAGTTGGATACGACTGGCTTTCGAGCAAGGGCAACCTTTACCTAATATGGGTCAAGCCTCCACATCTGCCCTCATAGCGCCCCACTGCTAGTCTCAAGGCACTGAGTAGACCTACTGTTTGCATTTTTTTAGGAACTGGGGAAACTGCTTTGCGGTAAGCAAGACACCTCAGGCCATTTAACCGACTCAACAGCCAGCTCTCCAGGTGTTCAAAGGAGATTATTCTCAAGGCACATCTGCAGATCTCCAGTGAGCTCCCACGCAAGGACTAACCTAAATGGCCTTAGCTTAGCTTAAGAAATCAGACAAGACTGGGCACGTTTCAGGGAGCGCAGCCGCATTTCCGTACACACTAAAAGAGGAGGACTAAGCGACCATGAAAGAGGTCAGAGAAACATCCCTGGCAAGCAGTTGAGGATGGGGGAGGAAAGGTTCCTTTTCAGAAGGAGAAGCACAGATAGGCAGCGTGGGTATCTAAGGAAGCCCTTGTTCCGGCTCTCCCGAGTACGCTCCATGAGCCACAACTCCCTGCTAATGGAATGCTAATGATCGGGAGCCGCAGTCCCTGGGGCTGACCTTGGCTCGGCCTTGAACAAACCAGCTCCCCTGTCTTGACTCCCATCCACGCCGCACCACATGGATCCCAGTGGTCCCCAGAGGGAGGGAGGGAAACAGGACTTTGACAGATGCAAGAGGGAGAACCAAAGAATTGGCCAACCCAAATCGGGTGCAAAGTGGATCAGAACGGCTGCAACAAGCAAAATCCTACTGGCCCAGCCCAATGATGGCAAGCCTTGGCACGCCAGCTGTTCATGGACTTCAGTTCCCAGAAGCCCACGTCTCTGTGAATCCACACGAATGGGTTTACTGCGGTATGTGGTATGCGTAGTAAACCTCATTTGTGTGGATTCACAGAGACTTGGGCTTCTGGGAATTGAAGTCCAAGGACACCTGGAGTGCCAAGGTTCACCACTGTTGCCCTAGGAGACAAGAGAGGCGGAAGTGATGAAGAAGTTCATGGGTTAGTTTCTTGCAACCAGATCTCATTCCTTAGTTCTACCACATCTACTAATCATTTACAACATCACAGAACCAAACTTTACAGAAATAAATCTGAATATCAGGCAGGGATCTTTTGTTATTACCAGATGTAAAAAAAATCCACACTGATTTGCAACTTTAAGTTATACTCAATCATCTACTGAAATTTTTGTAGTGGCAGCCGTGTCACGTCTGTGCAAGCGGATCAGAGAGTAAACAAAACAACAACAAAACTTCTAGCACCCTAGAGTCAGATATGACTGGCTTCCGAACAAGGGCGACTTTTACCCTTACAGCTCCCGACAAAGACACTCCCAAGTTCTGTCCCCAGATGTGCTCCAAACGTTCCAAATGCATAACAAGAAGCCAGGCCACTGGACCATAAAAAAGCTAAAATCCCAAGAAGTGGTTTTGGACAAAACTCTTATAGAAGTGTAGACAAACCTGCACATGATATCCGGGCTGCAGCCCAATTTTTACTGGGAAAAAGATAGTGAGAGACAACCACAGGAAGCCCCACTAAAGGACAAGGTGTTCCAGATACCACCTTCCCCAAATTTGGAGGGGTTTTTTTTTAACAAACACTTCCCAAATCTGGCAAAAGTGCTGGTTCTGTTGACAAACCACATAGGATGGACCACCTAACCATTCAGTAAAGTTGTTTACATGGCATTCTCCCCTGCATTGTAGCTGCTCGGATGGATAGCTGGAAGACGCCAAATCCATACCCAATCTCACACTTGGGGCAGAATTCCAGCCTATGAACCCTGTTCATGTCACAGAAACAATTCCTGGAGATGTAACTGGCATCTCCGGGGTTGTTCACTAAAATTAGAAGTTTTCCTTGACCTCAACCCTGGAGGGAAACAGAAAGCAGGACTGAGGCCTCCAGAGACCAGGCAAGACAACCTATTCTTTTTCAGGACTGTTGCATATATTAGATGAAGGATAAATCCTTCCTTTGGGTCAGCTAGGACTTGCCTGTAATAGGATTGCCTTCGGCCTCCAGAATTATCTTGCTCACTCTGCATTTTTAGACCTACAAACAACTTCCTGATGTTAACACAAAATGATCATATCCAAAGTCAGAATGAAGACGTGGGGAAATGAAACTCAGCTGATGAGTTCAACTTTATTACTCATGGTGTAATTCACCGATTAAGAAACGGAAAGAAGTCACTTCCTTATCAAAGCCACTTAGATCTATTCTAAACCCTGAAAAATTTACTTTTTTCAACTTTACATCTCTCTCACACACACAGCACAGTGAGTTTTGGAGACATGTTTTTTTAAAAAAGCTAGGTTCCCAAAAGCTCTACCTTGTTTGGCCAGAATTAACAACAGAAACATGTACCGATTTTGACAGTTCAAAGTTTGATCTGGACGCAAAAGAAGACCACCTTGTTTGGCCATGATTTTTCTCTTCTCCTGACCCACAACGTAGGTTCACATATGGAATCAGCTCAAAATATTTTGCTGCCCAACGTGCACTAGTCTTACATCAGCATACACTATCGCAAGCTAGTTTTGTCATGCACAAGGCAAGCTATGTGGCACAAACTTCCTATAAAGCCCTGGAGCAGAGCACCCGATTTCTGGCATCGGAGACAACCATCTCATTCTGTTTTATGACAAGGCAGGCCTTGCTCAATTGATTAATTAATCTCACTATTAAGTTTTCAAAGATCCTGTTCTGCCCTTGTGATCCTCAGCGCTCAGGATAATCCAGATTAATTTATGATCACTGTGTTGAGGTTCTACCGGACCAAAGGTAAGACATCATGACTTCCTGCCCACTCCATCCACGTGTCTCATAGGCTCAAAATCAAGAGCATCGCAATAGCAATTACACTAATCTACCAGCCCACAGCACTTTGAACATTATCTAGACAATTCACAGGTACTATAATCAGCATTTTGCTCCTAACCTGCTGGGTACTCATTTTACCAAACTGGGAAGGATGGAAGGCAGATCCAACCTTGTTCCCCATTAGGATGTAACTCACAATGTTTTGGCACCTGAATCTTAAAACAGTTAAGATCACAACATTCAACTTTGAAAACCCATTCAAGTGCCTGAACTGTGTTGTATTATTTGACACTTTCAACTGTAGGCATGTTAATGTACAAACTTGAAGCAAACACAGCACCCATTTCCCTCCCTTGAGATCTACTCTGCTCTGCAAATTGATCTATTGGGGGTGAGGTGGTTCAGTGGTTAAGAAGGTCGCCTTGTTAGTTGGAAGGCTGGCAAGCTGACAGTTCAAGACCCAAGTGCTGCATGAAGGTTTGAGCACCCGTCTCTACCCCAGCTCCTGCCAACCAAGCAGTTCGAAAGCAAGAGATTCACAAGTAGATAAATTGGGACCACTTCAATGGGAAAAGATCTTGGGGACATGAAAGGAGCCTGAGCGGAATTTCTCCAACAAAAATCCTTTCACCCAGAATAATCTGACATGAAATTATTATTATTAATGATCTATTCTATTCAAATTAAAAGATCCTCACTTAAAGAACTAAGAATTGAAAAACCATGCAAGTTTCTTCCTTCCAAGAATACACTGACAAACAACTGTCAGTCCAGAAGGGACCTCAGGAGATCCAACTTCCTTATTCAAACACAAGGCAAGAAGCACATGTTGTCTACTAGAGCAGCCATTAGTATACATATACTGTACACAGGCATGCGTGGCATAACCAAAACATCAACAAAGTCTAGTGAATTATATATTTGATTCCCAGAGGGGTTGCAGAGTCGCCACAGTCAATGCAAAACTCCCTTTGAAATTCAGCAACCCTGAAACCAAATTAGAAGACAAGAAATAACTGGACAAGAAATAACATTGAAGGAGGGTATGTGGCTGAGGAACATGACCTCCCTCATGTCACTTGGAGGACCCTGAATAAGCTGAAGAACAGATTCCCTAAATGCAAGACCAACATGCTCAAGTGGAGCTGCTGGCGGACAACACACTGTGTGAATGTGGAGAGAGACAGAATCCAGCTCATTTGTTGGTCTGTCGATTACTACCGGAAACATGCAGCAACTGAGTCTTAATTTTGGCCAACGTCAAAGCCAAGAAGATGGCTTCATTTTGGCAGTCCAAAGTTTGAGATGGACACAACAGAAGAAGCAGCCATCTCCCCCCACAGAGGGGAGGAGAAAATAGGTTGCAAGCCTTACTTTCTTGAGTTGAGGCACAGCCTGCGAATCCTGGAGGCTGCAATTCCCAAAAATAGCTAAACCCCACCCTCACTTTTAGGGGATGGGGGAAATGGAGTTGTGTGAGGGAATAAACAGGCATCACTTCTCACCTGTGGAGAATCTGCATAACCCCTGGCTACACTGTCAGAGATATTCTGGGAGAAACAGTTGTTTGTTTCTAAGGTAACTTTTCCAAAGAGATTTCCCTGTTCTTTTGTGTCCCGATCAAACCTTGGACTGCCAAAATGAAGCCATCTTCTGGGCTTCGTTGTTGGCCAAGCAGAAGTCCTCATCAATGCATGTTTCTGGCAGTGTATGAGCCGGATTCTGTCTCTCTCTTCACATTCACACAGTGTGTTGTTGTCCCCCGGCACCCCCCACGTGAACGTGGTGGTCTTGCATTTAGGGACTCCAACCCACAGCCTATTCAGCATCCTCCAAGTGGCCGAAGGGAGGGTTGAGTTCCTCCACCATCTCCTCCTCCTCCTTTAATGTTGTCCCTTGTCCAGTCAGATCCTTCCTCCATCTTCTAATTTGTGCTGTTTTCGAGATCAATTTTCCTGTGAAATGAGGGGGACTGACAGAGAACATTATCTCTGCATCTGGAGTTTGCAGGTGTGCTGGTATGGAGACTAGTGGTCCCAGCATGGGCTTTAACTTCCCCATCTCTTGGCACACAGGTGTGTGCGTAAGAGGCACACACGTGGAACAAAGGCTTCCTGAGCAGCGGGCAACGCACATTGCGAGTTGGAGAGTATAGTAATACCACATCCACAGAAGCAAACAGAGGATCGATTCCTACCTGTGGCAATGGGGAGGGGGGGAGAGAGAGATGCGTCCTAGAAAGGGGACCAAGGGACAATCCAACCTGGTTTGAAATCTTTAACCCTCACCCACCCGCCCCAATGCAGTCTTCCAGACTTTGGCAGACATGCGACAAGGCATGCATTCACACGCACCACGGTCAGCAAAGACGCTCTTCTTTAATGCAAGCCAGCGAGATGGACTCCTCTAAGCCCCCCCCCCCCCCGGCCAAGTATTCAGTATCCCTTATTAACTGATTAGGGACTGCAGTGGCTCAAGTCGCTAAGACGCTGATTGGGAGGCAAAAGGTCAGCAGTTCGATTCCCGAGTACTGCAGAACAGAATGCGCTCCCGTCTTCATCCCAGCTCCTACCAACCTAGCAGTTCGAAAGCAAGAAACTGCATGTAGATAAATAGGGACCACTTCGGTGGGAAGGTAACAGCGTTCCGTGTGCTCCGGTGTCTAGTCATGCCTGCCACATGACCACGTAAACATCTGCAGAAGCAGACAGCGCTGGCTCTTTGGCTTTGAAAAAGAGATGAGCACTGAACCCTAGTCAGATATGACTGGCTTTCGAGCAAGGGAAACCTTCACCTTTAACTGATTAGTCACCTGACCATATCAGGTAAAAATGTGATGAAAATACATTAGATAAAATAGGATTGCAAAAAAAGCAGAATAAAAACAGATTGAAAGCAGAATGATATAATCACAATAAAATGAGATAAAACATTTACTCAATAAAATCCGTCCCCTTTGCATGATCAATAACACATCTTCTCTTTTTAATAGCCCCCAACTGTAAACGCAACAGTTCTAATATTTACATATTTTTGTGCCCTGAAGGAAGTACTGTGCATTAATCTTTTTTATGACTTTTATATTATAAATAAATAATATATTGCTTTTATATTATAAATAAAAGTTAATCTTTTATTTCATTCTATCGAATAATGTCTGTACAGTATTTCGTTGTGTCTAGTCATTTCTGCCAATCCTGGGCTCTGGTTGTGGCATGTAATTTGACAACTTACTAAACGGAACATGTGCAATATTTTCTATGTCTGTTCTCCGTTGAGGAGCCCTGGAGGCGCAGGGGTTAGACTGCCGCACTGCAACCCCAAAAGGTAGTGAGTTCGATCCTGACCAGGACCCAAGGTTGACTCAGCCTTCCATCCTTCGGGGGTCGGTAAAATGAATCCCCAGCATCTTGGGGGGGGGGGGGGGAGGCAAATTTACTTGTGAACCGCCCAGAGTGCTTTGCTTTTATTTCTGATGTGCCATAGACAGCCCCCAATAGAGCAAGGATTCCCCCCCCCCATCCTCCTCCTACCCAACCATGTGCGTACACACACACACACATGTACACACACACAGGCTCCATTACTACGCCAGCCCTCTCTCCATCATCCTCCCTTCCCTCCCCCCCTTTCCCTCCAGTTCCTTTGTCCCTCCCTCCCTCCCTCCCTCTCTCAGCTGACAAGTGACCAGCCCCAACCATCTCTCCAAAGGATGGACACCGAGTGGCCACCCTCCGGCCATCCCCGGCCTGCGGTCGAGGCTCCCGATGATGACCCTGGGGGGGGGGGCAAACAAACCCGGGGTCCGTCCCCTCCCCTGCCTAACCTTCCAGCCTGATCGACCCCCACCTTCCCTCTCCCCAAAGAGGAAGAACCCATCCAAGCCCCCCACCCTGTGCCTCCCGGGTTCCCCCCCCCCCGCCAACCCATCCACGCGGGATCGGGTCCCTCTCCTTACTCGAACATAGCCCGTGCTCAGACGTCGGCGGGAGGGGGGTGGGCGGCTTCTCCCCCCTCCCCTCCCCTCCCCTCCCGGCCCCCGGCTGGGATGGAGAGAAAGAGCCCGAGCAAGGGAGCGGAGGAGGAGGAGGAGGAGGAAGAGGAGGAGAGGCGCTGCTGCTGCCCGGCCGCGGAGGAAGAGGAGGAAGGAAGGAGCGCCGCCGGGCCCCGGGTTCGCCTCCCTCCCTCCTCCTCTTCCTCCTCCTCCTTCCTCGGCGGCGGCCGCCCCTTTTGTGCCACCCCCTCCCCCTCCCCCTTTCTCCGGGGGGGGGGGGAGAAAGAGGAATCGCTCCCACTCCGGCGCCGCGGAGGAAGGAGGGGGGAGAGCTATAGGGGGAGGGGGAAGGAGGGAGGGAGGCCAGCTAATAAGTCACACACACACCAGCCCCCCCCCCCAATTTTAAAAGAAAAGGGGGTGCAGACAAAGCCTGTGATTGTTGCATGCCCGAATGGGTGCTGTGATTCCCTTGGGGTTCAATTCTGGATCATCCCCGGGGGATGCATGGAGGGAGGGAGGGAGGGAGGGAGGGGGCAACACTGACATCCGCCCCCCCAATTCGATCTCTCTTTTTTCCCCCGGCGAATTCGGAGTGTGTGTTTGTGTGTGTTTTCTCTTCTGTTTCTCTCTTGGGGTTCATTTTCTAGACCCTCTGGGTGGGGGATGGATGGAAATCGATGGGGCGGGAGGGGGGGCTGATCGCATTTCCTAGCTCCACCACTCACCCACCCCACCCCCGAGAGAATTCGGATCCGGGATAGTGAGTGTGTGTTCTCTTCTGATTCTCTTTCGGGGTTCGTTTCTAGATCCTCCGGCGGATGGATGGAGATCGATGGGAGGGTCAATAATGTCACACATAGATAGCATTGCATCCCGAGGTGGGTGGGTGTTAGCTCAGTGGGGGGGGGGGTTGAGGGGGGGCTGGCTACGGGGCTGATCCTAGTTCTCTCACCCGATTCGGAGCCGGGAGCGGAGAACGTGGGGCTGGAGATGTGGGGTGGGGGGGGTGGGGGGGTGTTTGACCTTGGGGAAGGGAAGGAGTCTTGGTTTCTTCCAGGGAATCCGGATTGCGGCTGAGCCGTCGCTATTGAAATCTGGCCTGGGGGGGCATTTTATGACTGCCCACCCCACCCCCGCCAAAAGGTCCCGATCGGAGCTTCTCTCCCAAAGTCGCATTTTCTATTCGAAGGACATTGGCTGGAAAGTGCCTAAACGCGTTGCTGCTGTTTTTGCAAAGGGGGGGGGGCGGGGGCGGGAAGAGAGATTGCAAGTGCTATTTGGAAAGTTATTGCTTGCTATTAAAAAAAGTCACCACCAAGGCGGCAGGTTTTAGTTACAGCTCAGCCACGTTAGGCAAAAGGACAAAAAAAGGGGGGGGGGTCTGAGTGGAAGACGCAGCGCTTTGACGCAGGAGTGTTGTTGGACGTGAGTGGCATTGCTAGGCATCCCATGTGCCAACAAGGCCTGGCATACCTGCCAAGTGTGGATGGGAAGATATTTTAACTCTTGATCTTGTTGACTGACTCCAGGAATAAGTGGTGCAGCCTCTTATCCCCCCCCCCCCATGAGCCCCGAAACGGGATGAGGATTGCAGCTCTACCCAGGAGTAGGTCGGGTTGAACTCAGTGGGATTAACTTGTAAGCAGACGTGTGCAGATTTGTACACCAAGTTTCCGGATACCTTTGTGACTACGCCCGAGAAGGTGTCGGTTGGCAACAGAAAGGCTCTCGAGAAGCTGGCACGAACTTGGGCCTCTTTAAACAGAATCAAATTGAAACACACAAAAATTGGAGTGCCTTTTAAACTAACAGGGTTATTCAGCGTTCCCTTCTAAGGTTTGCAAGCCATGTCTAACGATTCATAAATACATAAACGCGTTAGCCTGAAAGACACTGTTGTACTTGTTAGAAGTTGGATTCCAACTCCCATCGTCCCACCACTGGCTATGGTGGCTAAGCATGATGAGAATTGTCATCAACATCAGCAATGCTTCAATTCAATTCCTATCCCCCCTGAGGGGGGAAACCTATTCTTTCTATCTTTAAACTTCCCCTGGCCCCTTTCGATTCCTCCTCCTTTATTTATTCCCTGAGGAACAATGACTGTAAATTTCCAGAGACAGCAGTCTGTCCACTTCCAACTTGTAAAAGACTGCGCACATTCACAATTCTACATGAATCAGTACATCGTAAAGCTTGCATTTGAGACCAACCATTCCAGACTAAACTTGATTAGATCTTTTCCTTCCTTCCTTTCCTTTTCTTTCCTTTTGTCTTCCTTCCTTTCTTTGAAATAGAATTTCACCAATGTCTCAGAATATTTGCTTTTTAAAAAATCATCCTATAACTCTTTGGGTTTCAGATCATATTTTATATAGGATGAGGCCTAAATTAAAATATATTTACACTGGAACAAGACTAGGAACCTCTGCTTTTGTACATATTTTAGCCCAGTGATGGCTAAGCTTGGCACTCCAGGTGTTCTTGGACTTCAGTTCCCAGAAGCCCTGGTCAGCAGGAGTGCTGACTTGGGCTTCTGGGAATTGAAGTTCAACAACACCTGGAGTGCCAAGGAGGTTAGCCATCACTGTTTTAGCCTAACTCTTATCATTGGTCCTATCAGATGAGACATCTGAGAGTCCGAAACATCTCAAAAATCAAACATCATCCTCTCTAACTAGCTTTTCCTGGGTTCACATACCCAAGGTCAAGTGGCTAGAGAAGGGAAACCCCAGACTGGATATGGTCACCCCGGGTCATGTTAAAGATTTTTGTCATTCAGAATGAATCTTATAACCACCAATTACTGGTTAGATAAAATACAACTGGGAAATCAGTCCCCTATCCCTTTGTTTATTGATTTACAACAATGCTTGTGACATTTATTTACCTTTCTTTGAAAAATATATATGTTCAAAATAGCTAATTATGATAACAGTTAAACAGATTTGGTTATTTTTTAAGTAGAAACTGAAGTTTCGGTCTGGTTTTAAGTGGAATGTGCCCATCTATAAATGGACATGATTGTCTTCTTTCATGTCCCGATCAAACCCTGGACTGCCAAAATGAAGCCACTTTCTTCGCTTTGTCATTGCCCAAACGCAAGTCCTCATCCATGCTTGTCTCTAGCAGCAATCGGCAGACCAGTAAATGGGCCGGACTCTGTCTCTCTCTATATTCACATCATGTGTTGTTATTTGCCAGCAATCCCCACTTGACTATGCTGGTCTTGCAATTAGGGACTCCAACCCTCCGCCTATTCAGGG
Source organism: Furcifer pardalis (assembly GCA_030440675.1). Taxonomy (NCBI): domain Eukaryota; kingdom Metazoa; phylum Chordata; class Lepidosauria; order Squamata; family Chamaeleonidae; genus Furcifer; species Furcifer pardalis. The sequence continues at coordinate 314,822,568 of CP126890.1, read as the reverse complement.
TCCTCCAAGTAATGTAGATCTTCAGCTATATCCTCCTTTAATGATGTTCCTTGTCCAGTGAGCTCCTTCCTCCATCTTCTAATTTGATTTTGGATGTGATGAAGCATACGCAATGCTCTTCTTGATTCTGAATGGACTTGTTACAGCCTAGATTTCAGTGGGTGGCAGTTGATGTCAAATGTAGGAATGGGCAGCTTCAGGGACATCTGATGAAATGTTGGGTGTTGCAAGATATTAAGTAAGGGATAATTAAAGAAGGGTGGCTGCATAGCTCAGTGGTTTAGATATCTGGAAACAGCATTAGAGAGCTAGAGAAGAACCACACCTCTTGATCATGGTTCAACATTTGGATCTCCAAATATTTGGGTCATCAGGTTCCAGAATCCCTAACCATTATTAGTCATGCAGGCTGGGGCATCTAGAAGACCAAAGTTTGAGAACCACTGTCCTAGTGCAGCCTTCTCCTACTTGGAACCCCTCTGGATATGTTGGACTTCAATGTCCACAATTCCTCACCTTTTATCTAGGGCAGCATGTGGATGTGAAACTGGTTAAAACCACTCATTAGATATCTTTAGAGCTGGACCATAAGGAAAGTTGAGTGCAGAAGAATAGATACCTTTGAGATGTGGTGTTGGAGGAGAGTTTTGAGAGTCCCCTGGACAGGGAGGAGAACAAATAGGTCAATCTTAGAAGAAATCAACCCTGATTGCTCCTTTTTTGTTGTTCAGTCGCACAGTCGATTCTGACCCTCTGCGACCCCATGGACCACTGTCCGCCAGGGACTCTTGTCCTCCACCATCCCCCTCAACTCACTCAGTTCTGTGCCCATTGTCTCTACAATACCATCTAGCCATCTCGCTTTTGTCCACCCCCTTTTTCTTTTGCCCTCCACCTTTCCCAGGATCAAGGCTTTCTCAAGCGAATCCTCTCTTCTCATTTGATGTCCAAAGTACTTTAGCTTCATCTTTACTATTTGACCTTCTAAGGAGCAGTCAGGGGTGATTTCTTCTAAGATTGACCTATTTGTTCTCCTCGCTGTCCAGGGGACTCTCAAAACTCTCCTCCAACACAACATCTCAAAGGCGTCTATTCTTCTGCACTCAGCTTTCCTAATGGTCCAGCTCTCACAACCATACATTGCCACAGGGAATACCATTGCTTTGCCTAGCCGAATTTTTGTTTTCAATGTGATGTCTCTACTTTTAACTCTGTTCCCCAGGTTTCTCATCGCTTGCCTCCCAAGAATCAGTCGCCTTTTTATTTCATGTCTGCAATCACCATCTGCAGTGAGCTTAGATCCTAAGAAAGTAAAATCTGTCACTGCTTCTACTTCTTCCCCATCTATTTTCCAGGGACTGATAGGGCCTGTTGCCATTATCTTGGTTTTCTTGATATTGAGTCTCAAGCCAGCTTTTTCACTTTCTTCTTTCAACCTAATCAGGAGCTTCTTTAGGTCCTCCTCACTTTCTGCCATTAGGGTGGTATCATCTGCATATCTCAAATTGTTGATGTTTCTTCCAGCAATTTTGATCCCAAATTGTGATTCCTCCATCCCTGCATTGCGCATTATGTGTTCTGTGTATAAGTTGAATAAGCATGGTGACAAAATGCAGCCTTGTCTTACTCCTTTTCCTATTCCAAACCACTCCGTCATTCCATTTTCTGTCCTAACTGTTACCTCTTGATTCATGTACAGATTTCTCATGAGGCCTATAAGGTGTTCCGGTATTCCCATCTCTTTAATTGCTTGCCACATTTTGTTGTGGTCAACAGTCAAAAGCCTTTGTGTAATCAATGAAACAGAAGTAGACTTGTTTCTGATATTCCTTTGTTTTTTCCATGATCCATCTTATGTTGGCGATGTGGTCTCTAGTCCCCCTGCCTCTTCTGAAACCCGCCTGCACTTCTGGTAATTCTCTCTCCACATACTGTTGCAGTCTATCCTATATTATCTTGAGCATCACCTTGCTAGCGTGAGCGCAATTGTTCGATAATTTGAACATTCTTTGGCGTTACCCTTTTTGGGGAGTGGAACGTATACAGATCTTTTCCAATCCTGTGGCCATTGTTTTGTTTTCCAAATCTGCTGGCATATAGAATGCAATAATTTGATTCCATCATCTTGTAGGGCTTTGAAAAGTTCAACTTGGATACCATCAACTCCACTGGCTTTGTTGTTTGCAGTTTTTTTTAAGGCCTTTCTGACTTCACTCTCTAGAATGTCTGGCTCATGTTCAATGTTCTCATCATTATGATTATCAGGGGTGTTGAGGTCCTTTTTGTAGAGTTCCTCTGTGTACTCTTTCCATCTTTTCTTAATCTCTTCTGCATCTGCTAACTCCTTGCCATCTTTGTCTTTTATCATGGTCATTTTTGCTTTAAATGTTCCCTTGAGTTCCCCAATTTTTTTGAAAAGATCTCTAGTCCTACCCCTGATATTGTTTTCCTCTATTTCTTTGCACTGTTCGTTCAGGTAGGTTTCCTTATCTCTCCTTGCTTTTCTTTGAAATTCTGTATTCAAGTGACTGTATTTTTTCCTTTCTCCTTGGCATTTTGCATTCCTTCTGTCCTCTGCTATTTTAAGAGCCTCATCGGACAAATAGTAAAGATGAAGCTGAAGTACTTTGGACATCAAATGAGAAGAGAGGATTCACTTGAGAAAGCCTTGATGCTGGGAAAGGTGGAAGGCAAAAGAAGAAGTGGCGGCCAAAAATGAGATGGCTAGATGGTATTGTAGATGCAACGGGCACATAGCTGAGCAGGCTGAGGAGGATGGTGGAAAACAGAGGTGCCTGGCGGGCAATGGTCCATAGGGTCGCAAAGGGTCGGAATTGAACAACAACAAGATATCTCACCTTAAAGGTCTTATTTTGGTCACTGTAAACCGGTTCCAGCTTGAAGGCACATATCAATTACAATGGGATCAGAGTCCAAAACATGGAGTACAGTGAGATGCAGAAAGTAGACAAAGCAGTCGAGAATAAGTCTTGCTTTTATTTTGGTTATGCTTCCATCCAGTGATGGGATGTAACAGGTTCTCACCAGCTCTCCAGAACCGGTAGTAACTTTTCTCAGTGTCCTGGAGAACCGGTAGCAGCTTTTGGGGGGGAAACCACCTTCGGGGTTTTGGTGGGTGGGTGTATTTTAATGTAATTTTTATTTATTTATTTATTTATTTATTTATTTATTTATTTATTTATGGGTTTGTGTTGTGGGTGGGTTGAGGGGTGTGTGTGTGTGCTTATTTTTATTTTATTTTTTCTTTGTCCCCACCCACATCATGACATTAGCTCCACCCACACTGTGATGACATCATGGTGAGGTAGTAAAATTTTTGACATCCCACCACTGCTTCCATCCCATCTTTTTTCCAGTGAGGTGAGGTGACTAGTTTGTCTGAAGCCTCTGTGTCAAAGATCAGCAGGTACAATATTTGACATCTCCAGCGTAGGAGGATCCCGTTATTGGAGACGAGAATAGACAAGATCTCTTCCTGAGATGCTAGATCCATTTTCCTAAACCTGGTGCTGCTTTGCTATATTGGACTACAAGCCTCATAATTCCCAGCCAGCAGGATGGGTGTCAATGGCTAGGAACAATTTTGCAGAGATCTGCTCTCACTCTGGCAGACAATTGTAGAAGACCTTGAAAACCAGCCTGATCTGTTATGAGTCCTGTGTTAAAAACCAAACCAAAACAGAAGCAAATGCCAATGATGAAGATGAAGGGGCAATAGTGTTTTTGGTCTCATCCTGCACATATTTATGTGGGAGTACAGGCATTTCATCCAAGAATGCCAGCAAGACCCAAGGAAATCCTATAAAGAAAAATCCTCCATTTATATTAATTGATTACCTTTATTAGGTGACTCAAAGTGAACACCAATGTTTGGAAATTTTCAGATTTACTTCCTCCACGTGCAAAGCCTTAAAAGAACCAAACCTTAATTAAAGTCTCCCAACCGGAAATAGCAAAGTACTGTACATTAAAGATCAAATTGGGTATCATATACTGTCCATCTTTCTGTGATTTTGCTTGTGCAGCTGGAAGGCTATGAGCACTGATGCATCAATTACTGGAAAATACGCTGAGAAAAGCAAAGCTATCAATCCCCCTTTCAAGGGAATCTCAGTAAATGTTCCCCTGATAATTGAATGACCTAAAAAGAAATGGCACACAGGAAAATTGACTAAGCTAACAAGCTCCCGTCATGCTAGAGAAAAACCATCAGGGGTGACACGTTTCTATTAGTTTTGGGAACCATAATAGATTAGAAAAGACAACTGCATGACCTTAAAATTTATTCTTGATGATTTGGGTGTGTTTTTAATACTTTTAAAGACATCCTTGGCATTAAAATTAATGGGGAAATACCTGAATAACTTCCGATATGCAGATGACACAGTGTTGTTGGCCACGAACCTTGCAGATCTTCAGATGCTGCTGGATCGTGTTAGAGCTTCAAGCGCAGAATATGGATCGCAACACCCAGAAGACTAAACATCTTATTATAAGCTGAGCACCAACTCACAGCAAGCTAATGGCAGAAATAAAAAGAAATCGAGTGGATTAAATTGTCTATTTGGGGAGTATGTTAAATGGAAATTGGGTTTCCGAGGTAGATATTAAAATACAAATAGAAAAAGCAAGATCTTAGTAAAAATGTTACATTTGTTATGCAGTAGAGATCTAACTCTTGCTACCAAGATCCGAATAGTGAGGTGTTACGTATTCCTAGTACAGTATAACAATACCACTACTAATAATTTCTTGTCAAAAATTATTATGAGTTGAAAGGATTTTTGCGGAAGAAACTCTGCTCAGGGGACACCCAAATGAGGCTCCTTTCATGTCCCCAAGAGCTGGGACAGAGATGGGTGCTCAATCTGTCATGCAGTACCTGGGTCTCGAACTGCTGATTTGACAGCCTTCCAGCTAACAAGGCAAACTTCTTAACCACTGAGCCACCGCAGCCCCCAGTGTTGCTATATGGCAGTGATGGCAAACCTTGGCACTCCAGCTGTTCTTGAGTTTCAATTCCCAGAAGCCCTGATCAGCAGGAGTGCTGATCAGGGCTTCTGGGAATTGAAATTCAAGAACAGCTGGAGTGCAAAGGTTCGCCATCACTGCTATATGGAGTCAAAGCTTGGATGTTGACTAAAGAATCTGAAAAGAAAACTGAAGGTTTTGTAATGTGGACCTTCAGATGGCTGCTAGGGATGTCATGGGTTGACCATGTGACTAATGTAGAAGGGTTGCGCAGGATGGATAAAGATGAAGCACTGTTTAAGACCATTAAGCAAAGCAATGTTTCTCAACCTTGGGTCCCCAGATGTTCTTGAACTTCAATTCCCAGAAGCCCTGATCTGCTCACCTGCTAATCAGGGCTTTTGGTAACTGAAGTCCAAGAACACCTGGAAGCCCAAGGTTGAGAAACACTGAAGGCTTTACCAAGCTGATGGTCATGGAGATCTGTTCCACATACCATGAACAGCAGCTCCATCAGTGTCCAAAGACTTTGCATTCGAGAGCATGAACTTATTACCCAATTTTGCAACAGGGCCTCATCCAAGATAGGCAGTACTTAAAATATTTATTATTGAGGTGGGAGTGATTTAAGTCTCATTGCATCTGAAGATTCTACATCTTTTGCAATGGTTCAAAACAACAAATTCCCTGCCCACAAGCAGATAAACACAATATAATTAACTGGGGATTGAAGCTTTGTAAACTTTAATAGCTATGCTTTGTTTTAAGGCAGTAGCACCTGATGAACATGCAATTGTTAGGAGAGGCATGGACAGAAAATATCTACTACCTCTTCTAGCTGTTGCTACCTATTTGTTACCATCTAAGGAGTTTGCTTACAAAGTAAGCATTCTCATTTTCAGCCATATCAGAAAACAAAACAAAAAACTCTGTAGCACTTTAAAGACTGCTATAGTATTTTTATTGTTAGCTTTTGTGGATCAAGTCCACTTCTTCAGACAAGGAGTAAAGCTTACAGGCATGATTTTTATGCACCAAATCAGGGGTCAACCAAAGAAGGGCGTGTTAAATGACAGACAAGCAAGCACAATACAGCTTCCCACAACCATCAGCAACAATAGATTATTCAGATTCGCTCTAAATGTCTCCCTTTCAGTTTCAAAGGGGCTGAGAAAGCCCATTCTGGTCTCTGATCAACCTTTGACCTGCAAACAAAAACACTGTACCTGGTTACTTCCTGTTTTGCTAAAGAGAATTAGCAGGAAGGTTGTAATATAATATATAAAATATCTAGCAGCATATAGCAATCTGTGTATCAAATTTGACAATGTCCCAGAAACCCTTCGCTAATATTTAATCCCCTGTGATGGGTGTCTAACAGATGGATGTATTTTATTTCTGCTGTCTCCCTTTCAATCCTAGTTTTGTAATTTCTCTGTTCCAGAATTGTAACTTTCAGGTCTTGGATAGTGTCCAGTTAGACTGAAGTGGTCTGACACAGGTTTCTCTGTGTTGCCATTGCCAATATTCAGAATCGGATATGGCACAAGACCTCTTCTAGCTATTACTACGCATTTGTTACCATTTATGGAATTTGCTTACACAGCCTACGCATTCTCATTTTCAGGTCTCCATGCCCTTCTAATATCAGTTGCTGAGCCCAAGGCTGTCTGACACTTCTGTGACATCACAGCAGCTAAGCCAGAGGGAAGCTAGAGGAATCACAGCAGCTCTGCTTACCGTAGTTTGCAGCGACCAGAGATCATCTACTTACCCTGCGATGACACTGTCGGAGACTAGACCACCGCCAGTGTTTTAGATCTTGCCAAGAGACAGACGGCTCCCATTAAGCTGGCCAAGAAGCTGAATCAGCAATGAGAAAATCCTAGCTATATTAACCCCCCCCCCCCCCGCCCTTTGGCATGTGCCTTCTTCTGTCCTACAAAGTTGTGAATGAGGCGCCATGTTTGTTCTGCAATCTAATAAACCCAAAGCAAACATTGGTTGAGATTGGCCTGCTGGCTTATCAGATATGCATACTGTAGAAGTCACATATCATGCTGGAAGGGTGCCCGTCGGGAACCACAGCTGTTCTCCAGCACGAGGCTGCATAGACTAGGTGAGCGTGTGTCTCGATTTCGGGAAACTGATTTTTATTTTTTGTGAACAACAATTCCCAGAAAATTCCACTCAGCAGGATATTTTGGGAGCTACGGTCCAAAAATAAACGCCACATTCCCAAGCTTCCGCTCTGTGCCTCCCCTAATCGACTGGGGGGGGGGGGGAGTTCCATTTCCTGAGTAGTTTGGTCTCAAGAGGCCAGATTCTGATGGATCCGACTTGGGCGATGGCTTGAGGCCTCACTTAGCAGGATACCCTCAGCTCAGGCAATTGCACAGTACTAGAGAGAACTTTCTTCTCGGTCAGAACATAAGATGATAACTTTAGCACCGCTGGAGGCTAAAGCTAGTGTAAGGAACAATATCAGGGCGTTGACAAACTATACATGGGGGAGCTCAACCATCCACACTGCGTACATCGGGTTTGGCCCTGAGCATCTCCAGTACAGAGTGCATCTGCAGAAAAAACAAACAAGCCAATTGACGTCGCTGTTCATGAAGCCATGCAGAGCGGCAGCATGCCTCAAATCTATACCAGTTGAGAAAATATATCTTGTTGGTATCGCTCCGTAAGTAGAGTAGTAGCAGAGGACATTGATAACAAAGCAGTAGAATGACCCTCAACATCATCTGAATGAGTAGGTGCCTCCAGTCCGCCGACTCAGATCCAGGAAGAACTTTTTGGCAAGAACATTCTTGAGGATACACAAGAGCAAAATCAAAGTAGAGAGTGCTGCAAAACGAGATCAGCACAGCTCCCTACAGCAGGGGTGGCCAAACTCTGGCCCACGGGCCAGATCCAGCCTGTGGCATCTAATAATCCAGCCTGTGCAGCCCTTGCCACGCCCGGAAGCAGAAGCTAGTGCCTGTGCATGTGCAAAATGCTGTCATGAAGCACCCACAGCTGCAGTAAACGTTTTACTTCTGTTTCCGGCGGGAGGAATCACATGACCGGCCCCGCTCAACCATGAACTGGCCTGCGGCCCAAAGAGTTTGGCCACCCTTATCCTGGAGTCTGACAGGACTGGCTTTTGAGCAAGGGAGACCTTTACCTCATACTCAGAAAGAACTTCGCCTTTCAGCAGAAAACGAATCCAGTTCGAATCCTGTTCTAGTCACGTCCAACTTCTGATGACTCTATGATTTTATTATTATTATTTAATGCCCCCTGAAACGGCCTGTCATTAACATCCCTGCTCGGGTCCCATCAAAACTGCACAACAGTGTGTAATCAATGCCTTGGGAAGAGATAAAGAGAGATTGACTTCATCTCCAACACTGAAGGAGGAGTCCACCAAAGTTGTAGGGAATTATTTATTCACAGGGTAAATCTGACTCACAGATTGAGATACACACACACTCACACACAAAGAAAACCCCACCCCCACCACCTCCACCACCACAGACTGAGACAACCAGCCCAGCCTCCTTCCCCTTTCCCCCCCCTCCCAATCTTTATTTGTAGAACTCGTGTTCCTGCTCGTCCTTCTTGATGACGGTCTTGTAGGCTTTCTCAAAGTCCTTGGCCAGGACAATATAGCGGTTCTCCCGTACAGCAAGCATCCCAGCCTGAAGAGAGAAAGGCACGGTAGGAAAAGCGTGAGCTAAAACTATCAGACGGGGGAGGAGGAGGGGAGAGGTTTTGAGTACAGGAAGCTAAGCATGGACGGCGGCATTAATTCCATGCCTGAAGTTATCCTGGGTTGAAAGGATTTTTGCTGGAGAAACTCTGCTCAGGGGACGCCCAAATGAGGCTCCTTTCACGTCCCCAAGATCTTTTCCCACCGACGCAATCCCTACTGATCTACTTGCAATTTCTTGCTTTCAAACTGCTAGGTTGGCAGGAGGTGGGACAGAGACGGGCGCTCATTCTGTCATGCAGTTCTCGGGTCTTGAACTGCTGACCTTCCAGCTAACAAGGCGAGCTTCTTAACCACTGAGCCGCTGCAGTCGGCGGCACTAAGAGATCGGGATTCAACCACAAAGATGGTAAAGGTAAAAGTTGCCCTTGCTCGAAAGCCAGCCATAGCCAGCGCGGTCTACGTTTGCAGACGTTTCCATGGACGCTGTTTACCTTCCCAATGAAGTGGTCCCTATTTGTCTGCTTGCCATTTCTTGCTTTTGAACTGGTAGGTTGGCAGGAGATGGGACAGAGACGGGTACTTCGTCATGTAGTACTCGGGTCGAACTGCTGACCTGCCACCCTTCCAGTCAAGTTCAACAAGTCACCGGTAGTACTCCTCTCTCACAATAATCCATGACAAACTAATGGCAACTTATTTTGTCTCTCCTGAACAAAACTCTCTGTTCCATTTTGCCCAGCTCTAATGCCCCCCCTCCTCCACTCAGCCTCTGAGTATCCTTTCTCTTTAAATCTTCTTTTTTCATGTCCGTGAGAAACAGAAACCAAAAGCCCACAAATTGAAACGTGAGCCGGAAATTACTATTCAAGGTCGGGCAGCCTAGAGCTGCTTTCACAAGATGAAATACCTAAACGATTACTCGTGTTTTACTGTCAGTAGCTCAATGTGTGTGAGAGTCATGAATTCATTTTTGCATGAGATTATGCGTATAGGTTTCACTTCTCTGCGAAAAGTATGTGTTTTAACTTTTATGTTTAACCGACAGTCAGCTAGAGAGATGCACTTTGTGTGATCTTTTTAGTAGAATGAATCCTACTTAGATTGTAATGTAATTTTTCATTAAATGTTATTTAAAAAAATTATGCACATTGTCCCTGCAAAGTAAGGACAGTGCAATGCCATATATGGAGTTTGTGGCAGAGGTGAAATCCGAGCATGTGTGGCTCCTGGACGACAGCATCAGATCCAAACTATTAATTAGCTGCCACAAATAAAATGTGAACAGGAGGCATGATTCTTTGCCCAACTCCTCAAGCCAGAACACCTCCCTCTTGTTCACGAGGAGCATCTCCTAATGTTCCCATTGCAAAGGATCCCAGATTAAATAAGATTTGGGGTCATCTTATAAAGCGAGACGGAGGTTTCCCTATAGTGGCCCTTCTGGTTATACAACAGCTTTACAAAAACGCTTGCCAAAATATGTGCTACTAACCTCCTGGCAGATGGAGTTGATGTCAGCACCTGAGATCTTATCAGGCCGCGCCACATCTTGGAAGGAGGTGTGAAGGAAAGCGGTGCACAGAACGGACAAAGCCTGATTGTTACAGAATGACGGAGCGCCAACCGAAATAAACCAGGAAATCCCACTGAGAGTCACTACACGTCTGTTCAAATCAAAGCATGAGAGCCGTGATGGCCAACCTTGGCACTCCGAGGTGTTCTCAGACTTTGGTTACCAGAAGTCCAAGTCAGCACTCCTGCTGATAGGGCTTCTGGAAATTGAAGTTCAAGAACAGCTGAAGCACCAAGGTTTGCCATCACTGCACTAGACAAGAGGTGCCCGAACTTTTCGGGCCGAGGGCCGGTCATGTGGTTCAATGGGCCGGTCACATGGTTCCTCCCACTGGAAGCAGAAGTAAAATGCACCTCGCAATCTGTTTTGCAACAGGATGAGATAGAATTTCACGTCAGAAATTAGTCTGGGTTGAAAGGATTTTTGTTGGAGAAACTCCGCTCAGGGGGACACCCAAATGAGGTCCCCAGATATCGAACCCTGACCTTCCCGTCTCCAAGCTCACCATCTTAAACACTAAGCCGCCACAGTGCTGCGGCGGCCAGTAGGCAGCACATGATTCAGGCACTGCTAGTGGTTATACAGAAGACCTCGTTTGTACAACAAAATTTTCGCTACAAGAATTTCCCACAGGAATGCAGTGAATGCGATTTCCCATAGGAATGCATTGAAAAATGAAAATTCGTTGTGAAGCATGATTTTCCATAGGAATGCATTGAAAACGGGAAAGCAATGTTCTGAAAATGTTTCACTATACAGTATGATGCAACATTTGCCTTCAATTTCCTTTTGCTGTATGGTTTTTTCACTATTAAGAGTCCTTCATTATACAGGGTTTTACTGTACCTGTGGTCCCTCTCTCTCTCACACACACACAGGGGGGCAATTTTAAAGGGGGGGGAACCACTAGGTCCATGATAGCAAACCTTGGCTGTCCAGATGTTCTTGGACTTCAGTTCCCAGAAGCCCCCTGTGAAACCACACGAATGGGTTTACTGCGATTCATCCGGCCCGCGGTGCCCTCATCCCTCCCGGAAGCGGAAGTAAAACGCACCCGTACGGTCAAGACTCTTCCGGGTTAACCCTTCCTCCATACGGGCACATTTTACTTCCACTTCCAGGAGCGACGAGGGAGGCGTGGGCCAGATGAATCGCAGTAAACCCATCCGTGTAGATTCATGGGGCCTTTTGGGAAATTGTAGTCCAAGAACATCTGGAGTGTGCCAAGGTTTGCCATCATGGCACTAGGTTATACCTAAAACCAAGTCTGTTGTGGAGGAGGACATTCCACCCCCCAAGATACTGCTCCTTCAAAGGTTTTTTTCATGGCCCCTTTAACCCTTTGCTCTCTCCACAGAACACTTCCAGAAGGATACAATCCTCCAAATCCACTTCCTCAGAGAGGTTCATCTTGCTGGTGATAGTGGAGAAGATCAACCGTTTCTGGCGTCGGTCTGGCAGAGGAAACTCAATTTTACGGTCCAGGCGGCCCGGTCGGAGAAGAGCCGGGTCAAGGGTGTCGGCTCTGTTTGTGGCCATTATGACCTAGCATGGGGAGAACAGTTAGAAAGGAGGTCATGATGCCATGTCTGAATGATTAAGCCCATCCGGCCCCACCCAACACAATGTGCTGCCCTACAATACACACAATCCTTGAAAAGGGTTGAGAGGAGAGTCAGCAGAATAATCTCTCCAGTTCTGGTATGTCTAGGTCGGTAGTTCCCAATGTGGGGCTCAGGCCCCACACAGACTTCAATTCCCAGAAGCCGAAGTCAGTACATTGGCTGATCAGGGCTTTGGGGAATTGACTTAGGCTTCTGGGAATTGAAGTACAAAAATCAGAGGTGCGGAAACACTGGTCCCGATGGCTCGGGGCCAAGTTATGACCCCCCACATCACTCAGTGAATTTTCCCCAAGCCCGCCAATGGTGGCCTAAGACTTTTGCACAGTACTGTATGTTTTTGGTTTCACAGGTAACGTCACAATTTCCTAACTAACAGATGACAACTGGCTCCATGACAAAGGGAATGATTCTCATGGAAACATTCTTCCAATGAGAAGACTGCTACGCAGCAGAGTTGTCAGTTTCTGCCTCCACAAGTTGCCCGTACTAGAAGCAGAACTAGTCGGACTAGTCTTAATTCCCAAGTGACAAAAATTAAAGTAAATGAGGCAACATACAGCCAAACTATAATTAGAAAACTCCCGGGCTCCATAGCCTTTGCCTTGCTTGAGAGCTTTCCACCAAAGTGCATAGAGCAGAGGTTCCCAACCATGGGCCAGATCCGGCCTGTAGGCCTTAGGTTGGGATCCCCTGGTGTAGTGTGACTTCCCAACAAACAGTAGTTTTCTCCACTGGGAATTCCACCTCACCTTGACATTCACGTTCTGATCGAAGCCATCCATCTGGTTGAGGAGTTCCAAGAGGATGCGTTGGACTTCTCTATCAGCTGTAGAGAAATTGACAAAGTTATCACTTGGCTCTCAGGAGGACGCAGCTGGATTTCACCTCCCTCTGTAGTCATGGCTTGGAACAGAATATCCCACAAACCCAGTCTGCATCGTGCGGACTTCAGCATTTCTCCGAGGCAAATGGCTATGCTTCAAATCCTCGGGATCAATGGGAAATCATCTTCAAGGGACTTCGTGGTGCCTGGTGAGGATTTGAACCTGGCCTGCAACTGAACTGTTGTTGTACATGACATGCAAGGCCTGCCCCACTTAAAACAAGCATCAGCAGCAGAAGGACTAACCTCACCTTGACCACCTTCCTGCTTTAGCTGTCACAGGGACAACCACAAATAGGGGCCTTGGAACTCAACAAAGAACTCCACCCCCCCAGGGTTCCAATCCATTGTGACAAGGCAGGGGAGCGACGCCTACAGGGGACCGGCAGGAATTGCGGCCCGCCTGCTGCGACCTTGGCTGAAACTAAAATTAAGAGGGCAAACGCGGGATTTCCAAATTGCAACCTAACACGAATGACAGGGATAGATTTTGCCCACATCCTCCGCGCCAAGCCTTCTTAGTGACCGCTTTTCAATCTTACCGTGCTGATTTGTTTTCATTAATGTGGATCACAATTTAGGGTCAAAAAATGAGGCGCCTCTCGTCACAATGAACACAGTGTGATAAGGGAGGGAATCCTGTTGCATGACTTTACACCTGTACAAGCTTTTGATGTCATCAACAGTGGGCTTTTAACCCAAAGTTAAAGCTTCCTATCTAGCCCCTCCACTGGATGAGTTCCAAGATTTCCTAGAGAGATCTCACTTACCCTTGGGAAGCATTTGGGAGCCTCTAGGTAAAGGTTTCCCTTGCTCAAAAGCCAGTCGTATCCAACTCTAGGGTTCAGTGCTCATCTCTGTTTCAAAGCCAAAGAGCCCGCGCTGTCTGCTTCTGCAGATATTTCCGTGGACATGTGGCAGGCATGACTAGACACCGGAGTGCAAGGAACGCTGTTACCTTCTCCTCCAACGTGGTCCCTATTTATCTACTTGCAATTTCTTGCTTTCGAACTGCTAGGTTGGCAGAATTGGGAGCCTATAAAACCTTAACATCGCTGCCAGCCAAATTGGCAAAATGCTTCCTGGATCTCATTTGCTTCAGGCAATGAATATGGGTAATAATTAATTAATTAATGTGATATGATACCTTTTCTATATTGAGGACTGTATTTATGGTGCTGACATTGTATAATTTCTGTGCTGACTACATTGTGTATCTGCATAATGGCTGTTTTACTGTGTAATGTATTATGTATCAGTATTGCTATTTCTATTACTATTATTATTTGTATGAATATTTATATATGCCTGTAAGCTGCCCTGAGTCGGGTCTCCCCTGATTGTTATTGTTATTATTATTATTTGGATGCTTGTGACTCCCACCTAAAAAGTAGTCCTGAATGTTTATGAAGCAGCATCACCTGCAACCATCCATTCCAGAGCTTGGGAAGATAATAGTTTCCCTCACAAATCCAAGAACAGCTCAATTGGAAACATGGGACTACAAGTCCCAGAATCCTCTAGCCATGGAGAAATATAGCTAAATAAAAATAAATTTTCCAAGTTCCATCTTCCACAGTCCTTCCCTTCAGCCTTTACTCAAGCTGTCATGATTGCTTTTTAAAAATCCCTCATAGGTATCCAACTTACCACCAGTCTGGGCATCAAAGCGCTTGGTGGCAATAGCATCAATCTCATCAATGAAGATGATGGCCGGGGCATTCTCCTTGGCCAGGCGAAAGACATCCCGTACCATGCGCGGCCCTTCGCCCAGGTACTTCTGCACAAACTCAGACCCCACCACCCGAATGAAGGCAGCTGGAAAGAAAGGCAAGATTAGGGCGCAGGTTCTCAGGTGGAAGATCAGCTATAAAGGGGGCCCTCAGTGATTTCTGGGCAGTTCAGTTACAAAAGGGCTTTTACACCCATGCCTGCCGCTAATTGGGCTGCTGGTAAAAGCGGTTTTCCAGCTGATGGGGGAAACTGGAAATCGATTGGAAAATGGCTATGGCCACAGTTGATGGCGTTGGTTGCTTGGAGGAGACAAATAATGTCTGGATGTGAGGATTTCACCAAATAGCACTTTGTCATCGTCCTCCCAACCCCCCACTTCAAGCAGTTTTTAAAAGTTGATTCTACACAAGGGATTCCCAACCTAAGGCCTGTGGGCCAGATCTGCCCGCGGCACCATATCAGGTGGCCTCTACCCCTCCAAGAGGATTTGAGAAACATAATGGCTACCCCTTTGAAGATGTTGGGACAAAAAGGCCACCCCACCCCCCCATTGTGCAGGCAGGGCAAAATGGCCGCCCGGCCCTCAAAGCTGACTGAGAGAGTGTGGACCCCCCCCCCCCGGCTTGAAACAGTCGGGAACCCCTGGATCCACGCAGTTCCTCGGTTTCATAATAAATGCAACAAAACACTAAATCTTATTAACAAATCTTCCAGCGCAATCGTACATCATGTTTTCTCTTGCTGGGGGTTGCCCATCAAGCGGCAAACCAGACTGCAACGGGCCTGGCTATAGCCAGCCTGCCAGAGGGAATGAAATGACTGCGTCACTGCCCATCTGTTCTCAAGTAAGACTCTGGCCTAAACAATTAGGCAGGAGGCACAAAAACAGGAGGAGAAGAGACCAAACTCAGCCAGGAAGTAATGCATCTACTTCAATGGTCTCACTTACCTGTGGTGTGATGGGCCACCGCCTTTGCCAACATGGTCTTTCCACAGCCGGGAGGACCGTACATCAGGACACCCCGTGGGGGGTCGATACCGATCTGAAACAGCCCCAGAAGGAGAACCATGAAGCTCTATGGCTCTAAAACCATCACAACGTTCCACAAAACATGCACACATGCTCTCGATCTAAACTGGTGGTTCCCAATGTGGGGCCCACACCCCACAGGGGGACTTCAAGCCCTAGAAGCCTAAGCCAGTACATTGGCTGATCAGTGCTTTGGGGAATTGATTTAGGCTTCTGGGAATTGAAGTCCAAAAGCCAAAGGTCAGGAAACACTGATCTAAACACACCCTAAGAAGCAGTTCAAGTTTTTACAGACAATTCTAAAGGCCAATGCAGAATTATGGCTATTTAAGTGCAAAACAAATGTGCTCTCTCTCTCCCCAGCCCTGTTTTTCTCACTTATATTCTGCCTTTCTTCTGCAAAAGAATGCAAGATGGCACCTATACCCTTCCTCCTTTTTGACAGCACAGGTCACGGATAACCCACTAGGGTTATCTAAGGTGAGAAACAAACATATATGTGTCTTCTTAAAGGCAGTGAAAACATCAAGGGCACCTGATAGGATCTGATAGAAAACATAGCAATTACAAATATATTTAGCAAATATAATTAGCATTTTGCTGCCAACATACAGGGTACTCATTTTACCAACCTGGGAAGGCTAAGTCGACTTTGAGCCCTGGGCAGGATTGAACTCACAACATTCTGGCTGCGGTACAGCAGTTTAACCACTGCACCACAAGGGCTGTAAACATCTATTCATTTGACCCTTAGAGGGAAGGTGGGGAACTTTTGGCCCTCCGTAGGTTTTGGACTGCAAATCTCAACGTATGTCAAAATGGAACATGTGGGGACGATGGGAACTGAAGTCCAGAAATTTGGAGGACCAGCGATTCCCCATCCGGGCTTAGATGCTGTTACTGCCACTGTTCCATAGACACAGACGGTCCGAGTGGTCCCCCATTCATGGAAGGGCCTTACTAAAACCTGTCTAACAGCCATGATATTGCAGGCACCTCATCTATTGGCAGTACCTTCAACCCACACATTGTAAAAGGTGTGCATAAATAAAGCTTTCTGGTTATAAACAACCTCATCAGCACATGTTTCTGCTAGTAATCGGCAGACTAGCAAATGAGCCGGATTCTGCATCTTCTAAACTTTGATTAGGAAGAACAAATATGAGATGGATATAAGTGCCTTTAACTGTCTCCCAGGCCAAAAATGTAGATCGAATACCTGTTTGTAGAGTTCAAAGTGTGTCAGGGGCAGCTCTACTGCCTCCCTCACTTCCTGCTTCTGAATATCCATCCCGCCAATGTCCGCGTACATCACATCTGGTTTCTGATCTGTGCAGGAGAGAAAGAGAAGAAATGAAGTGCAACTGGCCTCGATGTGAACTGTGGTCCAGCAACCTCTGGAGGGTAACCTTTCTGCTTGACAAAAATTTGTCAAGAAAGCCTAGAGCGCCATAGGTATCCTTCTGCAGCCAAACTCAGAAACAGGCAACATGGCCAAAACTCTGTCCAAGAGGAGTGGTGAGAAAAAGGTGGCTTTCTCGGAGACCAAGCCACAAGAGGACTAACTTACAGGATGCTGTCCTTCTGGAGAGTGCTATACAGCAGTGATGGCAAGCCTAGGGACCATGTGACCAAACAGAAGGGCAAGGCGAACTCTGTGCTGAGGGGAGGGAGGAAATGCTCTCATTGGGCTGTTCAGCAGAGGGGGAGGGGCAAACTCTGTGCTCGGGAGGAGGAGGAAGTGCTGTCATTGGGCTGCTGGGCAGGGAGCGGGCAAACCCTGTGCTGAGACAATGGCACATGTGCCAACTGACAAGCTTCTCCGTGGCTTCTGGAGCACACGTGTCATAGGTTCGCCGCCATAGATATTTGGAACAGAATTTCGATTTGTGGTCTTCCCCGCCATGTGCAAGCCCAAAACGTTGCTGGACCATAAGATGAAGACAACATCAGAAAATGCAAATTCAGCATCTTTGAGTCTTTCCTCACTGGGTATCTCTATGCCCCATATTTATACTGGCACATATTGAGCCCTTCTCCCCTTCTCCCACTTTTATCTTCACAACAACCCTGCGAGATGGACGAGGCTAAGAGAGAGTGATGGAGACAAGGTCCCTTGATGAGCGTTATGGCTCGGCATGGATTAGGTCAGTGGTTCCCAACACGGGACCTTAATTCCCAGAAGACTCAGTCAGTCCATTGGCTGACCAGTGCTTTGGGGAACTGGCTTAGGCTTCTGGGAATTGAAGTCCAAAAACCAAAGGTTGGGAAACGCTGGACTAGGTCTTCCTAGTTCACATGCAACGTCCTCACTGCTAAATGGCATGGCCTTCGGTAGACTTTGCATTCTGCGAAGCTTACCGGATGTGAGCATCATAATGCTGCTGTCAGCCTCCGGAGGCAGGACATCCACCAAGGCATTGCTGTGCTTGTGTAGCGCCACAGAGGCATTGGGCTTCAGCAGTTCCCGGTCAATGGTGCTCAAGATCCGGACATAATAGTTGGAACCTGCACAAACAATGGCATTCACAAGACAAGATAAACCAGAAAGTAAGGGTGAGAAGACAGGTGCTCTGAACAGGAGGCACAGAAAACATGCACTCTGAGAGCCTTCAAAAAATGCTAGACGCCCAACATGCATTGTTCCCATCTTTGCTGGCACATTTGTACTCTGCAAACAGGTCTTAGAAATTTAATTTCTCTGGGCTACAGTTCCCAGGATCCTCTAGGCAGCATGGCAGCTGTCCCTGTTGATTGCGAAACCAGAGAGGTTTCATTTCAAAAAGTAACTCTACCCAACTCTGCCCCTAAGAAGCCAGTGGTCGTCAGCTTTCTGTCCTCCAGCTGTTCTGTACTTCAACACCCCCACTTGTTGACTATTTGCAATGTTGTCTGCCCTGTCAACATCGAGCCGCAGGGACTGCGGTGGGTCAGCGGTTAAGAAGCTCGCCTTGTTAGCTATAAGGTCGGCAAGGTGGCAGTTCAAGACCCAAGTACTGCATAGCAGAATGAGTGCCCATCTCTGTCCCAGCTCCTGCCGACCTAGCAGTTCAAAAGCAAGAAATTGCAAGTACCGTAGATAAATAGGGATCACATCAGTGGAAAAATATCTTGGGGACATGAAAGGAGCCTCGTTCAGGCATGCCCTGAGCAGAGTTCCTCCAGCAAAAGTCCTTTCAACCCAGACAGCACTATATCTCACAAGGCTACTGACATTCTGACAAGGCTTTGGCATTCTGAGTATATACAGCAGCAGTCTCGGGACACCTTGGACTGCCATGTGAGGTGTTTAGAACATATTGACAATGGGGACCTTCTGGATCAAAACTTCCCAGCTACCTCTGCACACCTGGTAGGAGGCATCGTACCTGTGGTAGAGCCGACAATGGCTGTGTTCTGATCTACAGCTTCCAGAAATTGACCAATGACCAGTGGGATGCTTTGGATGCGTTTCACTTCCTCTTGGGCATGCAGGAACTCTTTCTTTAAATTCTTCTGCTCATCTTTGATGTACTCCTCCTGAACCTCCAGGAACTCCAGCTCTTGCTGCAGTTTCTACGAGCAAGAAATACATTTCTAAAGCTCTTTACCTTTTTGTTCCAACAGACTTTCCAGCCCGAATCGTGCCCGAACACACTGTGGCTTTCCCTTTGATAGAACCAAACTCCTTCCTACTCAGAAAGACTGGGAACCTCTTGTCTTTGAAATGCGCAAGATCTGCAAGATGCCAATGGGCTCTGATAGATAACTGCCATATTTTCTAAAAGCAGGTCATATTTATTATTAATCAAAAAGTAGTATTAATTCACTCTGTCAAAAAAAGAAAAAAAAGGATTCTTACGAAGTAGACTTGATCCACGAAAGCTCATATTTAAATACAGAAGTTAGTCTTTAAGGTGCACAATGGTTTTTTTTGTTTGTTTGTTTTGTTTACTCTCTAGGGACTCCAGTGGCTCAAGTGGTTAAGCCACCCAGAGTGGTGTCGAGTTGGGTGGCAATAGAAATGTGAAAAATAAACAAAGTGGCAGTCAGCAGTTAGAGATCCAAGTACTGGATGATGGAATGAGCTCCTGTCTCTGTCACAGCTCCTGCCAATTTAGAAGTTTGAAAGCAAAAAAAATACAAGTAGACAAATATGTACCACTTTGGTGGGAAGGTAAACAGCATTCTGTGCACTCCGGTGTCTAAGCATGCCTGCCATGTGCCCAGCGAAATGTCTGCAGATGCAGACAGCGTTGGCTCTTTGACTATAAATGGAGATGAGCACTGAACCCTAGAGTCGGATACGACTGGCTTTTGAGCAAGGGCAACCTATTTACTCTCTGATATGCTTGCACAGACTAATACAACTGCCACTTCAAAAAATTTACACCCATATAAGCTCACCTATCATCACCCTACAATGCAGGAGCAACTGTCTTGTGCTTGTTCCTATAATAAAATCAATTAAGTTAATGTCCCATAACTCTGGCACTTTTCCATCAACTTGCATCGATAATGCTAGCGGTTATTTTTTAAGTCATGTTCTACTCCTGCCTTCTAAAACAGAGGTTCTCCAAGTACAGAGTGCAAACTCTTTCAAGCAGCCTGATGAGATAATGTACACCAATTAAGAATATTTGTATTCAGACCAACAATGGCTTTGTTTTATATTACTTTTATTTTCTGATGCCAGAAGCTAAGGTCATTGTGACTACAGCCAGGATGTCAAACCAATTAACAAGCCCTACAACATGTGACGTACAGTGTACTTCACCTCATTTTTCTCACAATAAGCAGGGCCACTGTATTTAGAACGAAACATAGCCATGAAATATATGAGTTATGCTGAACTGACTTTGGAAGCTTTGCCATGAAAGATGGTATGAAAAAAAGACCCATTTACTCCCAATTTTCAAATAGTTCGTGTAAACAAAACTGGATAAGGGCAAATCTCCAGTCACAGGTGGAAAATGACAAATATGGAATGGAAGGCAGAGTCAACAGCTCCCATAATTGCTAGCTTACCAAACAGACCTGCTTACCAAAGGCCTGAAGAAAACAATGAGATCTCTCACCTTGTAACGGCTGTACAGATCCTCCACATCCTCCGCCTCAGGCACTAGGAAAGAGAGGCCAGTCTGAGGCCTGGAGACAGAAAGAGCAGGAATCTCGTCCTGGAATCAAGAGACAAAGAAGGGAGAATGAAGTGTTGTCCGGTACCATCCAATGTACAAGGCAACTCTTTGGGTACAAGAATATAACATATCAATTTACCAATGGATTAGTGGTTAAGACATTGAGCTTGATGATTAGAAGGTCAACAGATCAGCAGTTTGAGACCTGAATGCTGTGCGACAGAATGAGCTAAAGCAGGGTTTCTCAAGCTGTTAAAAGCCGTGGGCCACACCATTCTCCCTGAGACAACTGAGCGGACTGGACTGGTGGCTTCCCCCGCCATAAATGCTGCTGTAAAACAGGTCTGTGGCTGCCATAAATACGTTTACGACAGCCACGGGTGCATTTTACATCTGTCGTAAACTCGTCCATGTCTGCATTCGGCAGCGGTGCAGGCCAGCCGATTTGGCGCTGTGGGCCCGTAGGTTGCCCTCCCCAAGCTAAAGCAACCACACTCCCGTCTGCCCCAACTACTGCCAACCTCACAGTTTGAAAGCAAGAAATTGCAGGTAGATAAATAGGTACCACTTTGGCAGAAAAGGTAACAATGTTCCGTGTGCTGCAGCATCTATTTATGCCTGCCACATAGCCATGGAAATGGCTGCAGATGCAGACAACGCTGGCTCCTTGGCTATAATGAGCGCCACCCACTTCCAATCCCCCCCCCCCCACTTTAACTTGCAAGGACATAACACCAATTGGAGCAGGCCAGAGATGGCCAACTGTTGGGTTTAGGAATGCTCTGGTGAGGGGATGACAGCCAAGGAGCATGAGGCAGCACTTGAGCTGGATGTATAAGAGAAAGGAGGGCTTAGCACCCAAATTTTGGAGATCTCCATACGTCATCAGAAGCGCCAGGCGTGTCCTTGCCCCCTACCTAGGTGGCTAGAGAAGAGGAAGAAGGAACCCATGACGGGTGAGCATTGCGGCTGGTGTGCCGATTACTACCAAAAAAGCATGTACCCATGTGAGGATTTAATGCTGGCCAACGACAAAGCCAGGAAAGTGGCTTCATTTTGGCAGCTCAAAGTTTGATCTTGAGACGGAAGGAGAAGAAAAAGAAGCCAAAATGTGTTGATTTTTGGGCAAAGCTGAGAGTGACTCTAACTCTAGAGCCTCCTCCCCCCACCCCCAACCTCAGCTGGGCTTATTCTTCCCCAGGCGAAGAGCAACGAGGCCCTGCGGCAAGAGAGCCACCCAGAGGGTAACGGAAAAGTAACGAAGAGAAGTAACGGAAAAGTAACGCCGCGTTTCCTGGTCCGTTACATCCCTTGTTCCTCCCGCAGGCCCCGGCGAGGGAAGCGTGACTCGGCACCTCTCTCTCCCTCCCCACCGCGGCCTCCCCTTCCTTCCCAGGCTCCGGAAGGAGGAGCGGGGGGAGGAAGGGGGCGCCGCCGCCATTTGCCCCGGCCGGACCCCAAGCCCTCCAAGGCAGGGCCCTCCTCTCTTCCCCTACTACTACTACTACCTGCACTTTCTCTACCAAGATCCCGATCTCCTCCATTTTCACCGCTGGACTCGAGGACCGGCGACTCGGGCCCGACTTCCGGGAAACGCTCCCGGAAGACGGGCGCGGAGGCTTAGGGGAGCTGTAGTCCTCATGGGCCGGAGGCGAGTCCTGCGCATGCGCCGAACGGCCTGCGAGCCCAACGGGTGAATCCTTCGCGAGATCACCGAGGCTGGAGCCTCTCCGCTCTCTCTCTCTCTCTCTGGGGAGGACTCCTCCTGCCTCTCCTCTCTTTGTCATCGGGAGGCCAAAGTACTTTAGCAGCTAATCATCTTCACTATTTGTCAGGGTTGATTTCCTTTTAAGACCGCCTTAATTGCTGCCCAGGCAGGGTGCAGAGATACCCTTAATAGCACCACCAGTTGGAGTCGTCGTGAGGTCCTCTTCATTATTTCTAGCTCTGCCTTTTGTTTTTGCCCCTCGGATCCCCCCTCCCCTATGATTGACAAGCGAGCGAAAACGAACCCTCCCGCCTCCTCGCCTCTGATTGACAGGACCACTTGGCCCCTCCCACCCATCCCCGGCCCGAGAATGAGCCGGGAGTGTATTCCATTCCTGAGGTACCGCTCGGCCCCTTTCCCCCTTTGTGACTGACGGGGCGACCAGCCAATCGCCCCCTCCCGACCGGGCCCTTCGGCTTCTCCGATTGGCTGACCTTGGCCGGGCCCTAAGCCGAAGCGGCTCCTCCCCCTTTAGCTCGGGTTTTAACGGCAGGTAGGTCGGGAGGTGGAATTTGGTGCCCTGGGGCGGGCGGGGGGGGAGGGGCGGGGCGGCAGGCCTTCCCTTTCCCCCCCGGGGAGGAGGGGGAGGGGAAAACGGCCGACTGAGGTAACTTTTACCTCAGGGAACGGCGAAGGGTCGGAGAGGAAGGCGGTGGGCGCGACGGAGGGGCTTCTTCTTGGCCTTCAGGGTCTCCCCTTCTCCGTCTGAGGGTGAAGGGTATCCGTTCGCCCTTCTTCACCCAAGAGACCATCCCTTCTTCCTCTCCAGGAAACCTCCAACCCACCCACCCACCCCCGTTTTTACTCAGGTAGGGGGCGCTTTAAGGCCTCAAAGATGGGCATTAAAAAAAAACCCTCAACAAACCAATGGGATGTCCAGTTAACAGTTCGAGACCCGAGTGCAACGGATCGAGCTCCCATCATCTGACCCAGCTCCTGCCAACCTAGCAGTTCGAAAGCAAGAAAATTGCAAGTAGATAAATAGGGACCACTTTGGTGGGAAGGGAAACAGTGCTCCGTGCCTGCCACATGGCCACGGAAACATCTGCAGAAGCAGACAGTGCTGGCTCTTTGGCTTTGAAACAGAGATGAGCACTGAACCCTAGAGTTGGATACGACTGGCTTTTGAGCAAGGGCGACATTTACCTTAAATAGGTACCACTTTGGCAGGAGAAGTAAACAGCCTTCTGTGCACTCCGGTGTCTAGTCATGCCTGCCACATGACCACAGGAACCTCCAGACAAGACAGTGCTGATTCTTTGGCTCTAAATGGAGATGAGCACCAAATCCTAAAGTCAGATACCACTGGCTTTTAAAGGTGACCTTTAAGAGTTTAGCAGGCCACAGAAGTACTGGGGGGGGGGGTCAAATGGTTGACCTTCATGGTCTCCGTCTGAGCGCGAAGGATACCCATCCAAGAGCATCCCTCCTTTCTCTCCAGGAACCACATTTTTACCTAGGTGGGGGCAGTTTAAAAGATCAAAAATGCACATTTAAAAAAATCAACCCTCCCATTAGGGTGTCCAGTTGGGCGCAGTTAGTTGGGTTAGGAAGGAATTTGGTCTTTACCTGGTGTGGTTGACTGACCAGCTGATGAGATGTTGGTCTAAATTTCTGTCTTGTGTCTGATTGTTCAGCCATAATGCACCCTGGCACCTTGCCAATTAGCTGTAATTAGCTGTGTTAAGTTATACAAACTTTGCAGATACCTTATTGTTTATGGCAACGATCTCAATGCTTCTCACTAAAAATGTCAAGAGATCGGGCTTTCACATGCATCCAATATTGTAGCTTCAAAACAACCCTGTGAGGTTGGTTAGGTGGAGAAAAAAAGGCATGTGTAAAGTTACTCAACAGGCCTCATAACTAAGTGGAAATTTAGAGATGTATTTTCTTAAATTTAGACTAGCATTAAATACGTTGACATGTTCATGCCGGACATATGTTTGATGTCCCAGTAATGTGTTTCACCTTATTCCTGCATACTGTTGAAGGTCTGTAATTCTGAGTAGCCATATTTGGTAGTAAAACATGTAGAACACAATCACATTTCGTTCTGAATGAACACGTGAGATAACAGAGATGGATAGTTTAAATTCTATGAACGCTTATTTTGAAAAACTAGGACTTATTTCTGAGGAAATGTTTTACAGTGGAATTGGACTGTAAAGAAGCTGTTGTATGTACCTTTCACCTTAAAGGTGTGGAATATTGCTCCACATAAATCTGTCTCTTTTGCATACATCAAGTCTCAGATCGATGGATGTACATTTACTATAATGCAATGGACTTGTCTGGACTCCCTTTATTAGATGTGGCTTGAAGTGGTATAAGTATAACTGAAAAATTAACCTCAGAGTTTATATCCTTAGAATTACAATTCATAACATGACAATTTCTGTTGGGTGGCTCATAATGATGAACGTCGGAGCTTTGCATATTTCAAGACGTTTTTGTAATGGTAATATATGTCAGTGTGGTATAATGTGTTGACCTTTACTTGGAAGATGTGAAATCACCTCAATATTTTTATAAAGTCTCCCTTTATAAAGAGAACAAAGTGGAGAAATTAGATGCAATAGAGGATAATATGCCAGTTCTTTGAATTGCCTAGAGAGAAATGTAATTATGGCTGACCCACACAAAGAAAAATAAAGCAGTTACAGTACAATTCCCTTTTGTAGTCCACAATAATACATTCTTCTACATGACCCAGGGAATCCAAAGATAGAGCTCAGATATTTTTTGCTTTGACCTTTGAATTAGAGTATGTCCAGCCTGCCTACTAATCACTGTCAATCAAATTCAACATATCTCACAGGATTCTTTTGAAACAAAAATGGGGGAAATGCCAATCTAACCTGCCCTTTACTACTGGAAAGAGTGATAGATATATACTTACTGTCCCAGTCACCATTTAGTTGTTATTCCAGTCATCAACATGATTTTGGGCATCTAAAAAAAATTAGGGCACTTATCAAAGACACCCCCCCCCCCAAATATCTTTTTGCTTTCTTTTAATGAGGGAGATACTGCAGTTTTTTCCAACCTCTGTAAGCCACTTTCCTGTATTTCAATATATATACAAGATTTTCCTGTTGTATTAAGTAATATTCTTTTCTAAATTGAGCTTCGTTCCCACAGGACTATTGTTACGTGTTTTAATTACCTTTTCTGAGTGAGCTGGTGATCTGCCTATATTGAATCCTCTGCATCTGGTGTGAGTGGAAAGATGTAACTGTTGTGGCTGCTCTGAGTTCAGATTGTTAGGTTTGAAGGCTGCATGATCTTTATCCTTGATATGAATGATATATGGAGGTGGATCAAGCAATATCCAAAAGGCATTCTGTTCATGGACTTCTGAGCCTGGACTTTCATCACATTTAAACTCCCTTCCCCCGTTTCTGGCTTGCCAAAATTTCCAGTCTTGTAAGCCTTCTTTCTGGTGCACTAACACAACAGAAGGTTCTGGTTTCCATGATTACAATGAGACGTGATAGGCCACAAGAACGGGCAGCCAGCTGGCCAGCAGAGCACATCAAAGTGCTCCTTGCCCTATGGACGGAGGCAGCAGTCACTCATGATCTTAGCTCCCATGGGAGGAACCGTGCAGTCTATGATGGCATTTCTCAGCGCCTTGCAGAAATGGGCATTTACCGAACTGGGGACCAGTGTAGGGAGAAAATGAAAGGCCTAAAAGTGGCTTACCGCAAAGCTAAAGAAAACAACTCAGTGGGGCGGCCACCCATCAAGTGTCCCTTCTATGATGAAATTGACCAGATAATGACACAGTACATAAACTACAGACCAGGCTTTCCTTCAGAAGTTGGTGAGGGATCTGGTGTCACTTCAGACAGACAGGAGGGTTTCTCCTTCTCTGAGCCCTGGGGAACTCAGTCCAGCATTTCTGAGCGTTGGGGGTCCCAGACCTCTGGGCACTGGCTGTCACAGACTACTGCCTCGGAAAGCCAAGGTACTGATGAATTCAGCTATCCCCAAGCAGAGTCTCAGGATGCATTTGGTGAGATCCAAGTCATTCCAGTTCAGGTGAAGGAAGAAGAATCGGAAGATGAAATATCACCAGAGCTGGGTAAGATCCCTTTTTCATTTTGCCTGATTTTGTGTCATCTTAACTCTACAGGTCGGGCTGATATAGTGAGTCTTTTGATTTTGAACTGTTTGCTTAATTAGAGTATTTTATTGGGGCTTCAGCTTGTAAGGTCTCTAAGTTGCACTTTCATACGTCTGTGGTATCCACATCTGTATCAAGCACTGCCTCCTCGTGAGAAATCTCTCTAGATATCTTACAACAGTTGCTATCTTTATCCCCTTATATCACAATCTTTATACCTCTCATGAATTCTTTCTTTGCTGTCTCCCAATCAGACAACTCCTGTATAAACTCTAGTCTTGTCCAGAAAGAGTGTCATCCCTGCAGGAAGATCCCTGTGATACCAGTAGCTCTCTCCAGATCTTAATGTTTGTTTCACCTAAGACCTACATCATTTGGTCTTCAGGATATTTCTGTATATATAACATAGTTTATTTTGTGCTGTCCTAAAAGCCTTTTTGTAGCAGTTTGTGTCAGGATGAGGCAACCTTTAGACTCTTGGGAGTCTATAACTGAGGAAAGAGGCAAGTGTCTCAGCTATTCAGCATAAATCACACTATCTGTTCCTACTATCTACCACCCCATTTCCCTGTTAACAGCGTAAGCTGGGACCATCACACACACAAAACTTTTATTGTTTCATTATTCCCATTCTTGCTAACTGCTGTTTTTAAAACAGCGTTACACAGAAAAACCTGACTTCTTTCATTTAAATCACCCAGAGATCTATTAGTAGATTCAGATCTACTCTCTTTTTATTTCCTGCTGATGTAATAAAGTCCAGTACAATAAGAAATCTTGCAAAATTAACATTACCAACTAGTTATAATAATAATGTAATCAACTAGGAAAGGGGTTGCCAACCTTTTAAAGTCAGGGGCCGGGTCATGCTCCTTCAGACAGTTGGGGGGACAGGACTGGTAGTTGCCCCCCGCCATCACCACTTACGGCTGCCATAAATGAGTCAGGCCAATTCCACTGGCGACTGGAGTGAGGACAGGGGCCAGATTATTTGGTACCATGGGCCGTAAGTTACCTACCCCTGAACTAAGACATGATACATAGTTATACCTAGAAAGCATCAATAATCCAGTAATACACAGATAGAAGAAGTCCAAGAAACTACATAGGTCTTCATAGTTTTCCTAATATCTCAAAGGTGTGACCTGATGGACCTTAGGTAGCATTCATTGCCAAGGTTTCATTCCCAACACTACAGAAAACGTATTATCCTAACCTCTCAAAGGCAGGCAAGTAAGAAAGGCCACTCTTGAGAATTTTAGAGTGTAGTTAAATTCATAAAGGTAAAAGGGGTCCTTCAAGTCATGTACACTTAAAATTTTAATGTTTTAAAAGTTAAAATCAGCAGTTTAAATTGAGCTCAAACATATACTTTCAACCAGTATAGCTACAACAGTGTAGGTGCTGCATGAACTGAGCATTTAGACTCCACTAATACTTGGAGGTGACATTCTGCAGTGCATTCATAGATTTGCCTTCTGTATCACAAAATTACTTTTTCCCTCTCAGGCCCCACAAATCGAATTCAACAAGAGGCAACCCATTTTCACTGCCCTCTGCTAAAAGCCCATTGATATATTTAGATAGTAGAGCAAATACTGTGTATCACAAGT
The DNA here is from genome assembly GCA_030440675.1 of Furcifer pardalis. Lineage (NCBI taxonomy): Eukaryota > Metazoa > Chordata > Lepidosauria > Squamata > Chamaeleonidae > Furcifer > Furcifer pardalis. The sequence goes on along the minus strand of CP126890.1, from coordinate 314,794,398 downwards.
GTAGAATACTGTACTGGGAAAAGATGTTACAGGTTTGAAAGCCCCCTGAGGCCAAAATGTCAGCACCCTATTTGCTTGCATGCTAAGTTTCCATGTGCATGGAACTTTTCATGTTAGGTAAGTAAAAATATAGGCCCTCTCCCCTGCACTCTGAATTCATTTTAATCCTTTGAGGATTATATTCATTTATTTTTGCTACAGTTTGAATCACTTACTACTCCTTTTGCCCACAGTCATTGAAGTTGTCATATATATATGCACTCTTATTTATTTATTTTTCTGGCTGGTCACTGTGATGTTTTGCTTTCATTATAGATATGTCTTCTCCTATAGTGATTGAAAACCAGCCTGCGCCAAGACATCTCATCTCTATGCTTGACCAGCGCCCCCATCTTCGAACCCGGAAACAAAAGGCACAGGGAGATGGGCAGCCCGGTTACCAAAGGAGCTCTGGCCAGAAATGTAACCGTTCACAGCAGCTAGAGCTGCAGAGAATGCAGAAGCATGTTGCCAGCCAAGCAGAGGAGAAGCAGAGTCTAGCTGAGTTTATCCAGCATGATAAGGAGATGCGCCAGGAAGATAGGGAGTTCCAGGCCCAACTCTTTGAGAAGCTTTTTCAGAAACAAACTGAGCTTGTCCAGGCACTGACTCAGAGACCCCCTGCCAGTCCAACCTCCACGGCCTGTACTAATGCTCTGCATGCATTTCATGTATCCACAAAGCCTGCAGGTGGCGGAGCAGCCACAGGGCCTGGCTCACAGCTACAGACTTTGCTTGAGCAAATAATTCAGGCTGAAGGATCTGGGAAAGGATTAACCAGACTTGCAGTGAAAGACACACTTGGGGGAGCAGTGAAGGTACCTCCTGATGTACAGTATTGGACTGCTGAAGAAATACTGAGATGGCTTCTCTCTCAACAGACTCCTGGAGATCAGTGCCAGGAAGTGCTGGTAGGCCCAAAACCACTTTCTGTTGTGGGGCACATGGGAATAGTTGGAAAAGGTGATAATCCGGAAGCCCAGATCTCTGTTTTGAATCCATTATGTGACTCCTATCAGAGTCTGGGACAACAGAAGAATGGTCAGCTTCATGGCAAGGCCCAGCAACTCTATGGCAACAGTTACACTAAAGCCATGGATACAGACACAGATGTAGAGACGCAGCGCCAGACTTTTAGACAGTTTCGCTATCAAGATGCCCAAGGACCCCAGGAGGTTTACAGATACCTGTGGCGTCTTTCTCATCATTGGCTGAGGCCGGAAATCCGGACTAAAGAACAAATCATGGAGCTCCTAGTTGTTGAGCAGTTTATGAACATCCTCCCTGAAGAAATCCAGACCTTGGTACGTGAATGTCAGCCGGAAAATGGCAAGGAAGCTGTAGCTCTGGCAGAGAGGTTCCAGGTTCACTTTGAGTCCAAGCGTCAAAGAGACAGGGTAAGATAATATTGAAAAAATGTATTTGGGATTAGTGGGGGTAAAAGTAAAGCCTCACACAGTTATGCTTGGCCAAGGGACTGCAGATAGACTCAATAGATTCGTACCTATCTGCAGTGGAAAATATCCTCAGGTATAAAGAAACAAGGAACAGAGATTAGGAGGCATTGAATAGGAAACTCAGCAAGGGAAAAAAGTTTCCATTCTGATTCTTGGAAGCCAGACTTGGAAATCTGTAGAATTTCTTGGCTTTGTTAAATTCTGCATATCTATTCAACCATGATAGCTGGAATTTTCTTTTTGTGTTTTAAATTCTAATCAATACAAAACATCAGATTCTGAACAACATTTAATATAAGTAGAACACATCCCATCTTGAAAAAGTTTCAGAAGTGAATGTAGTCGGATGTCCCCCCTCAAAAACACTTTCAAATTCCATTTTTTTTTTGGCTACATAACATATTAAGTATAAACCTCTTGGGGAAATTGCCACATTTTAGTTAAAAAGTTAGTGGAAGCATTTGATGTTGTGTCCAAGCTGCACAACAGTGAATGCCTGCACTACCTACCTAATGTGTGACAGTTCTCCAAAGAGATTTGCACCATCTGCTTTATACGAGTGAATGGAACTAGTAGGAAGATTTTAGCCATTGTGAATGGAACTAGTAGGAAGATTTTAGCCATTTGAAATTAGACAGAATCCTCAGCAGGGACTAGACCGGGGGTTCCTAACCTACAGCTTGTGGGCCAGATCCGGCCCATGACACCATTCCATCCAGCCCTGTCGCTGCCTCTGTCACACCCGGAAGTAGAAGCGGACATGTTTACGTCAGCCATAAAATGTGCATGCACAAATGTGTCCACGGCTGATGTAAATGCAGAAGTGAGCGCATTTATGACAACCGTAAATGCGCCCACTTCTGAGCGCATGGTCTGGCCCGCCCAGCTGTCCGGGGGCGTGGTCAGGTCCACAGCGTAAAAAGGTTGGGCACCCCTGGTCTAGACCTTTGAATCCTTGCCAACAAACAGCAAGTTAACACTTGCTGGATTCCTCCTGGTCAGCGCTTTTACATTGAGCAGCAGGTGATGAATGCAGATATGGGCTTCTTCTCATTCCAGAAACAAGTGATATCTGATGATACAATGGCAGATTCTCCCCAGGAAGAATTTGATGATGATCGGAAACAACATTGCATCAAAGACAGTGAAGGGAACACTAGGATAACTGGTATGAACTATTCTATTGCATTAAGGCTTTCATATGACAATTGGATTTCTTCGTTGATTTCTCCAGGTTTGTGGTTACTTGCTATAAGCATCATTCAGAGAAATGATGCAAGTTTAATGCTTCTCTCTTTACTTCTCACTCCTGTTTTCAACTATGTTCCTTAAGATATTCACATTGAATTGTACAACACCATTTTCTCCTTTGCTTACTTCGTGCTGCAAGAGATACTCCATCCTAATATCTTAGGAACAAAACTCTTAATTTAGATATTTGTTTGACTATTTATTTCTTTTTCAGTGGACTAGGAATAGTTTATTGTGAAATCTCACTCTTCCACACCTCTTTTTTTATATTGCTATAATTGAAACCTCTATAGAATAGATCAGCATTCACTTAATCATCTTCTTCCATGTCTAGGTCAGACTCACATAGTTGGGTGGAATAAAAAAGCAAGTTAGAGGAGTCCTCTTTTTCTAAGAAAGATTATGTATACAATCCAGACTACAGTTAGTCAGGTGTTCTGTAAAGAAGGACTGAACCCCAAGGTGAGACAAATTAGCCTCAGTGTCACTAGCAGCCAGACCAACATGAACAAAACCCATCAATTAAGTTTTCCTAAGGGAATTTTTACTCAGGTTTTTAAAAATGTTTTAAGAGCAGGCTTCTTGCAGTATTTAACAGAAAAGACAAATGTGTAGCAGTATTAGTGATTGAAAAGTACCCAGTATTTACAGTATTTTAGCTGATTTAGGGAGTTGTAATCAGTGTCCCATATTTTATAAATTGAGCAACTCAATTTCTTTCAGGCTTTGTTTTTGATCTGTATGGGAATAACAATAGCCTACCTCAGAGCACTGGAGAGAAAGGGGAAAAAAGCACTAGGCATCTCTCATGCTGTAAAGGCTGTATTGATAACCATTTGTGCAGTATCAAAACCCTTTCACTGGTTCTGTATTCTCAGAAAAAGTTAAGTAGGAAAGCAGAATCCTTCAGGGATGAGTGGAAGCCAACTTCATTTGTGGGCCTGGAACCCAGATCTTCTAATTTGCAGTCTAGGGCCTTAACCACAAGCCCATCTGTTATTTTTGTATCTTGGCAGGTCTCTCAAGATAAACTTATTCTCCATCTTCAGGTACAGGAGCACACGTTCGGCTGAGGAAGAGACCAAAATCAGGTCTGAGGGAACAGATGGTGGCCAAGCAGGACGGAAACCATGGAGAAACAGCAACAAAGCAAAGCAAACTGGATAATAGTTTAGAAGAGCAAGAGACAATGGACTCTGGGCAGAAATCAAAACAAACACGAAACTCTGTGCCAGGAAAGCAAACTGGAAAAGCAAAAGGACAGGGAAGATCTATTCCAGGGAGTTATGCTACTGTTGCTGGGCAGAACCAAGTTGAGGGGGGAACCAAGATGGAGGGCAGTGGCAGAATTTCAGACGTTCTGAATGGGGCACCCTCTTCCAACACACAGAGTAACCAAAAGGCACTGGATGGGCTTGGGCCATCGCGGTTGGCTTTTAACAAGGATGTTACTGCACCTGGCCTGCAACATAGTAATGATGATCAGTTGTCTCCTGAGGTGGATGGACCATCACTGAGTGACAGCATTGACATTTTACTGGATTCTCCCTGGAGTGGAAATGGCAGTGGTGACTTAACTCATGATGGGCCTCCTGGTTCTAGGATGCTACCACCCTGTGCTACTTGCAACCTATTGAAGGCTGAGCTAGACACTGTACGTGAAGAACTCAGGCTAACTCAAGGTAACTAGATGATAAGCACAAGTGAGGGATATCCAATGAGATAGACTGTTTTTGGACTACAGGTACTTGAGAGACGCAGAACTTGAGGAGCAGAACTTTTGTCCATGAATGTTCTCCTTGTGAATCAGGATGCTGATTTTCATGGGTCGCAATTCATGGGGATAGCCCTTTCCAATAGTGGAGGCTTTCTTCTCGCTCATCACTGACCACACAAATTGTTCATGGTCACTTACGCTACTTTGCACATTTTTATTACTCCCATTTCAGGTATGCTTAGTGTTGGGCATGCAGCATTGGACTGTATACAAAACTGAAGTGGCATAGTCTTTGCTCAAAAGAACAACTGCAAGATTATACATTGGCTGAAATCCTGTTCCACAATATAGACCTCCATAAGGCTGATGATGCCCTCAGCAGGAGAAATATTCCAGAAATTTGACATTTTTTGTTTATGTCCCAATAATTCATGTCCCAATAATACCATGGGTGCTATATAGTCCCTTTCATGGTTGGGAAGCTGTGGGACAGGAGAAAAATAGCATTTTTGTCCAAGAAGAAGGGGTATATAATTGTAGTTTAATAAGTGAAAACAGCCTCAATAATATGAAATTTAGGAAGGAGAATGAGAATCAGATCTGTAAACATGAGAACATCGCATAATCAGCTACAAAAGTGTTGCAAATATGTTCTGGGCAAGGAGTTGAAGGAAAGAAGATAAAAGGTGGGTAAACCAGTAGAGAGGCAAGGGAGCAATATGATAGGAGGTATAAAACAGATGTTAACAGTAACAAGTAACGAGGGAGGAAAGGTAGAATGTCGAAAGAAGGTGTAATTTGGTATAAAGAACCTTATACTAAGGTTCCAGATTTTAAAAGATTGATGCATAAGATGAGTGTAGCATTATAAGCCAAAGTGCATGTTAAGTGGGTGGGTGGGAGAAATCAAAGCATTATAAGAATCAGAAAAATTATTGACTAAAGATGGCAAAAAGGAAGATACAAGAATTATTACCTGCACTTTCTTGCTGTCATCCTGGTTATGGCCAACTCCACATCTCATTTTCCTTCTCATTTGTGCAGCTTCCACACTGTATGGGTTAAGTGGTACCTCTTTACGAGACTTGTCAGAAGCTCTTGGGACTGTTGCGCAAATCCTCAACAACAGAAAGTGCCTGTCTGCGAAAAATGCACCCCAGAACGTTGCTGAACTCACCAGTAGACAAGTATGGCAAGAGAGAACTGTAAGTCTATCCTCTGTTCTTAAACAAAAATGTTCTTTCCATGTTATCTGTCTTTCTCCCCCTCCCCCTCAAAAATAGAGATATTATTCCTCTCCACACAAGATTAGTACAGTACACAGAGGAGAGGGAGCACCCTAGAAAGGCTCTGGGACTAGCAGAGATGCCATGGTAAGGGGAAGGTTCTGAAAACGTGGGCATTTAGTAAAATACCTTTTCCATTGATCTGGAAAAGGGTTAGATAACTTGTAGCCCTTCAGATGTTAAACTGCTATTCCAGTCTCCACAGGTTAAGACTATTGAGTGTCCAATAATATCTGGAGAACTAGAAGTTATCCACATCTGGTCTTTAACAGTTTCGTATGTACAAATGTGGGTATATCAGTTTGGCTGTACATTTTTACTCTGAGCCATTTTCATAGCCTGGGAAAACTCTTTAAAGAATGTCTTCCCCTTTTCTCTTAAGGAGGCTTCTTAAAAATCCAGACTATCTGGTATCTTGGCTACTTATGGGGAATTCAAAGAAATAGTTTAAAGAAACTGAGGACTACCCAAAGGGGCATTATGCTCTAGTCTAGAAAACCATTATCAATGTTATGACTATGTTTTGCTTTCACTTCCTAAAGATTGAACTACAGTATATAGAGTTTGCTTGGCTACTAATAGTTTTTACCCTGTCCTTAGCCTTTCTGAAACGTCAGAGGACCTGAATTTAACCCAGCATCACGACATTCAGCAGCAATACTTCACCACATGAGGACGAGGACATGACTTGAAAAAGAAGGGAAATGCCCTCAGCTCTTGGTTGCCTGAGATTTATCAGTGACCTTGCTATATTCATATCCCACCCCATTAGCACATCATATTTAATTGCTCAGGCTACAGAAGGCTCGGGGGCTGATGTTCTTTACCTTCTGTAGCAAGCGCACTGTTTGTCATGACTGTGTCTTTTTAATGTATCCTAGATTGTATTTGCTTGTCTTTTTATACAGTAGTCGTACTTTCTTCCCTTTCCTGCTTAGGTCAAAATAAAGCAACTGGGAATGATTCTGTGTACACTTTTTGGGAAAATCAAGAGGATTTGTGCAATGAATAAATATTGTAGCTACTTTATTCAGACATCAGCATAATTGTAAAAGGAATACAAGAGATGAAGTTGCCAAGAGTAATGTAAGATGGATCATAATGAATGTAGTCACATGTTCTTCAAATGTGCTCATAGTGCCTGGAAGCAGTGACAGTAAGCATCCTGAGGAATGCCACCTAATTCTTTGCGGTGCACAATGGTTACATAACAAACTTGTAGAAATTCTTTAAAAGGCTTGTCAGTGTAGGAAAGTTCCTTCAAAAGAGAAAATGAACATTGTAATCCCATGTGTCTACTTAGAATTGAATTCAGGTCAACACAAGACTGCAGTCTTTAAAGACTATTATGAGTGTGCCACACTGTTTCTGGCTGTGTACAAAATGTCAGCTGCATGAGCCAGTGCTTCACTAAAAAGCAATAAGGAGCAGGATTGAATTCATTGTGATACATGGTGTTATTAGCCGCCTAGAGTCAGGTTCGCCTGGTTGGGGCAGGATAATAAATATAAATAAATAAATGAAATATTAATAAACAACACTGTCTGATCAAGGAATTACTGCATTTAGTGGCATTACACCATTGTAGAATGGTTTGAAAGCAAAAAAAGAAAAGGAGCCTTCAGTTTTGACTTTTAACTACCAGGGTCCACTGCCTCTGACACAAGTGTTATAGTCTGTTTCTTTGATTGTGGTAAGCTGCCCAGAGTGGTGCTTGGACCAATTGGGGTGGGGTATTAAATAAATAGTTAAAGCGATGGTCTTGCTAGTAGAAATATATGGTTGCGAGAACTGGACCCAAAGAAAGGCTGAGTGCAGAAGAATAGACGCCTTTGAACTGTGGTGCTGGGGGAGACTCTTAAGAGTCCCCAGGACTGGAAGGAGATCAGTCAATCCTGAAGGAAATCAGCGCTGACTGCTCCTTGGAAGGACAAATGCTGAAGCTCAAGTACTTTGGTCACCAAGTGAGAAGAGAGAACTCACCGGAGAAGTCCCTGATGCTGGGAAAGATCCAAGGCAAAAGGAGGGGGAGGGGAGAAGGATGAGATGGTTAACTTAGATGTCATGCTGTGGTCCTTGGGGTTGCAAAGGGTCAGAATTGACAACAACAAATAAGCAAAAAATAAAATCCAGAAATGGGAATTTTAGTTTTAAAAACCCACCTATAAGTCTCGATATTGATCTCGGGTACGAATACAATGGCTCTTTAATGCTCCCCTCCATAGCAACCAGAAATGCAACTTGTATACCTCTTAGTGCCTACTCTGGGAAGCTTACAGGTAATTAGTATTTTTGCCCCCAACCTTTTACCAGCCTCGAAAGGATGGAAGGCTGAGTCAACCCTTTTTACCCATCAGGATCGGACTCACAACGTTTGTGCTGCAATACAGCCGTTTAACCGCTGCGCCACCAGCGCTCCGATCCAACCTTGGCTGAGTTTTATGGGTGCAAGTGGCTAAGAGGCTGACTGGGAAGCGGAAGGTCAACCGTTCGATTCCCGAGTACTGCATGAGCTCCCGTCTGTATCCCAGCTCCTGCCAACCTAGCGGTTCGAAAGCAAGACATTGCAGGGAGATAAATAGGGACCACTTCGGTGGGAAAGTAAACAGCGCTCCGGTGTCTAGTCATGCCTGCCACATGACCACGGAAACGTCTGCAGAAGCAGACAGCGCTGGCCCTTCGGCTTTGAAACAGAGATGAGCACTGAACCCTAGAGTCGGATACAACTGGCTTTCGAGCAAGGGAAAACTTTACCTTTAAAATCCTAAACACGACGCCTGATTGGCTCTTCCTTCTCCCGGAAGTAGACCAGGAACTTCCGGGTCAGAGGGGACAGACAGAAGCAGGGCCTTGGCTGGAGGCAGGCGAGGAGGGCGGCTGCCGTGGTGGTTGTGGTTGTGTGTTTGTGAGTATCGCGACGGGGTTTGCGACGGAGGAAGGGGGGGGGAGTCGCTTTCCTTGCGCTGCTCGGCTAATTCGGTTTGGATCCGAATTCGGAGGGGCGCGTCCCACTTTTAATCTGCTTTTTGGTAATTCTATTTTATCTAATGTGTTTTTAAGCACATGTTAACTTGCTATGGCCAGGTGACTACTCAGTTAGTAAGTAAGGGATATGCGGATCCTGGATGGGATCTCCGGGGGGGAGGGAGGGAGGGGGGCTCTTTCTAACCCCCCCACCCCCCAAAAAACAACAACAACAACCCCTCCCTTTTTTTTCCGGGGTGGGGCCTCCTCTTTTAGGAAAGACCAGCCCCGCCCGCCCGCCCCGGTTCCAGGGATGGGCTATTCATGCACTCACCAGGCTGGGCTCCATTTTGACTGTTTTTTTTTTAGAGCTCCCCTCCTTGGAAGAGGCAATGGAGGAAGGAGGAGGAGAGAGAAATACGGACTCTTCTGCCTTCTTGGGTCCACGTGCGAGGTCTGCAGGGCTTGGGCTTAAGAGAAGGGAGGTTGTTGGAGACACTGGCTGCATTGGGTCTGGGAGGGGGTCCCACTCGGATGGGGCGCAGGGAGGATGAGGAAGGGCAAGGCCCGGGGGGGGGGGAGGACAGTATTGGGGGTGGCCAGTGCCAAAAATGGCGCTCCCAATTGGTTAGGGTTCCGGGAGGAGAGTCAGCGTGGAAACTCCTGGGTTCAGGCCAAGGTTTCCCCAACTTTTGTTAATTTTGGACTTCAGTTCCCAGAAGCCTTGTACTAGAACAGTGATGGCCAAGCTTGGCACTCCAGCTGTTCCTGAACTTCAATCCCCAGAAGCCCTGGTCAGCAGGAGTGCTGACTTGGGCTTCTGGGAATTGAAGTCCTAGAACAGCTGGAGTGCCGAGGTTCGCCATCACGGTGTTACAATAACTGCATGTGCTTACTCCCTCTTGAGCAGGGGCTCTCAACCTAAGGCCCACAGGCCGGATCTGGCCAATGGTGCCATTTCATGTCCCCTCCCCCCTTTCCAAGGACATTTGAGAAATAAAATCTAAAAACATGGCTGGCGGGGCAGGTATGGGGGGGGGGAGGTATAATGACCCCAGCTCGCTGGATGATCTGAGCCCCTCTCTCCCTCTACTTTTTAATTGGTAAGATGTAGCATTTGGTGTGCCTTTAATCTTTTTTAGATTTTTAATTTTAACAGTTTTGAGGGTTTTAGGTAGTGTTTGTGTTTTATTGTCATGTTGTTGTTGGTTGGGTTTTTTTTATTACTTGTAAACCGCCCTGAGTCACTTTGGTGAGAAGGGCAGTGGAGAAATATAAACAAACAAACAAATATGGCCACCCCTTTTGAAGCCGTTGGGAGAAAATGGCCACCACCTCCCCGTCATGCAAGCAGGGCAAAATGGCCGTCTGGCCCTCAAAGCTGGCTGAGAGAGCGTGCCCCGGCCCCCAGTGTGAAAAGTTTGGGCACCCCAGCTCTTGAGGGGTTGTGGGCACTGCGATTCTCAGAAGCAAGTTTCCCAAGAACGTTGCATGTTTCCAAAGCTTCCTGCTTCCCTCTCCTTCCTGCAGATCGCTTCTCGTCGAGAGAAACGCCAGTATCTGCCCAGGAGGCTGGTGTTCCCCTGGTACCGTGCCATAGGTAGGAGAGTGCCCCCAAAGAATGGCAACCAAAGTTGAAGAGCAGAGTCTGGAGGCTTCCTGCTCTGACCCTGCAGAGGAGAGGGATGACGGGAGCGACGTTGTCACTGAACATCCGGACTTGGATAGAAACGAGCCAGAGGGGCCCAGCAAATGTTTGGGAGCTGAACATTCAGAGATGCCCACCCAACTGGCAGTCCAGTGCCAGGCTGCAAGCTTGCAAGTTAAACAAGAAGAGGAGCCAGAGACTGTGCAGCCTGCCTTGGTGCCTCCTCCTCCAGAAGTGGCGGCCCCGGTTCCTGCAGCTCCCATGGGAGAAGGGAAAGGATCCAAGCGGATGATGGAGGAGGATGGCGACGGCTTTAAGGAGATGCCAGACATCTGCCAGGAGGCCAAGGAGTCCGGGAGGGCGATGCTTCTGCCCGATCTCTTTGGGGAGGCTCACCAAGCTCATACTAGCCAGGGCGGGGGCTGCGCTAAGGTGGAACAAGCTGCCCCATGCCTTTCCAACCTGGGTGCTGAAAACCAGCGCAAGCGGTTCAGGGGCTTTGCGTACAAAGAGACCGAGGGTCCTCAGGTGGCCTACGAGCGGCTCCAGGAGCTCTTGTTCCAGTGGCTGAAACCCGAAGCTCACAGCAAGGAAGAGATTGTGGAGCAGCTGGTCCTCGAGCAATTCCTCAACCTTCTCCCCGAAGATGTCCAGCGCTGGGTGCGGGAGCGCCACCCTGAGAATGGAGACGAAGCCGTCGCCTTGGCGGAAGATTACCAGTTCCTGCATCCCGAGCCTGGCCGGCGGCCTTACTCCGAGAGGACGAGGCAGCGTGCTTCGGCAAGGAGTTGGCTGCGCTGAACTCGGTGGGGCGGATGGGCAGGACTGGTTTACCAGTAAGTAAGAGGAAAGGGAATGTGGTTTCTGCAGTGTGACAGCAGGGCGGGCAGCTCTTGGCCTCCAGTGGTATTTGGCTCTCTTCTTCTTCTTTGCTTCCTCTTTTACCTCATCGGATACCGAGGGAGATGCAAGGTTCTTGTTCTGGCACTTCTAGCGGCCTCCACCGGTCTTATTTGGTGTTCCTGTAATATTTCTCTGATGTTCTCTCTCCCCACCTTCCTCTGGGTCTGCCTCGTGGTCTTTGTTCTTCTCCTCTTTCCACCTATGCCTTGTAAGGTATGGAATTTGCGTCAAAACAGTCTGGCCAGGTTATCCTGATATGGTAATAGAGTAGACCCTACTGCCAGTGACTCCACACCGAGCATCAGGCAGCAGTTAACTAACCTGACCACCCTGAGGACTAGCGGCCTTGGTGAAGTCCACAAGGAAGGATGATGGTCCCCAAGTGGATTAAATCCCACTTGAATCCATCTTGATGGAGGGCAGCAGCTTCTTCCATCTTGGCCTAGGGCTGAGAAGGACCTTGTGTGCCAAAAGGTCTCAGGACCACAAAGTGACTCGCGAAGCTGGATCAGTGGTACTATGGGGGTCATGCTGCAATATGGAAGGCCACTGCATGATATTTGCGGGATAGGCTTCATGGCTGATCGCCTTGAGGATCGACACTACTGCATTCAGAATTGGATATGGCACAAGAAGAAGAAGGTTTGCATCAAACCTAGACAACACTTTATAATAGCTGCAGTTCAAAGCCATCTAGAGCACCAACCTTGGTGGCCCAGATGTTTTTAGACTTCAGTTCCCAGAAGCCTCAGTCAGCAGATGTACTGACTTGGGTTCCTGGGAACTGAAGTCCAAGGACTAGAGAGTCACAGTTGTCTTCCATCCTTCCAAGGTCATTAAAATGAGTAAAATTATCCAAAGAATCGTGAGGTCATGGCAGATTTGGATCTGCTTTCCTTAAACAGGTGACTGTTTGAAGAGCCCTGCTGGCACAGTGGTTATACTTCTGTACTGCAGCCAAACTCCTGCTGTTGTGAGTTCAATCCTGACCAGGATCAAGGTAAACTCAACCTTCTGTCCTTCCGAGGTCAGTAAAATAAGTACCCTGAAGATGGGAGCAAAATGATAATTAACTTGTGAATTGCCCAGAGATTGCACTAAGCGCTGTGGGGTGGTAGAGAAGTGTGGTTGCTTTGCATACACAAACATCCAAGAAACTGAAGAAAAGTGCTAATAAAAATAATTTTGTCTCAAAAGTTATTCTGGGTTGAAATGATCTTTGCGGAAGAAACTCCGCTCAGGAGATGCCCAAATGAGGCTCCTTTCCTGTCCCCAAGAGATGGCACAGAGACGGGTGCTCGATCCGTCATGCAGTACCCGGGTCTCGAACTGCTGACTTGCTAGCCTTCCAGCTGACAAGGCGAGCTTCTTAACCACGGAGCCATTGCAGCCCCTTAAGAAAAGTGCTGTAAAATTGATACCCCTCCCCAAATTTCTGCGTTCCCCCACCCCAGTCTTTATGCACATACTAGGCTTGAATTTTCACCTCCCTTGGGTGATAATTGTTTTGAATTTTCCCCTTGAATGGCTGTTTCTCCTGTCTCGTACGAAACATGTGAATGGCAAGTTCAGTGTTTGTTTCGTCCTGCTTCTGATAAGCCGCTGGTCTTTATTTACAGACAGAGAGACTCAAAGACGTAGTTATCTACCCTGCTGAAGAGAAACCTTAGTAGAGCAAGAGGAATCTGAGAATCGGGAACCCTAGGACGACTCATCTGTTGAACATGACTTTGGCACCCACTTTTCCCCACTGGAAGGCCATTACACGGGGGGGGGGGACCCTCTCCCCCTCCTCTGCTGGATGTTTGCTCATATGGACGTCTGCATGCATATATGTGTCCTTGTGTGTCTGGAGGAAGAAAAGCTGGCAAAGCCACACTTGATTTACGCTGCAGCTTAAAGAATGTATATTGGAGCGAGGACAAGGCATGGTTTGAAGAGAGCTTAAGATGTTTGCAAAAAGGTTGTGTGAGAAAAAGAAATTGAAAGTGAGGAAAGAGTAGAATTACGTATACTTGTACAGTTTGATAGGATATCGAAGGGGGTTTTGAAACCATGCAGACAAATTCTGTGCTCCAGCCTAGCGTTTATTGTTCTGAAGCAGCTGTTACTTTCTATAGCAGCAATGGCCAACCTTGGCCCTCCAGCTTTTGAACTTCAACTCCCAGAAGCCCTGATCAGCAGGAGTGTTGACTTGGGCTTCTGGGAATTGAAGTCCAATTACACCTGGAGTGCCAAGGTTCACCATCATGGACCTATCAAAAGGCCTGCAGGAAAGATTGGCATCCTAATTCACAGATCAGTCTCTCTGCTTGTTCCCGTTCCACAGCCTACCGTTCTGATTTAAAAGCCATGACACTCTGATCAACCGGGTAGTTGGGGATGTTTAAAACATGACTCCTGAAAGCATACTGGAGGAATGGGGTTCAAAGCAAAGAGCGGAAGCTCGGCTGGCCTCTCCTCTCCCCTTCTTTCTTTCTTTCCTTCCATCCATGTTAATGTTTCAGACCTCATTTGTAGAAACTAAGTTTTTGAAACTCTTTGGTGTTCTGATCTGCTGAATTTAGACTCTTGCCTTTGTATCGGACTGTTGGATTCTTAGCTCTGCTTTCTTTGTGTAATACTTCTGGTGTGTAGGTGTGGATGAGCACATTGAATAAAGGGTCTTTCCCCCCACAAATCGGTACTGTGTCTTCTGCTGTAGCATTTCAGTTTCTGTTCCCCCACCTTCGTGATCCAAATTCAATATTCAGAGCTAAAAGGATGTTGGTGGGCATATAAACTGCCAGTGCCTTTATTGAGCTAATTACCTAATAAAGCATTGGAATAGTGGGTTTGTAAGTAAAGCCACATTTTACCGTATTTATCAGATTGTACAGTTGCGTCCCTACTTGTCTCCCTTACAACCCTGGTGTATTCATTGGTAATCTCACATATTGACTACTATAACACGCTCTACATGGGGCTGCCCTTGCACCTGATACAGAAACGTCAGCAGGTCCAGAATGCAGCTGTCAGGCTGGTGGCAGGAAAAAAGGTATTTGAACATGTTTCTCCGGCCCTGGCAGGCTTGCACTGGTTGCCTGTTCCCTTGCACATCAGACATGTACTATCTTGAACATTCAAAGCCCTTGAATTGAAAAAGCTCCTGGGAAATGAAGTCCAAGAACATCTGGAGAGCCAAGTTTGCTGAGCCCTGGTATAGAGTATAGACCAGTGACAGTAAACCTTGGCACTCCGGGTGTTCTTGAACTTCATTTCCCAGAAGGCTTGAAGAGCAGGAGTGATAATGTGGGCTTCTGGGAATTGAAGTCTAAGAACACCTGGAGTGCCAAGGTTGGCCATCACTGGTATAGACTATGTAATGCCACATCCCCACTTAGAGAAGGGGTGAGCAATTGTGGGCCTTTAGATATGGGACCACGATTCCCAGCATTTTTCATCATGGATCTTGCTAGCTAAGGCTGATGGGAGTTGTAGTCCTACAATATCTAGAGGGCAACACTTTGCCCACTCTTGTTCCCGTTCCTTGCCCTTCTGTAGCACATGCCAAGTTTAGATTTCAACTCTGTCCCCGCAAATCTTTTGAGCTGTCATTCTAGAGATGACACCTTTGGTAATTTTTCAACACAATGTGTTTTTTTTAAAAGTACAGTACATTATGATTGATTTAATTTTTCCAAACTAGGAACTCTTATTAAAGTCTTGCCATCAGTTAACATCCCCCAAAGATTCTCTTTTACTTTGTAATTAGATCATAGCTAAATGCTGTTCCTCATTTGCCAGCTGTGGTTCTCTCCCTTGCCAATCCGACTATCAGCAAATAGCTATTTCCTTGACAAGTACTTTATCTTAATTTGCTCCTTCAGAATTACCTTGTTTCTCTCTTTGGCTGCTTCCACTTGGGAGATAATTTTGTTACCTGTCATTATTTAACTGTAAAATATAAGTGCGTATTTTTCATTGTATGCTAGAGCATCATTCTAGAGCAGGGAGTCTCCACCTGCGGCCTGTGGGCCAGATGCGGCCCACAGCACCGTTTCATGTGGGGGGCCCACCGCCTCCACAACACCACCAGGAAGTGTCATGTGGTGGAGGAAGGGCGAAATGGCCATCCAGCCCCCCGAAGCTGAGGGAGCATGACCCGGCCCTTCTCTTTAAAAGGTTGAGAACTCATAGAGTATGAATGTCTTGCAGGCCCAATCAATTCCGTGGTGATTTGGCAATGTTAATTTGTAACTTTGGTGGGGAGATATATTGGTTTAACTTTAGGCTGAAATGTATTGCATCAACTTTATCTGGTATAACAAAGGCAAAAACTTTTAGCAGATCTATCCCAAACTTGTCTGCTCATAATCTAGCCCTAACAAATATAATGGGTTTATTACCAGTTTCAGACAACTGGGGTTTCTCTATTTAAAAAAATACTCACCTGTTAGGCAGGAGTTGAAATTAGAAAACTAGAGGAATGGACCCAACAGATCATTTAGTCCAGTGACTATGGAGGAATCATAGTGGGGAATCCAACTCTCAGATTCTGGCTCAGCAGCCAGAGAGCTCAAACCATTGTGTTATGCAGCATTTATTAAGCTACCGTAGACACAAAGAGGCTAAGCGGCAAACGCGAAAGCTTTGTCAAACTCAACGATGTCCTTCGCCATCTGTTTAGTGTGCTGTGTGTGGTTCCATGTTTCATGCCAGGATTGGTTTATGGAGTCACCAGAGGCACATCTATCAGCTGAGAAAATGACTTCCAAGGAAAATGTGTGCTCGGATACGAGTAGCAGGCAACAACAATTAGGCTATACTTTGTCCCGGTTTTGCTGGTTCTGATATGGATCAAGGTATTGTATGAACAGGATGGGAATTATTCTTGAGCTGTGTTCTACATATATATGGTGTTTAACCCACAGAACTCTCTTTCTATACATAATTTGGGATAGGGAGCCATTGACTTTCTGTTGGCTTGGTCTGCCATTGTCTTCTCCCCTGTCTAGCATGGTCAAAGGTTAAGGGAATGCAACTGACCTACCTACGGCATTGAGTAGACCCTACTGCCAGCAACTCAATGGCAATCGTCAGGCGGCAGTGAACTAACCTGACAACCATGAGGACTAATTGCCTTGGGCGGTGAAGTCCACAGAGAAGGGTGATGGTTCCCAAGTAAATTAAATCCCACTTGAATCCATCTTGATGGGAGGGCAACAGCTTCATCCATCCCGGCCTGGGGCTGAGGAGGACTTTGTGTGCCAAAAGGGCTCAGGACCAGAAAGTGATGTGGAACTGGGTCAGTGGTACTATGGGTGTCATGCTCAGCAAAGTCTTCATGGCTGATCACTATGAGGATCGCCAACATTTGGAATCAAATACAGCACTTGAAGAAGAACTGACCTACAATTCCAGGGATTCTCACTCAGTAAGTGATTTAAGTATTTGATTGTGGAGCCAGAAGTTGGCAGTGTGATTCCCTTCTGTGCTTTGAAAAGGGGGGGGGGGGATCCAGGCTGTGTAATTTGGGCCACAGCGCCCCCAGAAGATGGAAACTGGAAACCACCTGAATACTATCTACATTTCTGGCAAAGGGTTACAATAAATCAGAACCGGCTCGACAGCACAAAATTATGATTAACTCCAAATTAGTCACACATGAGATTACAATAGCCAGTCTCTGTTATAAAAACAGAACATTTTAGATGTTAGAAATTAAACTTTAAAAGGAGATTGAAGAGTAGCCTAATTAACCCAAGCTACTTTTTAATGAGTATTATGTTCCGTCATGCTGATGCTGACTTGTGACGCTGGCAAGGTTTCAGAGGTAAGTGAGATGTTTAAGGAGTGGTTGAACCGTGCCATCCACTACACTAGATCCCATTACTCATAAGTGGTTTGCCATTTCTTTTCTTCTGGGGGTGCTCTACCTTGTAGCTACCCAGGGTTACATAGGCTGCAACCCCCCCTCCCTTCCTGGAAGGTGGATTGTGGCCACGAGATTTAGTAGTCTCCCATAAATCATACTACTCAAGACGACATCTGGTTTTAGCCAGAAGTCCTTTCGAATGATATTCCCTTGGTAGTACAGTGCTACCCTCTAGGGAAGTAAATCAGAGCTAGGAAAAGTTACTTTTGGGACTTCAGCTCCCAGAGTCTGACAGCCAACGTGGCTTCTGGTCATCCCTTAGATTCCCAGATGTAACACGAGAAACGTAACGTCAAATTCCGGATCTGTTCCCATCAAGTCAACCCGGAAAAATGAACTTTGAGAGGGAAAGTGTTGTATATTGGTGCTCCTTTGTTAGTACCATCAATTCCAGAAGATAAAGAAGAAGATGTAGACGGCTGAAATACCCAGATACTTGAAACATCAGTGCCTCTTTATTTTACTTTATTTCAGTTATTGCCATTCAGAAATACAGATTCACATTAAAGCTATATTAATCAATAGATTCAAGACAATGATGCTTAGGGGGAAATGGGAAAAATCAAACACCAGGACTGCATACCTATTCTCATTGACCTTGCTTCGTGTTAAAAATATAAACAGAGGCGTAGCTACCGCCGTATCTGCCGTATCAATTATACGGGGGCCCCGAGCCACGGGGGCCCCCAACGTGCGTAAACAAAACAAATCTTTACCCTTCCTAAGGGCCCCCAAACAAATTTTTATATGGGGCCCCGCCAAGGCACGCTACGCTTCTGAATATAAATTGACATGGTGCGCCCTAGGAATAGTATTCTCATTGCCCTGTAGGCTCTCTAGCGGACATATTCTATCACTCATGTTCAATTTAATGAATGAATGACTTCTAAATAAACGTACATCTTAACAGGATATAAAACTGGCATTCGGGGTTGTCCAGCACTATACAATAAATTCTATGTGAAGTAAGCCCTGCTACCTTTAGTGATGGCTATCATCTGGAAGGTATGTGCCTACATTTATAGTCTGAAGAAAATGGAAGCTCTTAGTTCTATCCTGCCCACCGCCGCAAGCCAGCAATGTGACTTAAGTGCTTTCTTCTGAACTTTCTGAAATAATATTCTGGATCCAAGGAAGGTAATTGTAGACCTTGGTATAGACGCCAGGTTCAAGGAGCTGAGCGCAAGGGAAGCCCCCAAAAGAGACAATGCCCTGGAGTTCTCCATCACAGATAAGGGGTCCTCCAGAGTCACCCTATGGAAATAATTAAAGCTTAGTTAACTGTCCCGCCTTGGGATGCAAGACAGCACACAATAAGATTGAAAAAAAACAAGCACAGAGAAAAACACAAAAAGTTATACAGCTGAAATCCAGCCTTAACTGGAGCAGACCTGTGGAATCAATTCCAGAATGAGAAGTCAACACTTAACATAAACCTTGTTGATTCAGTGGATCTGATTCAGTTGATTCAATTGGGAGCATTGGCTGGTTTAGGCCAGTGGTGGGAGGAACCACATGGGTGGCCTGCTGAACCACATGACTGGCCCATGGCCCAAAAAGTTTCAGCACCCCTACTCTAAGTGGATTGGCAGGGGAAGAGATGTATCTTCATAAGGGACCCTGGTCCACTGAGGAAGACTCTTTACCCGGCATGAATCTTTGCCACCTTCCAGGATTCCTGCACAAATCATGTTGTCATCGAGGGTCCACCATGGGTAAGCAGCCTGGCACACTTCAAGGTGGAGTATTTCAATGGAAACACAATATGGAACTTTGGGATATGTCTCTGAAAGGTAAGGTAAGGTAAAACAAGGTCAGATAGACTAGTAAGATACATATGAAGGAGATCTATTTAAGAATCTAGGCATGCACCAAACTATGTCAAGGGTACTGGAAATCACATTATGTGGGTCCACTTAACCTACAAGAAGATTACAACCCATCAATCGTGTAGTGCAGTAATTCTTCAGTTTTTTGGACCTGACGTTTAGACACACTAAACCAGTGGTAGTGAACCTATGGCACATGTGCCAGAGGGGGCACTAAGAGTCCTCTCTGGGCATGTGTGCTGTTGCTCTAGCATAGTTACCCCTCTGCCCAGCAGCCCAATGGGAGCACTTCTTCCCTTCTCCCAGCACAGAGTTTGCCCCGTCCCTCTGCCCAGCAGCCCAATGGGAGCACTTCCCCTCTGGGCACTCGGTCTCTGAAAGGTTCACCATCACTGCTCTAGACCAGTGGATCCCAACCTTTTTTGGCCATGCCCACCTAAGCATCTGTAAAATCCTGATGCCCTGTCCTCCTGCGACATATAATGCTTATTATTCAAAAAGTGAACTCCTATTCACATGGAGGAAGCCTCAAAGGCAATTTACTTGGTCTAAACATTCTTAAATCACCCCCCTTAAAAATCAAATCCCCCCCTCAGCCTAACACCAGTCACATTGGAATCACCTTGAAAACAATGGAGTAATAACTAGAAGCCAACATGAATTGGTCAGGAACAAATTGTACCAGACTACAGTAATCTTATCTGATTTTTCAATTGGATAACTTCTCTGGTAGACAGTGGGAATGCTTTAGATGTAATATATCTTGACTTCAGCAAAGCCTCTGGCAAAGTGACACTTGGTATTCTGGTTAGCAAGCTAACCAGCATGGCCTGGATAGCACAAGTGTCAGGTGGATGTACATTTAGTTACAAAATTATACTCAGAGAGTGCTAATTAATGGCTTTTTCTCAAAATGGAAGTGGTAACAAGTGGGGGTCTACAAGGCTCAGCCCTGAGCAGCCTGATGCTTTTCAATAGCTTCATTAATGACTCGGATAAGGGATGGAAATTCTTTGGTGGAAATTGCACCCTGACAAAATCTGGAGGGCTGAAGGTGTCCACTTGGAGCTTACTGGGCGATATAACCTTCAGAGAGTCTTCCCAAGTTCTGTGGAGCCACCTTGCCCATTTACAGCACTAGGGACAATGGACTTTGAGTGTAGACTATGGATTCCACCCAAAGCCTGGATTCCACCCAAAGCAACATCAGGGTGCAGTTCTTACCTTCAGGTGTTGTGATAGAGCCCCAGCCCATCACTTCACATGATGTTCCCTCAGAGGGGGAATTGGTGGGAAGGTTGGCAGGGCTGATGTATTCATTATAAACAACAGAGCTATTCAGTTTGATCAACATGATGTCGTCATTAGCAGTTGGGCACTGAGTGGTTCCGGGACAATTGGAGTTAGGTGGTGGATTCGAACAGGTGGCAGTATCAGAATAACACATGGTTTTGACGCTGACTCTTAACTGCTCGTCCCCTCTGGGATGTTCTCTGTTGTGCAACCCAAACCTTAACTGGATCACACCACTGTAAGAAAAACAGAGAAGCCCTTTAGGTGGATGTTAGATAGATGGCAGCCCAGCTGCATCTCTGGATGGGACATAGCAAAGATGATGTTCTACAAATGTAACTTCTAACATAACAAACTGTTGTCTACACTGGGTAGGGCTCAGTGGAACTAAATTCCAGCATCATCAGTGGGGCCAGGTATTGTCCACCCTAAATCTAGTTCTTCGTGTGCATGAAGACTAAATTTCATTTCCTCCCTCATTTTAATATTTCAAGTGTTGTTCACCATTTTTGTACTGTCAGAGATGGTACCAAAGATAATTCCCCTCTACAGACATACAAGGATTTGTTTTTTTAAAACCCAACATGATGATTAAGCTATCTCTTCACCATTGGCCATACTGTGAGCTGCAATCCAACAACATCTGAAGGCTTGCATCTTGCCCATTATTGGGATAGACTATTGCCAATCCTACTGTCCTGCAGGTCAAGGTTGGGGAACCTTTGGTCCTTCAGATGTTCTGGCCAACAAGAGCCATGAGTCTCACTTAGTGTGGCCAATCATAAGAAATTATGGGAGTTGCAAACCAACACCTCTGGGGTGCTAAAGATTCTCTAGTCTTGGTATAGGTCCATGATGGTGAACCTTGGCACTCCAGATGTTTTTGGACCTCAATTACCAAAAGCCCAAGTCAGCACTCCCGCTGATCAGGGCTTCTGGGAATTGAGGTTCAAGAACACCTGGAGTGCCAAGGTTCGCCATCACTGGTATAAGTGATTCCATATGACTAATTGATTAGCATGGTTGTCTGTCACCCCACACATAGCAAACATGATGGAAAATAATGGAGATGGTGACTCAATGTCTTAGATATCAGATATTATGGGCAACATGGTTAGTTAGGCAACAAACTACAAAGCAATAGCAATCACACCTATATAGTGCCCCATAGCACTTAATACACTCTCTGAGTGGTTCACAAGTTAATTAGCATTTTGCCCCCAACATGCTAGGTACTCATTTTACCAACCTCAGAAGGATGGAAGGCTGAGTCAAACTTGAGTCCTGGTTGCATCACAGACAAACCTGTGACTCTAGTGGGTCAATGGTTAAGAAGCTTGCCTTGCTAGCTGGAAGGCTGGCAAGTTAGCAGTTTAAGACCCGGGTACTGCATGATGGATTGAGCACCTGTCTCTGTCCCAGCTCCTGCCAACCTAGCAGATCAAAAGCAAGAAATTGAAAGTAAATAAATAGGGACCACATTGGTAGGAAAAGATCTTGGAGGACAAGAAAGGAGCCTCATTCAGCCGTCTCCTGAGCAAAGTTTCTCCAGCAAAAACCCTTTCAACCCAGAATAATTTCTGACACGAAATTGTTATTACAGACAACCCTATCATTAAAATATTCCACCATAAATGTTACTGGCAGCCAAGATATTGTTGGGACAGGACTCTGGCTTTGAACCAGGGTGGTGGGAGGGAAGTCATCAGCAGATTTGTCCTTGGAAATCTAACAGGATATATTATGATGTAGTGTCTCCACAGGTAGAACAAATCATTGGATTAATTGGGGTCCCTTAAAAACTCACACCATGATCACCAAAGTTTAAGTGAGAACTGTCTTAAGCATTCAAAAAGCTCTGAAATTGTCTTTAAAAGAGGTTTGTTAGCAGCTCTTTAGTGACTCTTACCTTACGTAGCAATGAGCAGCTGTGATCACCCAGTTCTTATTGAGCAATACTCCAGAACAGTAGGGTCCTTCGGAGTGGGAGAGCAAAACTAACCAAGGATGCTCAGCCTCTAAGCATACCTCACCTCCTATGATGCGGTTACGACCCACAGCCACTGCAAGAAAGGCAGAGAAAGCTCATAAAGCAGCATGCCAAAGTTCTTTAGTAAACAGCTGGAGTTCTTGCAAGTCACTTCTTCTGCTGCTGAATCTGAATATAGGTGATCATCATGGTGATCAGCCATGTTAGACTGTCCTGAGAATACAGTGGTACCTTGCATAACGAACACAATTTGCATAACAAAGGGTTTGTTATACAAAGGCGATACTCCGCAAAACAAATCCCCCCCCCCCCGTTATGCGGGTTTTTTGGTAACCAGGGTATAACCACTCAACGGGAACCCCGGTTAACAAACTTTCTTCCCTATTATGCAGGGCATCTCCCATAGGGAACTGCATAATGAACAAAACCGCATAAAAGAGCTTGGTGGAACAAAGTTTTTTTGTTATGTGGGGTTTTACTGTATAATGCAGTAGTCTTTCATCTGCCTTCCACATCATAGCATGTCACTCGTACCACTGATCCAGTTCCACAAGTCACTTTCTGGTCCTGAGCCCTTTTGGCACACAAAGTCCTCATCGGCTCCAGGCCAGGACGGGTGAAGCTGCCCTCCCTCCATCCAGATGGATTCAAGTGGGATTTAATCAACTTGGGGACCCTCACCCTTCCCTGTGGACTTCGCCACCCAAGCCCATCAGTCCTCAGGCTTGTCAGTTTAGTTAACTGCTGCCTGACACTCCGTGTTGAGTCGCTGGCAGTAGGGTCTACTCTATTACCACAGCAGGATAACCTGGCCAGATAGTCACTTGCCCAACTAAATTGTAAGGGCCAGGCATCTTGTCACTATATGTACCAAATTAAAATGCATAGAATAATGGGTCAAAATATAAGAGGTACACACCTCTTTGGGCAGAACCATGGGGCAGTTACACACACAGGTGCTTTAAAACTGTTCACATATCTACAGAGGCAGGTATCAGGTGGAAGGAAAGCAAACCCACGCATTCCCACAAATCTGTTCACAATAATATTGCCATCAAAATGGTGATATAGTACTTACTAAAAGGCAGTTTCAGCAACAGAAAGAAGGTCCACAGTTTGGCGAGTCCCATGGCAGCAGATCTACCTGGCAAAGTGTCTTTACCTACTTTTAAAGCGAGAAGCAAGTTCACAGTTTTAAGCAAATGCAACCCAGTTTCCCCCTCTGGCTCTGCACCTTGATCTCTGTTGATTTATACGCCAAGGACAGACCACAGGTGTCCAGAAGGTGCCAAGTTCTCACCACTCCACACCTGGTTGAACCAGGTAGCCATGCAGAGAAACAGAGGAAAGAGAGAGAATCATGGTTTGGACATAAGCCATGCAGAGAGAAAACAAGGTTGGACCTAAAGGTAAACGGAAACAGAGCCAGCATCGCCTGCAAGAAGCCAGCGGGATTGTTTGCTGTTCGGCAACCCCAGTGTATAACTACTGGAGCTGCCTTAGAAAAACAAAGGCAAAGAAAAGGAATTCTATCAAGGTCATTAAAAGTCAAATCAAGGCTTAAAATCCAAGTTAGGGCTGGCCTTCTGATTCAGCAGAGTAAGGTAGTTGACTCAAACAACGGCGTTCTTTTTCAGAGCCTGAAAAACTGATAAAAACAATGGTCTAACAGTTATCGTCCTGCAAAAAAAAAAAAAGGGGGGGGGGATAGCTTCCAGTTTATGGAAGTTCTTTGAATTAATGACTTCCAACGGTCTTGTCAGTAAAAGCCTTGCTTAGGCCATTAGTCGCTGTTACACCTCAAAAAGAATGCTTTACTTTCCTGTTTTTCAAAAGTATCTTTCAGATCTGTATTTTGATTCTTCTTATATCTGTCCTGCTCTTCTGTACAGTATTCTCATCCCCTGTAATTTTTTAAAAAAAATAGTTGCTAAACTTGTAGCATCTTTAACCGCTTCAGAGCTATACTTTTGGTCTGAAAATGTAGGAAGAGAAGCAGGATAAACTGGAAAAGGAAGAGGAGGGACAGAGAGAGGCTTTTGTCATCACACATGCTTGCAGAATTCTCAAAACACCTCCCAGAAACAACATCTGTTAAGGAGATGAATACTAGGAAATTGAAACAGAGAATCAATTCAGTTCCCAGAAGCCCAAGTCAATTCCCCAAAGCACTGATTAGTTAATGTACTAATGTAGGCTTCTGGGGACAGAAGTCCCCCTGTGGGGCCTGTGCCCTACATTAGGAACCACTGCACTAGCATTGCAATACTGCCACATCCCAGTAAATGTAACAGCAACTCTGAAAGTTCTGATTCCACTGTGGCAGTGGTGAAGGTGCAGCCCAAATTCTGCTCATGATCCGAGTTTGATCCTGAAGCGTGCAGGGTTGACTCAACTAACTTTGCATCCTTCCAAGCTCAGTAAAATGTGTACCAAGCTTGCTGGGGGCTAATAAATGCTAGTAAACTTGTGAGCTGCCCAGAGAGTCTTCTAAGTACCACAGGGTGGTATATAAAATGTTAACACTTTCAGTATTTAAAACAGGGCTGCCCAAACTTTTTGGGCTGCAGGCTGGTCACATGGTTCAGGGGGCCAGCCACTATGGCCCGGAGGATGGATCTGCCCCCTGATGCAAATACATCTGCCCTGCGACACACTCGTCATTCCTGGAAGCAGAAGTAAAACACGCCCATAAGAGCACATTTTACTTCTGCTTCTGGGAATGATGAGAGCATTGGGGGCTGGATGAATTATTATTATTATTATTATTATTATTATTATTATTATTATTATTATTATTATTATTATTATTATTATTATTATTGTTATTGTTGTTGTTGTTGTTGTTGTTGTTGTTGTTGTTATTGTTATTGTTATTGTTATTGTTATTGTTATTGTTATTGTTATTGTTATTGTTATTGTTATTGTTATTGTTATTGTTATCATCATCAAATTTATACCCTGCCCCATTCACGAAGTGTGACTCTGGGCAGCTTACAAATATATCCTTAATACAGTATAAAACATTCAATCAATGCAATATACATCAATACAATAAGAACATCATAAAACACACTAAAATAACACATGGCACATAGAAATACAATGTCATATAACAATTAAATAACAGTAATTAAGTAGCAAGAGTCCTTGCCGCTCAAACGTCCTCAGTCAGAAGCCGGGCGAGAGCAAGTGCCGAAGTCCAGTGGTGGGTCTCCTTATGAATCGGCATTGGGGGCTGGATTTGGCCCCTGGGCCGTAGTTTGGGCAGCCCTGATTTAAAAGGAGCAATCAACTTTGGTATATACTTCTTGCTATAAGTAGCAACGTTACTTGTGGTAGAATCACAAGGCCATGACGACATTCCTTTTGTTCAACAACAGAACAATGAGAATAATCATTATCTTCTGGTGAGCAACAAACTATATTTTTGACCCATTGCTGCAGCTTGTTTTTAAATGGGCAAGAGAGCACCTTAACCATGAAAGGTAACTAGAGAACTGAGTTACTCTCCTTTTCCTCTTAACACACTACCCATACCTGTGTAGAAGGCTGTCAGCTGTCAACAGCACTGCTTGAGAGGAACTTCTTCATCGGTTCCTTGTCCACGATAGGCAGGATCACCACCTACTGCTCTACAGGGTCCAACCCAAAGACGTTCTGGAGTGGGTAGCATGGCTGCTCTCCAGCTCTGCCAGGAAACACTTGCCAACCACACTTCCTGTGTAGTGTGAGATATCTCATCACTCTCTAATGCCACCCAAGGGTTTGTGAACAAGATTCTTTCACGCTGTGCGGTTGAAACAGACAAGGTCCTGCATACGCCACAGTCCTAGCATGCAAGACCCTTGATTTAAGTGGTTAAAAAAAATCCCCCAAAATATGGTCCATCCACCTGGAGGGTTCAAGAAAGAGCACCAAACTGCATCACAACAAGAAAAAACACAATGGGTAACGCCACAGGCCATGTGATATCACCCGGAAGCTTCAGATAATGAGCTGATTCACTGAAACCTCAATGTTTAAGAGACCATGTTGCTTTTACACCAAGTTGAAATGGTTTAACCAGGGGTGCCCAAACTTTTTGGGCCATGGGCTGGTCATGTGGTCCAGCGAGACGGTCACATGGTTCCTCCTGCCAGAAGCGGAAGTAAAAATGCACCGTCCAATCTGTTTTGCAACAGGATGAGATAGATTTTAGGCTGCCATTATCTCTGCTTAAACCAGGGGTGCCTAAACTATGGCCCGTGGTCCGGATCCAGCCCCCGATGCCAATTCATCCAGTTTGCGCTGCCCTTGTCACTCCTGGAAGTGGAACTACGGGTGTGTTTTACTTCCAAGAATGATGAGGGTGGCATGGGCCAGATAAATTGGCATTGGGGGCTGGATCCGGCCCACAGGCCATAGTTTGGGCACCCCTGGTTTAAACTTTTAAGCAGATCACATACATTTGCTTTACCTACCCAACGTAATTCTTTCATCTCATCGTCTTCCCAAATTACCTCCTCTTTCATTAAAAAATTTCACCATGTTTTTTAAATTGGAAAGCTCTATAATAATGTTTAACATTCGGTAGTCCTAATCAGGAAGGAGGGGGTCAAAATCATTAATGCATCTGGGCAATTTTAGACTCTGGAATCGGTGGCCTAATGATGGGTTGTGATAGTCTGGCCTGGTTATCGTGGTAATAACCATAGACCATACTGCCAGTGACTCAACAGCGTTGATAGGCAGCAGTTAACTAACCTGAAAATTTAGTTCACCAAAGGAGGGTTGGACAGTTGTAAAAAATGGGTAGCTAGATAGTTGAACGTTAACATTGTCAGACAGCAACCACCCAAAGCTTGTAGGATACACTGATAGTGACTGGGCAGAGGGTAGCACAGATCATCAGATCATAAGTCTTCTAGTGGTTTCCTGTTAATGTATAGTGGTGATCTTATTTCATTGGCTATTTTGTGAGCAACCTATTGTAGCTTTGTCTTTCACAGAGTCTGAATTCATTGCTACAACAGAAGCATGCAGAGAACTGCTATGGCTGACGAAGCTTCTGAATTACTGTGGTATAAAGGAAGAGATGCTGATCTAGGTGATGCGTGTAAAGGTAAAGGTCGCCCCTGCTCAAAAGCCAGCTGTATCTGACTCTAGGGTTCAGTGCTCATCTCTGTTTATAGCCATAGAGCCAGTGCTGTCTCGTCTGCAGACAGTTCCATGGACGTGTGGCAGGCATGCCTCAACACCAGAGTGCAGGGAACACTGTTTACCTTTTCCACCGAAGGGGCCCCTATTTATTTTCTACTTGCAATTTCTTGCTTTCAAACTGCTAGGCTGGCAGGAGCTGGGACAGAGACGGGTGCTCACTTCATCATGCCATGCCCGGGAATCGAAGTCCAACCTTCCAGTCAGTGCCACCGCTCAATGACAACCAGGTTATTATCAAGCTGCCTTATAATGGGACAATGAATGCATGCACCAAACACATTGGCATGAGATACCAATTGGTGTGAGA
The DNA here is from genome assembly GCA_030440675.1 of Furcifer pardalis. Lineage (NCBI taxonomy): Eukaryota > Metazoa > Chordata > Lepidosauria > Squamata > Chamaeleonidae > Furcifer > Furcifer pardalis. Next base: position 314,766,595 of record CP126890.1, on the reverse strand, counting down.
TCTGACTAAGAAAGGCAGTGTCAAGATGATCTACTGTCTTACCAGAGGCAACAGCAGACATCCTGACCAAGCCTCTTTCCAGGGACCATTTTTGAATGGGACGTCAAGAGGGTGGCTGTTTACCAGGTCAAGAGGGTGGCTGTTTGAGAGAAGATGCTGCAGATTTTTTAAAAACAATCTTGCATGCTGCCTGTAGTGTAATTGAGTGGAAGTGACATTTTTGGACTGGAGTGACTATCTGTCTATGCAGCACTCGTCTATCATTCCTTCCTTTCTCACTCTGCTCTGGTTCCTTCCTCTCTCTTTGTTGTTTGGTTGTGTTGTGTTGTTGTTGTTGGTCTGTCTGTTTGATTGGTTGCTTGCGTTCATGCAGTAAAGAAAGCAGCATGCATATGGTTGCCATAAGTCCCTGGAAAACCAGGATTGTCCCGAATTCAAGATAGGAAAAATTATCCTGGTCAGCTCAATAAAAATCATGTTAAAGTCCCAGATTTTTAAAACTTACTCATTGTGTATTATAACACGCCATTAAAATAAAATTGAACTCTTGCCATCAAACGATTAATATCCTGCCACATTGGAGTTGGAGTATACCTAGAGATAAATCTTAACTTCCTCACCTCACACCACCACCAGATAAGCGTGACCAGTGTGTTTCATCTTAATTGTTGTAAATAAATTCATTTATGTATTAATATATTTAATGTAAAAATGTTTTATCGCTGTCATTATACTATGTTTGTTTAAAAAAAGACTATTTTGTAGATAACCTGCCCATTTTTGTCAAGTATACAGTACTTCTGTCCTGGTTTTGTGGGAGAGAATTATGGCAACTCTAAGCATGCATGCATATGTAATTCCACATATCTGTAAGTAAAAAAATTTTTTTCTTTCCCCTATAAATGTCTTAGAGTGAGTTATTGATGCTTTGAGTTCTAGTTAATGAGAAAGGGTTGTACTTTGGGAGTCTTGTAACTCTTCTTCTCTGTGGGTCTCTGTGCTTGTACTGTGTAGCTCAAGGGAATTTTAGCATAAATTCAAAACTCTGCAATAGGAACTTCTTTAAGAAAAAAAAAACAATTGGGGGGGGGGGAGAGAATCAAAAGACCCAGGCTTGTGGAAAAACTACAGCTTATACTTAGAAATCCACACATTCTAATTACATCCTGCAGCTGAGTGAAGGGGTGAACCAAGCTGTGTAAACATGTTTGTTCTCACCTTTGGATGTCAATAATCCCTATCAAGGAAATGCACAGGTCTGTAAGGTGGAGACTAACACTACCTGGGGATTGGTCCAATGACTATGATTATGGTTTTTCCACCTGCTTGGGGCAGCGTTGCACATGATCCTGAAAAAAAACTACATTTAAAAAAAACACCTGCAAGTAAAATTGAGAGCTTCTGTAGACCTCCTATGAATCAGTCTCTATCAGTCAGAATGGAGTCCCATATAAGGGACTTGGTGAAGGAATGAACCAGTCTCCCTCCAATGTTGTTATGCCTCACTGTTTAATCCAATGGAAGCTCACGGACATCGAAAATGAGAAGATCTTTTTTTACATCAGAGCTGAGATCCAAACCATGATCTTCTGAAAATACACCTGGCATGGTCTCCCTGTTCTTCATCTTCTTGCTTCTACCCAGCACTGCTGGCAAGCTGACGAAGACACAATGCAGTCTAGGAAGATCCTACACAGAGGGCTATTACCACGATGGCGATCTTATTATTGGCGGAGTGTTGTCTTTGACACACCAGAAGATCCCGGCAAGAAGTTATAAAGCTCGTCCTAAGGAGATTACTTCGGACAATGTTGAAATAAAGTAAGCCTTTAGTTTCTTATTAGTTGGCTGGGGTCATAAAACTTCTGAAAAGTGTGAGGGCCAGTCTCAAAAAAGGGCCTCAAACAGCCAGTATTGGAGCCTTCTGAGCTTTTGACTTGTTATCTAGGGCTTTCTATACTGAAAAGACACTTTCTGGGCTGTGATACCAGACTGAGTATGAATGGGATCAGCCGACTTTGCAGCCAAGTAGAAAGATGGCAGATCTGAACACCTTCCTTTCAGCCTGTCTTGGCCATAAGAGCAATTTAGGGTCACCTTGTAGATAGCTCAATGAGTTAGGTACCTGGCTACAAAGCTAGAGGTTGGAAGTTTGATTCTTCCTTCTCTCAGCTGGGAGAAAGGCCAATCTGTGTCGCCTTGGGTAAGGTGCACAGTGCCAGAGTACCCCAGAAACGGAAAAGGTGAAAGGTAAAGGTCTTTCTTGCTAGAAAGGCAGTCGTATCCAACTCCATTGGGCAGTGCTCAAAGAGCCAGGGCTATCTGTGTTTGCAGATGTTTCTGTGGGATGCATGACTAGAGGCTGGAGTGCATGGAATACTGTTACCTTTCCCACCCAAGTGTTGACTATTTATCTACTTGCAATGTCTTGCTTTCAAACTGCTAGGATGGAAGAAGCTGGGATAGATGTTGGGAGCTCACTCCATCACACAGCACTTTGCGGGGGTTCTTCCTGTGTACCCAAATAAAGGTGTTTTTCTCTCTAATGTTGAGATAAAAGTCTTTTATCAGCCCAGTCCCTCTGGCTTTTATAATTGGAATGAAGGGGTAGATGGGGAAGCAAAGCACCTATTTGACTAGGGAAAGATGGTAAACCACATAAGAAAACATGCTAATATTTGTTTTTGCTTTTTAAGGTCAGCTCAAGTGCAAGGAAAGGCCATCCAATAAGCAGCATGGCTTAAGAGAATTTGGATAGGTAGCGCTCCTGCCTAGAAACACAGTGAGCCCAAAATGCTTCTCTCTAACACCTGCTATTTATATGGCATCAACTATTCTATTTCTTCTGTGATTGTGATCTTTCCGTTTTCTGTATGGATTCCTACCCAGGCAGAATGTCATTTTGCTAACCCTACCATTTTCAAAACCATATGCAAGTCATACTCAAGTGTTGGTAGGAGCACGCTCTCATTCTTCCACCTCAGGCAGCAAAAAGTCTTGGAAGGCCCTTCTTAAGTTCCATCCTAGGGCCAATTTATGTGGCTTGCCTATCTCATTGTCAACCATTGCCACTGATATGTGTCATTTGTTCTCTCCATCTCCATGCAGCTTAATGTCGAAGAGCTATCAGCAAGTCCTGGCGTTCGTATTTGCGGTAGAGAAAATTAACAACAACCCGCATTTCTTACCCAACCTCTCCCTGGGCTTCCGTCTGTATGATGACTTTTACAGCAGGAATCAAAATTGTGAGAATGTCATCAGTCTGTTGTCAGAAAGAGACAAGCTCACTCCGATTCCACCACCGCTCTACCAATATGGTTATTACTATTCCTATGGACAGGCATTTTATAACATGATGGGCATAGAGGGCGGCAGGAAAATTAAAATATTTCCCAACTATAATTGCCAGGGTTCAAAGAAGATGGTGGCTGTCATTGGTGGGCTGACATTGGAATCGTCTATACAGGTAGCCAATATACTGGGCCTCTACAAGGTGCCACAGGTAAAGGCTTAAAACACTGGTTACCGGTGTATACATATCTATTTTATCCTATATTTTATTTTTACCTATACAGTACTTAACTCATACTTGTAAATGTTGTACATTATTTAACAAGAGTTTATAAAATTATACAATGGATGGATGCGTGGATGGATGGACGGGTGGACGGACAGAGAGATGGAGGGGTGGACGGAGGGGTGGACGGATAAGAGAGTGCAAGGAATTCTCATCAGACTTGCCGATGACACAAAACTGGGTGGAATAGCTAATACCTTGGAAGACAGGAGCAGAATTTGAAAAGATCTTGCTAGGTTTGAACATTGGGCTGAAACCAACAGAAGGAAATATAACGGGGATGCATGTAAAGTTTTACACTAAGGAAAAAAGAACAAGATGCACATTTAAATAAATAAATAAATTTACAAGATGTCCTCTATATCTTAGAACAAGACAAGGCTGCCCTGACTATTCCACACAAAAATCAATGGTTAGCCACACCCACCTAGATCAAGATGGATCATAATTAAATCTAAGCAGACAGTTTTGAGACACAAAGTAGAAAACCCAGAGATAATTCACCTGTTTATAAACTTCACCACTCTAATTGTATTGGAGGCATTTAAAATAGCATATATTCTTACATACTTTAGTCAGATAGGTTTTTGGCTTTTAGCAGGTCCAGTTCATTGAAATAGGTATTAATTAGTGCTGGTGGTTTATTTGTTAATTTCATTAATGTATTTTGGGCTTTTGAAATCAATTTGATGTTATCATTCATGATAACATCATGAACGCTTACATTTATCGTATGATAATTATCTACAATAATGTTGATATCACACCAAGCACAAATTATCAATCTCAAGTTCCTAGCTAGAGTTCCACATCCAAGTTTGAAAGCCATTGAAAGGTCTGTGACACTATGCAAGTCCTCCAGTGTGCCTCCAAAGGTGCGTAAAGGACACCTAAATATAATGTGGTCCATAGTTATTTATTATTATTATTATTATTATTATTATTATTATTATTATTATTATTATTATTATTATTATTATTATTATTATTATTATTATTATTATTATTATTATTATTATTATTATTATTATTATTATTATTATTATTAAATTAGACTTATATGCCCCTCTACTCACCTCACTGAGGTGACTCAGAGGGGCTCACATAACATAAACAACATATACAGTATCACAATCTCAAATATAAAAACAGCATAATATAAAATGCAGATGCAGCACAGATAATACAATCGATAAATTTTACATAAAAAGAAAAAACAATAAAACAATACAATAAAATACAGTGTAAAAAATACAGTACAGTCAAGAGAGACAGCAAGGTCTTATTCTCAACAGTCACATTGGGGAGAGGACTTCCAACCATGAGCACTGTTTAACACAGAAATCAGAAAGATTAGAACATCAATGTAAGAGATAAAGAAATAAAAGTTGTTTCAAGACAGAACAGGAATTGTTGGTTAGGAAGGTCTGCGAATGTCACTATAAGTTCATTAAAATAATATTGGATTATGAAAGTAATCATTGTTGGGGGATTTAAATGATGTGTTATTAAGCCTTCATATCAGTACAGGGTTGTCCTTTTGGGTCAACAATGAACAATCAGTACTCTTAACCCCACTACAACCATGTATCATGTGACTATGAGCTTTGAACAACAACTCTAAGTCGTTGAAATGACCCAAGTGTGTTCCATGGGTAAAGAGAGATTAGACCTCATATCTTCAAAACACTAACATTCTGCATTGGCTGTCTCCCTGAATTCATATTGCACTGGCTGTTGTGAAGGCATCTCAGAATCTTCTGTGTCTCCACAGATCACTTATGGCTCTTCTGACCCCCTCCTAGCTGATCAAATTGCATTCCCCTCCTTGTATCAGATATATCCAAGTGACAACCTTCAGCATGTGGGCATTGTGAAGTTGCTCCTTCATCTTGGTTGGACGTGGATTGGTCTTATCACTTCCGAGTATGGCAGAAGTGAAAACTTCCTCCGTAACCTGGAGAAAGAAATGGAGAAGAATGGGGTCTGCTGTGAATTTGTACTATTGTTCACAAGGCTCCATCCGTATTTCAGTGAACTCGAGCAGAGAAAAGAAGAGTTAAGGAGGTCCTCAAGCAAAGTAGTGTTTGCCCATGGTGATGCAAACTTCTTCTCCATTGTATATGACCGATGTCATTCCATATTAACAGGGAAGGTGTGGCTGACCACGGCTAAGTGGAACACTAGCCTACGTGTAAGGGCAGGAACATATTCTGGTGCTTTATCCTTTAGTTCTCCAAACAAAGATATTCCTGAATTCCGAAGATTTCTTGAGTCAGTAATCCCAAGCAAATACCCAAATGACATCTTCATTAAGAAATTTTGGAGCCAAGAATTTAATTGCAACTTGCCTCCTCCTTATTCACGCCCTCCAATGCTCGGACACAGATCATGTAGTGGGAAGGAGAACCTGGATGGCCCATTTGCATCACAGTTTGAGATGGAGATGAGCCCACTAAGTTACAGTGTCTGCAGGGCAGTTTTTGGACTGGCCAAAGCACTGCACAAACTCTCCCTGGGCAGAAGCAAGAGGAAACAACAGGGAAACGGACTGGATGTCCCTCTTGGGAAGGTAATTCTCCTTTATAACAGAAATGAAGGACTGATGTCGGTTGAGATTTGACAGTGATGTCAACAACATGGGGAAAAAATCACTTCTGATTCCAATAGAACGGGTCGTTTTACTAGGAGTGATTTGCCTTAAAGCAGGGATTCTCAACCTGTGGCCTTTGTGTCTGTTGAAGGATCACTCTGGCCCTGAAAAAGAGTACAGTACTCTGCTTCTGGGCTGAAGAAGGTCAGGGATATCACGTAGCATCACTGGGACACAGCTCGCATCAGACCATGCTACAAGTGGTCCAGAATGCCAGCTATCTCCCCACCCACATGATCACACCCATAATATGACGTTTCAAATTCTAGAGTTTGCTTGGAATAGTGACATCATTTAAGGCATTTTTACTGTGTTGGACTGCAGTGGCTTAGTGGTCAAGATGCTGAACTTGATGACTGGAAGGTTGGCAGGTCAGCAGCTCGAGACCCAAGCACTGCATGACGGAGTGAGCTCCTCAACCCTAGAGGTGAATATAACTGGCTTTCAAGCAAGGGCAGCCTTTACCTTACAACCCAAATCTCAATGTGGTTTTCATAAACTCAGCAACAAATAAGATTATTAATGCCAGTGGGTTGCAATCTAAAGGGGGAAAAACAGAAGAAAAATAAAAGTATAAAGAGAGAAGAATAAGACAAGCAAACTCAGGCATCCGTTCTTTAAGTAGGCTGCTCCAGTTTGGCTTTCTTGCCAAGTCCTGAGTTTGCCATCCTGAGATTACTTGCTAAGACTTCCTCTGTCTACAGAAAAATATAAAGTCACTTAAGATTGGATGATAGCCAGTGTGATGTAGTGGGTAAAGTGACAAACGAGGAATCTGGACCAGAGTTTGAACTCACAGGGGGTTGGGAACTGGTAAACCCAGTCGTTAAATAACATGTTTTACCTTGAACCCCCCATTAGGGTTGTTATAAGTTGCTTCTAACTTGATGGCACGTAAAAACAAAGCTTGGATAAGGTTGCGTAGAGACTGTATAAACTCTTCATTTCTTTTCAATAGTTGCGAACTGACACAGTGCATCAGTGATGCTTTGACAGAGCTTGAGAAAACATCGCTTCCAAAGCATCACTGATGTGCTGGTGGACAACAAGACTCTGTGTGAATGTGGAGAGATACAGAATCTGGAGCATTTACTGATCTGCTGGTGACTGCCAGAAACGTGAACCGATGAGGACTTAAGTTTGGCCAATGACAAAGCCACGAAAGAAGCTTCATTTTGGCAGTCCAGGGTTTTATCGGGACACAAAAGAAGAAGACTGATATGATAGCAACAACTTTTAAAAATGCAAATTTTCTTCTCCCCTCTCCTTCAAAGGAGAGCCAAACAAAATTTATCAAGTTCTTAAGGTTGTTCAGAGAGAAAACTGTTAGGATCGATAAGGTGGTTCTCCAAAGAGACAGCCAACCCATACCTTTGATTTGGTACTAGTGGTCACACACATTGTAACCAAACCAAAAATGAAGCAAACTTAGTCTTACTCATGCCTAAAACGCAGAAGCCACTGACAGGGAGATAGAAAAGTTCGAGTAGGAACGTTCTGAGGATCAGCTTGTTCATACTGGTATTTACGCCATCAGCAAAAGGAGTGAACCAGTTTATCCACAGAATGGCTCAAACAGCAGGACAAATTCCTGTGTAGTCAAGAACTCAGAAAATAGCTGAAAACAATAATTTTGGAGGGATATTCTTCACATCCTTAACATTCAGAGCACATTGTCTGATTCCTTGTAAAACTCTGAATAAGCGATTGCTTGGTAAAAGCATTATACTGTACCGTAATTAATTCTCTGAAGACTTTGAGAAAGAAGGCACATTTGAAACGACAACTTTTGATGTGTTTTCCATTGGAATAATTTGGCATGTTCTCTATTATGTTCAGTTCCACCAGTTCCTTAAGAAAACAATGTTCACCAACAGTATTATGGAAGAAGCCCTGTTTCATGGGACGAAAGACGTGGCAATGTACAATATACTTAATTGGATTCTGCTACCTAATCGCACCCTCGTCAGCCTAAAAGTTGGTGAAGTGATTCTACACTCTGCAGCAAACCACACTGTCACCATTCATAAAAAGATGACCTTGTGGGGAGACCTGTTTCTGCAGGTGAGGCACAGCTCAACGATTGCCCGAAAGAGGTTCTTGTTTTCTTTATTTTAAGGTAAAGGTCGCCCTTCCTCGAAAGCCAGTCGTATCCAACTCTAGGGTTCAGTGCTCAGCTCTGTTTCATAGCCGAAGAGCCAGCGCTGTCTGCTTCTGCAGACGTTTCCGTGGTCATATGGCAGGCATGACTAGACACCGGAGCGCATGGAACACTGTTTACTTCCTACCAAAGTGGTCCCTATTTACTTACTTGCAATTTCTTGCTTTCGAACTGCCCATTTGGCAGGAGCTGGGACAAAGACGGGAGCAAATTCCGTCCTGCAATATTTGGTTATTGAACTGCTGACTTCCCTCCTTCCGGTCAGCATCTTACCCCCTTGAGCAGGCTTATTTATACACATCAGGTACAGAGGCATAACAGATAAGTATGCAAATCAATGTGACTTTTTGCAACTACAGTACTGTAGTAATAGCAGAAGATTTCTGGTTGTTATTCAGATCAGTTGTAGAGCTTCACCCTTTTGAATTGTTTTGTTTTGTTTACTCTGATACACTATAACGCAGGAGTTCTCAAACTCAGGTTTTTGGATGTCAATTCAAGTAGCCTGGATCACGGAGCATGATAACTGGGACTTTGGTCCATTAATGTCTCAGTCACCTGGAGGGCCATAGGGTCAGAACCATGACTCACATTAAGCTGTAAATAAGTGAAGGATAAAATGATGTGCCTACCAATTAAGACATAGCGGGATGTTAAAAATCAACTAAAGTATCCCAAGAAGAAACGCTTTAACTTGGTGTGGAAGAGAATAAAACTGTAGCATAGGTAAACGTCTCTCTGAATGGCATACCAGAATCAATAGACTACCACACTGTCACGTTCATGCTTTCAGTTTATTGAAATAACGAAAGGAGGGGCTCATCTATTGAAATGCACACCCAGGCAGGTGTATGGAGTGAAGAGTTTTGCCTTAAGGCAAAAAACCAAATCTACTGTACATTTAATATGAAAATCTTGAAATTTTTTTTGGAATATTTGGTGTATAAAAACCATCCCTGTAAGTTTCACTCCTTGTCTGAAGAAGTGGACTTGATCCACGAAAGCTAACAATAAAAATACAGCAGTTAGTCTTTAAAGTGCTACAGTGTTATTTTATTTTATTTTATTTTATTTTCTGATATTATGATATTCTTGTTTCTGCATCCACACAGCCACCCAGTTCTATGTGTGGTCAACATTGCCCACCAGGATTCCAGAAGGTCTCCACAAAAGAGAAGCCCAAATGTTGTTTTGGGTGCATTGAATGTCCCGAAGGAGAAATATCTAACCAGACAGGTAAGCATGGCTATAGAGATATATATGCCCTCCCCACTTGCCATATCCTAAGTACATTCAACTGCCTTGTGTGTAGAGGTGTAATCTCCTAGAGTCCAATACGACTGGCTAAGGGGCAAGGGAGAGTTTTACCTTTACCTATTACAGTGATAGCCAACCTTGGCACTCCAGGTGTTCTTGGATTTCAATTCCCAGAAGCCCAACTCAGTATACCTGCTGATCAGGGCTTCTGGGAACTGAAGTTCAAGAACACCTGGAGTGCCAAGGTTGGCTATCACTGTAATAGGTAAAGGTAAAACTCTCCCTTGCCCCATAGCCAGTCGTATTGGACTCTAGGGGGCAGGGATCATTTCTGTTTACAGCCAAAGAGCCAGCACTATCTGTGACTGAAGATGTTTCCGTGGTCATGTGGCACGCGTGACTGGAACCATAGAATAACTGAGTTGGAAGGGGTCTTTTAAGGCTAGCCATTGAATCCAACCCCCTGCTCATTGCAGGAATCTGGATCAAAGCAGATATGACAGATGGTTGACCAATTCTTTCTTGAATGCTTTCAGTGTTGGAGCACTCCAGTGTTGGAGTGCTGTTACCTTTCCCACTGAAACGGAACCTACTGTACTTAGCTACTTGCAATTTCTTGCTTTTGAACTGCTTATTTAGCAGGAGCTGGGTCAAACTACTGGAGATTGGTCCATCTCGCAGCACTTGGGTCTCGAATCGCTGATCTGCCGACCCCCTGGTCGTCAAGCTCAGCGCCTTAGCCACTAAACCACCATGGTCTCCAATGTAATCTAATAAGAATGTATGAAGGAAATGTATAAAAGTAGATTGGTAAGAGTGAAATCTAACTTGTTTGTTTTAGATATGAACCATTGTATGGTTTGTCAAGAGGACCACTATCCAAATGGAGCAGCAAGAAACATGTGCATCCCCAAAGAGATCACCTTCCTATCCTACAATGAACCTCTGGGGATTGTGTCAGCGTCTACCGCCATTGCTTTCTCATTCTTTGCTGCACTGGTGCTAGGAGTTTTTATTAAGCACAGAGACTCCCCCATAGTTAAAGCCAACAACCGCAACCTTAGTTACACCCTCCTCTCCTCCCTCATGCTCTGCTTCCTCTGCTCCTTGCTCTTCATTGGCAAGCCACGGAAGCTGACCTGCCTTATCCGCCAGACAGCCTTTGCGGTCATTTTCTCGGTCTGTCTCGCAACGATCTTGGCCAAAACCATCATGGTGGTCCTGGCCTTTAAAGTCACCAAGCCAGGGAGCAGAGCTCAGAAGTGGTTGCGACCAAGGGTTGGAAACATATTCGTGTTGCTCTGTTCTCTCATCCAGGCGGTGAACTGCATGGTCTGGCTAGGAACCTCTCCTCCATTCCCACACGCAAATTTGCACTCGGAACCCAGACACGTCGTCCTTGAGTGCAACAAGGGTTCTGTTGCTGCCTTTTATTCCATTTTGGCTTACCTGGGTTTGCTGGCCTTGGTGAGCTTCACGGTTGCCTTTCAGGCCAGGATACTGCCTGACAAATTCAACGAAGCTAAATTCATCTCTTTCGGCATTTTGGTGTTCTGCAGCGTTTGGGTGTCCTTCATCCCGACTTACTTAGGCACCCAGGGAAAATACATGGTGGCTGTGGAGATCTTCTCTATCTTAGCTTCCAGCGCTGGCTTGCTTGTTTGCATGTTTTCCCCCAAATTGTATATTATTATACTCTATCCAGGTAAGAACCAAAAAGAGCAGATAACAAGCAAACGTTTCCAAAGATGAATCCATCTGAGATTGCATTTCAATGAGGTAAACACACCTTTCTAAATCTAGGATATTCTGGAATGTATTGTGTAAACTTGATTGCGCAAACTGCAACATAGCGGAAGCTGTTTCCAAGTCACTAGTGTAGCAGGCATTCTCAACCCAGATGCCAGACCAACTGGGCGAGGAGGACTAGTCTGGCCGGGAGTGCCCGGATTCGTTTCACCTGCCGGCGCTCCCGAGCCTCGTCCCCACGCCGGGCTACAAAAGCCCCTGCAGCGGGATGCTGCCATTGGCCATTAGGTACTGAATATTGATTATGGACTGTAGCCAGAGTATATTGTGTTATATTTATTTTTATTTCATTTTTGTCTTGTTGCACTGTATTTTATTTTATTATTGATTTATTGTAGTACTGCATCTTGATGTCCTGATGTTTTGTAATTGCAATTGTTATTGGAGATATATATACTGTATATGTTATATTTGTAATAATTGTAACTGTTTTTATGCTATGAATGTGCTATGTACTGTAACTGTTTCTTCTGTAAGCCGCCCAGAGTCGCTATGCGAGTGGGGTGGCATATAAGTTGAAAATACAATACAATACAATACAACCTACGGCCTGCGGGCCAAACCTGGCCCCCAAAGCCATTTCATTTGGCCCCTGACACCCTCGTTCCCCCTGACACCACCGGAAGTGCTGAAAACACGCTGAAAACGTGCACTTTCATGCAATAACTCATATGGAAACACATGACTAGCCATCCAAGGGTGTGTGATCCGCCCCCCCCCCCCCAAGGTTGAAAAAAAAGCCTGCACTGCAGTAGTCTTTATGTAACTTTCTTTCTCTCACTCACTCACTTTCTTCCTTTCTAGAATAACAGACACAAACTTTGCAACAGTGGTTTTTTCTTTATATATGTTTCTATAACACACAACAATAGTGATATACTGTATAATAAAATTAGATGCCGTGGTTTGTACATCCTGCGCCCCCAGCGGAAGAATGGGAATTGCATGAAGGAATAAAGAATTAAACTGTCTCTTTTGAAGTGTGTGGTTATATTATGTGCAATAAATGTTGCAAGAAATGAAATGAAATAAATAAATAAATAAGTATATAATAAATAAATATATGAGTCGCTACGGCGAGTAGGGCGTCAATATAAATTTAATCTAATAAATAAATAAATAAATATGTAAGCCGTCCCTATCAGTCAACGCCGTGGCTCCCGCCCCTTCCGGCGCCGCCGCTGCCTTTCTCTCCCGCTCTCTCTATGGTTGTGATCCTCCGCCGCGCGTCCTTCCGGGTCACTCCCGCCTGGGGCGCCATTTCCGGCGCCGCTCCCTCTCCTCCTCTCGTTTGTTCCTGCGTCTCTAGGCGGCCTGCCTCAGGTTGAAAGTCACTTTGGGGAGGGAGGAAGGAAGGAAGGGAGGAAGCGCCGAGAGCGTCGTCGTGACTGTCCGTGGCCGGGAACGGATCGGGGTCCAGGAGGTAGGAAAGGGGGGGGGACCCCTGTTTCCTGTGGGCCTCCCGCAGGGTCTGCGGGGGCTCAGTGGGTTAATTAAGAAGCTCGCCTGGAAGGCTGGCAAGCCGGCAGCTCGAGACCCGGGTGCTGCGTGGCGGAGTGAGCGCCCGTCCACTGTCCCTGCTCCCTGCCAACCTGGCAGGTGGAAAGAAGCACAGAATTGCAAGTAGATCACTAGGGACCACTTCGGTGGTGGTGGTGGTGGGGGGGGGAGATCTTGAGGACGTGAAAGGCGCCTCGTTTTGGGCCTCCCGCGAGGGGATTTCCTCCAGGAAAGAAGCCTTTCTTCAACCCAGAACTTCTGATTTAAAAACAAAATAAAATAGGTTCCCAAAAGCTCTTAGTAAACAGAGCCTAAGAGAAAGAGGTTTCCTTTCATTCATATCAGGTTTAAATGCATAAATAAATAAATAAAGTAATATCAGAAAACAAAATAAAAAACTGTAGCATTTTAAAGACTAACTGCTTTATTTTTATTGTTAGCTTTCGTGGATCAAGTCCACTTCTTCAGACCACAGACTAACACGGCTACTATTCAAAAAAAATATCTAAATTAAACCACCCCACCTCACCCATGTTTGGCTATGATTCCTAAATCAAATGTGAATTTCACATATGCAGTATACCACCCCATATTGGGCTGCAGTGGCTTAGTGATTAAGACGCTGCACTTGACGACTGGAAGGTCGGCAGGTCAGCGGTTTGAAACCATAGCGCTGTGCGAAGAAGTGAGCTCCCGTCATTGTCCCAGCTCCTTCCAACCTAGCAGTTTGAAAGCAAGACGCTTGCAAATAGGTAATGCTTCGGCGAGAAAGGTAACAACGTTCCGTGCACTTCATGCCTGCCACATGTCCATGGAAACGCCTGCAGATGCAGACAGCGTTGGCCTTTTGGCTATAAACGGAGATGAGCACCGAACCCTTGAGTCGGATGCGATTGGCTTTCGAGGAAGGGTGACCTTACTGCCCCAGTGCATCTAGCGTAACTTCAGGGGGTATTACAGGTACTGTGCAGTAATTAGAAGAATTGCACAGACTCGGGGTACTCCTCCCCATAAGAAGGAAAGGGTAAACTGTGTGTTCTTTTGCCCAGAAAATTGTGGTCACCATAAATCAGAATGAAGTTGATAACATACAGTTGTTGTATTATTGCTGATTAAGGTGATCTGTAGGCCACCAAAATTTGTGCCCAAGCTTTCTAGAGATACAGATTCTTGTTGGGGGACGGGCAAACCAGCTGACTTAATTTTACTCAATATATTGAACTGTTTCAATTTCTAGATTAAACATCTTTCAATTTTTTGGGTTTTTGCTGCGTTGCCTCACATAAATTACTGTTTCTTTCTATCTCAGATGGGGTTGAAAGAGAGTATGGAATTGAAGCCCTCTCCGTTATGGGATAGAAAGAATGTAAATCTCTTCTGTTTCTTTTTAATTTAAACATAATTTAAAGTGAGACTGCTTTGAGATGTAAAGCCAACTAGGTGGAAGAACTTTAATCCTTTTTTGTTGATATTTCAGAAGTTGACTAGATCAGGGGTGGAACATACCATGCCCCTGGAACAGATGAGGGGGCCAGACCACGCCACAGAAGTGGGTGCATTTACGGCTGATGTAAATGCGCTCACTTCTGAATTTATGTCAGCTACGGGCATGTTGGAGCACGCCTGGGGATGCTTTATGACTGACGTAAATGCACCTGCTTCTACTTCCAGGTGTGGGAAAGGGGATGGCAACGTCCCAGTTGGAATGGGCCCACGAGCCGTAGGTTGGGAGCCCCTGGACTAGATCCTGTGAAGTCTTTCAGTGTCTAGTGATATATCCCATCCCATAAATCAAGCAGTTTCTTCCTTCATTACTCTGTTTTGGTACTATGGTTTTTCTTATTGCAGCTGCAAATCACATTAAATTGATCTATTTTTTCTCCCATCTAGATTAGTCAAATGTGTGAGAGAAAGAGGCTTGCCTTTCAGTTGTTGGGAGTGCTGTTTGAGAATATAAGTACCACTAGGAAGTATAATCTCTTTACTTTCACAGACTATTTGCATGATTCTATTATTTCTGAATGGCTGTCAGCACCGGATATAGTCAGTAAATAACAGCTTGACTTTTGAAAAAACAAACAATCTTGGATTTTGTTGGTAAATATTTTGTGACGCTCCTGGTCATTTTCAATTTGCTGGTTTCATATCTACTTTCAGATAAGGGATCATGGCTGAAGAAATGAGGGTCAAGCTGGCAAATTACACAACTGCGCCATTTGACGCTAGGTTCCCCAGCCAAAACCAGTCACGGAACTGTTATCAAAACTATCTTGGTCAGTACAGTTAATGTGTGTGAATACTTGCATATTAGGGATTTGAAAGTAAAGTGTTCATATTCTCTTGTTTTGTGTTATCATAAATTAGGATATACGGTAACTGAAAAGATAGCTGTTTCATATACAGTATTTGTTAACAAGCTTGGAATTCTGAAGTATTACCAAACATGAATTTTCAGTTTGCGTCTTTCACATAATAGTTGGGAAGATCAACAGGGAACCATATATATTTTTGGAGCTATTTAGATAAAGGAAAGCATAGATACTTTCAGTGTGGTGTAGCAGAGAGTGACAGATTTTGAATCTAGGGTGTGTGTGGAGCTAGTAAAACCACTTCATAAATATCCTGCTTACCATGAAAGCCCTATTAAATTGTTTCTTTCTTGACTGCGCATAACATAAAGGAAAACATAATGGCCATAATGCTAAAAATAGTAACCTTGATCACCTTATTTTTGAAGGGATAATCCAATAAGGATAAAGTCTCGCGATGGTTGGTCTCCTTCGGTTATCTTTTTGTATAATCAGGAGAAAAAGCCTTATGCTGGAGAGGGAAGAAAATGAGATGGTATCAGGATGCAAGACTAACACTAAACATAGCATCGCTGTGTCTCATTTCCCTTCCTTGATAATATATTGGAAACACATGTAAAATTAGATTGAATCTCTGGCCCCTTCCCTAGTGAGCGCCAGTAATCCAGTACAGGGAAAATGCATGGAAAGCTCCATCATGTTCTCTGTTGTTATGTGTTGTGGAATAAAGGTGGTGAATTTAATATGCAGTTCTGAATACGCAGTAATAAGTGATGCTGCCTTCTGTGTTATATAGGTGAATAGTTGACCTTGCAGATTGTTTAGGTTTGCATAGTTATTTTCTGTTCTGAGTGCTCTGTGGGCCTTAACCTGTGTTCTCACATGTTTGAAATGTTTCTCTTTCTGCAGATTTTCATCGCTGTGAGAAATCCTTGAAAGCCAAGGGGAAAGATATTTATGTCTGCCAGTGGTACAAGAGGGTGTACCATTCCTTATGCCCTAATTCTTGGGTAGGTATATGGAACTATGTCATGTTCAGAGGCTTATGTGTGAGAGTGATGGATATAACCCCAAATGAGCAAGCTCCATAGAAGATGTTTGACATATTTCAGGGCACTTACGATACAAGATTTCCTGGAGGCAGAGACTTTAAATTTTAAGCATTATTGAGGATGGCTTGTCCAATGCTTTGCTATTGAACAGGAGTAAAGACTAGTCTCTCCAACACTGTAGGTGTCTTATAGATCTGCAAAATGGAAGTAACTTTTCTTTTGGATGTTCCTGACTCTCTGGAGTTTGGACATTCTGAAGGACCTTTATGGTACCAACTTGGTATTGTAGCTCCTGCTGCTATTTCCACGGTTCATGCTATTTCCAATCACTGGTCATTTCATGTTGCCCTCAAGAGATTTGAACCTAGGGTTTGGTTATTCCATGGTGGCTTAAGTATAGACACAGTAGCAATAATAATTAAACTGGTAAGAAATGAGCAGATTTCAGGGGTGGTAATTTGATCAGTTTTATAAAATGTTGGGAACTGGGCATTTTTCCATACATGGGATGAATTGTGTTAGAGAATTTAGGACATATGCTGGTAAGGGAAGAACAATAAAAAAATAGAGAATAAAATACAGCAGTTAGTCATTAAAGTGCCACATTGTTTTCTGTCTTTTTGTTTTGTTTATTCTGTTATGCTTGAAACACAGACTATAATGGCTATCATTTCAAAAATAGAAAAAAATGTTACTGAAACCTATTAAGACATAGAAATGGAGTTAAAAATTTATTCACATCTTTGGGCTCTTTTATGAACCAACAAGCAGGCTAGAAATGTTCTTAGAGGAACAGAGAGCAGAAGTGTCATCCTGCAGACAGTGGAATCTGGTTAAATGTAGTCTGTCTAGACTTGACAAATGCTGTTTACACTTGAGCAAAACCAGATAAATTCTGCAAAAGAAAAAAGAGTTACTAAATGAAAGTTGCAAAATTCTGTGTATTTTCATTCCTACCCACTTTGGAACTATAGTGTCCCTGATCTTCCAGTACGTAGGACTGATGATGATGGAAACCTCTTTGTCTTTTTTAGATTGAACAGTGGGATGAGCAGAGAGAAAAAGGGTGCTTTCCGGGCAATATCTGATTGTCTTGTGATTGCAAACACAATCTATGTGGTGACTCTGAAGGATCCATCTGAAGTATCTGTCTTTCCAGTCTTTGTCCACTTAAGCATTGGATGTCCTTTGACAGGACAGAGTCTTGGATGTTATAACTTCTAATTAAAGGCATAAAATCTTAGCCGTGTCTGTTCTGATTTATTAATGTACTATGAATCTTTGGTTCTTTTTTCTCTAAGACAGTTGTTATAGACTGAAATCCAGTTTCCCACTCTTTATACTTTTCCACAATGCCCCTCCCCTATTATATTTGATCAACGATTTTATCTGTTTTGTTTATTAAGCAGCCTGTTTTCACTTTGGTTGTTGGATTGAGGGACTGCGGTGGCTCAAGTGGTTAAGACGCTGACCTCGCTGACTGAAAGGTCAGCAGTTTGATTTCCGGGTACTGCGTGATGGAGTGACCTCCCGTCTCTGTCGCAGCTCCTGCCAGCCTTGCAGTTCAGAAGCAAGAAATTGCAAATGGATAAATAGGGACCACTTGGGTGGGAAGGTAACCAGCTTTCTGTACACTCCGGTGTTGAGGCATGCCTGCCATATGTCCCCGGAAATGTCTGCAGACGCAGACGGCACTGGCTCTTTGGCTATAAACAGAGATGAGAAGTGAACCCTAGAGTTGGATATGACTGGCTTTTGAGCAAGGGCGACCCTTACCTTTACCTGTTGGATTGAAAACAGAACTGATTCCATCAGGATTGGTTGTCTATTATAGCTGACTCATGAAAGAAAGGCAAGGGAGAGGTATGAGTGTTGGTTAGATATGCTGTTACTACATATGTGAGCAAATGATAAAGCCCATGAGTTCCCATCTAACTGAATATTCAGGTAACATCCACATTACAGTTCATGTCAGAGATTACTCTGGGTTGAAAGGATTTTTAGGGGATGTCTGAATGAGGCTCCTTTCATGTCCCCAAGTGCAGTTCTTGGGTATCGAAACGTGACCTTCCAGTCTCCAGCTCACCATGTTAACCACTTAAGTCACCTGGGGAACAACTACACATTACAGGAACAACTACGTACAGCAAGAGTTCTCAACCTTATGTCTGCCAGTGGTACAAGAGGGTGTACCAATCCTTATGCCCTAATTCTTGCCGATCCTGTAAACAGACATAAAATGCGCCCACTTATGTGTATTGCGGGTGCACGTTTTAGTTACAATGATTTAGTAACAACATGCCTGGCCCAATCAGCTGTCCAGGGGTCGTGGTCACACCCGCGACCTGAAAACATTGAGAACCCCTGGCTTAAGCCAACCTGGCATGCTCCGCCCACTTTGACTAAGACCCACCCCCTGGATAGTAAGCCTCCCCCCTTCCCTTCCCTGCACAGTCAACCCTGGCTTCTTCCCTGGAGAAGGAAAGTGAGACAGCCATAGAGCTAGACCTGTGGAGAGAAGTTCCAGTTCTGCGCTCTGTCACTTTCGGGTTCAACTGAGTCGCCACGGCGCGTGGGCTGCAATATAAATTTGAACTAATAAATAAATAAACTAGGAACACTGGAGAAGCTACAAAAATTGTGCCACGGAAAAAGACGAGCTGCTGAAATGAAGAAACAATCCCGCCTAAAGTTGCAGCATCAAACATTTTCTTCCAACTTCTTCCATTTTCTTTCCTCCCTCCCCTTTGCAGGATCAGTCTATAACCGGGGTGCCCAAATTATGGCCCAGGGGCCAGATCCGGCCCCCAATGCCAATCCACCTGGCCCACCTGCCGCCCTCATGGAAGTCTGGGCGCTTTTTTTTTTGCTTCCAGGAGCAACAAGAAGAGCTGCTAGATGAATTGGCATCGGGAGCCAGATCCGGCCCGTGGGTGGGCCACAGTTTGGGCATCCTTGGTCTATTATTTTTCATATCTCTTGAAAGGGAAGGGAACTGAGCGCCCGGGGAAGCCTCAGTGACGTCATAAGCGAGCGCCGGAAATAAGTGTGTGTTGCCAGGGGGCGGGGGCGGGGCTTGGTTTCCTCCTGGCGCCCCCGGAGAGCGGCCGAAGCCAGCGAGCCATGGCGAGTCCGGCGCTTCCCCCGCTGCTGCCTCCCCCGCCGCCGCCGCCTCCGGGTGGGCCCCCGGGGCTTCCTGGAGGGAAAGGGGCGGCCGGAGGAGGAGGAGGAGGCCCGAAAAGCGGGGAAGAAAGGATGAAGGAGATGGAAGCCGAAATGGCCTTGTGAGTGGAAAAGGGGGAGGGGGGCCAGATTGGGACCCGGGTATAAATGGGCCAGATGGTGGAAAGCAGAGACATCACCTTGCAAACTTTGCACTCCAGATGTTCTTAGACTTTAATTCAATGCTAGGGCAGTGGTGCCCAAAAGTAAGTCCCGGGGGCCAGATGTGGCCCATGATGCCAATTCATCCAGCCCGCGAAGCCCTCGTCGCTCCTGGAAGCGGAAGTAAAACGCGCCCGGACGGGCGCGTTTTACTTCCGCTTCCAGGAGCGACGAGGGCTTCGCGGGCCGGATGAATTGGCGTCGGGGGCTGCACCCGTTCCCCCGGGCCTTAGTGACCGGCTCCTTGAACCACATGATCGGCCCACGGCCCCAAAAGTTTGGCCACCCCTGCCCTAAAGGGGACAACAACTACGGGCTGATGAGAACCGTTAAGTAGGGTGAGGGACCCCCTCCGTGGAGGAAATGCCACTGGAAACCATCCTTTGGGGCCGAAAGGCAAAATGAGCGGAGGAAGAACCACTTCACTATTCTGATTCCCAAAAGGTCATGGAGGCGCAAGAGGCCATGCCAGATGGACTGGCTGTGAAGGCGCACCTTGATAATACCCTCAAGGCTGCGGCAGTCCTTTGCAGTCCCGGCTCTGTAATCGTAGTGTGAGGGGCACTTCATGGCAAGCTGCGATCCACCTTAAACAAATTGGCGTTTTTGCAGCTAACGATACACAGAAGTAATTTGAATGTCCTTTATAGGTTTGAGCAGGAAGTCTTGGGAGCTCCCGTCACGTTGCCTACAGTTGTTCCTGTGGTGGAAGCTGTTCCCGTTGCCTTGGCAGTGCCAGCTGTGACCTCGGTTCCTGTGAACCGCCCTATCATCGCTACTAATACCTACCAACAGGTGAGTCTATTGTATCCAGTGCATAGGCTGGAAGGCTCCTACCTGCCCATCTCTGCTGTTTTACTTGGTTGACAAAGGAGAGAATTCATTCAGGCTTTAGAATTTGGATGGATTCCAGGGATCAATGGTCACTAGTCATTACAATGATGACTAGTGTGCACCCCTGAATTCTAGTTGTTGGCGTGCAAAAGCAGGGGGGGTTCATTGGCTATCATGTCCTGTTGGCTGGCTGAACACTGATTCCAAAGCAGATCTGTCTTTGATTTTGCCTAATACAGTGGCTCTTCTACTCTTAAGATGCAGTAGTCTTTGGGGCGCGTGGAAGAAAGCTGTATTTCTGCACTTGACTGCTCATCTTCCCTGGCTAACACCCATTCTTTTAAACCTTTATTCTGACTCAACAGGTCCAGCAGAGTCTAGAAGCCCGAGCAGCTGCAGCAGCCACCACTGTAGTTACCCCAATTGTGGCTCCTCCAGTCCCCTTCGTGGGACCAGGTAGGGTTGATGGCCAACATCCCTTGGACTTTGCGCTTCCATCTCCAGACTCTGAAGCTGCCTGGCCAAGCAACACATTTGTGTTTTTCTCACACCCACGTTTGCAGTTTCACAAATGATGTTTAAAAAGAGAAAGCTAGACAGTCCAGTGATTTATCGGGGGGGGGGGGGGGATCGACCTTGGAAATGTATTTCTATAGATCTTTGGAGATGTGTATCTCTGAGGTTTATTTATTTATTTAATCACCTTTCTATGCCACCCTCCTCATGAATGACGCAGGGGGGCTAACAACAGTTCAAACATAATTATCAGTAAAACCAGCAATAAAATAATAAACCCCTGGAACCTGTTGACCACCAGATTATATTGAAAAAGAAGTGCAGTCAGCCTTGATTGGTTATGCTGATTGGGACTGATGGGAGGTGTAGTTTGGTATTTCTAGATGGTTGTACAGAAGACACTGAATGTGATGACTGGAAGGTTAGTAGGTCAGCAGTCAGTCCATCTTGTATTGAAGCACAACCTCGATAGACATAGGCAACAAGGAAATGCTGGCAGACTGGTCAGCCGGCTGGCAGAGGAAGGACAGAACTTGGTCCTTCTTCTAGGATCCAGGATAGAAACTCAGAAATGTAGCGAAAAAAACTGGGAGGGATTGATGTGTTAGTCTGTTCTCTGCCAGGCCACATCTGGCTAATAAACTATAAGACAGTAACTTGTAGGCTTCGTTGTTTTGCTACTCTATGAATGATGTTTTTGGACGACATTTCAGGGGAGTCTAAACCCACTCTTGTTCCTTCCAGCTGTCCCTCCACAACGACCTCCCATCCTCCGACCTACCTTTGTGCCTCACGTCCTGCAGAGATCTGGTAAGCCACCTTCTGCTTTGTTTGCTTGGGCTTGCCATACGGCAGGGGACTCGTGTGAGACCATTTACTCTATCCGAGAAGGTGCTTGGAAGCTGCAACAGTCAGAGTCTTACAGCTCTGTGTCAGCCGTGTTCTGTGCACTCCAGTGCTGAGGCATTCCATGCCACATGTCCACAGAAACGTCTGCAGACGCAGAAGCACTGTCTCTTTGGCTATAAAGCGAGATGAACGCTGAACCCTACCTAGAGTCGGGATTTGACTGCCTTTCGAGCAAGGGCGACTTTTACCTAACGCTCAGTCAGAACTAATTGAGGGGAAAATCTGCTTTGCAAACATAAAGCCCCTGTTTGAATCCTTGATAAATCTCTTGTTTAAATGAAGAACTTTGAATAACATACTAGTTTCTGCAGTTTTCCAAGTCATTGTTAGTCCTTCTCAGTAAAAGATAAATTCTTCTTTCTTTTCCACTTCCTAATAAGCATCCCTGCCTGTTTTTATGTCTCCGTACAGGTCTTTCTCAACCTTTTTTTTTTTTTTGGGGGGGGGGGGGAGGCCCCATGTAAGAACCTCTAAAATCCTTATCCCCAGCCCCTCCTGTGACATATAATTGTTATTATTCAGTTCGAAAGCAAGAATTTGCAAGTAGATAAATAGGGACCACTTCAATGGGAAGGTAACAGCGTTCCATGTGTCTAGTCATGCCTGCCACATAACCACTGCAGAATGTCTGCAGAAGCAGACAACGCTGGCTCTTCGGCTTTGAAACAGAGATGAGCACTGACCCCTAGAGTCAGATATGCCTGGCTTTCGAGCAAGGGAAACCTTTACCTTATGCCTCCTGTATTTTCAGATTTGTCTTCTTGGCTGTTGCCAGAGTTGCTGGATCATGCCATCTCCTAATTTTTACTATCGTTCTTTTTCTAGGTGGTCCTCGGCCTATGCCGATACGTCCTCCTCATCACCAGCCCATGGTGGGGCCCCCCATGTCGGGTCCTCAAGGCCCCCCTATGCTTATGGGGCCACCGATGCAGAGAGCACCGGGCCCACCCCTAGGAGGCATAGGACCCATGCGGCCTGGCCCTCCTGTGAGTGTTGCTTCCTTTTTTGTGCCTGGGAGGCAGAACAAGGTAAAACGAGATCTGCATTATGGTGCCTATCATGCTCGGTCTTTCTTCTGCGATGAAGCTGTTCCCTGCCCAGAGAGTGCACTAATTCCTTAGGGAGTAATCTGGCTCCTTATGCCTTTCCTGCTGCTTTAACGTCACTGTATATGTACGTTGCTTTAATCTTAGTTATGTTTTCTACTCCTGGTGCTTCTAGGATGCCACCGAGTCCTTTTAATTCTATGATGTCATCTAGTCCTTTTAATTCCTTTCTGTTTTAGACATGTTAATTTTACTTTGTATGTTTATTATGTGCTGGTGATGCCTCTGATACAAATAAAGAAAGAAGAATTATGTTCTGGTTTTTTATGCCACCCAGGAGGGGCTGAGGTAGGAAGAGAAGTGAGTGAGATAGAAATCAAAACCTAAATGAACATATCGTGTTAATTTTCATAGCTGTATGTATACACTCTAGATTCGTGGTTTCCAATGTGGGGCAGTTCAAGAATGAGTTATTAACAGTGAATGGCATTTCTCCATTTGAATGGAAGTTCGTTTTTTGAATAGTAAGAATTACATGTCACAGGAAGGGGGGGCATCGAGATTTTAAAGATGCTTAGGTGGGGCCTGGCCAAAATAAAAAGGTTTGGGAACCCCTGGTCTAGATGTAAGGTCTGTACTGATGATCAAGGTAGTTGAGAACTGTTGATTCTTTAACACTACACTTCGATGGATTGGATTGAGTTATTTGTCAGCATCCATCTCAACTGCCTCTGTGTCAGAACCCACTTGCTTAGATAATTAAAATTTGAGTCTCATTTGCAAAGGCAGGACTTTGTTAACTGTTACGTAGGATATGTTTGGGTGAGCATGCAGTGGGCTGCTGGGTCTGAATGTAAGATCAAGCCAAGATTGATTTCCATCTCTTCTGTAAGGTCGGGCCAGGGATTCCCGTGGGTCCATTGGCCCCGCTGGTGCCCGTCCCTCGCCCTGTGGTGGTCCCTCCGAAAGTCAACCCTACTGTCATCCAGGCAGCTCCTACGGTGTATTCTGCTCCACCGGTGAAGAAGCAAGAGGTCAGTTTCAGATGCCTGTGCCTTTACTGCTCAATTTGCACCCGTGCCCACAAGATGGTTAAGATGCTGGCCTTGACGGCTGGAAGATTGGCAGGTCAGCAGTTCGAGACCCAAGTACTGCACGATGGAGTGAGCGCCCGTCACGGTCCCAGCTCCTGTCAACCTAACAGTTCGAAAGCAAGAAATTGCAAGTAGATAAATAGGCACTACTTCAGTGGAAAGGTATACAGTGTCCTGTGCATTCCGGTGCTGAGGCATGCTTGTCACATGACCATGGAAATGTCTGCAGACACAGACAACTCTGGCTCTTTGGCTGTAAACAGATGAGCACTGAACCCTAGAGTCAGATATGACTGGCTTTGAAGCAAGGGTGACTCACAAGATGAATGCTTTTCCAACCTCACCTTCAGCATGTGTGAATGCATATTTAACATCAGTTAATGCAAGAAACTGTTTATTTTGCAGGGGGTTAGAGAGTTTTAAATTAATTTGATTTTTGCACTTTCCCCATGAATCTTTGCCCTCTCTATTTTCTTCCCTCTCGCATTCTCCAACACTTGTGCAGGAGGAGCACCGAGAGCCCCCTCCTCCTGTAGTGGAGGAAAAAGAACCAGTTGGCCCAGAGGAACCCGTGATCGGTCCCAGTATGCCAGATGCAGAACCTGCCCCTTTGGTGGATCCACGAGGGCTTCCACCACTACGTGGGCATGACTTGGGAGCTGGACGAGGGAAGCGTCCCCGAGGGACCGATGCTGGATTTGTACCTGTCGAGGTAAGAATAGCATTGATTCCCCATTAGGTCTTTGGTTCCCAAGTGTGACTGTATATGTGAAAGAGGAAAAAGGGATATGCAAAACTGTGAGATCATCCTTCACATTAAATCTTCTCATATAGGTCCTGTTTTTATTGATCTTTAAGGCGAATTCCATTTCTCTTAACCAAGAAAAGCAATTGGTGACTGTTCTTAATTTGAAATGGCTTGTTCAGTTTTTGTGCTGGTTTTAATTTTAAATCACGAATTGAATTTCTGTTGCCAGAAGCATGTTGAGTGATGGTAAAAGAGAAGTGGGCTGAAAAATCATAAAGGGACGTGATTCAGCTGAGACGGCAGCAGGCATCGTGGTAGCTGCAACTGTTAAAACGTTCCCATGTAAAAATTCGTTACCCAGTTACCGACCATTTGCTATAGCATGCCTTAAAATCCGTACATGATAGGCAAATTCTGAGTTCAGATTTGGAATCGGCACGCTCTGTATCATGTAAAATCACACGTGTTATTCCCAATAGCAAACTTGTTGTTGTGTAGTCTAATCTCATAATTGTCATAATTACAGTCAGCTTGCAATAATGGAAGCAGACTGACTCTTCCTTCTTCCTCGTAGCCTGTAGTGGAAAGCACACCAGAGGACAAAAAGAAAATGAAACAGGAGAAGCTGAAGCGCTGCATTCGAACCGCGGCGGGGACTTGCTGGGAAGATCAAAGCCTACTTGAATGGGATTCTGGTGAGTGACTGTGGGGCGGAGGGGGGTCGCGGAAAAGGACCGTCTCAGTAAGCCATCTGGCCCCATCCCATCCCCAGTGGCGCTGGGTGCTGCTTGATGCCAAAAAAGCCGATTCAGAACCCGGGTGTTCACTTGAAGGCGGCTTAGGAAACCAAGAACACGTGAAGTAAACCCATTCATGTGGATTCACGGAGACTTGGGTTTCTTGGAACTGAAGTCTAAGAACACACACAGTAAACCCATTTATATAGATTCACAGAGACCTGAGCTTCTGGGAATTGAAGTCTAAGAACACATGCAGTGTGGGCTCCTGGGAATTGAAGTCCAAGAACACGCACAGTAAACCCATTCATGTGGATTCACGGAGACTTGGGCTGAGAATTAAAGTTTTAAGTACACGCGCAGTAATTTAATTTTCATTTAATTTAAATTGAAGTCCAAGAACACATGCAGTAAACCCATTAATGTGGATTCACAGAGACTTGGGCTTCTGGGAATTGGAAGCCCAAGAACACGCACAGTAAACCCATTCATGTGGATTCACGGAGACTTGGGCTTCTGGGAATTGGAAGTCCAAGAACACGTGCAGTAAACCCATTCATGTGGATTCACGGAGACTTGGGCTTCTGGGAATTGGAAGTCCAAGAACACGTGCAGTAAACCCATTCATGTGGATTCATGGAGACTTGGGCTTCTGGGAATTGAAGTCCAAGAACACCTGGAGTGCCAAGGTTCGCCATCGCTGGGCTAGATGCTAAATCTTCCTGTGCTGGCCTTTTGGGAGTGCAGTTTGAAGGCTAGCTGCCATTGGAGGGCTCTGTACTCCACCTGCCCCAGAAAGCTTTGATAAAGCCCGGATTGTTCTACTTTTCTAATCTCCTCTAGATGATTTCCGGATCTTCTGTGGTGACCTCGGCAATGAGGTCAACGATGACATCCTTGCACGAGCCTTCAGCCGGTACCCATCCTTCCTGAAGGCGAAGGTTATCCGGGACAAGCGCACCGGCAAGACAAAGGGCTATGGATTTGTCAGCTTTAAAGACCCAAACGACTATGTCCGAGCCATGCGTGAAATGAATGGTGAGGTGCAACCTTTGTAGAACTCGGTGCTAAAACCTCCATAGTTAGGGTTCCCTGGTGAACATGGAGGTGGGCTTAGAACAGTGTTCCCCAACCTTTGGGTTTTGGACTCCAATTCCCAGAAGCCGAAGTCAATTCTCCAAAGGACTGACCATTCAATGTATTGACTTGGGCTTCTGGGGATTGAAGTCACCCTGCGGGGTGTGAAGGATAATCATAAATAAATAAATTTCGTGTCAGAAATTACTCTGGGTTGAAAGGATTTTTGCTGGAGAGGCTCTGCTCAGGGGACGGCCGAAGGAGGCTCCTTTCATGTCCCCAAGATCCCATCTTGCATTACTTGAGTATCCGGTAAAGGCAAAACTTTATTATTCAAGCCAGTGTTGAGAGGATGTTGGTGGTTAGTTTAGCACAGGGGTGCCCAAACTTTTCGGGCTGTGGGCTGGTCACATGGTTCAAGGGTGCCCGAACTACAGCCCGGGGTCTGGATCCGGTCCCCAATGGATCTGGCCCACACTGCCCTCATCGCTCCCGGAAGTAGAAGTAAAACATGTCCATTCGGGTGCATTTTACTTCCGCTTCTGGAAGCGACGAGGGTGGCACAGGCCAGATGAATTGGCATTGGGGGCCAGATCCAGCCCACGGGCTGTAGTTTGGGCACCCCTGTTTTAGCATCTGGTCCAGTGGTCACAAGACGGGTGTCTTGGGAAACAGCTGGACAGGATCCCCAACCTTCCATCTTACCGACAGCTCCTTCCTTTCCCTGTGCGGTGACAGGAAAGTACGTCGGCAGCCGGCCCATCAAACTGCGCAAAAGCATGTGGAAGGACCGCAACATTGACATTGTGCGCAAGAAGCAAAAGGAGAAGAAAAAGCTGGGGCTGAGGTAACCAGGCGGGGGTGACGGAGTCTTACGGTTGTGCCCCAAATCCTGGTAAGGAAAGGAAGTGTCTATTTTCAGTCCTGCCCCCACCTGAGGAAAATGGAGACCATTGGAGCCCCTGGCCAGCTGGAGGTCAGAAGTGTTCTCTTACTCCTCTCCTAAGCATCCCATCCGAGGCATCAGGGATGTGCATAAATGCTCACAACTATTTTCTAAGGCTTCTATAGACTTTACAGTAGCTTTCCAGGCTCATTGCGAAGAAGCCACAATCCATCGTCCCTGTTTGGGATAGTTTCTGGATCATAACAATGTCCCTGTGTAAAAGATAATAAAGTTGGGTGTAACTTTTTGTTTATTACCATACGAACTTAGCTTGTGTTTTCTGGGGTTGTGCCTTCCAAAATTTTCCCTTCGCCCCAAACTTTCTGTTTTATTCTGTTTTTCTTTTATTTTTTTTGGAAAGGAGTTGAGTGTACTTGTAAATGGTAGTGGAACGTAGGTAAAGATAAATGTTACTCTTGCTCAAAAGCCAGTCATATCTGACTCTAGGGTTCAGTGCTCATCCTCTGTTAATAGCCAAAGAGCCAGCGCTGTCTGTCTCTGCAGACTTTTCCATGGACATGTGGCAGGCATGCCTAGACAATCCTCTTCTACGAAAGTGATGGTTAAGAAGGCTCTAGCTTCATCTCATGTCAGTTTGAACTGGAAGAAATGTCTCTCCGGAAGAGTTGATGTCATCGTTTATGGTACTGCGGCATTCCAGATGTTTTTGGCCTGCCATTACCATTAGCTCTCACCAATCTAGCCAACAGGATGGTAAAGGTAAGACTGCTCGGAAGCCAGTTGTATCCGACTCTAGGGTTCAGTGCTCATCTCTGCAGCGTTGTCTGCATTTGCAGACATTTCCGTGGACATGTGGCAGCCATTATTATAAAAACCGGAGTGCATGGAATGCTGTTTACCTTCCCACTGAAGTGGTCCCTATTTATCTACTCGCAATTTCTTGCTTTCACACAGGTTGGCAGGAGCTGGGACAGAGATGAGAGCTCACTCCATCTTGCGGCACTCAGGTCTCGAGAACTGCCGACCTTCCAGTCACCAAGTTCAGTGTCTTAACCACTATGCCACCACTAACAGAGGCATTAATTTATCAGTCGCTGGAGTCTCAACTGAGGAGGACCAGTGAAGGAGTGACAGGGAACGAGAAACGACTGGGCCGACTCAAACAAGACATTTGTTGTTCTGTAGCAGCGTGTCGGCCCCAGTCGCTGTCTGTGCACTTGTTATCCAGATTTAGGAAGAGATGTGCTCCCCCCCAAATAATAATAATAATAATAATAATAATAATAATAATAATAATAATAATAATAATAATAATAATAATAATAATATTCAGGATTGATAAACAGAACCAAGCAAGGGAAGGAAAGTAGCCTCCCCCCCCCCATATTACTCCCTGACCTGCCTGTTCCCTCATTGTTCTGCCTCTCTCTCCTGCTTTTGCTAGACAAACTGTCTGCATTGTCCTGGTGCTGGACAAACAGGAAAGGCAGCAGAAGCTTAGGGCACCAGAGCAGGAAGCAGATGGGAGCAAGCAGTGGGGAGGTGAGAGTTTTGGCCCCCGCAGGAGAGGGAGGCTATGGGGCGGATGACAAGGCTCTGCTCCCTTAGCTAAATAAATAAGAGCAGGAGTCAGAAAAGCTATGGATCGAAAGACAACCACAGGCTACGACTAGGGCAGCGTTTTCCTAACCTTTGGTTCTCGGACTTCAGCTCCCAGAAGCCTAAGTCAGAACATTGGATGAGCAGTACTTTTGGGAATCAAAAGGCCAAAGGTCAAGAAAACACTGCACTAGAGCAATGATGGCCATCCTTGGCACTCCAGGCATTCTTGGACTTCAATTCCCAGAAGCCCAAGTCACCGCTCCTGCTGATCAGGGATTCTGGGAACTGAAGTTCAAGCATAGCTAGAGTGCCAAGGATGGCCATCACTGCACTAGGGGGATCTCTCTGGGCTTCTGGTGTGTCTGTAGCCAAAAAAAAAAAAAGTCTTGACACTCTGCTCCATGACAGTCTCTAGCTTTGGACTTCAGCTCCCAGACGCCTCGCTAGGCACGACCGACAAACATGGTAAAATAAAGATCGGAGGGGTGCAGTCCGAGCAGCACTCGTCCAGGAACCGTGCAGTTGAGATCAAAAGGCACGCCACTAGAGCACTCGCTTTGTTCATAGCATATTCTTCCTGATCCCGTTTAGCTCTTCTAACCGCTGGTGATGGGAATTGTAGTCAAATGCCAAAGGAAGGCTGAAGTATGCAATCCACTACTGGTGATGAAATGGTGCTGTGGGCCGGATCTGGCCATGGGCCTTAGATTGGGAACCCCTGTTCTAACACAAGGCAAACCTGGCCACACAAAAGCGAAAAACCAAGGTAATCACACTTTTATACCACCCCAAGAAATGTTTTGTTTCACACCGGGACTGTAAGGAGGAGTGAAATAATGGACACAAGAAAAGGTAAAGGTTTCCCTTGCTCGAAAGCCAGTCGTATCCGACTCTAGGGCTCAGTGCTCATCTCTGTTTCAAAGCCGAAGACCCAGCATTGTCTGCTACTGCAGACGTTTCCGTGGCCATGTGGCAGGCACGGAGCACTGTTTCCCTTCCCACCAAAGTGGTCCCTATTTATCTACTTGCAAATTCTTGCTTTCGGTTGGCAGGAGCTGGGACAAAGACGGGAGCTCATTCCGTCCTGCAGTACTCTGGAATTGAACTGCTGACCTTCTGCCTCCCAGTCAGTGTCTTGGACACAAAGTGACTGCTAAAATTCTTTTCCTTCCTTCCAACGGTCTCATACCCTTATCCTTGCATCAAATCCAGGCAAGTTCATCTTTTAAACTACAATGACTTTATTACACAGATGGCTTAGTGCAGGACAACTGAACTCTAGAAAATAAAAGTGAGTCCTATGGAGGAAATATTCACAAAAAGGAATGTGGTGCACAATTTGGTATTTAAGTCCATTTTGATGCTTACGTCCACATGCCTAGGATGCAAACTGAATTCTATTCCTCCTGTTAAGAAGACAAGGAAACTGCAGATCAGAAAGCTCCAATCCCGATTAACCTTTCTGAGCGTGTAAGATTTCAGCTCAAAGGGCTAGGAACGTGTTTCTAAAACAAAGCCCAAAATGCAGTCTCTACTCAAGATGGCTCTGTTTTGGTCCAACATGCAGAGTCATGCAGGTGTGAACGGATCACAGAAGTGTGCAATTCTGCAGCAAATAGTAATTCAGTTTAATGGCTGCTCCTGGAAATTGACATAGCTACCATTGTCAACAAGGGATTAGGCTAGATCAGGGCTGCCCAAACTACAGCACACGGGCTGGATCCAGCCCCCTACACCAATTTCATTTGGCCCGCATAGCCTTCGTCGCTCCTGGAAGCGGATGTAAAACATGCCCATATGGGTGTGTTTTATTTCCACTTCTGGGAGCGACAAGGGCTTTGCGGGCCAGATGAATTGCCGTCTGGATCTGGCCCATGGGCCAAAGTGACCGGTCCCCTAAACCAAGTGACTGGCTCATGGCCCAAAAAGTTTGGACACCCCTGGGCTAGATCAATGTTTTCCAACCTTTGGTTTCTAGACTTTAGTTCCCAGAAGCTTAAGTCAATTCCGCAAAGCACTGATCGGTCAGTGTACTGACTTAGGTTTCTGGGAATTGAAGTCCCCCTGTGGGGCCTGGGCCCCACCTTGGGAACCACTGGGCTAGATCAAGGACAGCTACGAGCAAGCTGGGTGCAGTTTTCCCGAGCCTACCTTGAAAACTAAGTTGTTACAGTTCAATGGCAAAAAGGAGACGACGGCAATGAAAGCCAGCATTGAGCTTGCTGTAAAGGACTTCTTCTTTCCTGAACACACCGTGGAATAGAGATGATACGTCAACAAAATGTTCTGTGGTTTCTGTGACACTTCTGGCTCCTCCTTTCACAGGTGATTAGTTTAGCACATGGCTAAACAGTTTCTGCTTTGTCTCTCTAGACCAGAGTTTCCAAACCTTTGGTTTTTGGACTTCAATTCCCAGAAGCCTCAGTCAACTCCCCATAGCACTGATCAGCCAATATACTGACTTAGGCTTCTGGGAGTGGGTGTTCCCCAGTTTGGAAACCACCGCCCTGGATCGTAGTGAAGATAAATCGAATACCCTTTGCAGCTGTTACAGTGAATTATTTATCTCCATTGCAAACTCAGCGTCTTCTGCTTAGTTGCACACAGAGAGGAAAC
This sequence comes from Furcifer pardalis, assembly GCA_030440675.1. NCBI lineage: Eukaryota > Metazoa > Chordata > Lepidosauria > Squamata > Chamaeleonidae > Furcifer > Furcifer pardalis. Next base: position 314,734,807 of record CP126890.1, on the reverse strand, counting down.
TCATGCTGATTTGGTTTTTTGACGAATTTGCTTCCCCGCATGCTTCAAACAAAACCAATGCCTCATAACATTTATTTGTAATCTGCACACAGGCATTTATAGGTTCTATAAGCATCTATCTCATCCTTACCAGAAAATTAAAACGAAGAACAGAAGTTATGAACATATTTTTTTTTTTTTACATTCTAAAAACAAGGGGCAGAAGCAATACTGGCGAATACTGGCATGGATGGTGGCCAGTAGACACTTACAAACCCTTCCCTCAGAAGCACTGCAAGTGTTCCCTTAGGGACGACAATGATGCCATCTTGAACCCCCATCAAAGTCTGAACTTGGTGTCATCCCTCTTTGCACTGAAAGCATTGAAACGGGTTGGAATTTGACATGAGAAAAGCAATTTGAAGCTGCTGCTGCTGCTACTTTGTGTGTGCTGTATCTTCGCTGTATCTTATGGCTTTGTCGTCATTCGGTCGCACAGTCGATTCCAACCCTTTGCGACCCAGCTCTCTTCAAATACCAGAACGATAACCATAAAGAGGAAGTGAAGGATCAGTTCTCCATCACCCCAGAGTGCGGGACATGTCATAACGGGCTGAATATGAGGAAAAACTTCTTAACAGTAAGAGCAGTACGACAGTGGAACTAGTGCTGGAAACATACTCCAATGCTGGAAATATTCAAGAAAGAATTGGACAACCCTCAGCCAGCGGCTGGGTCACACTCCCTCAGACAGTTTCAGGGGCTGGACAACCATTTTGCCCTCCCTCCACCACATGGCACTTCCTGGTCTGGTAGAGTCGCAGGCCGCAGGTTGAGAATCCCTACAATTTTTAGTGCTGGCTCAGGACCTGATTGAGATTGGACACCAGAGAGAATGACTATCGTATGTGTTGCAAAACATTGAGAAGGCCCCTAAAGATATATTTGAGCTAAACATAGGGGTCGGAACTGAAAAGGCCGAACCAATGAGACAAAGTCCTACAGCAAAGTCAGCAATTCTGCTTTCCATTCTAAAAATTATTGAGGAACTGTGCTGCTGGAAGCTACTGAAGGCACAATTCGAGTTCAAAACAGAGTTTGTTGTTTCACTAGGGGTGAAGAGAGGTTATGTTCCTTTCCCCTCCAACCAGAATTCAAGTTCTGATCCTTTCCATTTTTGCCAGGAAGAGGATGGTGTGGTTGGTTGGTTGGGTAGCCTGAGTTGATGGCAAAATTAGCCACCCAATCTACAGAACTTAGGGTTCTGGGAATTGACGTCCCCCTCTGGGGCCCATGTTGGGAATCGCTGCTCTTGATGCTTGAGTGGACCCTTTGAAGAAGGATTCAAGAGCTGCTCAAGTTGGCCAAATGGAAAGGGGAGTAGACCCATCTTGACTTTGGCCTCGGAAAGCACACGCACAGGGGGAACCAACAAGCAGCTTCCTCTATTTAAGACCCATTGAAGACTGGCGCTCCAGTTGGCTAAGCGGTTCCAGATAAACTCAGCGGTGAGTGAGAAGAAGACTTTTGTGGAAGGAGAGGAAAGGGGGTCCCCATTGGTCCCCACAACTACCACTCTTATCCCTGATTGTGTATTTAAGGGGACCAGACACCTCACAGTTCTGTGGGGGGGAATGACTGATGTTTGAATGATGTGCTTCACCAAGGAGCAATAGTTCAGGAGTCTCCAAAAATGCCTAGAGACTAATAGTAAGAGCTCAAATGACTGCCGGCCTGTCTTGGCACGCTGGGGTTCGGGTAGATGTTTCCACCGGTAGAATTCCAATAAGGGGAAGGGCTGCCAAAGAAGCTGGCAGAGGAGGCGGGCATCTGCGTGGTATGGGCCAAGCCAAAGCCCACCTTCTGCTGGTGATAAGGGGGAAGGTAAGGTAGGTCCGTGTGGTGGTACTTGTAGAGGGCAGGTTCCCCTGGTTGACCCTGCTGGGCCTGGTTGATGCCTTGGAAGTCGAATTTGTAGGCATAACGCTTGCCATGGACTTTGGTCATGATGCTTTTGTCGTAGTAGTAACGCAACGCCCGGCTCAGCTTGTCATAGTTCATGTTGGGCTTGCTCTTGCGTTCGCCCCACCGCCGTGCTACTTCGTCGGGATCGGTCATCTTGAACTCGCCATTTGTCCCCTCCCAGGTGATGCAGTTAGCGTTGCCGCTGTCAGACAGCAGCTCCAGGAGGAATTGCCACAGCTGGATTTGGCCACTGCCTGCCAGGGACACAAGAAATGGGTTAGCTGCAATTTGCACCTTGATAGGTTGACATAGCTAGCATTTCCTCCAGCCTGCATTGCTGTCAGAAGATACCGGAAGGAAATGGGTGGTTTTGTGATGCTAGTCAACAAATGGATGGACCTAAAAGTCGGATCTGATGGGGGTTATGGAGCCCACTGGTTGGGATCTCTAAGAAATGTATCTCACTAATATCTGGAGGCCCAAGGTTGAGAATGGCCATTGCAAACCATCCTTTTCCGAGCCACATGTCTTAGGATGAGGTGGTACAGGAGATGTAATCCAACACATTTTGTGTCAACAAGTTAAGGTAAGGCCAGTGCAGGCCACTTTCCCCTGTAGAACGTGGTTTGGCTCTCTACATCAGTTGGAAGGCTTTACAAGGATCTGTTTGCTGTATTCCACCCACCTCCTGGCTTAACACAGCAGACAAAAGTTCAACAGGTGAAGCTCCCGTTTGCCGTCACCTTCTGAAACCTAGCGTGTGTACCAACAACCCCTCAAGGTTAGAGACATTTGGACCCACCTGGGTTTGCCAAGCGGCTGCTAGTGGGGCCCAGCACCTGGTATGGATCTGCTAAGAACGAGAAGGGGATCAGCAAAAGGACAGAATCAGATGCATAGGAAAAGTTTCCCTTCCCATAGAGTATCTGTGTCTCTTCCCATCACCCGAGAAGAGTGCCTCAGTATTTCCCCTCATCACCTCTTTCAGCTACATCTGGCAGAGGCGAGACACCTATGGTTAGGGCTGTACCACTTCAGAGCATGCATTAAGATGAATTTGTCTCTAAACTGAAGGAAATCTCTGCACACAAGAGACAGATGAGAAGTGGGAGGCTAGATAAGAATCCTTAACCACAGCGATCCTAAAGCTGTGGTTAATAGACTAATACCTCCCTTATGGGTTCTGTTGGCTAGGACTGATGGAGACAGGGTCCTAAAACCAACTGGAGAGCTGCATTTACAAAAAAGACACAGAAGCAGAAGCGGGTGTTCTTAAAGGCTTAATAATAAGGCAATAATAACAATAATTTTATGCTGCCAAGTCAATCCTGATTTATACCGACCCGTTCCACGGTTTCCAAGGTAAAGAATACACAGAAGTGGTTTACCATTCTCTTCCCTTGGAGAAGCTCTTGGGACTCTGCAGAAAGCCCCGGGGCTACAGAGGATGGCTCCTTCTCCCAACAGGCACCAGTGGGGAATCAAACTCCCAACCTGTGGCTCCATAGCCAGATCCCTAAACCACTGAGCTATCCAGCCAACTGTAGAGCAATTAAGCACACGTTGGAAATTCTTGTTGGTTTACAAACGTACCTGGCGCAACACGTGTAGACTCTGGGGTGCGACCCACGCCCTGGATCTGTGGTGGGGAGCCTTGAAGACAGAAGAGGAGAAAACAAAGCATTAAAGAACGAAGGACATGAAGATGTTTGTAATTCCCTAATTCTATCCGGAGTGCCATCGTTTAGTCTGACAGAGAGGAACTGCCCATCTGGAACAGAGTAAGTTTATCCTGAGCCTGCCCTACCATTTGGGAGGATGAGACAATTGCTTCAGGCAGCAGGGACTGGGAGGCAGCTACCTGGACTCTCCTCGAACAGGCTCTGTGTAGCGCCACTGTGCGCCGACCATGCTCCCTGGGGTGGGTCAGCACGAAGACTAGTATAGACTAGAAGCTAGCAATTAAAAAAAAACTAGTGGTCTAAAAAAGGTATCGGCTTCCCTTGTGGTGCAGTGGTTAAATTGCGTACTACAGCCAAAACACTGATCATGTTCTGAGTTTGATCACAATGGACTCAAGGTTGACTCATCCTTCCGTCCTTCTGAGATCTGTAAAATGAGCACTCCGTATGTTGAGGGCCAAGTGCTAATTACCTTGTGGCCTGCCCAGAGAGTGCTCTAAGCGCTATGGGGAGGCATAGAAGTGCTGTCACCTGTTTTTTCTTTTGTATTGTGTAAGGACTCTTAAGGCTTTATTATCAGTGGTTCCCAGCGTGGGGGCCCACCACCAGCAATTAATTCGCAACTAAGCAAATAGCAATTACACACTTCTATAGCATTTTGCCCCCAACATGCTAGATGCCCATTTCAGCAACCTCAGAAGGATGGAAGGCTGAGTCCACCTTGAGCCCTGTCAGGATCAAGCTTACAACATTTTTTTCTGCATCAAAGGTCGTAAAAACCAGTCGTATCCGACTCTAGGGTTCTGTGCTCATCTCAATTTGTAGCCAAAGCGCCAGCGCTGTTTGTGTCTGCAGATGTTTATGTGGACATGTGGCAGGCATGACTAGACACGGAACGCTGTTTACCTTCCCACCAAAGAGTACCTATTTATCTCTTTGCAATTTCTTGCTTTCGAACTGCTAAGTTGACAGGAGCTGGGGCAGAGAGGGGAGCTCACTCTGTCGTGCAGCACTCGGGTCTCCAACTGCTGACCTGCTGACCTTCCAGTCATCCAGTTCAGCATCTTTTACCACTAAGGCACTGCAGAATCTAACCACTGCACCATGTGGGCTTTCTTAGGACCACCAGCAGGCACAGTTTCCCCATCAACTCTTTACATCTGGCTGAATATGTCTTTAATGAACACAGAAAACCCCATTATTGGGCATGGATTCTTGCAGAGCGTCTAGAAAAGCCGTTGCATTTTAGTTCACATCAACACATTAAACCTGAGGCCTTCTTAGCATCACATCTGGGGAACAAATGGTACCTTTGGGGGTGGCACTGATAGGGCTGCTGCCCCAGCTGCTCCGTCGGATTTCCTCATAGGTAGATTCTGTCAAAAGGGAGAAAAGAGATGCATGTTGGTGGTCAAAGCGTAACACCAACAGCAAGGTTGAGAATCCTAGTCTTGGGAAAATAAAGGGAAGCAGTTGCAGATTTTACAAACTTTCATCGTAGGGTGGTTTTTTTTTTTTTTTGCATTATGGGGTAAAAACTGAGGATATTTATTCCACCAGAAACTAAGTCATTAAGGGGCAGTTCAAGACGACTTCTGTGCTATGTTCAAAACACAGAACATTGTCCAGTGTTTTCCCTCCACTGTAGCAATAGATCCGCTCAACCGCCAAATAGCGCTTCCAAGACTGGGATAACTGATCAGGCCAAGAGCTGGACCTTTCCCGATTCTATATCTAGCTTTCTGTCGCCAGTCTGAGAAGCAACAGCATGTTCGCATTACGAAGTAAAGGTCTCCCTTGCTCAAAAGCCAGGTGTGTGTGCTCATCTATGTTCACAGCCAAAGAGCCAGTGCTCTCTGTGTCTGCAGACATTTCCGTAGTCATGTGGTGGGAATGACTAGACTTCGAAGCACACAGAACATGGTTACCTTTCCCACCAAAGTGATACCTATTTATCTACTTGCAATTTCTTGCTTTCAAACTGCTAGGTTGGCAGGAGCTGGGGCAGAGACGGGAGCTCATTCCGTCCTGTAGTATTAGGGTATTGAACCGCTGACCAGTTGACCTTCTGGTCATCAAGTCCAGCATCTTAACCGATAAGCCACCACAGTCCCCTACAATTATAAGATATGGGTCCTGTTTCCACGTATAGCTGTCGGAGCTTGCAGTTGCCATTATCTCCTTTGCTTAAAGGCCCTGGGTTTATGAAGTCAACTTACCAGACTTGACCTGGGCTCGCGGAGGGGGCGGAGGGGGCTGCTGGGTAATGACTGGTGCGGGCGGATAAGTGAATGTAGGGCTGTCTGTGTAGAACAGGAATCAAGCAAACAGGGATGGTTAGCAAACTTTGTCAAAGTCATCAACTGGTCTATTAGCTATAGCAATAACACTTCTATACCGCCCCATGGTGCTTAGTGCACGCTATGGGCAATTCACAAGGTAATTAGCATTTTGCCCCCACCATGCTGGGTTTTCATATTACCAGCCTTGGAAGGATGGGAGGCTGAGTCAACCTTGATCCCCGCCAGGACTGAACTCACAACACCAGTAGTTTGGGCTGCAGTTCAGCTGTTTAACCACTGCCCCACCAGAGCTCTTCTCAATATCTTCCTGCATACCTTCTGCTTCTGTTTCTCTCTTTGCCAACCTGTCTCCGCAAATACCCACCTTTGCCTGGACGCCTCCAGCCTTGGGTTGCTCTGCCTGCCCCCTTCCCGACCACAATGGCCTCCACTCATCATTAGCTATAGACCCATTCCCTACAGCAGGGGTTCTCAACCCTTTAAAGGCAGGGGCTGGATCACGCTCCCTCAGACTCTTTGTGGGCCAGATTCGTGTGTCACCCCCGCCACCCCGAGTCCACCACACCCAAAAGCCCGACCCCACTCCTCCCCACCACTGCCCTGATTACCAGCCTGGAGGAGCTGTGTGGCGTGGGTGAAGGACAAACCTCTGTGGCTACCGGGGATGCCTCCACAGCCACCATAAATACATCAATGGCCACCAGAAACCCTCCCCCAGCCACCGGGAATGTGGCCGCGGCCTCCATGACCGCCTCCACAGTTGCCAGAAACCCCTCCGTTGCTGCCAGGAGCGAGAGTGTGGGCCAGACGGTTTGGTGCCATGGACCAGATCTGGCCCACAGCCCATAGGTTGAGAATCCCTGCCATATAGTTTACCTCAGTTGTGAAGCTCATATCAGATGATCAACCCTCTGTGATGTTATGGGTGTAACATAGACTAATATACACATAGACTTTGAGATAGCCACAGTCTACCTCTTCCCAGCAAGAGGTCAAAAAAATGAGTCCCTAGCCCAATCCCACGAGGTTCCCCATGGCCTTACTCTGGCGCAGATAAGAGAGGTGAGACAGCAACACGTCTGCGTTGTAGGACGAGGTCAGCCGCAGGAACCCTTCCTTGCCAAGTTTGCAAAGTTCCTTCCCATCTATATGCTGGAAGAGGCTGGTGTCAACATCAAGGAGGCTGTACTCTTTCACTGCCCAGTCCAGCCATTGGCGGACGTGGTCATGGGTCCACACACCAGGGTCTGTTAGGAAGATACAGTTAACCAGGAGAGAAAGTGAGCTACCCAGAACCAACATGGCAGGAAGTGTAAGCCAACAACACCTGGAGACAGGGCAGCTCCTGCAGTTTCAACATCTGCAGTGGAAGAGGGTCTGGGAAAATACCTTAAGTAACATGAGGGCGAATGGTAAGACTATGTGAAAAGTGAGCCCTAAATAAAAGAAATTGTTGCATCAGCTGTGTGATTTTTGCTAACTGCCTGACAATCATGGCTTTATTCCTTTTTTATTCAGAGAAAATACTGAATTCTCCTATCTATTTTTCTTTTCTGGCCACTTTCTAGCCTGGTTGGTTGGTTGAATGAATGAATGAATGAATGAATCATTGAATGAATCATTGAATGAATCATTGAATGAATGAACTAACGTCCAGTTGCGATACTGAAAGAGGAGTTTACTGGATTTTTCATTGTTTTAGTGTTAGAATTTATTTATTGGGATTTATTGTGCTTTTGATATTTTGTGATGTTCTGCGACACCATGTTAGCCGCCCTGAATTGCTCTGCGAGTAGGGCAGCATACAAGTGGGAACAAATTAAATAAATAAAGAATGAATGAATGAATGAACTTACATACTGCCCATCTAGCAAAATTGCTATTCTGGGTAGTTTACAAAAAGAAAATCTCATAGAACTATATATATATATATATAGAGAGAGAGAGAGAGATCCCACATAAACCCAGCACGGAACATGGAAGAAAATTAATAGAAATAAAGGAAGACACCACAACAGCCATCTACTTTTCAGGTTTGGCCCACGAGCTCCTAGATGATACGGTGCTGCTAGCCTGCATGCCCATCTATTGCTATCAATGATAACATCCAGAAGAAATGGGAAGGAGAGAGGGCCAGGCTGTTTTATACTAACCCGCTGGGACGATGACCCTCTTCTCTTCACTGGGAGGGTTGGCAGGTGGGCTGTTGCGTTGGTTGTTGTATCCGCTGGAGTAGGATACCTGCGATGGGTCAAGTGCACCGCCTGCTTTGTTCCTCCGGGACACGCTGCAATCCACAGGAGACTGTCTGCTGGCGGAGAAGAGACAGAAGGTTTAGGGTAGGGGTTCCCAACCTTTTCAAGCTGGGGGTTGGGTCATGCTCTCTCAGTCAGCTTCTCAACAGGATCTTCTGTCAATGTTCCAGGACCAGTTCACGCAGAGAAATGTCCCAGTTCCCCCAGTGGATCCTTTCCTCTCTGTCCCCTCCAGATGCGATGGACTCTGCCTCCCACCATCCCCCGTCAGCATGGCTGATTTAACGTTTGGCTTATTCAAGGTTAAGAAGCCCTGAACTACTCTGACCTCTTTGAGCTTGCTCTCCCTTGTCGATGCAAGGATATTAATACGGGCCATTTGGCGGAGGGGAAGTGAGTGATTTCCTGCAGGGTTTGTGACAGCAGCCACAAACTTGAGAAGTCTGACAGCCAATTATAGGCATTGGGTGAGAAATGAAGAAGGGGAGCTTTCTCTGTACTGCACAATCTCTAGATCCAGCCCCCACCATCACCACCACCAATAACATAGCCAGAGAAGGGCCAAGTCCTGCCCCTGCCTTTACAGATCTGATCATCGCAACAATTAACAACCCTGATGGTTTGTATGCCTGCGTATCCCGAAGCAATTAGAGGCAGAGGAGCACAGGCAGCCAAAGAAGTTGGCACTCACAGATTGAAGACAGTGAGAAAATTAAAGAGGAGTAAAAAATTTTGGAATTGTAGCCGTGTTAGTCTGTGTTTCAAGCATATCAGAGAGTAAACAAATCCAAAAGACAAAAAATGTGGCACTTTAAAGACTAACTACTGTACTGTATTTTAATGTTCGCTTTCGTGGACTTGATAGAGCAGTTAGTCTTTAAAGTGTCACAGCGTTTTTTGTCTTCTTGTTTTGTTTACTCTCTGATATGCCAAAAGTGGAGAGTTACAGAGACATATGGCTGATCCTTGGATACAGTATATAGATTTCAGCCATATTTCTCGATCTGTTTGCTCCACATCATCTGTATTTTCTCTTTATTTAAAGTGACGAGGTGGGAAAAGAAGGTGGTTCCTTATGTTTCTAACCCAGGGTTCCTCAAACTTGTCTCTCCAGGTGTTCTTGGATTTAAATTACCAGAAGCCCAAGTCAGCACACCTACTGGGAAATGAAGTCCAAGAACATCTGGAGAGCCAAGTTTTAGGAACTATCCCATTGGCTTAGGAACCCTTCAAAAAGAAGGAGGAGGAAATCAACCCAACATCTTTCTTAAGGGAATTAATTTGTGTTTCCAGAGTAGGTGGAGTTTCCAAAATAAACCAAGACCCACACGTTGCCTTTGTGTTGCCCATGTTCTAAAACATCTGTCCAAGTTGGATCACCCAACCCTGTAGCTGCTGACCTGCTGGAGCAGTTGACTTGTTCATTTTCTTGCTTCACTACATGGCCCCGGTTATGGCTAGCCTGGGTCTGCCACTGAGGCTCCTCCAAGCCCATGGCTTCCTTGCTGCCATAGTCATCCACCGAGGGCAGTTCTGTCTTCAACAGGTGTGGTGTGGTGAAGGATGGGTCAAATATGGACTGGTCCTCGCTTACGACTGACAGCGCCTCCTGCAGGTGGGGGAGAAGAAGAGAAAGGCAAGGATCGACACAGTTGGCCAATAAGCCAAAAGGTAAGACAATAAGGATACTGTATAAGCTATTTCCCTGAAGCTTGTCTACAACACATGAAGGCAACAGGTTATTCACCTGCAGATATGAAACAGGTAATTTTGTTTATTGCCATGTTCCAGAAGTCTTACCTGGTCAAGTCTACAGAGGCAATGGTCAAACCCAACAAAATGGAAACAGGTCGAGGCTAAATTTCTTTGAATGCTACAGCCAGCAGGCTGTGGTGGCTGATCGACTCAGATGTAATCAATAATTAACTCTTTAAAGTTCCATGTTGGTGTAGGGAAGAAATTAAACAGTTTCACTGAGATTTCGGTGACCCAGGCTCACTTTTTCACTTAGCTGTAAGCTCTCTGGATTACCTCAGGCCAGCTATTATCTCTCACTCTGACAGGGTGGTTGAGACGTTAAAGTTCCCCATCTTCGACATAAGTGGAACTTGCTCATTCCAGCCCAAGGATCCCCACTTTCATGCTGTGCAACCGAGAATCTGGCTTTGGGATATGTATTGAAAAATGGAGGCCTATAATGTCCCACCGGTGGTGGGTGCAGGTCGCAGTTATATTTTTAATTTTTTTTAAAAAAAGTTATCAAAATTTGCAAACATTTCAGCTAGCTTTGGTAATTCTGCATTCACAGTAGCCTGATAGGCACGGATCTGCAGGTGGACCTTTGTACAAGCATGGAAATAACTATGATCATCTCTTAAGAAGCTGGATGCAAATGGCGCGCGCACGCGCGCGAGAGAATACTGTATATTGTAGTGAACTGGCTGAATAGCTCAGTGGTTTAGTTATTGAGCTACTGAGCCAGAGGTTGGGAGTTTGATTCTTCGCTGTTCCTTCAAGAAGAAGAGCTAGCATATGCAGGCCCATTTTGGCCCAGTGGGATAGTGGGAGTCATCCCACTGGACCCAAGGCTCCCAGTATAATCGGTGCCCTTGGATTGACCACAGGTGTGGGTGTGCATCTGGCAGAGGAAGCTGGAAAAGCCTCCTTGCCAGCTCTCCCCTCGGTCCCTGAGTATCACACGGGCCAATCACCTGGCTCAGGGACCCGGTCACCAGTGGCGTCGCGTACGGGGGGGGCAGCTGACCCTGGGCGGTGTTTTTTGGGCTATGTGTGTTCTTGGACTACAATTCCCAGAAGCCCTAGCGGGAGTGGGCACCAGCATCCACGGGGGGGGGGGATTTGGCTTCAGCCCTGGGCGGCTCTGAAATCCATGCAACGTTACTGCCGGTCACTAAGGCTCAGGGGCTGGATGCGGCCCCTGAGGCCAATTCATCCGGCCCGCGAAGCCCTCGTTGCTCCTGGAAGCGGAAGTAAAATGTGCCCGTATGGGCACATTTTACTTCCGCTTCCAGGAGCAACGAGGGCTTCGCGGGCCGGATGAATTGGCCTCAGGGGCCGCATCCAGCCCCCTGGCTGTAGTTTGGGCTCCCCTGGTGTATAACCTAAGAAGAGCACTTTAAAGAAGCCAACAAAAACAGGAACATCAGACAAACAACACAGAGTGAAACAAAACGGGCACACACAATACCCAGCGGCAAATTAGTTTTTAAGGCTGCTGCAGAAGATGAAAGAATTTTAACAATGTGCCTGAAGTCGAAACAATGGGAGGACTTGACAGGCTTCTCTTGGGAGATCAAGGCTACTTCTTGCAGGGTTTCAAACTGATTTGTAACTCTTCCTCTTTTCTGAGAAGGGGAAAAAATTCTGATCTATCAGAAGCAGAGAAATCCAAAGGGTGTCAACCAGTGTTAAAAAGCAGAATAACAAGTTATATTTGTGAGCCGCCCAGAGCCGCCCAGGTGAGGGGGAAGCAGATAAATTTAAATAAATAAATAAATACTGTAAATAAATAAATAAACAAAGTTATGGTTTCCCTTGCTGTTTTATTCTGCTTGAGAACCTTGGCAGTCTTGAGTTCAGCCACCCTCCCCTTACTTCTAGAGTAGGACCAGCCTCTCAGGAGGAAAAGAAACAAGATTTTCAATATCTGAGAAATGCAACGCCGCAGTCCAGCAGAAACACACGCGAGAGAAAAGATGTCGCAACCAAAACATCCTAAGAAGGCAAGAATGCAACACAGTCGCTCTAGAGAGACTTGTTTGGGGGGAAAAACACACAGCGAAGGAAGTCAGCGCGTGGTCAAGGTCTCCATCCTCTTGGTTTTTCCCAACAATGGACTTCCTGGGCACTGACATCATCCTTACCAAGAGATAGAACAAAAATCTGTTTGAGAACAAAGCTGACAGCCCCAACTTACCCATGATAAAAGACGCCTTAATAGAAGGTGGACCCAATATAATGTGCTGCCTGAGGCAGAGTCACCAACTCTAAACTCAATTTGCTTCTACTACCCCATGTTTAAGGCATAAAAGTACATGAAATTAGTCAAGTTATATTGGTACAAGGAGCACTAAAATTCTTCCGGGACCTCAGCTCAGCTCAGACACGACAAATATAACCGCCCATTGGACAAAGGAGCATATCTGCTGCCTTGCCATTTCCCCTCAACTCTGCCTACAATGCTGGGTGCCTCGCTTTGCCTCAGTTGCTGCTTCTCTTCAATTGAAATGGTTTCAAAACCTGATTTCTAACCCCAACTCGTGTTTTGACAGGCCAGCCAAGATTTGCCACCTACTCTCCCAACCCTCCAATATGCTGCAAAACTCCTCAACACATTGAAAGCAGAAGTCCCTGGAGCACTGAGCTAAGCATTTCTGCAGATCAGGTGTGCCCAAACTATGGCCTGTGGGCCTGATCTGGCCCCCAATGCCAATTCCTCCAGCCCACGCTGACTCGTTGCTCGCAGAAGTAAAACACAACCCTAAAGGCATGTTTTACTTCCGCTTTGGGGAGTGACGAGGCATGGGCCAGATGAATTGGTGTCAGGGGCCAGTTCTGGCCCACAGGCTATAGTTTCGGCACCCCTGATTTAAGCAGAGAAAATGGCAGTTTAAAATCTATCTCATCCTGTTGCAAAACAGATTGCAAGGTGCATTTTACTTCTGCTTCCAGTGGGAGGAACCATGTGACCCGGCACACTGAACCACATGACCGGCCCGCGGCCTGAAAAGTCTGGTCACCCCAGAGATGCTGCCAATCAGATGCAAAGATCCCCACAGCAGAAGGAAGAAACTTGCGGTTGTATCTGTTCAGTTCTCCCTTCTGCACCCAGTCCTCTGTTCCTTTGCTTGCATAAGCAGAGCTGCTACGGTCCGGTACGGCCACACTGAGGCAAATCAGATCTGTAACAAAATGTTGCAGCACAAGGTGCCAGCCATGCCACATGGCCATAGATAGAGCATGTTTCATCTGCATTATGCTTTTTCTTGTAGCACTCTATGAGCCAGGTGGTGGAACCATCTACGTATAGGAGGAATATGTCCAATCCTATCTAAATTATTGTTGGCATGCAATGGATTACACTCCCCAATAAAGACTCCTACAATCATGAAGATCATTAGAGGAGGGCTTGCTGACTATATAGGCTGAATGTTAGGTAAACACCTTAACGGTTAGAGCAGTACCATGATGACGAACCTTGGCACGCCAGATGTTCTTGGACTTCAATTCCCAGAAGCCTAAGCACCCTGTGAATCCACACGAACGGGTTTACTGCGATTCATCCAGCCTGCACTGCCTTCATCGCTCCCAGAAGCGGAAGTAAACCGTGCCCTCGTTGCTTCCGGAAGTGGAAGTAAAATGCGCCCGGACAGAGGAAGGGTTAACCCGGAAGAGTCTTAACCGTACAGGAGCATTTTACTTCCGCTTCCGGGAGCGACGAGGGCAGCGCTGCCTGGATGAATCGCAGTAAATCCATTTGTGTGGATTCACAGGGGGGGGGGGGCTTGGGCTTCTGGGAATTGAAGTCCAAGAACATCTGGAGTGCCAGAGTTCGCCATCACTGGTTTAGGTGGATGAAATGATTAGTCCAACCAGTTCCAGAAGGCCAACACACTGGTAACTCTGGAGATAGAAAGGGTTGAAGACTTGCATTACACAAAAATGGTCCGTGTGATGAAAGAACTGCCCGCGGACCAACACCCATGTGGTCAACACCCAGTGCTCAAGTCAAACCTACTCAAGAGGGTGTGGACCTTTCCAACGGCAAAAGAGAAGTCATTGGCAAACAGAACAACAGGTTGGATGCCAGCCAGATTTCTGTCCAGTTAATCTTTCCCGCAGAAACACAACCATTCAAGGGATAAAAATGACAAGTTACATTACTCACTGGGCTTGCCTTTCATGCCAGATTTCTCTTTTATCAGTAGCCAGTCAGCTTGGGAAGGAGATTTACAATGGGATTCTAGAGTTAGGACTGAGGGTAAAGGTGAAGTTCTTCCTTGCTCGAAAGTCAATTGTGTCTGACTCTAGGGAGTCTCCATTTACAACTGCAGATTTTTCCATGGGCATGCGGCAGGCATGATTAGATGCTGGCACACACAGAATGCTGTCACCTTTCCCGCCGAAGCAGTACCTATTTGTTTACAATTCCTTGTTTTCATACTGCTAGGTTGGCAGAAGCTGGGACAGATAAACGGGAGCTCACTCTGCCATGCAGCACTTGGGTCTTGAATTGCTGACCTTCCAATCTCCTGGTCACCAAGATCAGCATCATAACTGCTAAGCCCATGATGGTGAACCTTGGCACTCCAGGTGTTTTTGGACTTCAAGTACCAGAAGCCTAAGTCAGCACACCTGCTGATCAGGGCTTCTGGGAATTGAAGTCCAAGAACATCTGGATTGCCAAGGTTCGCCATCATGGCACTAAGCCATCACAGTCCTTCAGGACTGAAGCTTAAATCTTTGCCCTTCCCTCCTTGTAGTCCAGATCTCAAACAGCTTTTACTCTTAGCATCTGCACACTAAGATGCATAAGCATTAAACTGTATATATTGAAACTGTGAATGGAGAGAAATATCTATCCCATTTGAAAACTCATCTTGGGTGTGTGGTTATAATTCCAAGAGTTAGACCAAAGGCTATCATTCTTCTGTTATGATGACCAGATATTGTGATATCTTCTAACATCAATAGAGAACATTCCTGGTAAAAGAATTTACAGGATTTCTGGAGAGTATGACTACCTGTCTGGAAGGAAATGTGTAATAGATCCCTGTGTAATATATCAGATGACGAGGACCAGAATTTGCATTTTCAAAGAGATTTCAAATCAGTCAACAAAACAGGGTTTTCCATATTGATTTTTAAAGAAACTTCTGGATGCTTGCAATGACTGCTGTTTGAAATGCAGTCTTTAGAGAGCGAGACAAAATTTCTGAAGTCCCAAGTTGAAATTATACTTGTGGCTAAGAGCAAAGGCACTCAGCATTTAAAGTTGGGGAAACTCCACCCCCTCCCCAATGGATTGTGGTTCCATTACCCATCGTCCCTCACCGCTGGCTGTGTTGGCTAAGAGAGATGGGAGCTGGAGTTCTACAGATGTTGTCCACCACTAATGTAGACAATGGGGTTTACTCAGTGGCGGGCAGCAACAGGTTCACATCCCCTGGGAAAGGGGGGGATTTAGTGAAATTGGGTAGCCACACCCAACTCCCGCTCTCTGCTTGGGTCATCATAAGGCAGAAGCGACTTGATAGTAAAAACAAACATCAGAGAAGTCTTAGCTGAACCCATTTGGATATAGGCGCTTTAAAATTGATCCACAAAGAAATGTGGGTAATTATTTTTAGGAGTAAACCCAGTGGTGGGGTGGGCAGCAGAAAATTTCGCTACCACACGGTGGGCGGAGCCTACATGATGGGCGGAGCCTATGTTATGGGCAGAGCCTACATCACTGGCTCTTTGGCTGTAAATGGAGATGAGCACTACACCTTAGAGTCGGATATGACTGGCTTTTGAGCAAGGGAGACCTTGAACCACTTGCAGGGACAAAACCTGATGGGGCAGGGCAGGGAGGTGGGCGTGGCCATGCAATTTCGCTACTCCCCCCCTTATGAAATTGGAGATGTGTCCTAAAATAGTGTCAACAATGGATTTTGGGCTGGGGGCCAGTCATCCGGCCCACAAAAATCCTCATCGCTCCTGGAAGTGGAAGTAAAATGTGCCCGTACGGCCCCTGGGCCATAGTTTGGGTACCCCTGAACTACAGGAAGCCAAAAATCAAAGTTTGGGAAACCATATTACCATTGTAAGATAACCTGGCTAGACTGGTTGTTTATTTTAAAAAATACTTTAAAAAAAAAGAAAAAGAAATGGAATCAACGCACTTGTCTCCATAGCTGTCAGGTTGGCAGCCTTTAAGCCGATCCTCGCTAAAGTCAGTCAATGGATGCCACTGAGAGTCAGTCAGTGCGATGCCACTGAGAGTTTAGGCGTGTCCTTCTTTGCCTCACATCAAGTTTCTGCTCAAGGGCACCGAGAATGAGCCAGGCTGGGACTTCTTTCCCGGCCCCTCCTTGGCAAAGAGCCGGGTCCACATGACAGAAAGAAAGGAAGCTGAAAGTGGGTTTGTCGTAACACGTGATGTCGCCTCACACATCCAAAATGTTGTTTTCTCTGCTTTGGAAACTGACTCCCCGGCAGAGATTGAGTGGGCCGAGAGCTCCCAAAGCAGTTTATCTCCATGGCTGCATTTCTGCCTGTACTCAGATAAGAGAAAAAAATAGCTTTCCCTTGTGATCCATCACTAGGCTGTTGTTTTTTTCTTCTTAGCTAAAACCTTCTACTTGGCAGGTTGGTTTCTAATCAGGGCGTACATGAGCAGCGGTGAGAAGCCAGTCTTGTGAGAAGTTTGGGTGGTGGTTCATTCCCAGCCGTTCCCAGCCACTCTGGAGTGGTGGAGCTGGCTGGGGGCTTCTGGGAATTGTAGGTCAAAAAAGGAACTTTTTCAAGCCCTGGTGAAAAGCCAGAGTAATCACGGAAAGTCCAGTCCTTCCTTCGCTACCCCTTGATGCCTCTTTGGAAGTTACAGGCAAAGTCTACAACAGCAAAGGGAAACTAAATAAAGAGACCCAATGACCCAAACCGATGTGATTATTTGTTGTGTATATAAAATATTTTTTGCCTTTTTTTTTTGGTTCATATCCTGCCATCACGTAAGCTATCTATCTCTTAAGTCAGTGATGGGGAACCTTAGCACTCCAGGTGTTCTTGGACTTTAATTCCCAGAAGCCCAAGTCTCTGTGAATCCACACAAATGGGCTTACTGTGGTATGTGGTATGTGTGGTAAACCCATTTGTGTGGATTCACAGAGACTTGGGCTTCTGGGAATTGAAGTCTGAGAATTCCTGGAGTGCCAGTAAACCCATTTGTGTGGATTTACAGATGCTTGGGCTTCTGGGAATTGAAGTCCAAGAACACCTGGAGTGCCAAAGTCTGCCATCATTACTCTAGGTGGTCCACATGCCTTGCCTGGACTATATCCACACAATAAGCCTGTGAAGTATTCCGGGTTACATACTGTGAGTTGAATAAGGGCATCCAACCAGTGAGCTTCATGGCTACATGGTTATTTGAAGAGAGAGCCAGGTGAGTCAGGATCAGAACCAATCCACTGAGGCTGGAGAAGATGAAACCAGCATGACCAAGTAACTACGGAGGGGAAGTCAAGGTTGATAGCAGAGCATCATCTATTTCTTCACTACCTCAGGTCAACATTGCAGTCCCTCACCCTTACCCCATGCTTCACATTGAGATAGTGGTCATAGTATAGACGTTAAGTTTTCTATTGGCTTCTACAACTGCTCTTTCCAGTCCAGAGTCATCTGCTATCTAGAGCAGGGTTTCTCAACCTTGAGCCTCCAGATGTTCTTGGACTTCAATTCCCAGAAGCCTTGATCAGCAGGTGTTCTGGCTTGGTCTTCTGGAAACTGAAGTCCAAGAACACCCATGGTTGAGAAACTCTGACCTGGAGGGCCACCCAACAGATTCCCATCAATAAGCTTCTTTAGAAGATCTCAAACGGAGGTTTGACGCATGTGCAGTTCCGGGCAGCCATTTTGGCTTCCTGGAAATGCATTTTTGGAGGGGGTTGGAGAGGCAACCGAACCGGGTCGCCGGGGTTTTTCCACCACCCCCGGCAACCCCCTCCTGAAGGTTGTTACCGGTTCTGGCAAACCGGGCTGAACCGGTAACAACCCACCACTGCTTCCCTTCCTCATTATGATTATCATTCAGGTATTTGAAAAGTGTTATCATAGCCCTTTTCAGTCTCCTTTTCTCAAGGCTAAACATGCCCATTTCCTTCAGTCTTTCCTCATAAGGCTTAGTTTCCACTCCTCTGATCATCCTTGTTGCCCTTCTCTGTACCTGCCCTGATTTGTTTGTATCTCTCTTAAAGTGTGGTGCCTAGAATTGGACACAGTACTCTACGGGGTGGCCTGTAAGTCCCTACCCACACAGATACAGTGGCTACATAAGATATATGGATGGGTAGGGGCTGAAATACTTTGGACATCAAATGAGAAGAGAGGAGTCACTTGAGAAGGCCTTGATGCTGGGAAAGGTGGAGGGCAAAAGAAGAAGGGGGCAACCAAAGCTGAGATGGCTAGATGGTATTGTAGACAGAATGGGCACAGAGCTGGGTGGGTTGAGGAGGAGGGTGGAGGACAACAGAGGTGCCTGGAGGACAGTGGTCCATTATGGACCATCCATAGGGTCACAAAGGGTCAGAATCGACTGTGCGAGTGAACAACAAGGGTCTTATGGGCCACCCTATAGATGTGGACTAACCTGTGCTGAATAGAGCATTACTAGTACCTCTTAGGTTTTGGAGACTATACTTCAGCCTAAGACAGCATTGGCCTTTTTTACAATCACATCACACGGTTGACTCATACTTAGTCTGTGACCTACAATTCCAAGATCCTTCTCGCTTGTAGTACGGTAAAACCCTAGGTGACAACCGCCTCAGTTTAAGTTTGCTGCTGTTTATAACGGCAAATCCTATGGAAATGCTGTTCCAGTTTACAAATTTTTAATGATGTTTTTTGTTTTGTTTACAACGGTAAATTCAGGCCTTTTTTTTTATTTTTTCATTGCATCCCTATGGATGTTTCATTTTACCTTTGAGGGGGTGTGTTTACAACAGAGGCTGTTGGAACTGACCTCCATCGTAACCCAGGATTTTACTGTATTTACTGAGCCCAGCTTCCCCCATCTTGTAACTGGGCATCTGGTTCTTTTTCCCTAGGTGTAAAACTTTGTCCGTATCCTTGTCAAAATTCATTCTGTGGGTTCCAGCCCAGGCTTCAAGACTCTATCAACACCCTACGGGACACGGAGGGTGATCCATCTTGCTCCGAACATGAGGCTGATGTGACATGGGGGTTGTTGGGGGTGGTGGGGGCAAAGTGGTAGCAAGCGATTGTTGCAGCTCAGAGATGCTTGGTGGGACAGCTAACACAGGAAGCCGAGGCAGGAAGTCTGAAGCCACACAGCCGGAAGCCTCTGTTGTTGGCTGATAAGGGCTGTTTGATGGGGAGTTGAGGCGCAGGCAGCGGTACCCTGTGAGCTCTGGCGGGCTTTAAATAGCTCCCCCATCTTCTGTAATAAAGGATGGGGAGGAGGAAAAGACTGGAGTGGGTGAAGGTGAAGAATGGGGACATGACTTCCTGTTTGGCTATTGGAATCCCGAGTGTTTGGGACCAAGTAATCAGGCAGTTCCAGACCTCCAAGCCTTGACCATTGTTTCTCTTTTTATCTCGCAAATGTATACATACACAGTGAGAGCCAGAGCCAAAGGATGACTGCAACAAGGAGCCAGGCAGCAGGAAAAACCTGCTGGAAGATTTCTCCGAAATATAAAATGGGGTTCGATATAAACAAAGCTGAAATATACAATAGTGACACAAGCTAGCTAATAAACTGTACATCTCGGCAAAGGAGACTCCCCCCTCCTCTTCCTCTTCCACCTCCTTCTTCTGCCATATCCAAAACCAAATGTTGGCAGTCCTCATGGTGATCAGCCATGAAGACCATCCTGAGAATATAATGCTGTCGCCTTTCATCTGCCTTCTGCATTGCGGCATGACCCCATTAGTACCACTGATCCAGTTCCGCGAGTCACTTTCTGGTCCTGAGCCCTTTTGGCACACAAAGTCCTCCTCACCATCATCCCCAGGCCAGGATGGAAGAAGCTGCTGCCCTCCTTCAAAATGGATTCAAGTGGGATTTAATCCATTTTGGTACCATCAGGCATGGGCTGGGCCACAGGGACAGGAGGATTCATCCCAGTGTGCCCTCGCCTCTGGCGCCCTGGGGCGCAAATAATAATTTTATTATTATTTTATCTGCCTGGTGCGCTGCACTTTAAATTAAGCCATTGTTCCAAGCTCCCTACTTTAGCTTCAATGGCTTATTTTAAAATGCTGCCCGCAGAGGTGGCAACCAAGTCGTTCTCGGGGACAGCCTTCTCCCCCCTGTCCTTTGGTTGCCGCCCCTCGCCCCTGTCCAGTGCCTTCCCATGGTGTCCACACCCCTGGGTCCCACCACCCTTCCCTGTGGGTTTCGGCACCCAAGGCTGCTAGTCCTCAGGGTTGTCACGTTAGTTAACCACTGCCTGACACTCGGTGTTGAGTCACTGGCATTAGGGTCTACTCTATTACCATAGCAGGATAACCTGGCAAGACTGGCAAAGGAGACTAAAACTCCATAATAATGTTATTTTCTGGCCAAGGACTGGTCATGAAAGGGACCCTGAGGTTGTAATGTACAATGAGCAAAAAGGTTGACTATTATCCAGCAGCTGTGAAAGCATGTATTTACTTTCTTTGGGGAAACATCAGGTAATGAAAAACGACAGTGGCATAATGTTTTTGCATCAGATGGGTCAGCTTACACTACAGTAATGTCTGGAATTTGGATCATCATCCTTCCAAGAGGATATTATAGCAGTTAAGACATGCGCGGAAAAGGGAAAGCAAGTACAGTAGATCAAAGGAGCATCCTGTCTAAGAAAATGTTGAAGACTGTTTAGCAGGAGTGGGAAAGAAGACAATAAAGGAATGCGATATGATAATAGTACATATCATCATCATCATCATCATCATCATCATCATGTTCGACTTATATGCTGCTCCACTCGCGAAGTGCGACTCTGGGCGGCTCACAAACATATCCTCAACACAATATACATCAACAGAATGAAATACCATAAGATGCGATTTACATAATAAAACACAATTTAACACTAAAATAGCACATAACAATTAAATAACACAGCAATTACATAGCAATAAAATGAATTAAAAGGAGAAGGTGTAAATATCTCTCTTTTAAAATACTAGAACTTGGGGATTTCCAATGAAACTGAAAGGTCAGGTCAGAAAAGAGGAAAGTTTTTACGCAGAATGTGGCCAATGGTGGAATGCCCTTTGAGATGCATAATGATAGCCATTGATTGGATGGCTTTTAAAAGTAATTAGGAAAAATTAGGGAGTGTGTCAGAACCACTGTTAGCAATTGGGAGGCACCCAGGACAATTAGCCTTCTCTTCCACGATCTCTGCCACAATATGTGGGTGCAACTCGCTTCCCTGCCAAAACAAAAACCACAGAGGGAGAGAATGTAGGGGTTTCTCCCTAAAAAGAAAGAGTGTATTTAGGGACTTCAACCATCAGCCTATTTAGGGTCCTCCAAGTGACTTAGGGGAGGTTGAGTTCCTCCATCTTCAAATTTGGTTTTGCTCTTCCATAACCTCAAGAACGTTTGTTCTTGCCCAGTTGACCGCTCCACCTATGATGATTAAGGATGATGGAGGCTGTAGCTCCATATACTAAAACAGAGGTCTGGAAACCTGGCTCTCCAGATGTTCTTGGACTTCAGTTCCCAGAAGCCCAAGTCAGCACTCCTACTGATCAGGGCTTCTGGGAACTGAAGTCCAAGAACATCTGGAGCGCCAAGTTTGCAGATCCCTGTACTAGAAGGTTCACAGGCAGAGAAAACTGCCTTGAAAGATCACCATGCTCATCTGTTTCTGTATAGTAAAAATTCTTAATCTGATCATTTCTACCCACCAAGCTGCTATGAAAGGTTCAAATAACAGAAGATCAGGGCCGTTATTGGAACTGTTGGCAGCCCTGCAGAAAATTATTTTTAAAAGACGCTGTGTTATTTCTAGAGACAGAATAATTGTGTCTGTCCTCAGATAAATACAACAAGAGATAGCGGTGCCTTTAGCTGGAACAACCCTTATCAAGCGTTGCCAGAAAATTCACCATCAGAGTGGAATATGATGATACGGTTTTGGTAAAGAAGTAAGATGAGGCGTGCAACATTGAGATCAAGGTTGTTCCAGGAGGGTATCATTGAGCAGACATGAAAATCAGTGTTAGTCTAAGATTTTAGGGCATACAAGGGAGGGGACTTTGGTCCAGAAGACGTGAGTTCACTCGCCAGTTTAGTAGGAAGAGGTATCATCCGCTCTGAGAATTTGCTGAAATAGTCTCAGGAACAGTCAAGAAGAATGAAGGCACCGTGAGGACTTAGACAGGCACCCACGAGCGTTTCCTAGGAAGAAGACGAATTGAGTCTCTCCGTGAACTTTGCATTGCATGTCTGGAAGCGACACTAGGCCCCAGCTCAAGTCTACGTTCCAGTCCGAGACTTCATTCTGCCTCCCCACTTTCCAGGGAGACGGCAATACAAACACCCAAATGGTTACATGTGTGTCTTTTAAAAAACAACACAACACACACACACACCAATCGTTTGTTCTCTCTGTATGTATTTCTTTTTGGTAAAGCTGTGGTGTGGGTTGGGTGGGTCAGAATCATAGATCACCATTAGTCTCAAACATACAAAGCACAAAACAAAATGAACACAAATAAAAAAAAATCAACACCAGATCCATGCGGGATAAAAGTCTGTCTTGATTCTACAGGGTTTTGGTGCAAAATAGATTTTCTAACTTTATAAACAACTTTAACAAATAATAAATAACAAACAAATGTACTACATCCTTAGATGTTACCACATCAGTTGGTTAGGTCTTGAACTGTTAATTTTGCACCAGTCTTCGACTGAATTTAATGGTAAAATTTTGTAATAATAGTAACAACAACTTTATAAACTACTTTAACAAATAATAAATAGCAAACAAATAAGCAACTTTACTAGGAACTGACTATGTACTTAGATGTTACCATAACAGTTCTTAGGTCCTTGGTTAAGTCTTGAACTGTCAATTTCATACCAGCCTTTGACTGTGAATCTAATGGTAGATTTTTATAATAATAATAATAATAAATGAAGAGGAGGAGAAGAAAAGCCATAAGAGATAAATCAGAATGAAAAATGCAGCTATAACAGTGGCTAAAACTTGAATGGGAAAATGAACTGACCTCTTGTTATGGAGAATATCTCCACTTTCTGGGGAGGATTTGAACTGTCCCCAAGACCTTTGATCCTTCTTTGAAATTGAAGGGCAAGGTAAGACCCTGCTTCCTGATCTCCCCTTCCAAAAATCTGGGGGAGAGGGTTCCCTGTGTCCATCGTGGAGGGGACCCAGGACACTTCTCTCCTATCCTTTGAAATGGTCAGACTCTATAGCGTGGAAGGGGCTCTTTGCTTCAGTTCTGAAGGCGTCTCTTGTGGTGGTTTGGTTTGGGTTTTTTAAGCTCAGAGACATCAACCGCCACGAAAGGGAAGGAAGAGGAAATTTTTTTGTACCAGAAGGAAAGAGCGGAGGGGGCCCCTGTTTCTGGAGCTGGGTGTGTATGAGAGAGAGAGAGAGAGGAACTGAACCAGAGACCAACACAGTGCAACCTGGAGACGCACACACAACGGGGCAGATCCCCACCAAGCTGCAGAAAGATCTCAAGAACTTACCTTGATGGTGCAATCCATAACACGCCTCTACCTGTTGCTTTCCAGACTAGACCTCCATGGGCACTTTGCTGAGTTGCAATTGGCAGGGGCTGTTCTTGCACGGGGGGCCGGATGAACAGGGCTTGTGTGTGTGTGTGTGTGTGTGCGTCTAATTTTGGGAAGTGAAGTCACACAAACCGCCGGGGCTGGTTTCCTATTGGTGTGACCAAGCCTGCATACTCTGAAACTTTTTTTAAAAAAAGAAAACCATAGCATTGTAGTTTGCAAGCGTTTCCCTCCCGCTTTTTCTTCTATCTTCACATTACCAAAAGGGATAAGAAGTCAGGAGATTTATTGATGGAAAGAAATACGGTGACTAATACAGGACATTTGGGAACAGCATCATTGAGTAACAAGGAAAAATATTATTTAACTCTTCTCCAAAGGGCATTTAGACCATTTGATTGGTTATCTTGATAGTCCTTGAAGCATGATCTAGAATGGTACTCCTGGTTTAAATCAGGAGTGTTTGGAGTTTGGAAGAGGCGCTTGATCATTACACCATCCATTGGCCAAGCTCTTTGGTGGATTCTGGGAAATGTAGTCCAAAACCAAAACTTTTCTACGCTCTGTTGAAAGGTTAGAACACCCAGCCCAGCTTTCTTAGCATTTTGGACTTTAACAAGAAGCTGATCCAGATATGCCTGTGTCTTCTAGCATGATATCTTTTTTCATAAGAGTGTGAACTCCACGAACAGCAAACCTCTATATTGCTTAAGTCTGAATTTGCAAAATGAGTAAAAGAGCTTTACATCAATGCTGGGTCAAGGCATGTTGTTGCCTGAGACAAAGCAGCAAATGGTGTTGCTACATGAACTTGAGGGAAAGTGGATAACTGTCAAAACTAATTGGATGGTTCAATTTCCCCAGCCAATTGGTTGGTTTGACCCCAGTATGCTTATGCTACAATTTCTAGCTTTTAATACTAAGTTTTTTAAGTTTTTAAATCTTTTAAATGGTGTTATAATTGTTGTAAATCGCCCCGGGTCCCTTTGGGAGGAGGGCGATAAACAAATATAAATAAATAAATAAATAAATAAATATAAATAAAAAACTAGCCAGGTTATTTTTCAAAGGTGTAAAAATCCCATCAGCACCTATCTCTCTCTGTCACTGGCATTAAAAACACAATACAGTGGTACCTCAAGTTACAAATTTAATGTGTTCCAAGGCATTTTTCATGTTATGAACAATTTGTAACTCAAATTTCCCATAGGAAATGACGCCAGTTCATCTGGCCCACATCACTCCCAGAACCGGAAGTAAAATACACCTGTGTGTGTCTTTTACTTCCACTTCCAGGAGCAACGAGGGTGACGTGGCCCGGACGAATAGGCATCAGGGGTCGGCTGTGGCCCGTAGGCCATAGCTTGGACACCTCGGACCTAGAGCAAGCTCACTGACTCAGTGGAATGTAACTATGGGTCATCTTAACATTCTGCAATTGATTCAGTGGCCCTACCTAGCTATAGGATGCCGGTCGGCAAAATTAACCACTGGCTTCCTTTCCAATCTGGCTTCTTCCTGAAGCAGCTGCCACCCCTTGCTTAATGGAAGGGCCTCCCCCTAATTTCCAGGCATATTGCTGTGCCCCTATGCAATTGTTTATGGGATAGCATCCACTGCACACCAAGGGGGAAGGGGATGTGGACCCCCACTTCTGCATGTCAGGGTTTAGGATGCCCATTTAAAGAATTTGGAAAAGTTACTTTTATTGTGACCTGAAATTCCCAGAACCCCTCTTATTAGAAACACCATTGGCTGTGCTGCCTGCTAGACCTGGAGCGTTATTGTCCAAACCCCCAAACCCCAACTTTACTAAGCTGGATTCACATCGGAGACCTATTTGTGACGAGCCAGAAGGCAATGGCTCGGCTCCTCAGCTGAATCATAGACAAATATCTGCTCTGCTACTCCAAGAGTCCTTTTCTTTCTTTTCGCTAAGTTCTCTCACACCTGGTTTGTGCTTTGTGGAGAAGCTTGGGGCCCTGTGGTTTCCGGGGCTGTGCCGTTCAGTTCTTGCCTCACGGTTGGAGCAGTTACACAATCTCACATCGTACTTACAAGCTCATGTGCCCAAGCCCCCAGTCCAAAGGAAGGGGCTGAACATGAGACTCTGCAACTCTTTTTATTGTATTATGGTAATTGGGATACTTTTTAAAAAAACTTATATTTATTTATTTGCCAATTTGTATCGCCACCCCACTCCGAAGACTCTGGGCGGCTCACAAGAAAAGCAAAGACCAATCAACAATTGAAAGATTAAAAGATTACCAAATTACAAGATTAAAAGAGAGAAAGAGTATTACCGAATTAGCCAACAGGCTGAGGTTACTGTATTGGTGGTACCCCATACCTGCTTTGTGATTTTTTGTTAGCCGCCCTGAGTCACATTGTGAGCGGGCGGCATACAAATTGAACCAACCAACCAACCAACCAACCAACCAGACAGACAGACAGACAGACAGACAGACAGACAGACAGACAGACAGACAGACAGACAAGAGACTTCAAAAATATCTGGATAGGCTAACACTGGGCTGAAACCAACGCAATGAGATTTAACAGGGAGAAGTGCAGTGTTTTACACCCAGAGAACGAAAACCAGATGCCGAGTTACAAGATGGGCAATACTTAGCTCAGTAATAATACAAGCGAGAAGGACCTTGCAGTTGTTGTAGATCACAGGCTAAATATGAGTCAACAGTGTGATGTCGCTGCAAAAAAGACCAACACTGTTTTAGGCTGGGGTTTAGGTCAGGGTTCGCTACCCGAGTGCTGTGCGGCGGATCTTGGGGACATGATAGAAGCCTCATTTGGGCGTCCCCTGAGCAGAGTTTCTCCAACAAAAATCCTTCCAACCCAGAGTAATTTTTGACATGAAATGTACTCTTTATTTATTGTTTTAGGCTGCATTAACAGAAGGATTGTCTCCAAAACCTGTGATTCTGTGATGCTATTTTTCAAACCTTGCCTCCCTCCCCACAGTCATTTTTCGATGGACTCCGTGATTCCTTCTATGCTCCTCAGCATTGCAATTA
Source organism: Furcifer pardalis (assembly GCA_030440675.1). Classification (NCBI taxonomy): domain Eukaryota; kingdom Metazoa; phylum Chordata; class Lepidosauria; order Squamata; family Chamaeleonidae; genus Furcifer; species Furcifer pardalis. The sequence goes on along the minus strand of CP126890.1, from coordinate 314,708,074 downwards.
ACAGAAAGATTATTTGGTGAGATGGGGAAGTGGGGAGGTCACGTCTCCATCCCCATTTCACCCTGTAAGCAGGGAATAAAGGTTTGTTGATGATTGGAACTGGCACTCCAGTGGCTCCATCTAGGACAGTGATGGCCAAACGTGGCACTCCAGGTGTTCTTGGACTTCAGTTCCCAGAAGGCCAAGTCAGCGCCCCTGCTGATGAGGGCTTCTGGGAACTGAAGTTCCAGAAGAGCTGGGGTGCCGAGGTTCACCATCACTGGTCTAGGATGAATTGATCGGAAGGGCTCCAGCTGGATAGGGGTGGCAACAATCTTGGGGGTGAGGGGGGTGGGATATTTTCTTGTTCTTCCTTTCCCAATCTGAAGCTCTTGCATCAACTGAGGGTTTGTGGTTTAAGGCTGTTTGAGTACAAGGGGCTGGTCTAGAGAAGATGAATTGTGAAACTGACCATGCGATTAAATTACACTCTCTGGTCTTCCCTGGAAAAAGGAAGGCTGTAGAGATGGCATTGATGTAGCCGACAAACAGAGGGACAGCTGCATTGCCTGTCATCAAGGGGAGACCTGTTTTGGTTGGTCACACCAAAGTGATGCTGTTGCTGAGTCGCACAGTCGATTCTGACCCACTGTGACCCCATGGACCCTTGCACACCAGGCGCCCCTATCCTCCACCATCCTCCTCAACCCACCCAATTCTGTGCCCATTGTCTCTACAATACCATCCAGCCATCTCATTTTTGGCCGCCCCCTTCTTCTTTTGCTCTCCACCTTTCCCAGCATCAAGGCTTTCTCAAGCAAATCCTCTCTTCTCATTTGATGTCCAAAGTACTTTAGCTTCATCTTTACTATTTGACCTTCTAGCGATTCAAAAGCTGTTTTTTTTAAATGCCTTCTCCTTTCCACCATGAAAAGGAACCTCAGCCTTTCACCAATGGCTGAAGACAATTTTGAGTAACTGCAAGATGTTTTTTTTTTTTTTTAAATGGGTGCTCAACTAGAGTTCTCAGTTAAAAAATTCAACCTGAATCTATCTCTGTACCCAGAAAAGTCTAATTTGAATTTTACAGCTGCCTCTCATTTTCCATCTGCAGTTCAAATACTGGTCACCTCCCTCTTTCCTTTTAAAAAAATGTTTACCATATTCTCTGAAGATAAGTTCTGGAGAACTTGAAAAGTTGTACAACCCTTGACCTTTTGAATTGGCCTAAGAAAGATACTATCCTGGCACAGGGCTTGGTTCCTTTTTCTTCCTTGATTCTTTATCTACTTTCATGTTATTCAGGGGCCGGAGTTTGAATTTTGAACCAAAAGATGCTAATCAAACACTGATTTTCAAGGTTAAGCTGTCTAAAGCAGGGGAGCCCAAACTTTCTGAGCCGAGAGCCTGTCACATGGTTCAAAGTGGTCCGATCACGTGGCTCGTCCCACCGGAAGCGGAAGTAAAATGCGCCTTGCAATCTGTTTTGCAACATGACGAGATATATTTTTTAGGCTGCCATTTTCTCTGCATTAACCAGGGGTGCCCAAACTACGGCCCACAGGCTGGGTCCGGCCTCTGGTGTCAATTCATCTGGCCCTTGTTGCTCCCATAAGTGGAAGTAAAACACGCCCATATGGGTGCGTTTTATTTCCACTTCCGGGAGCGATGAGAGTGACATGGGCTGGATGAATTGATGCCAGGAGCCAGATCCGGCCTGTGGGCCATAGTTTGGGCACCCTTGGTTTCAAGGGTGCAGTTCATAGGTGGCTTGCAAAGAAGTTGGGGTTTCCAATCCCTGCCCCCCCTATGTTTTGCAGCCTTTGCCCAGAACTGGCTTCGGAGGAAGTTGTGGTGTCTCCTTTCAAGATTTATTAGGGTTTAGGGAGAACGGCCTGCCCAGGAGATGCTGTTCTCTGGGTTACATTCTCTCGAGATAAACAGGCGGCCCCGGTTTCCTCTCACGACCCTCCCGCCAACTCTGAAATTCTGTCACCTGGCCTCCGCTCCAGGAGTCGTGATACACACACACACAAACACACCAGGAGGGTCTGTTGACAAGGAAGCCTCCCCCTCGCTCCCCCTCGCCCTTTCTCCCCACAAAAATTAGAAAAAGTCACGAAACTACCTATTCAGCCAATGGAAATACAGCAAAAATAAATGGGTATGTCTAGGGAGCGAAAAAGTTAGCGTTGGCAGTAGAGTTCTCTGTCTGGCAAAGGAGAGCGACCGTCCGGACAGCCAAGAAATCCAGGTGTTTGTTTCTTGTCCCGGTTTCTCAGCCCAAAGTTGAACCGTGGGCCACAGAGAAGGTCCGTAGAGCCGCGGGTTGCCCAGGAAGGACCCTCCCCACCACACATCCGCTGGACGGCCACTGCAGGATGCAACACCACAAAGAGGTACGTAGAACCAATGTTGATTCATGCGTGTGGAACTCTAGAGCTTAGAAAAGTTATTTTCCAAATTACAGCTCCTGGGATTATGGGTGGGAGGGATCGCCCTCTTCAACTACCTGAAAGATAATCATAAAGAGGAAGGGAACGATCCGTTCTCAATCATTCCAGAGCGCAAGATGTGTAACAACGGGCTGAAACTACAGGAAGCCAGATCTAAGCTCAATATTAGGATACGCGTCTTAACGGTTTGAGAAGTACGACAGTGGAACCAACTGCTTCAAGAGCAACGATACTGGAAGGGTTTAAGAGAGAATCGGACCACCATCTGTCAAATTTGTTTTGCATTGCGCAGGAGGTTGGACCCAATGGTCTAAAAGGCCCCTTCCAACTCTATGATTCTGTGAATGCTTCTTCAAACAGCATTTCTGGGTGTTGTCGATGCCCCAAAGACAATTTCTTCCAAATTGTAGTTTGTATAAGTTGCTGTATCAGGCCGATGTTCATACTGTATGTGAGCAAGGAGCCATTGAACAATGCATTGATAGAGAGTACCCAGAAAGGGCCTTCTCAAAAGACTGTAGTATTTTTGACCCCCAACCAGGCACAGACCAGGCAGTGGCCACCTTGTGCCAGCTAATCTTTCTCACACAAGGTTAGGCAGAATGAAATCACCCAAAGGTGGCTTCATTTTGGCAGTTTCACATCTGGCCTAGACATGGAAGAACACCCTTGGTACGTAGGTAGCAGTTTTCACGTTCAAGACACAATGGCTGCAGAAACACAGCTAAGCCATACGTATGGTTGGAAAGGTTCAGTAGAGACCATTTAGTCCAACCCATCTCATTCATTGTAGGAATCCTGAAACACAGAATGGCGGTCAAGGGATCCAGCATCCTTGTAAAGCTCCACCTCTGTCCAAGATACTGAGCCGTTGTCGCTTGGACAGGCTTGTTGTATTGTTGTTGTACAACCTCCTGTTGCAGTAAAGAAGCATGGACTGATGTTGGCCACCAGGGACTGGGGAATCTTTGGCCTTTCAGATGTTTTGGACTTCACTTCCCATAATGACTTGGGTTTCTGGCAGCTGAAGTCCAAAACATACATACTGTATATACTGTACTCTAGTTTTTTAGCCCCCCCCCCCCAATGAGGTCTAAAAAATGGACTCAACTTATACTGTACTTGGGTCAACGACCCCGAGCGTCCCAAAATGAGGTGGTGTAAATTCATACATACATATTTTTAAAAAAGCACTAACACTACCGTAAAAACTGAAAAACGAACCCACACAGATATCTAAATGAATTAATTTTACCACATTTTCATGTATTTTAATTATTGAAACTCACTAGCAGCTGCTGCATTTGCCACCCCTGACTTATACTCAAGTCAATCTACTTGCCTAGTTTTAGAGGTCCAAATTAGGTAGCTTGACTTATATTCGGGATGACTTATAGTTGAGTAGATGGTAGGTAAAAAGGCTGAGAGCCAGTTGTGAGTTGTCGCACTACTTTTCACTCTTTAGGTCGAGTGCATGGATTCATGGCTGCATTGTTTGAGAGAGCCACCCTTGCAAATGGTACCGACTGAAGGAGAGACTTATATCCCAGGTAAGGGAATTCTATTTAAGCACTTCTGTCACACGAGGAGGGTGGAAACAATAAATCCTGCGCGTTCAAACTACATTTTAGCACTGTAGATCAGGGGTCTGGCTAGGTTATCCTGTTATGGTAATAGAGTAGACCCTACTGCCAGCGACTCAATGCTGAACATCAGGTGACGCTTAACTAACCTGACAACCCTGAGGACTAACGGCCTTTGGCGGCGAAGTTTACTGGAAAGGGTGAGGGTCCCCAAGTGGATTAAATCCCACTTGAATCCATCTTGATGGAGGGCAGCAGCTTCATCAATACCGGCCTGGGGCTGATGAAGACTTTGTGTTCCCAAGGGGCTCAGGACCAGAAAGTGACTCATGGAACTAGATCAGTGGTATGGATGCCATGCTGCGATGTGGAAGGCCGATGAAAGGCCACTGCAGGACAGTCTTCATGGCTGATCGCCATGAGGCTCATATAAAACATCCAATACAAAAGCAATAAATTATCAACAACAGAACAATATAATAAAAATAATATACATCCCAAAACACAATAATAATCAACCTGAAAAGTGACCCTTGAAAGACCAGCCTCACCTTTCAGAACCATTAACAGCATTCTGAGTACTACTCATTCCAGGTGTCTTTAGCATCACCAATAGGGAAATTTAAAACAATTTATATGTGGCGAACTAAGCTTCTTCTTCTGAGTCTAGGCCAGATATGAAACCAAGCTAAAATACATACTGAATGAATAGAATGGGCAAATGAGGTAAAAGGAATTAAAATTAAAACAAAACAAATATGAGGCTATCCTCTTAATGCTGACTTACCCCAGTTACGGCAAGTCAGTTTTTTATGGCATGCTAACTTGACATAAAACTGTCATTTCCCCTTCTATCGCCTCCCCAGTGGGTTTCCACGATGACTGGAGAAACCTATTGGCCAGTGGGATGAGGAGGCCCATAAGGTAGACCTCTATCCCCGGCTACTATCAATGCATCAATAGAGGACGTTTTCCCCAATGGAAGTGTGGTTGATGCCCTTGTGTTTTGTCCTCTCTTTTCTTTGCCAAGACTACGCCGACAGCTGCAGGGACACTTTCCACACGGAAGACTCCGACGCTGCGGATTCTTGGTTGCTTCTGGACGATGAGATAGATCAGGTGCTGACGGGTTGGACCGGCAGGAGTTACCTGGCTGAGTTGGAAGGGATGGAGACGGAAATGCCCTTCCACCACGCTGCTGGCTTGAGAGGTACAAGATGTTTCCACGGGGGGTCCAGTGTGATTATTTCATCAGGAGGAAAGAGAGGGGAAAGTGGAAGCACAGCCATCCCATCAGTTCTACTTGGGATTCTGGTTCCATCATGTGCCTTTCTCATCAAACATCCGCTGGACGGCCACTGCAGGATGCAACACCACAAAGAGGAGGAGATGGGAGGCAGCCCATTCCACCAGGCCCATTGGGAATGTTTTCTAATGTCCCTCTTCTCCCCAGATGTGGAAACAGCTGTTATTGAACATTAAGGAGTGTCCCCAGAGTTTGCTTCCTTTCTCCCTTGGCAACTTTTGTCCTCGTCTGTTCCATTTTCCTTTGTGTGATTTTTCCCACCGTAGCAAAGCCAAGATTCTAGTGGCAAGGCCTTTCATGTCACTGCCCTGTCTCCACCTTCCACCTCAGCTTCCCTATTTATTCTGATCATTGCTGTTATTCCCTCAATATATGGGAGAAACTGATTTCTTACTCCAAGCAAGAATATATTGTTGTGGTTGGTCCCCTATTGTAATGTGAACTTTGGGAAGGTATCTTGGTGTTGGATTGGGAAGAAGACCCATGGGTTCTACAGAGGTTCTACTCTTGGTGGCAATGAAAATTGCTGGCCTAGATGCCCTTCTGATGTGTGGTAAGGCCATGGTGGTTTAGTGGTTAAGACGCTGAATGTGATGACTGGAATGTAGGCAGGTCAACCATTCAAGACCCGAGTGCTGCAGGATGGAGTGAGCTCCCGTCTCTATCCCAGCTCCTGCCAATCTAGCAGTTAGAAATCAAGAAATTGCAACTAGGTACCAATTCCCCATCCAATGTACAGTAATAGCCCACATAATGAAAAAGCTCCATTCCTTGGAGCTGTTCGTTATGCCTTTTTCCCCGTTACGCGGATCAAATTGGAGATACCCCGCATAACGGAGGGAAAAGTTCGTTATACAGGGTTTACGTTAAGCGGGGTATACCCAGTTAACGAAAACCCCGTATAACAATTTTTTTCACTATGTGGGGTATCGCGATTGCCTAACAAACGCTTTGTTGTGCGGATTTTTTGTTATACGAAGCGTTCGTTATGCAGTGCACCACTGTATATTTTCACTTTGCCAGTTGTGAGCCAGAGTCTGCCTTGTTTTCATTCTTTAAGTGCAAACCTTCTGGAAAAAAATTGAGACTGGAACATGGGATAAAAAAACTTTAAAATAAGAAAATACAGTAAATAAATGTCTGAATTGTCACAACTAAAATAGCCCCATTGAATCACAAGCAATGTGAACCCCGTTGATTCCATGGATCTGTTAAAGATATTGGAATAATTAGATATACAACGGAGTCACCTAGATCGGGGTGCCCAAACTTTTCTGGGCCCCAGGCCAGTCATGTGGTTCAATGGGCTGGTCATGTGATTACTCCCACCGGAAGCGGAAGTAAAACGCGCCTTGCAATCTGTTTTGCAACAGGATGAGATAGAGTTTAAGCTGCCATTTTCTCTGCTTAAACCAGGGGTGCCCAAACTACAACCCACGGGCCGGATCCAGCCCCTGAGACCAATTCATTCAGCCTACGCTGCCCTTGTCGCTCCTGGAAGCAGAAGTTAAATACGCCCATATGAGCACATTTTACTTCTCCTTCCGGGAGCAATGAGGGTGGTGCAGGCTGGATGAATTGGCATTGGGGGCTGGATCCAGCTCATGGGCCGTAGTTTGGGCACCCCTGACCTAGGTAGATAATCTTTGATAGAATAATGTACCCATCTTTTTTTTCCAGGCTTCCCTGAATACACCAAAACCATAGTGGAAATGATGCAGGCCTCTACCTGCCTTGATGATGAAGAACAATATAACAGAGGTAAGTTTGACTGATGCATGAAAAGAAAGAAGATTATATACACACGAGAGGACAGAAGAATCTTTGTCCCTACACATTTTGGATTACTACAATGATTTTGTTGACTTATGGCTAGTGTGGCTTGTAGTTCACCACATCTGGAGGGTGAAAGTCTCCCTCTCTGCTGCTGCTGCTGCTGAATCAGCATTCCTTTCTATGAACAGTTTTGGGCATCTCCGGGGTTGGAAAGGAGCAATGCCAGAGAGATGACATCAGAGTGATAGAAACCACAACTCCCATCGATTCCTCCGCAGCGGGGCTAATGCGTGATAAAGTGTGGGTGTCCAAAAAACAAGAGGGCCAAATGTTGACTTCCAGCCCAAATCTTAATGGTGTATGAGGCAATTATTTATGGGTCCTAAGATTAGGTCGATGCATGGAGAGGCCACTAGGAAAACCTCTGTATGCCACCTTGGGCTCGGCAATGGAAGAAAGATGGGCTACAAAATTTACACAATTTTGCATTCTTTCAGTGAATCTTTTTTTTGCTTCCATCACCTTCAGCTTCCAGCCTTGCTATCCAACAGGAGAGTGTCCCCACCAGCACGGAAACCACATCTTATCCTGCCCTGGCTGTTCCTCAGCCATTGTCTTCTCCACCACTCCTCCAGCCACATGAAGAACACTTCTCCCCATCTCAGCCTCTCCTTGGATATCAACAGGTCAAGCAAGAGACAGGTGAGAACGCAGGAAAATTCCCCTTATCAAGCCCAACTAATGCCCCCACTGGCTCTGCAATATCTTCTTCAACACCTTGGCAGGAGATACACGGGAGATCTCCTGGATGATCATTGGGTGATCCTTGTAGGCAGCTTCATCACAGTGGGGTTGATGGTGGTTGCAATCCAACACTTTAATAAACGGAGTGTACTGTTTCGAAACACAGATTATAACAAGCTGCAGGAGGCTGCCGTAATGGTTAAGGCTGCCGTAATGGTTAAGGCTGTCTTATGCATACCTTGTTTGCCAGACTCTCCCCAATAGCAAGTTGGTTGGCTACTGTGGGAGATAAGATTGTGACAATCCTGTGTTGAGCTTCCAAAGCAATTCCTGTTTGTGAGCAAGGATGCTGTACCACGCGAAGCATAACATTGTCTGCATGTATACACGCATTTGCATTTTGGGATTGGGATTGAATGTGTCACGGGTTCTGTCTTGTATGAGGCCACATTACTCAGCTATCTATCCTGATACTTGTCTGGTCAGGTCATCTTGCTCTGGTAATAGAGTAGACTGTACAGCCAACAACTCAACACCAAGTGTCAGACGGTTAACTAACCTGAATCCCTAAAGGAGCCAATGGCTATGGGTGGATAAGCCCTTCTAGGTGGGGTGATGGTCCCCTCAGTGGAGGAAATGCCACTTGAAACCATCATATTAGGTCCAACGGCAAAATGAACGAAGGAGGAACTCTGATTCCCAATGGTCATAGAGGTGGAAGAGGCCATGCCAGGTGGACTGGCTGTGATGGCACTCCTTGATAATATCCTCAAGGCTGTGGCAGTCCATTGCAGTCCTGGTGTTAAATCCTGCATGTCTCATTTCATGTCTGCCGCAGGAGATGGGTCCGTGACCATAGTGTTTGGGTCACTTCATGGCAAGATGGGATCCACCTTAAACAAATTCACGTCAATGGCATTTTTCCTGCTTCAGGAAAAAATCCATTCTTGGATATGAGTTGCAGTCAATGATTCTGGTACTACTGATTTAAGATTAGCTGTTACACTGCTGAATCTCTGGCTGCTGTTTGAATCTTTTTAAATGAAAGTACCAGAGGTTCCATCTGCAGTCTTGTAGTAAACGAAGAACAGGGGTTTAGCCATCATCCGATACTGTTGCTGATGATGATCAGAGAAAGGCCACAAACTGATTCAGAGGCTTGAAAACTCATAGTCCATTCAGCCTCTGTCAACCATCTGAGATGGATTGGTCAAATCCGGCCGACTAGATGTTGGACTGCAATTCGTGGCACACCTAGCTTCTGTGTTGGCTAAGATTGCTCAGAGTAGCAATCTGGCATTACTCATTTGTTCTCAAAATGACTCCCATAATCATGTTCACAAACCCTTGTTCCTCCCACCCCGTGTAGAACAAGACTTTCTGAGTATAACATCCCATAATTGGGGGGAAACACCTGAACCAGCCGTCTTCAGCCAACCCGACGCTTCAGACTCTGATCAGTGTCACTGTGAAGTACCTGTCAGCATCCGGAGACAACGGGAGCTTAGACAGAGGCCCCAAGGCCTGAACAACAATGTATCCCATAGGTATCAGACAGGTAAGGTTGCTTAAACAAATAAGGAGGGGCTGAGAGGGATAAACAGAATACTTAAAAATGCTCGTGGTAGTCTCCAAAACTGTGTGGACAATGTCGAGCCATATAGAGCAGTTTTGCATTGATTACAGATTAGCAGTTATTTCACATGGGAAATTTTGTGGATTACGATCCACTTGGCCAGACACAATAGACCCATGATGGCGAACCTTGGCACTCCAGGTGTTCTTGGACTTCAATTCCCAGAAGCCCAAGTCAGCACTCCTGCTGATCAGGGCTGCGGGGAATTGGAAGTCCAAGAACATCTGGAGTGCCAAGGTTGGCCATCACTGCAATAGACTGCTCACCATACAGTAAGAGAGTCTTCACTAAGTTACAACTGAATTCCTTTTCTTATTTTGTGTCCAGCTCAAACTTTAAACTGCCAAAACAAAGCCGCCTTCTTGGCTTGGTGGTTGGCCAAGCTTAAATCCTCTTGAGGTCAATGGTAAGGTGACAAAAGGTCTTGACGAAGACCTTTTGGGTGAATTCATTCCTTAGTTCCTTTCACCTGATCTAGTGTGTCTAAAGATTAGCCAGCAAAACAAGGTTGCTGTCGCCCAGGGTATGCCAGATTGTGGTTCAAAAATGTAAAATGTGTCCACCATCTTTGACAACTGAAATACTATTATTATTTGTTGTACCTACTTTGGCATTCTGCTTGCTCCAGGCCATTCTAGCTCTGCTCTGCCCACCCACACGCCCTTTCTTCTCCGCCTAGGTTCTGGACCCATCCAGCTGTGGCGCTTTCTGCTGGAGCTGCTGCAAGACGGCTCATGCCAGGCCTTCATCCGCTGGACAGGGAACGACTGGGAGTTTAAACTGTGCGATCCCCAGGAGGTAAACTCTCTTTCCTTCATTTTGGGTCAACATCCTATGTGCCCATGCTGTTTTTGGCCGCATTATGAGGACCTGTTCCCCTCCCTCCACTCTGCCTAGGTGGCCAGACGCTGGGGAAAGAGAAAAAACAAGCCCCGCATGACCTACGAGAAACTGAGCCGAGGACTGCGCTATTACTATCACAAGAACATCATCCACAAGACCAGCGGCCAGCGATACGTGTACCGCTTTGTCCGCGACATCCAAGACGAACTGAATGAGAAGCCGTGTGTCTAGGAACGGTGAGCGGCCCTGCAAAATGAGAAGTAGATCTCCTGTGGGATTCCATCTGCACCCCTCCAGTCTTAATAGCAAAGCGTGCAACTTGAGTGCCACGCAGAAAGCTGCAGGAGTGTTGGAGATAATGCAGGACAATGTGCCGGCTGCTGGCACATGCCAAGCGCAGGCAAGTTCTGTGGAGTGGTGATCGGTCGGCTTTTACTTCCCCATGTGTGTGTGCATGGAAATAAAATAATGCAACAGGATTTGGTTCTAAACAGAGGGCCTCAATAACGTTCTATTTTTGCCAAGCACAATTCCTACGCTCATAGATGCCTTTCTGTTAAAGCCTCGTTTATGCAACATTTTACTACTCTGACATTTTAACACTCTGATAATGTTTCCCTTTCCCTCTAATTATTGCCTCCATTTAGTTCTTCCTCCTGCTTATTTCTGTAGGCACTTCCAGATTGGAACAACCTTTAATAGGCAATTTGTAAAGGGTTCTGGGATTTTTTTTTTCTATCAAAGAAAATAACTTGCTTAAGTCCTTCTTTCTTTCTGATGAAACAGGCTTTAAAGACCTTTAAAAACATGTTTTTTTCACTTCTCCTTTCCTTAAAAACGATGAGCCAGCTTTTAAACGGTCATTGCTGTTTTAAACTGTAATGTCACTGTATTAGCCTAGATTGGGATTTGTTTTTTCATACAAAAAAAAAGTTTTAGACCTAGTGTTGTTTATGAATGACAGGAAATGCCAGCCACTTTCTGAAAGGTGATGCATGAATGCCTAATAATGTTGTGTGTGCATAGATGTGATTAAAAATAACGACCACACCCCTAGGGAATGTATTTAAAAGCTGTCTTAATCATTCTTCTCTTGTTTCCCTCCAATTTTTGGGACTACATATTCCTTAATTATCCATTCTGGGGAGTTCTACTCGACCTACGGGCATCTGAAGGTGTGCCTTGCTCCGAAGTAAGAGATCATGGTTGGGTTTTAAAAGGGTGTGAGCCAGCCCAAGTAAATCTGTAGTAGTGAGTTTGGATTTATTTTAGAAACTTAGAAAATGTGAAGACGAGCTACATGCTTGTCAACACTAGGAAGAAAGGAAACTACATCGTGCATTAAATTTCCCAACAGTTCCACTCTTAAATATTCTGGTGGAACAAACTACATCGCTGAACCAACAGGTTGAATCTATATCTCTTCATTAAACAAGAACCATTGGCTTTAGAAATCTCCGTAGAAGCCGAGCAGCTTTATCTTGGCTCCGACCGTCACTCAGACGTTGGTTTCAGGCCCAGCTGTGTTGCTTGTGCTGTTGTTGCAACGCCTTGGCGGCCAGGGTCCAGCGCTCCAGCCACTGTTGCAAGGTGAAGCCGTGGCGACGCTCGCCTGGGAGCACAAACTGGCCAGGTTGCTCCCACCTAGAAAGAGAACGGGGAAGTGGGTCATCAACGGGGACAGAGACATCTGGACCAGTGGTGGTGAACCTCTAAGAGACCAAGTTCCCAAACAGAGGGGCGGGGCGAACTCTGTGCTGGGGGGAGGAAGCGCTCCTATTGGGACTGCTGGGTAGCGGGTGGGGCAAACTCTGTGCTGGGGGGAGGAAGCGCTCCCATTGGGCTGTTGGGCAGAGAGGCGGGGGAAACTCTGTGCTGGGGGGAAGAAGCGCTCCCATTGGACTGCTGGGTAGCGGGTGGGGCAAACTGTGCTGGGGGGAGGAAGCTCCTATTGGACTGCTGGAAAGTGACAGGGCAAACTGTGCTGGGGGGAGGAAACACTCCTATTGGACTGTTGGGAAGTGGCAGGGCAAACTCTGTGCTGGGTAGGGAGGAAGCACTCCTCTTGGGCTGCTGGGCAGTGGCGGGGCGAACTCTGTGCTGCGGGAGGAAGGGCTCCCATTGGGCTGCCCAGAGAGAATGCCCACAGAGCATATTGTGAGTGCAACCTCTGGCACACGCTGCCATAGGTTCGCCACCACTGATTATACCATTGCCCTAACCAGAGATCTCTGACATCATCTGTCACTCTCCCTTCTGAATATCAACCAGACCTATCCAGGATTAGCTTCTAAAATCAGAGAAGATTGGAAGGCTAAGAGTTGGATGGTGGCAGGCCTGGCCAATATTAATCCAGCCAAATCAATAGTTGGGCAGACAAATGGACCTCGAATCTTCTCATCAGGGTCTCACTGTTCATGCTTGGAGACCATAACCCACTGCATGATATTTTCCTTTATCCCAGCTACCTGTCTATACTCACCATGCATCCACAACGGACTGCACCTCATGCCATCGCTCTATATGACACCGGCACTGATCCGTCACCCGCTGGATCCGAGGCAGGAGCTCACGGGCCTGTTCTTCATCATGGCTCCGGATTTCTTGCACAAGGGCTGAGAGCCAAATTAGGTGTATTGGAAAACAAGTACAGTAATACCTCGGATAACGCTAAAACTTGGTTCCACAAGTCTTGGTGTTATACAATTCTTAGTGTTATCCGATGCATGTTAAAATCCTATGAGATGGATCGGATAACGTTAAAGCTCCATAGAGATACATTGTAACCGCACAGGCTTTAGCAGTTGTTATCCGATCCATCCCATAGGACCTTAACGTTATTCGATGCAATTCTCCTCCCCAGATTACTTAACGTTATGCGATTTTAGCGTTATCCAAGGTAAACGTTATCCGAAGTATTACTGTATTTACCCACAATGAGTCTAGTTTCTCTTTTGTGTAACTCGACTCTCAAAGATGGACAATCACGTTTGCAAATTAAAATCATGTTGACCTTCCATTGCCAGCCACAGAACAAGGCTCAAGACGCAGAGATGAGTGAAGGCATGTGCCGTAACATAAAACTTTCAGTACTCAAATAGTAACACTCCTAACTATATAATAAGTGTACCATCTTGTCCAGGGGTTCCCAACCTTTGGTTTATGGACTTCAATTCCCAGAAGCCTCAGTCAATCCCCCAAAGCACTGATCAGTCAATGTACTGACTTAGGCTTCTGGGAATTGAAGTCCAAGAACCAAAGATTGGGACCATTAATCTGACCCCCCAAAACAGCAGCATAAGCACATGTTTCTCCAAAACAGCAAACGCCAAGAACTGGGAGACGACGATCATCCAGTAACAGCTGGCTGAGATTTTTAAGTGTTTGTAAGACCTATTCAAAGGACTGCGGTGGCTTAGTGGTGAAGACACCGAACTTGACGACTGGAAGGTTGGCAGATCAGCAGTCTGAGACCTGAGGGATGGATGGCAGAATGCGTGCCTGTCTCTGTCCCAGCTCCTGCCAACCTTGCAGTTTGAAAGCAAGAAATTGCAAGTAGATAAATAGGGACCACTCCGGTGGGAAGGTAAACAGTCCAAGAATACTGGGAGAGGCAAGTCTGCAGACCCCCCCTGTTCTCGTATAAGTGGCCTTCAGAAGGAATCCAGTGTCAGAAGGACCAATGCTAGATTTTGGCACCAGACTGCTCACAAGGTCTCCCATCTTTGACTGCACAGAAAAGACTGGGAGTTTTGAACTAATACTTTTGCACACCTAGACGCCAGTTCTGGTTTCTAGGTAAAGGCTTCCCTTACTCAAAAGTCAGTTGCATCCGACCCTAGGGGGTCAGTGCTCATCTCCGTTTACAGCCAAACAGCTAGTGGTGTCTGTGTCTGCAGACATTTCCATTGCCATGTGGCAGACATGACTAGGAGCATGGAACACTGTTACCTTTCCCACCAAAGAGGTACCTATTTATCTACTTGCAATTTCACACTTTCAAACTGCTAGGCTGGCAGGAGCTGGGACAGATACTCAGGTCTCAACCGGGCGACCTTCCGATGATCTAGTCTAGTCTTATCCACTAAGCCACTGGAACTATAAGCCAAAGGGGCTAAGGAAGAGAGAGCACATTCTGAAGATTTAGGCTGATTTCAACAAGGGGAGAAAATCCCGTACAGCGTAAATGGAAGGTGGTCAACTCACCTTGCACGTCGGGTTCTGGGGCCTCATCCAGCTGGCGATGGAGATTCTCCAAAGCCCTCTGTTTGGAACGGAGCTGAGCATGCAGGAAAAGACGCATTTTCTTCAGGTCTGCTATGTGGGGCAGGAGCAGTTCTGGAGCCTGAAGAGGAATAGGAAAGGGGGAAGCTTGAAGGAGAAGAAGGGTTAGACCTACTCAAGAAATAGGGACACTTTCTTGGAGTCCTGCATGGAGCAGGGGATTGGATGGTCTAAAAGGTCCCCTTGCAACTCAGCGATTCTATGTTCTGACACTGATATTTCTAACCTGGAAACCCTGAACCGGCAGAAGGACCCGTTCCAGGATTTTCTAGGTAGAGAGTATTCAGATGTAGCTCCACATTCCCTTCCTCAGGGGTGCCCTAGGACAGTGCAGCTTACCCAAAGCTACATAGGTTGGATCTTCAACCTGGAAGCACAGCGGGGAAATGACCTCCTGTTCTACAGCCAATAATATAGGAAAGGAAATAAATGAATATAAATAACTAAATATGGGCATATCATGAGGAATGACTTGGAATACTCCAACTCATTATGCAAGGGAAGATCCTTGGGAATAGAGGTCCTGGGTGTACCACTGTTTCCCAGGCCCCACAGTGGGACTTCTATTCCCAGAAGCCACAGTCAGTCCACTGGCTGATCAGTGCTTTGGGGAACTGACTTAGGCTTCTGGGAATTGAAGTCCAAAAAAAATCAAAGGTTGGGAAACAGTGATAATTTTGAACAATGGCCAGAATCCTGCACCCACCACGGCCGCTGTGTGATGGAGGCTCAGGAAGTGACATCAAAACACAAAACAAACCCCTATTTCCCCCCCCCCCAAGTTCCAGTACAGAGTTGTAAGGGACTGGATCCAAGCTCCCGGATAGAATTTGCTTCATTTTCTTCCTCTTAGCTGCCCTGGATACATCCCTGGTCAGGGAGGCACAAACCTTGTAGAGAAGGAAAGTGGCGCCATTGCACACATTGAGGAAGGCCCGGTACTCGGGTGGGGCTGTACGGCTCAAGCGGTGGATAGAAAGCTCGTGGGCAGGGAGATCCTGAGAGCTGGAAGAGACGGAAAAGCAAGCCTGCTGTCTTTGGCCTCCGTTGGGAATCACTTTTCTTTTAAAGTCAAGCAGCTAAAATCCACTCCAGCCGATGTGTAGTGCTCAGTCGTGGAATACTTATTCCCCCCACCAAAACAATACACTTAATTCAGATATTTTTGAAATGGTAGTCGTGCCAGTCTGTGTTTTAAGCGCATCAGAGAGTACAGAAAACAAAACAGACGAAACAACGGTGTGACACTTTAAAGACTAACTGCTGTATATTCGCTTTTGTGGATCTAATCCATGAAAGCAAACATTAAAATACAGCAGTTAAGTCTTTAAAGTGCCACAACGTTTTTGTCTTTCTCTTTACTCTCTGAAATGCTTATGTAGTGGAGTACATTACCGTTATGTCACGGAGTAGACGGTACAGCCAGCGACTCAACACCGAGGGCTGGGTGGCGATTAACTAACCTGACTCCCTAAAGGGGCCAATGGCTGTGGGGTGGATGCGCCCCTTTAGGTGGGGGTGATGATGCCCCTCCCCCCAGTGGACTCACCAAAAGGTGGCTTCATTTTGAGTTTCACATCTGATCTAGACATGGATGAAGTTGCATTTCTTAAAAATGACCTCTTTAGGGACCTCAAGGGGATTGTCATATACAAAACACCCTATGTCAGGGGTGCCCAAATAATGGCCCAGGGGCCAGATCTGGCCCCTGACACCAATTCATCAGGCCCACGCCACCCTCGTCGCTCCCAGAAGCGGAAGTAAAATGTGCCTGCATGGGCGCAGTTTACTTCCGCTTCTGGGAGCGACGAGGGTGGCACAGGCTGAATGAATTGGCATTGGGGGCCGGATCCAGCCCTGGCCCATAGTTTGGGCACACCTGAACCATGTGACTGGCCCAACCCGAAAAGTTTGGGCACCCCTGCTCTATGTCCCAGGATCCCCAGTCCACAAAGCTTGTTACTCCCAGAGAAAGAATATAAGTATAAATCTGAACAAACAAAGCAGCCTACCTAGGGAGCTTCCGACGTAGCAGGCAAGGCAAAGAGACCGCTTTGAACTGCTGGATCTCACGGTCTACTCTGTTGCGCAGTTGCTTAGTCTCCACTTCTACCTGCTGCCCCTGAGGCAGCAATTTCTTCTTTATGAATTCCTGGATCTGAGAGAGAGAGAGACAGAGAGAGAGAGAATGAAAGCATCGGTGTACTTCCTCAGGCACCATATGGATCCAGAATCCAACTGGGGTGTACAAAGTGCCAATCTGAATACCATCACTTTTTAAAAAAATAAATAAATAAATACATGATTCTAGTCCTCAGTTTCATAGTTCGCATTAAGGTAACAAAAACCCAGGATGGATGTTTGTTGGATAGACGTGAATCTACTTTATTGTCTTTCTACAAGAGTTCCTACTGGTTATTCCTTTCAGCACTAAATGGGGGTTTGAGTCGCTTATTGAATTCAGGAATTTTAAAATGTTTTAAAGAATGTTTTTAATTGTGGTTTTAATATTGATAAACATTTAAGCTCCCCCCACTTCTTTATAGCTCTTTGGTTGATTTCCGAGTTTAGGATCATTGTATACTTTTAATAGTTTGTGAGTCACCATGGGGAGAAAGGTGGCACATAAATAACACACGCATGTATGCACATCATCTCCTTGTTTTCAATGCCTGCTTAAGAAATGACTTCCATCTCTGTGGTGGCAAACAAGGTAGAAAGCTGTAAATTTGGTTCCTTACAGGATTTCCAGATAGGGCTGGGAAATAATTCTGCCAGAAAGCTGCTGCCAGTTGCTGTCTGTAATGCTAAACTAAACAGATTAAGGTCTGAACCAGGGATTCCCAGCCTAAGGCCTGTGGGCCGGATCCAGCCCGCGGCACCATTTCATGTGCCCCCTCCAAGGGCATTCAAGAAACAAAATGACCACCCCCTTTGAAGCTCTTGGGACAAAATAGCCACCCCCTGAATAGGCTGAAGGTCAGAGTCACTAAATGCAAGACCAACACGCTGTGTGAATGTGGAGAGATACAGAATCTGGCTTAATTTTGTTAGTCCAGGGTTTGATCAGGACACGAAAGAAGAAGAAGACCTCTTGTTGGTTTCGCCACGGAGCTAGATTTTATCCCCCCCTACCACGTCAAATAAATAAAGCAAACCACTCACCTCCGCCTGGTCCTTCCGAAGTTGGGATTTAATATACGAGGTGCCCTTGATGAGAACTCGTATTTGTTGCTGCTTCTCATTCTGTGAAAGGGAAAGGGAAGAGCGAAGCCCAGATCTGAGCAGGTCCTCAGAGACCATCTAGTCCAGGAGTCCTCAAACTTGGCTCTCCAGGTGTTCTTGGACTACAATTCCCAGAAGCCCAAGTCAGCACTCCTGCTGATCTGTTCTCCCTGATTAACTAAGCCACCGGCCGCTCCTTCACCTTTCTTCGATGCCAGTGTCTCCTAACCTGTGGTTTTTGGACTTCAATTCCCAGGAGACTAAGTCAATTCCCCAAAGCACTGATAAGCCAATGTACTTGACTGAGGCTTCTGGGAATTGAAGTCCACTGGTGGGGCGTGGGAATCAATGCTCTATGTGTGGGGTGCCCAAACTTTTTGGGCCACACCCCCAGAACAGCTGAGCAGGTCGGACCACGCCCCCGGAACAGGCCGTGTTTACACATGCATATCCACTTCTGGTTTGGCACGGATGCTTCTGCACATGCACGAAAGCGTCCATATTCACTTCCTGGTTCGGCGCAGACGCTTCTGTGCATGTGCAAGAACATCCGCACCGAACCAGGAAGTAAATACGGACACACACACTCAGAAGTGTCTGCATTCACTTTCTGGTTTGGCGCGGGTGTCGCAGGCCTGATGAAATGGCTTCGGGGGCCGTATCCGACCTGTGGGCTGTAGTTTGGGCATACCAGTGACGGCAAACCTTGCCTACGTGGAGCAGACCTATTCGTGTGGATTCACAGAGACTTGGGCTTCTGGGAACTGAAGTCCAAGAAGACCTGGCGTGCCAAGGTTCACCATCCCGGCTCTATGCTCTCTCGTAACCCCAAAAGGAAACCTAAACCCTGCCCCTCCCATCCCGTTGCTGGCTTTTCAAACACTCACCACCAGGTGGCGGAAGTCCAGTATGCGCTGGCGCTTAGCTTGCAAGCCCTGCAGCTCTGCATGCTTCGCACCGATGCCTGCCTCCAGCTCGCCGCAGCTGTCTAGCAGCCCATCCCGGTAGCCCTGGAGTTTCACTGCTCGGAGTTCCAGCTCGAACACAGCTCTGTGTGAAAAGGGAAGACCCGGGTCAGCAGGGGCTGAAGATGGGAGGGCCAGGGGGGAAACCCAGGAAAAGTCAGGAAAAAACTCTCCCCTCCCGCTCCAGATCTTGTGTCTCTGCCATGATTGCCATGACGATCACCAATATTCAGATTCGGATGCATCAGAATAGTGCCTCGAGCACTCTCGAGGCGGTTCACAAGGTAATTAGCATTGTTTGCCCCCAACGCGCTGGGTACTCATTTTACTGACCTCAGAAGGTTGAGTCAACCTGGAGCCCATTGAGACTGAACTCAGATCGTGAGCCGTATTTGGCTGCAGCTGAACCACTGCACCACGCTGCCCCTTAGCTTCTTGCGTCTCCACCAGCAGGGCTGCTTGAGCCCTCTTACCTGGCCAGGATGGAGTGCTCCGAGCCATCAGACAGGTGGCGATGCATTTCCTGGACGACCGCTTCTAACTGAGCCAAAAGTTTCTTCTCTTGCGCATGCAGGGAGAACTGCTGGACGCAGAGCATCTCACATTTGTGCCAGCCCTCCTGCAACCAGAAGAGAGAGAATAAGTCAGACCACGAGCCATCGACTCCCCACCCATTGCTACCCCCCCAAAAAAATAATTCCCCAGTACTGATATTTCTCACACAACACCTGAATCTGAACAAACATTCCTGAGGGCAGCCAAGAGCAAAAAACCAAATGAAAAGATGGAGGAAGGAGCTCACTGGACAATGAACCGTCACGACCTCTGCTGGCCCTCTGGTAATTAATCTAGTCTAGGGAATCTTTTGATCTTACAGCCCAATGTTCATTCCCTGACTTCCGATCCAGATTACCGGCTGTCAAGCACAAAACTTGATGGTGTTATGGGTGAAACCGGGAGTTTTGTCTGATATAGCCAGTGAGTGCTGTTTGATCGACCAGGATATTTGCAGAGCAGCGGTGATATGCGTTTATCTGTGATATGAGTTTATCTCGTATATTCCGATAGAAAGGACGGATGCCTAAAACATGTTTTATAGTTTCAGCTTCTCCTGTATTGCATAGGAATCCTTCAAAACTTTCCCTCCAAAACTGCTGAAGGGAGGGCGCGACAGTCAGCTGCTAGCATCACCCTCACTCACCTGGATAAGGCCTCGGACAGATGGCAGGTCATCGTCGGGGTCTGAGACGTCCTCCAGGTGGTCACCGTTGTAGCGGAACCTGTGCACAGGTAAGCAGCATGGGGAAAACTAAAGATCTATTTTATTGTCATCAATACATCCAATGGCTGGTTCTAGCTTCAACTGTCCTCTGATGGGGGCCCTGCTTTCTCAGCAGCCGGGTGTCTCAGACCTAGTTGCAACTTCTCATAATCTTTTAATTCTACATTTTGAGAGACCTGTGGCTTTCTAGTGAATGCAAATAGCTGGCTCTAAGCTATTTATTTATTTAAGCAAACTTTTATGCTGCCCTCCTCAGAAAGACCCAGGGCGGCTAACCCAACTCTCAACATCTAAAACACAATTAAAACATAAAATCAAGATTAAAAGATTTAAAAAAGCTAAAACAAGACACACACACACACACAGAGAGGGGGATCAAATGATCCAACAGACTGGGACGACCGTCTGGCCCATACCCCATACATGCTCTGCCAGCCAGGTGTTGACCCCCTTCTTAAAGGGCAGCAGCTCCTTCTGGAGACGCAGCTTACTTGGCAAGAGGTTCCATAGGGCCGGAGCAGACACGGAGAAGGTCCTCCTCCTTGTGCTAGAGAGGTACGTCTCTCTAGCTGATGGTACAACCAGAGTGCCTCTCCGTTCTGCTCTGGTGGGATGGACAGATGTCTTTAACGTGATGCGGTCTCTTAGGTATCCTGGCCCACTACCATATAGGGCTTTCAAGGTAATAACCAGCTATCCAGTCTCTTGTGGAATAGTGGATGAGAAGAAGTCAAACAGGGCAATGAACAATGAACCTGGCAGTGGCATGAAAATGTTTGAGGCCAATCTTGACAGCCGCGACGACAGCAATGCACATAGATGACACTACTCTACAGACCCGAGAGAGAGAGAGGGGGGGGGGGGAGAGAGAGAGACCCACTTGAGTGCTTCCACCTCCCGGCGGATGTTGAGGCTGTCCATAAGCTCCAGCAGATGTTGAGTGTTCTGGAGGGCCAGATGTTCCAAGGCTGAAAGGATGTGAGCAGGTGGGTGAGACACAGCGAGTTTCTGCAAAAGGATACAAAATGATTCAATAATTCATCCATCTCCACTCAATGGTTTGCGCAATGACTCCCACAATTATTTGTCATGGGCTACACTGGGCGGCTAAGATGCTGAGCTTGACGACCAGGAGGTCAACAGTTCAAGACCCAAGTGTGTCGTGACAAAGTAGCTCCCGTCGTCTGTCCCAGCTCCTGCCAAATTGCAGCTTGAAAGCAAGAAATTGCAAATAAACAGGTACCACTTTGGCAGAAAAGGTAACAGTGTTCCGTGCACTCCGGCATCTAGCCATGCCTGCCACATGACCACAAAAACATCTGCAAATGCACAGCGTTGGCTCTTTGGCTGTAAACGGAGACGGAGCACCAACCCCAGACACTAAACTCACCTATGGCTTATAGCAGGGATGCCCAAACTACAGCCTGTGGGCCAGATCTGGGCCCTGATGCCAATTCATTCAGTCCATATCACCCTAGTCGTTCTTGTAAGAGGACGTGAGATGCGCCTGTACAGCATGTTTTACTTCTGCTTACTGGAGCAACGAGGGTGGCACGGGCTGGATGAATTGGCACGGGGGGCCGGATCTGGTCCATGGGCCGTAGTTTGAGCACCCCTGATTTAAGCAGAGAAAATGGCACCTTAAAATATCATCATGTTGCAAAACTGATTGCAAGGCACATTTTACTCCAGCTTCTGGTGGAAGGAACCACGTGACTGGCCCACTGGACCACATGACCGGCCCACTGAACCACAAGACTGGCCCACAGCCCCAGTTAGTATGGCCAGTGGTAAGGGGGTCATAGAAACTGTAGTCCCAAAATCTAGAGAGGCAAAAACTCCCTCCACCTCCTTACCTCCACAATGCTTAGCCAGTGCTGGTAGGAACTGTTCATCTTCTCCTCATTCATCGCACGGCTAAAGGACGCAAAGGAAAGAGTAAGTGGTCCCTAAAGTGGGCCCAGGCCCCACAGGGGGACTTCAATTCCCAGAAACCTAAGTCAGTCCATTGGCTGATTTGTGCTTTGGGGAGTTGACTTAGGCTTCTGGGAATGGAAGTCCAAAAAACCCCCCAAAGGTTGGGAATCACAGGAAGCATAGAAAAGTTCCAGGCGCCATAAACACCCCCAGATAGCTCAAAAGTAGTTCACATTTCCAGATTCTTGATCACACTCAACCTTGATGTATACATTAAACCACAGAAGAAAGGCAACCTCATTTTGCCGGCTAATCTTTCTCATCCCAGGTCAAGCCGGAGGAACAAAGGAACGGGTTCACCGAAAAAGGTCTTTTTGCCAAGACCAACCTTAACAATGGTCTGCATCGTGGACGTTAGGATGGGGCGGAATGGACCGGTGGGGAGTTTTTAGGCAAGGAAAAAAATTACACAGCAAGAATACCGAGGGCTGGTGCTCAAAAGGCAGTTCAAATCTGTGGCTCGTGAAAGAGGCAACAGAGAAATAATAGAATAACTGAGTTGGAAGGGGCCTTTTTGGCCTTCGGCTCTTACGTAAAGCTCTGCGTTACGCTTCCTTCAAAGAGGGTTTTGAGAAACTGGAAGTGGAGCTGGCAGGCTTCCTTGACGTCTCGCTAAGGAGAAAAACACACACAGAGAAAAATTTGACGGTGGCAGAGATTCTCAGAGGGTCCTACCCATATTTAGCGGTGTGGGACGGGGGCGGCAGCGCTCCAGCTTTTATCAGGCTACTATTCCCAGAAGCCTAAGCCATCACAGTCAAGAGTCAGGGATGATGGGAATTGCAGTTTAATATCCGGAAGACCCCACTTTCCCCCATCTCCGAGGTACGGCTGCAGAATCCTTAAAAACTTTCCAAAAACATTTTATGCGCGTGATCTGAAACAAATCCATGCAGCCTGCGGTAGAAGCCCTGCTGTAGGATTCTTAGTGTTGTCTTCAAATCATTCTTTCTAACACCCAACAATTTCTGGAGCTGCACAATGGGGGACATGAAAGGAGCCTCATTCGGGTGTCCCCTGGCAAAATCCTTTCAGTCCACAGTAATCTCTAACATGAAAACACACACAGCGCTCCATGGCGCTTAGCGCACTCTCTGGGCGGTTCACAAATAAATTAGCATTTTGCCCCCAAAATGTTGGGTATTCATTTTATCAGCCTCGGAAGGATGGATTGATCCCTGGCTAGGACCGATCCCACAACCTTTTGGTTGCAGTACAGCAGTTTAACCACTGCGCCACCAGAAACCTCGCTGGCCCCTGCCCTGCTAGCAAATCAACCAGGTCTCACCAGAACCCCTGGCTCCAAGATGGGGAAACCGGATTCAGAGGGTTTCCCAACAAACACCACCGCTGTCCGGCCCTTCCTGAGAAGAAGAAAAACATTACCGCTTTGTTAACAATAGGACTGAAAACATCTTTTCAAGGCATCAGTTCTCTGCTCACAAATACTGTACAGTAAAACCTCATATAACACTAAAAGCTGGTTCCACAAGTCTTCGTGTTATATGATTTTTAGTGTTATCTGATCCTCTATGGGATCCATAGAGATACATTGTAACCACACAGGCTTTCGCGGTTGTTATCTGAAGCATCCCATAGGATCTTAATGTTATCTGATGCAATTCTTCCCCCCAGATTCCTTGATGTTATGCGATTTTAGTGTTATTCGATACTAATGTTATATGAGGTATTACTGTATATATAGAGGGGGGGAAAAAAGTACAGTAATACCTCGGATAACGCTAAGACTTGGTTCCACAATCTTGGTGTTATCCGATTTTTAGTGTTATCCGATGCATGTTAAAATCCTATGGGATGGATCGGATAACGTTAAAGCTCCATAGAGATACATTGTAACCGCACAGACTTTAGCGTTATTCGATCCAATTCTCCTCCCCAGATTACTTAACGTTATGCGATTTTAGCGTTATCCAAGGTATTACTGTATACAGCTTAAGACAGGGTTTCTCAACCTGTGGGCCAGATGTGGACAATGGTGTCATTTCATGTGGCCCAACACCACCTCTACCACACCCAGTAGTGTCATGGGATGAAGGAAGGGCAAAATGGCTGTCCGGATCCCGAAGCTGTCTTAGGGAACATGACCTGGCCCCTTGGCTTAAAAAGGTTGAGAACTCCTGGATTAAGAGATGTTATCTATGTCTTCCTTTCTGAAGCTGAATTGCATTATGGTAGCAACGTGCAGTGTGATGTTCTCTCAAAAGAATGAATGTTAGCATCACCATGCAAGAGGCAGGACAATTTTTAAAAATGGCGAAAGCATGGTTGTTGTTTGAGGAGCACAAGACGGTGTTGAAGAGGTGCGGTTGAGTCCCCCCCACCCCCATGATCTCCTGACTTAACGTTCCTTGCCTTCTACCCATGGGGACCTCAAAGTATGTGGTATATTGTAAAAAATCGGCTACACCGATGGTACTTCAGGAAGAAACTGAAACACCACGAATAGAGATATAAGCGGGCACTTTGGTCAACGTTGCTCAAGCAGTTCACTGTAATTCAGTGGTACCCGACGTGGGACCCAGGGCCCACAGTTGGACTTCAATTCTGAGACGCTTATGTCAGAACATTGACTGACCAGCGCTTTGGGGAATTGACTTCACAAGCCAATTAGCGTTTTGCCCCTAACACGCTGTGCACTCGTTTTACTAACCCTGAAAGGATGGAATGCTGAGTCAACCCTGAGCCCTGGTCAGGATCAAACTCATGACATTTTGACTGTGGCACAGCAGTTTAATCACAGTGCCATCAGGGCATAAAATGAATAAACAAATTCCTCTGCCAAATGGAGTTAGCAGGGCGAGTGATCTCACTGTTGTGTTCTCTGTCCAATGAAACATGTATTCTGGCCCCACAGATCTAGTACTGCAAGGAAGCACAAAGGGCTAGATATGTACCTCTCCATGTCTTCCATTTGCTCCAGACGCCCCTTAACTTGCTGGGTTCTCGCACGCAACTGCTTGCGCTCTGACGCCACCCGGGCCGCGTATGTTTCGAGCAGCAACCTGCGGCGCTTGGCATCGCGGATCTTCTCCTGGGTTGTCTCCAGGGTCACCTCTGAAAAACCAGATAGAAGGGAAGGGGGGGGGGGAGAAAGAGTTCAAAACCAATCTGACTTCGTGACTGTTGAATAGTCTGGCCAGGTTATCCTGCTATGGCAGTAGAATAGACCACACTGACAGCAACTCAACACCAATCATCAGGCGGCAGTTAACTCACCTGACCACCCCGAGGACTAACCCCCTTGGGTGCCAAAGACCACAGGGAAGGGTGATGGTCCCCAAGAGGATTAAATCCCACTTGAAACCGTCTTGGTGGAGGGCAGCAGCTTCATCCATCCTGGCTTGGGGCCGATGAAGACTTGGCATGCCAAAAAGTGACTCGTGGAATGGTATCAGTGCCATGGGGGAGCGGGTCATGCTGCGTTGGGGAAGGCAGATGAAAGGCCACTGCGTTTTATTGTTCCCAGGGCAATTTTCAGGGCTGATTGCCATGAGGATAGCCACTATTTGGAATCGGATATGGCAAAAGAAAAAGACTGTTGGATAGGTACTCAGGTCTATATTTAATGCTAAATTGAGGATGATTAAAAACTCCAGGAACGGGAAACTAAGTATTCCAGACCTTTTGGGCCCAGTCCTACCACTGGTCCTTCTGCTCTACAGCTGAAGGATCAAGAGATCTCCAGCCAGTTATGTCTGGCTCTCTTGCCAAGGTGCACAAGATGGTATGCAGCGTTATAAGCAAGAGAAATGTGTTATCCCCAAAGGAGATGAGACAGTGTTTTAGCTTTAGGGTGTAAGACAGGAATGCCCAAACTACGGCCTGGGGGCCGGATGCAGCCCCCGACGCCAATTCATCCGCCCTGCGAAGCCCTTGTCGCTCCTGGAAGCGGAAGTAAAACGCGCCCGTCTGAGCGCGTTTTACTTCCGCTTCCAGGAGTGATGAGGGCTTTGCGGGGCGGATGAATTGGCGTCGGGGGCCGCATCTGGCCCCTGGGACATAGTGACCAGCTGCCTGAACCACGTGACCAGCCCGTGGCCCGAAAACTTTGGGCACCCCTGGTGTAAGAGAAGCGAGGCTTAATTCCCAGACTTTGGAGCTCTCCGATCAGAAGTGCCAGGAGTGTCCCTGCCACCTAAATGGGCTCCCCGGTAGCTAGAGAAAAGACAGAGGGACTCCATGCTAGGCAAATATAACTTGCTTGTGTTCTTGTTCTTTGCTCTGTTTCTTGTTATGTTTTGCTTACAGAACTGCCTGACAGAGCTTTATTTCTTCACCCACTGGTTTCTCATTCTCTCTGAAATCCTAAAAGCACTTGCGCCCTTCAGGCCTGGCCAACCTGACTTGGCAAGGCATGCATTTCATAATCTGGACTCCCCCCCCCCCCCCCGCGCTCACCATCAGCCACAATCTCCTGCTGCGCCGACTCAATCTGCAGGTCAATCTGTTGCAGCTCTTCTCGCAGGCGGGCAACGCCCTGGGCCAGTTGCTTGTGCCGTTCCTTCTCCGACTCTGAGCCACCGGCCTTGCCCTAGGGAAAAACCAAGGAACCCCCCCCCCCATCATCCTTTTTCTTAATGATCTGGCATAACACAGTCCCTACCCACCCTCCTCTATTAACAGAGCTTCACCCTTCTTTAACAGCTGATTTATTATTATTTATTTTTAAATGTCTCTCTCCGATGTTTTAGACTTCAGATGCCAGAAAGGCAGCAAGGAGGAACAGGAGATTTGAAACCAAGCCCGATGAGGAAAGACTAAAGGACCTGGGCATGTTTAGTCCTAAGAAAAGTAGACTGAGTGGGGATATGATAGCACTCTTCTAATATTTGAAAGATAACCATAAAGAATAAATAAATTCCTTTTGTAACAATGCCAGTGGCCTTTCTAGAATTAATGGATTTCAGCTTCCATCATTCCCTAGACCAGTGGTTCCCAATGTGGGGTCCATGTCCCACAGGGAAACCTCTACTCCCAGAAGCCTAAGTCAGTACATTGGCTGATCAGTGCTTTGGGGCATTGACTTAGGCTTCTGGGAATTGAAGTCCAAGAACCAAAGGTTGGGAAATACTGCCCTAGACCAGGGGTGCCCAAACTATGGCCCGGATGTGGCCCCCGACACCAATTCATCCGGCCCACGAAGCCCTCGTCGCTCCCGGAAGCGGGAGTAAAACGCGCCCCCTCCTAAGGAACAGCAAGCATACCCTTACATTGTTCCCTTTTCCTCTCACCTCAGCTTCCTCCATTTGCCGATACCTGCACAAGGAAAATCTGCGTTAAGGGAGCAAATTCTCAACTTTATTAATCCAGCACAGTGGACATTACAACCTGGGTCTCTCAGATGCGTTGACCAGTCAGGTCAGGTTAGTCTACTTCACAGGGTTGTTGGGCAGGCATCAAATGTTACAACAGAGTATCCTACTCACCATTAACAGCAATGCAAAGCTGATTATAAACGGGGGGGGGGGGGGAGATCTTGCAGAAATTAAAATGGTGCAATTTTGCCTCATACTTAAGGTGATAGTTTGTGATTAGGATAACTGAAGGCTGGTATGTGCTCCAGTGAATGGTTTCTGGCAAATTTTCTGTGAATGTGAAAAAATTCCATTAAAGC
Organism: Furcifer pardalis; assembly: GCA_030440675.1. Classification (NCBI taxonomy): domain Eukaryota; kingdom Metazoa; phylum Chordata; class Lepidosauria; order Squamata; family Chamaeleonidae; genus Furcifer; species Furcifer pardalis. The sequence continues at coordinate 314,680,383 of CP126890.1, read as the reverse complement.
GGCATTTCTGTGCATAAAATTCATGTCCCATCACACGTCCAAAATTAAGATTTAGTAAATGGCCAAGATAGACCTATTAAAGCTCCCCACTTCTGGTCAAAAACATTCTATTTTAAGATTTTAATTTATTTTGAATTTTAACTTTATTTCATGTCCGTAATGACATTTTTTCTCCAGATACATATGTAACTTTAAATGGTTTGGGCAAGAATAAAAGAAAGCATCTTTCTCTCAGGTACACAGAGATCTGGCTATGAAACTATGCTACACATGCTCAGAGGTTTCCCCATCTTTATCATTATCCCACATAAGAGGTTGCCCTTGCTCGAAAGCCAGTCGTATCTGATTCTACGGTTCAGTGCTCATCTGTTTCTAGCCAGAGTTGTCTACGTCTGCAGATGTTTCCGAGTACCTGTGGCAGGCATGACTAGACGCCGGAGCGCACGGAATGCGGTTTACCTTGTTACAGTTGCTCAATAAAGAAACTCTTCAAAACTATCACCAGAAAAGGATACCAGAGCAAGTTTCCACGAATCTTCTTTACGTTTCTGCAACAGACGTAAGAAAAATGTCCATATTAAGAGTCAAGGTAACAAGAATAACAGAAAAAAAACCGTTTTGCTTAGATATCAAGGGAAAATGTCTTTCAGCTCGAGCACCAATTTCACGTCCCTAAAAGTTAAAATGTGTCCATGCGTGCATGAGTTTCAGTGGGGGGGGGGGGAGTGAGATAGGGACCCTGGAGTTGAAAAGAATCCAACACATTATATTTGATTGTCACTTATATGAACATTTTCATCAAGATTTTCTTTTAAATCTTTTAAGGCAAGGGTCTGCAGCCTTTTAATGGTGGAGACCAGATCCTGCCCCTCTAGACTGTTGGTGGGCTGGATAGTTGCCGCCGCTGCCGCCATGGGAAGCGGGGATAGTGGGGGGACTCGGATGCCGCTTCCCTGCTTGCCGCCACCTCAATCCTTGCCTCCTCCGCTTGGCTTGTCCCTAATGGCGCGCTGTAGCAGGGAGGATGTTGTAAGCCTTACAACATCCGCCCTGCTAAGGAGCATCGTTAGGGACACGTCAAACCAAGCAAAGGAGGCAAGGACTGAGGTGGCTGAAGTGGCAGCTGGAGTGAGGGTGCGGGCTGGATGAGTTGGTGCCGCGGCCCAGATCCGGCCCAAAGGCCGTCGGTTGAGAACCCCTGAGGGATCAACTCTCAACAAAGGCTGTGCCGTTTTACCAATTGTGACTCTCTGCCCGAAATTTCACAAATAGTCGCCCAATTCCTAGGCAAATACTTAATAGACATGGCAACTGTATTTCCTAACAAACTGCTATGTAAAAGTATGGTCAACTCTGGTTGGAACGATTAGGGACATTTTGTTACTTCTTTTCTTTGCCACCTTTTATGCCAACAAAGGTTTAATAATAATAATAATAATAATAATAATAATAATAATAATAATAATCTTACCGCTGATGATGAACATGGTGGATGACGTAGCTCCAGATTTCAGCGCACTGACCTGAGCACATCCTGGGAGAGAAAGAGAGCAGAGAATCCATCACACTGAATGGGAGACACTGCTTCACACCTTGCAAAGGCACCAAGACAGGTTGGGGGAAACTGCAGCAAACAATTATTGGCAACTTTGGCACCATCAGGATGCAAATTAACTCACCACCAACAACGCTGAACCCCAGAAGCCCAAACCCCCGTGAATACACATGAATGGGATTACTGCGATTCATCCGGCCCGCGCCGCCCTCGTCGCTCCCAGAAGTGCGTTTTACTTCCGCTTCCGGGAGCAATGAGGGCTGGATGAATTGCAGTAAACCCATTCGTGTGAATTCACGGAGGCTTCTGGGAATCGGAAGTCCAAGAACACCTGGAGTGCCAAGGTTCGCCATCACCGCGTTCTCACCCACCGGCGGGCGGCGCTTTCGGAGGGGATTTTGCTGGGGGGCAGCTTCATCTCCTCGGCAGCCCAGCGCCGGAGCTCCTGGGCCAGCGCCGCGCCATCTTTACGCGCCATCTTTCCTCCCCCCCCCCAAACCGCGGCTTTCGCTCCCCTCCCCCCCCCCGGGAGTTTCAAAAATCGAACGCAGGCGCCTTCCGCGGCAGGCCCCGCCCCGCCGCAAGGCACGCCGGGAGTGGTAGTTTCTCCGCGCAGGGGGCGGCTGAGCGATGGAGGCGTGGCAGCCGCGGTGGGTTCGCAAAGCCTCTTGGGATTTGTAGTCTGGATTCACCTCTGTTTTCAAAGCCGAAGAGCCAGCGCTGTCTGCTTCTGCAGACGTTTCCTTGCTTTTATTGTACTGTATTGTATATATTGTATCTTGCTTGTATTGTATATTGTTGAATTGATTACTGTATAATTTTTTTATTGAGTATTGTGTATTGATTATATTGTGACTATATTGTGTATCGATTATTCTGTATTGGGTATTGATTCTCTCTCTCTCTGATTGTGAGCCTCCCTGAGTCGGGTTTCCCATGATTGGGCGGCATATAAATGAAAAAATTGAATTAAAATTAAATTAAATTTTTCCATGGTCATGTGGCAGGCATGACTAGGCACCGGAGCGCATGGAACACTGTTACTTTCCCACCAAAGTGGTCCCTATTTATCTACTTGCAATTTCTTGCTTTCGAACTGGGAGCCACATGTCCACGGAAACATCTGCAACCGCAGACAGCACTGGCTCTTCAGCTATAAACAGAGATGAGCACTGAACCCTAGAGTCGGATACGACTGGCTTTCCAGCAAGGGTGACCTTTACCTTTACTAGGGAGGGAACAGAAGAAAAGTTAAAAGGGGCGGGGAGCGGAATTTTATTTCTACCCAACTTTTTCTACAGCTAAGACCAAGTGGTTGGATTATAATGCCCATCACTCTGCTTGCTGTTTTCTGTTGATGACGGCATGGGTTTCTTTCTCCACGCGGCCGTGTGCCTTTAGCACACAAAGTTCTGGTTCATTGTCTTAATTTAATTTTCCCCGCATGGCCGGCCCACCCCCGCATCTTGTTCAACAAGGGCAGCACTCTTCCAGGGCAGAATTTCCTTAAGACTTGGGATAGGTTTCCCATGGTGTGGAAACAGCCAGAGGCAATTAACCAACTGTACTGTTAAGAGTTTATTAGAACAATGACTGTTCATTTACAGGAGAAGTCTGGGTTGCTGGGAGAGTTGTGTGGGTCACGGTTTTATATTCTTGGAGAGTGGCCTCCTTTTTAATTAACATGAGCTCTCTCATGAATTAAAAACAAGGGGTGACAGAGCAGCTCTTTCAAGTGTCCCTCCCAACAGGTGTTTTAATTGACCTCATGAGTGCGATACCTCCACAAGTTCCTCCTCCTCCTTATCCACCTGAGCATGTGTCAGATAATTTGTGCACCAAAGTGACTTGCGTGGATCATATGCAAGGAAATATCTGTGCATAAACGTTTATGCCAATTGAACTGCTTTAGTGTGTTGGGTGTCTAAGGGGTCCTTGTATTACGTCAGATTTTGCTCGTGTGCTACCCTTGCAGCTTTTAACCACACCTAGACAATAAAGGATGGGCTGTCGTGGCTTATTGGTCAAGATGCTGAACCTGATGAATGGATGGTTGGCAGGTCAGTAGTGTGTTGTGTGATGGATTGAGCTCCCAACATTTGTTCCAGCTCCTACCAACCTAGCAGTTCAAAAACAAGAGATGGCAAGTAGATAAATAGGTATCGTTTCAGCGGGAAAGGTAAGTGTGTAATGTAATCATGCCTGCCACATGACCACGGAAAGGTCTGCAGATGCAGACAGGGTTGGCTCTCACTAAACAGATGGGCACTGCCCTCTAAAGTCAGACACGACTGGCTTTCAAGCAAGGGTGAGCTAAAGGATCTGATTATTTGTTTACCACCCAAAGTCCATTGGATAGGACGGTATATAAATCTATTAAATTAAATTAAATTATTACAGTGTTACAGAAAGAAGCCAATGAGACCTTGGGTGGATTTGTAAAAGGCTGTTTATTTCTTTCAGAATATAAAGTCAGATGGGTTAAGATCATTAAATACTCAACTGGACTGTGGGACCAAAGATGTATACAAAAGCCCAGCATTTGTCGAGATTAATATTACCAACCCAATAGATGGGCTGCCCTTGAGTTGATCTGTGTTTGTCTGGCTGGTCCATCCATTGAGAACATCAATATTTAAATCTGTCTGACACTCGTTTGCACACAAGAATCCCCCAATCCACTCATACATCCAGATATGCTCACACAAGGAAGAAGGTACGGTACTTAAAGAAGTTAGGCAGCAAATTGTGACTTTAAAAAATCAACCTATTTATCCCATTCAACCTTATTTACATTCAAGCAAACATTTTTCATTTTGGAAATCCTGACAATGATCACCGGAAATGGATCCGTCCCGTCCTTTTTAAATTCAGCTTTTGTCTGTTGTCAGCCAAAAGCATCCACAGAGAAAGCATACACAAACACACACACACACACACACACACACACACACAGCAGGCATGAATGTTACTTGGACTACAAAAAAGCCGAAACAAAACTTTGTCAGGTTCTTAGGGAATGCAACGAAGGTTATACATTTGAAAGGCGACAATTTAGCCTGAGATTGTATTTGAAATATGCAATCAGCTGGAATCGATTCAAGAAGAAAAAAGCAAGCAAAAATCCTCTCTCTGAGGATGCATGTTTTAGTGCTCCCAAAGATAAAAACAAAATCAAATTCTTTGCTTTTTGGAAAGCTAGCCTGTGAAGGTAAAACCTTCTTTCTCTCTGGGGCTAAGCAAGAGTTTTGCATGCAGCAGGACAGTGGCTGTGAATTGGAGCAGAAACTGACATTATAGGTGATCAGCCTTTGAAAGAAGGAATCCCTTAATTGCAAATGCCACAAGACTTTTCATACCCCCGTTTGCAAATTTGCCTGCTTGTTTTTGTGAAGGGTTTGTAGGACTTAAACAGAGCATTTCTCTAAAGCGGTGTTTCCCGACCTTTGGGTTCTGGACTTCAATTCTCAGAAGCTTAAGTCAATTCCCCAAAGCACTGATCAGCCAATATAGTGATTTAGTCTTCTGGGAATTGAAACCCCCCCACCCCCCATGGGGCAGCCCCCCCCCACCCCAATTGGGAACCACTGCCCTAACTTCTCAAATAGGGAAATCTACCTAAATCAAACATCATCTTCCTTCCACCCCGCTACATTTTATGGCATCAAAAAGGCTTCCGAAGAACTTCTGATGGATCTGATGAAGGTTTCTGAAGAACTTGAGAACTTGCCTTGCTTATTTATTTAGTCATCTAATAAAGGAAAAGTATGACACGAGCTTTATTTTTGTATTTGGATCATGTGGCGACTACTCTCTTCTGTTTCGTTAAGTCACATCACTGCAACACTACGGCGTCGACTGTCTGCCGTAAGAGCAGACACAGAAAACATCCAGCTACATGGATCCGACTCAACAAGAATTCAGCACTGCGTTTCTTCTTTGAAATATGGATGCATTCAAAGATCAAAATGGAAATGTAACCTTCAGAAAACACGTGGGGAAGCCAACTCTCTTCTGCCCACAAATTGTTTCAGCTCAAAATTGTGTAAGTAACAACCATTTTTCCCCCATCCAGATGCACAAAGACATCTTTTAGAAGGGAAGGGTAGAGGAGTAAGAAAAATATATGGTTATGTATGCACAATGGAATGATTCCTAAGAAGCCAAGGAATATTCTTAAGATGTAATTTTCCCTACTACTCCTCCAACGGGGTCCAGTTATTTTTTTCAAAAAGCTGAGATCCCAGCCTACCCAGAGCGAATGAAAGAGGTAAGAAAGGGATTTTGAGGGAAGGTATTCCTAAAACTGTGCCGCAGTGGCTTGGTGGTTGAGACGCTAAGCTTGACAACCGGAAGGTCAGCAGGTCAACAACTCGAGACCAAAGTGCTGCAGGACAGAGTGAGCTCCGTCATCTGTCCCAGCTCCTGCCAGTGTAGGAGTTCGAAAGCAAGAAATTCTAAGTAGATCAATAGGTACCATTTTGGCAGGAAAGGTAACAGCATTCCATGTGCTTCTGTGTCTAGTCATGCCTGCCTCATGGCCATGGAAATGTCTGCAGACGCAGACAGTGCTGGCTCTTTGGATGTAAATGGAGATGAGCGCCGACCCCTAGAATTGAACAAAAGGGGAGGGTGGGAGTTGTAGTTCAACATCCAAAGAACAATCCTTTGCCAGCTATGCCATTGGTATGTCAGAAACTGTTTGGGCACCCCGATATAGACCGTATCCTAATCTTGCATTGGATGGTAGAGATTATCTCTGTTAGGCATGTTGCTGAAAATGGGCAAATTGCAGCTCGTGTGGCTGTTGGTACCAAAAGGAATACATGCACCAAAAGTAGGAGAGAGAGAGAGAGAGAGAGAGAAAGGCTTTATTTTTACGTATGTATATGGATTCCCTGACTTGCAGCAAAGATCCCAGAGCAAAGAGACAAAACCCTTTTATAAACAAGGCTGAGACAGCCAGCAGACATATGAATCAGGAGAGATCAAAACTGGCTTAACCAGGTCCCTTTTATCTTGCACCCAATTATGTTGTTTCCTGGCACGTACACATAGGCATGGGGAGGAGGCGAGGGGGGACTTTAGTTCACTTAAAGTTCACAATGGCTTTTCTTCAGCTACAGGTATTTGATAGGGGGTGTGAGCTTAGGGGGGGCAACCAGAGGTCTGCACATGGGGTCACATTGGACAGGGTCACCTTAACCGAGTGATCATGTTTAAAGCAACCTTTCTGTCCGCTGGGGAATTGTCCTGCCCCAAAAACTGAAATATAGATTGGGATCAGGCTGGAATCAATTTTTCCTGTGCATCATGTGATTTTCTTTGGCGTCTCCTTTATTTGTGAACTTCTAATGGTCCTGGGAGAACACAGGAGGAGGGCAGACCGTGACGATTCTTCCAGGTCCAACAGTACATTTCTTTTCCTTTTCTAATCTTTTTATGAAGCAGTGTGACATGACCATTGAAGGATAGGCAAAGGACACTATTTTCCTACACAGTACAAACAGAGGCAGGAGATGGGACAGGAAATGGGAAGAGGCTTGATTTTGACCATGACAGGAGGAGAGTGGGTTTGTAAACACTTCTTGGTAGCATCTGCAGTAAGAAAGATGAGTTCTCTTCATGCAGCTGAATTTTTCCTCCTCTGCCTGACAACGGAAAAACAAAAATGAAAAGCTTCACGGTCTTGGTTTCATAAGCAGTGAAATTGCCGTCCTGGTCATGTTGTTGGACTCCAATATCCATCAGCCTTGATCATATTGCCTATGTTAACAGATACTGATAGGACTTGGAGTCCAAGAACTTCTGCATGATTGTGGCTTCCCATCCCTTACTCTCTCCTCATCAAGCAAGTGTTTAAACACAGGGACAGCGAAGAAGTTGGCAACAGAGCTAATTGTAGCTTTTGTCCTCTGTTCTCCTGCTCTTTAGACTACTACTGATTTACAGATGATGTTAATGCAAAGTCCTCTTCTACAAAACACTTAGAGTAAACGTTACATGAGGTCCTCAAGATTCAGTGGACATAAGGATTTCACTGAGGATAGAGATGCCTTATTCTCACGTTGGATGATGTTCCACTAGCAGATTAAGCCTTTAAAGCAGGGGTTCCCAACCTACGGCCCATGGGCCAGACCCGGCCCACGGCACCATTTATGACAGTGTTAAATGTGCGTAAACACAGTTATGTCAGCTGTTAATGCGCCCACAGCTGTCGTAAACACGGAAGCGTGCACATTTACTTCTGCTTCCGGGGTGGTGGTCCGGCCCACTCAGCTGTCCAGGGGCATGGTCAGGCCCACCGTGTAAAAAGTTTTGCTTTAAAGCATGACCATTACTAATCAGTACTCTTAAAAAATAATTGACTCACCCCCATGCCTTTCTGTGATACCAGATTGCCAACTAACTAAAAGCATTTTTCAAAAAGTTGTGGGGAGGTGATGACAGAGTAACATTTTCGAGTTTTTTAACATTCTGGTTTATGAGACATATTCTGGTTCTCCTAAAGCCACAGTATGTTAATAACTTTATTTTAAGGTCAGCTAAAACACCACAGCACCATGAACATGTTCTCGTGTCCTGCAGAAATCTTCACCACTGGATGCAGAGTTCTGGAGAACTCACAAATTTCCATGTGACTTTGTGACCTAAAGATGCTGTTATGGTGTTGTTCTGCATTTTTGCTCCACAATGAGGCAACTTTTTTAACAACTAAAAATTAGATTAGCGTTGTTAAATGAAGATGAGGATTCTTACCATAGTCACAACATGGGCTGAAGGTCACTTCGGATGTTTCATCTTTGCCACTACAATCAAAGGTAGCAGGGGATTTGCTGATAGTAAAACATCCCCAATTGGTATTTCACTAGGCCTGAATAACCAAGGGTGAAAGAAAGCTCTTTATCCAACCAATCTGTCTCCTAAAAAGCATAAATCTTGAAGGCCATGCTTCAAAAAGCGATATAAGGCCAAACAGCAAATTGGTGACCAATTGGGCAAAGGTTATAGCACTGAATTGAGTTGTGTGTTGTTTTGCTGTAACTTCTGGTGCTTTCACAAGCAACGCTTGTGACCCCTGGAATATGTCACTTATGAATACTATGGATGCAGTACGGAAGGCAGGGGATCCTTTTGAATGGACCATGCCTTCAAAGAAAAAAAAAACCCAAAAAACCCCATGAGCTGGTCCTCTATTTTGTAGATTTGAGAATTAGGCAAACCAATTTAGTCACCACAGTCAACAGAGCTTGACGAAGCTGCCCCCTCCCAACGCACTTTTCTCCATTTAACTTGATATTTTTAAACTCATGGGGATGCCCATGCTGCTATGGAAGATTAAGGTAATAAAGAACTGTTCTAGTCTGTGTTTAAATTAACAACATGCTACAGCTAATCACTTCCCTGATATACGTGTTTCGTAGAGTTTAAGTGCTCTCTAAAAGCTGACTCTAGAATGTGGAACAGCCATTTACACAAGGACAGATTGACCGTTTGTTTTAATTGGCCTTCGTGGTGCCAGCACTGAGGGATGTTGGCTGAGGGATTCTGGGTCTTGTAGTCCAGACAATGAAGTTTTCCAGCTACTGACAAGACTAATGGATTCTGGAGCAATTGGATCAATTCTCATGTACACAGAGAAAAGCAATCCTTTTCTGCAATTCTAGAGGAACATACCTAAAATCATCTGGTTTACTTTGGATTCAATCATCTCATTATCACAATGACAATCTAGAATGGTTTCTCAGGTATATACAGCATCACAAGCGTAGATTAGACTCGACACACTGCAGACCATCCGTCCACCATTGCAAAAGTAGAATAAAGCAGCCCTTTCAAAAATGCTTTAGCCTTCCAGATGAAAGAATGGCTTGAAACTAATGCAGATGAACTATTCCGCATTAGAGTGATCTTCATTATTCAGTCCAAGGGGGGTGGGGCGGTTTAACACATAGAATTTTAGAGTATGAGCATCAGAATAACAGGAGCATTCGGTAGGGTTGGGTCCTCTCAGATGGGCTGAGCTGAGGCAACAGCCATGGCTAAGGGGTTCATTAGAGTAGAATAGTTCCAGAAAGTGGAGATCCGTGGAAGCTGCCGTGGTAGGGTGGGGTAGGGGGAAGACCTCACTTGACTCGGATCTCAGCATATTCGGCCACCTCCTCCGTCAGGGTGTAACTGTCCTTGGTGGACAGTTTGGTGAAGTCTATGTTGGCGTAGTCAATGCCCAGGTCCTCGCGCTTGGTCAAGAATCGTTTGTCACCGCGTCCGTACTGCAGAGAAGAAAAGGGAAAGGAAAGGCTACATTAATATGGGCTCGGATGAAATCTTTAATATGGTGGAGTCATTGCTCCGGGGATCCAGATTTGGGGACTTACTCTCTGGGTAGAGTGAACATGTGGCCTTCCAGATGTAGCTGGGTTGCACCTCTTTACACAACAGAGTGAGCTCCCCTCTCTGTCCCATCTCCTCTCAACCTAGCAGTCCAAAAGCAAGAAATTGCAAGTGGATAAATAGGGACCACTTCAGTGGGAAGGTAAACAGAGTTCCATGCACTCCGGTGTCTAGTCATGCCTGCCACATGTCCACGGAAACATCTGCAGACTCAGACAACGCTGGCTGTTTAGCTGTAAATGGAGATGAGCACTGAACCCTTGGATATGACTGGCTTTTGAACAAGGGAGAGCTTTACCTAGCCATTTACAACTTTACAGATACAAACTTCACAGAAATAAATCTGAATATCAATCAGGGATGCTCAGGTGTAAAAAGCCACACTAATTTGCAACTTTATCTGTTATACTGACCAAACTTAGTGTACCTCTGTACCCCTGCCTGATAGGTGTAGATCAATGCCATGAAGTCTCACTCTTATGTCTGACAAAGTGGACTTGATCCATGAAAGCCAACATTAAAATACATCTTAAGTTAGTCTTTAAGATGCCACTGGCTCTCAAGCAAGGGTGACCTTTACCTTTACCCTAAAGTTACTTTGGACCATAATTCTTTGAACCCCTCAGGAGAGACATTTCACTTCTGCACAACTTATGTACCGACATAAATATTGTTAATGTTAGACAGACAGTAAGGGAGAGATATTCCCACAACGAACATACACGTAGCAGGAGCCAACACCGTTTCCAGACTACATACACATGAACTGCCAAAACACCAAATAGCCATTGAAGCACCATGCATTGCAAACTCCATCTTAAAGAACACATACTTTGCCTAAAGTTTGGAAAACTCAGGATTTACTCTTCACTATCTACTCTCAAAAGTAATATTGGTCTAATGTGCAAGCAGGTTAACTTTAAATATTCCCCCTCCTAGTTGCTACCAAAATTTGACTACGAGATTTTTGGGGAGTGGTGGTGGCATTTTTGGGAGGTCCCATCAGAAACAGCCTTAGGGTTACATCTGGAAGAGAAGCCATAAACTAGGCCATAAGCTAAGCTTATTTTTGTGTCTAGAGCTGAGCTGGACAACTGGAAGGTCATCAGGTCAGCAGTTTGAGGCCCAAGTAAGGCAAGGCAGACTGGGTTTATTATTTATTTATTTATTTTATTGAATTTATTACCCCGCCCCACTCGGGAGAACCCGACTCCTGTTGTCTGTCCCAGCTCCTGCCAACCTAGCAGTTTGAAAGCAAGAGATTGCAAGTAGATAAGTACCTCTTTGGTGGGCAAGGTAACAGCGTTCCATGGGTTGGGAACCTGACTTAGACAATCCTGGAAAGGGTCACCATAATGATGATGGCGCATGATTATTATTTTAGCTTTCCTAACATGCCCTGCCTCTATGTTTTCTCCCTGTGTCCTCCCTGTGAGGTTTTTTTTTGTATCTATCTATGTCTGTTGCAGGGATGCCACCAATATTTCTGGATTTAATTATTGTAGAGTAGGAAAATATCCTAGATGGGCGGTATCATAAATAAATGAATGAACAAACAAACAAATAAACATTACAAACAAATAAGTAAATAAATCCAAAGTGCATCTAATGAAACAAAACCTGGCAGAAATAGTCATAGATTTCTTACTTTCTGCAAAAGGCAGGAAGGGCATGAAATGGGAGGCTTCCCAAGGTCCAGACACCAGATACACAACACAGAGAGGACAACGTTACACATGGACAGGAAGCCCATACTTACGTGCCTAGGTCAGTGGCTCTCCAGGGAGCAGATCTCTTTAGACTATTAGAAAAGGAAAAGCAGTCACTCACTAGTGACCCAAACAGAAATGGACAACCTTGTTGGCATAAGTAGAAGACCCTTGGGTTGCCAGTTGAAGTGCATCTAAGGACGTTCTGATGACCAGGGATGACCATGTCATACAACACTCCCTCCCTTGCTTGACGGTTTCTTTTCGGCTTTGATCAACCTTTGGTTTTGGGACTTCAGATCTTTAAAATGGAGAAGTCATTGCTCCAGAGTTGGGGACTTAATCTCTGGGTAGTGTGAACATGTGGCCTTCCAGATCTAGCTGGGTTTCACCGCTTACCAGCCCCAACTATTGATGTACAGCATCACATGCTTTTCACTTCAATAGCATCTGGGAGGTCACAAGGCCTCAGGACATGACAAAGGGCCATTCCCCAAAACACTGATCAGCCAATCTAATGGCTTAGGCTTCTGGGAACTGAAGTCCCCCGGTGGGGCGTGGGGCCCACTTTGGGGCCACTGGCATAGATGCAAATCTTGACAGCAATAGGTGAGGAAGGAGAAGAGATGGATTTTCCCATAAGAAACACTTAGTTGTGAGCCATAGACTTTTACTGTGAGGCAGGGATTCTCAACCTGTGGCCTGTGGACCAGATGTGGCACAATTTCATGTGGACCCCGACTGCCTCCACCACACCAGGAATTGCCATGTGGTGGAAGAAGAGCAAAATGGCCGTCTGGCCTCCAAAGCTGTCTGAGGGAGCGTGACCCGGCCCGTGGCTTAAAAAGGTTGAGAACTCCTGATGTAAGGCAAAGTATCTGGGGTGTGTTTGCTCCTGACAAATGTGGGAAAAAAATTACCATATAGATGGCCAGAATTATCAAAGTGGCTGGCTGTAATGGCTGGAGTATGCCGGGGTTTGCAGTTAAGATAGAGAGAGACAGATAAAACCACCCATCTCTACTCATGGTAAAAATAGTTAGAATCACTTTCTTAATAAGGATAGAGACAGTTGTCTGCATTTTTGTCCTTCCTTAGGGATGTGGAGGGACTGCAGTGGCTCAAGTGGCTAAGATGCTATCTGGAAGGCGGGAGGTCAGCAGTTCGATTCCTGAGTATTGCAGGACGGAATGAGCTCCCGTCTTTGTCAAAGCTCCTGCCAACCTAGCAATTTGAAAGCAAGACATTGCAAGTAGATCAATAGGGACCAGTTCGGCGGGAAGGTAAACAGTGTTCCGTGCACTCCGGTGTCTAGTCATGCCTGCCACATGACCACGGAAGCGTCTGCAGAAGCAGACAGCACTGGCTCTTCGGCTTTGAAACAGAGATGAGCACTGAACCCTAGAGTTGGATACGACTGGCTTTCGAGCAAGGGAAACCTTTACCTTTACTAGGGATATGGCTTTTGAAAGTGTAATTGCTCCCCCAGCTGAAAGTGTCTGTCAGTCTTGTTTCTGCTCACCAACTCTGAAAGGAAACGCCCCCAAAACTTTCTTTGTGCCCTTTCCGCAAAGAATCCTACCCATAACTCCTTGTGAACTTTGTTGCAGAGATCTACTCTCCCTGATTCTAACCTTCATTTCCTTTACAATCAATCAAACAGCTAACAAACTGTGCAACAAAACAACAGAATAATCATGGTTGTTAGCCCCAGACCAGCCTCAGGCCACTCACAAGTGGCTTTTATTTGTCCCCCAAATCAAGTTTCAGATCGCCATGCTGAAAACTGCACATTATGAGTATGGGATAGGTTCATCTAGCATTTGAGCAGCTTCTTCAACCATTCTGGACCCTCAAAGCCATACACAAACTGCAAACTTTCCATAGACTACTAATATTAGTATTGTTGTGGTCATATGACGTTTGACTCCTCTCTGGGCAAGGGGTCGTCATGAGGTCCACTTCCATTACCCATTGTCTCTGAGATGATTTCCCCTTGCCACCTACTTCTCTACTTTATTTTCAAATGGGTGAAATAGTTACCCATTTTAGAACATCCCAAGATCTGTCCAGGGTCCTGAACACATGGAGGGATTCAGCACCTTGAATAGTCTGGTAAAATTCAGGCTTCACAGCCTTGAAAGATGAGAGTCACCAGCCTACGCTGCTCTTTCCTTCTAAGACAATGATGGAGAATACATGGAACTCCAGATGTCGTTGAACTGCAAGTCTCAGCAGTCCTAAGTAGCCTAGTTTATAATGAGCGATCATGATGAACATCTAGAGGGGCGTGAGTTGCAACCCACTCATTGTGCAGAAGGTTGGAGTAGTGTATGATAAAAGGGAGAAGAAAATGAATGGGTTGCAGCAACACTAGAGGATATTCACCATACTGTACTCAGAAACTGGGGGGCCCTAAAGCACCTTCCTCCAAAATCTAGAACTGGGAACTTATTCTGCATTTCATCATCAGTACCTCTGATTTGTCCAGATTGCCTGGACTCTTGTAGTCACCGCTGAAGACGACAGGAGGGTTTTCTGTCTGCATGAAGCTAGAACTTTCATTCATGTTTTTCCTGGGAATTAAAAAAAGAGGATAAAGACTTATAGTGGGGAAACTCTGCTCATATTTCCAGCCCACATCTCCAGTTTTACAACAGAAGAGCTGCAACAAATGCTTACAGAGCTGAAGAGAGAAGGTGCAAAAATAGGTCTCAAGGTCAACAAAACTAAAACCAAGTTTATGAAATTGGAAGCGCTTCCTTGTGATGGAATAAAACTTGGTGAAGAACAAATAGAAGAAGTGGAAAGCTACATTTATTTGGGTCAAGCAGTCAGGATGGGCAATGGTTTAAAAGAAGACATATCTAGAAGACAGAGAGCCGTGTGGGGTCAGAGAAGTGTCAGCCATCTTGAGGTCAAAAGCTAAACCAGAAACAAAGGCAAATTTGTTCAATTCTACCATCTTGAAAGCAATGACATAACGGCAGCGAAACGTGGGCTTTAACAGCTGTGGAAGAAAAACGGCCGCAAGTAACACAATGAGCAATGGAGAGATCAATGTTCAGAATCTCATTTCACAATAAAGTAAAAAATGAGGATATCGGGTGAAGATCACTGCTAAAAGACGTAGTAACAGAATACCTGATGAACAAATTAAGGTGAGCTGGCCCTGTTGCATGCACAAGTGGAGCGCCACAATAACAAATTGGTATCTGAGAGATTGCAAAAGATCTATGGAAAGACCACTTCACAGATGGGAAGATTTTCTCAAGAAAAATGTTGGACCAACACGGAGAAGAACAAACCAGGGACAGATCGTTATGGACAGAAGTTGTGTGGAATATTGTCATGGAGACATCTACTCATACAAGGACTTCTCACTGAATAATGACTCCAAGGTATCCAAAGTGTCTCCAGTTTTATCACCAAGCTATTTTTTAAAATCTGAGATAGATTTCTCACAGCTGAATGAAGGAAAGTAGGCCAGAACCTGCCCACAACTACCCCCTAAAATCCCCAAACTTACTTTCTCCTGGTCTGGCTGATATAACACACCACAGCTATGAGGATGGCAAAAGCTACCACTGCTCCAACAGGGCCCACTTTTGCCCACATCAGACTGTCTGGAAAAGAAAACAACAACACACACAGTATTAGCAAGAGAAAGGAAACAATAAAAGGCTAAGTTGAGAACTCCTGGCAAAATCTGGCTTCATCATCCCTTCAGTTTGTTTAGGTGCCAAGATCTGACCATACAACATTTCTGAAATACTTCCCCACTTGCTTGGATGGAGAGAGGTAAGTACTACAGAAAGGGAGATACAGCCTCACCTGAGAAGAGAGGGAGCCCAGTGGTTTGACGGCATATGTTTCATAGAACTAGACATTTCAACAAGACCTCCAGGTTAATTTAATTTACTCCTTTATTGAGGATGTGACTATGGCAAAAGGTTCCAAGTTCAACCTTCAATATCTCAGGTAGGCTTTGGGTAAAAAATAGTCTGTCCGGAATCCTGGACCAGCCAATTCAGGGCTTGATGAATGAATGGCCTGGATCAGTAACAGGTAACCTTCAATACTTCAATCCTACAAGAAATCTACTACTCCACCATGGCCAAGAAGAGGACATCCAGCCATTACGTCTTCAGCTGCAGAAGACGCCACTACATTTCAATGCATTCAATTCTGTTTTCAAACAGCTTGTACTATGGACTACATCTTCCTAATGTTTCATCATAATCTGCCCCTTCACCACATTGCAATCTGAACCCCGTGGTTCAATTCTTAACATCAAGTTTAAGACAAAACCAATTTGCTCCATTTATGTGAAAATCCTTCAGATTCATAGACACACAAAAATCTCTTGCCTCTTGATTATCTCTTCTTTAGACAAAACATCTGGCACCTCTGCAATGTTCTCGCCTTCATCTGCCATATCATAGAATCATAGAATGATTGGGTTGGAAGTGGCCTTTTAGGCCATTGAGTCCGAGTCCAACCTCCTCTAGACCAACATGGGTCCTACATTCCACAGGGAAACCAACTCCCAGAAGTCTAAGTCAGTAGATTGGCTGATCGGTGCTTTGAGGAATTGATTTAGGCTTCTGGGAATTGAAGTCCAAAATCCAAAGGTCGGTAAACACTGCTCAAAGCCTAATCAACACCATGTTCCAGAGAGAGAAGGCAATGTTTACAAAGGATTCTGCATTTTATCCTTGCTATCATCTCCACTTCTCTGTCTAGAACAGCAGCATGTAGAGAATGCAGCAGAAACAGTTGCCTATAGGGTGACTAGGATGTCCCCTGTTGGTGCGTTGGCCTTGGCAGATGGCCAACCAAGCCAAACCTTGGTCCCAACCTTAGACTGTGGTGATATTAGCCTGCAGATATCCTACTGAGGAATACAGGATGGAACAAAATGCCCCCAGGGACTCTCACTGGAATGGTGGAACTGCAGCTGTTGATTCTGGGTGCCATAGAGGTTCTTGGCTGAGCAGACAATGAAGAGCTGGGAGTCCACCTCCCTCTGAACTGTCAGGATGCTGGTGATGATGTATCCAGTTTTCTGCGAGTACACAAATTCCCGATCAGTCTCGTTCACCGTCACATTGCGTGTGGGTAGCTCAAAGGTGATCACAGCCTCGGGGTTGGATTTGGCTGCACAGATGCATTTTACAGTGTCCCGAGCTGCAGTGCATTTTGAATCTGGAAGGATCAGAGGAGCAACTGCAAAGAAGAAGAGAAAGACAGAGAAACAGAAGCTGAGATGCAAAGGTGGACAGATCC
Organism: Furcifer pardalis; assembly: GCA_030440675.1. Taxonomy (NCBI): domain Eukaryota; kingdom Metazoa; phylum Chordata; class Lepidosauria; order Squamata; family Chamaeleonidae; genus Furcifer; species Furcifer pardalis. The sequence goes on along the minus strand of CP126890.1, from coordinate 314,663,436 downwards.
AGTTTTGCTTGAACATATTGCATTCTCTGTGGTATTCACTGTTGTGTAGTGGCTCAAGTGATAGACTATGATTCTGGAGACTACACTTCAAATCCCCACTTGGTTATTGAAATTCACTGGTGGAGCAGAATTGGTAAAATCTCTCCTTAAATATCTCACTTACTTTGAGAGCCCTATTACAGTCACTCTAAGTCCATTCTGATTTGATGGCAACTAATTAATTAACCTATGAAAGCAAATGAAGGCATGGCTGGACTACAGCACCCACCAGCCCTTGGCCACTGGATCTTAGACCTTGGCCTTCTTATGTTTTGGACTTCAATTGCCATAAGCCCCAGACAGGCTGTACAGTGATGAAATATAGTGGAAGTTGCAGTTCAGCAGTCCAAAGACCCATCACTTCCAACATCTTACACTGACTGTGGCCAACCTGATGGCTTCAGAAAGCCAACATTAAAGGTATGAATAGCCCATATTGAGCAGCTATGAGTCTATCAGAGGTCAATAACCTTCAATTACAATTGTTCTCAGCTTTTGGCCAGTCAGATGTTTGAGGTGTCAACCTGTAGAATTCCTACTGGCTGGAATGTTTGGGAAGTGAAGGTCAAAATATCCAGTCCATCAAAGGCTGAGAATCATTACTTTATTACAGGGATAGACAACATGGGTCTTTCCAGATGCTTTTGTACTGAAGCACCCATCAGTCTTTGTCAAGACAGGCAATCTCTAGGAGTTATGGAATGCATCGTGCAACAGTCTTTGAAGATGCCATCTTGCCTTTCTACTTGAGCAACAAAATACCTTGGGATAGTCATGGGTCACTACGCTGTGGAATATCCCTGTTGCCAGAAACCTGAGAGGATACCAGCACAAGATAAGGGGAAATTGTAGCTCCATATCCATGGTTGTTGAATCATCCATGGTTGTTGAATCATGTGTGTAGATAGAAGCATACATTGTCACTTGTGGTATCACTTTGCATGCTATAGACCAGTGATAGTGAACCTTGGCACTTCACCTACTCTGGAACTTCAATTTCCAAAAGCCCTGATCAGCAGGAGTGCTGATTTGGGCTTCTGGTAATTGAAGTCCAAGAACAGCCAGAGTGCCAAGGTTAGCCACCAGGGCATAGACCTCAGTGGTTTTCAAGGCCCAATACTTACATTCAATGGTGAGGTTGAAGGCGGTGCTGCTTTGGCCAAACTGATTCTCTGCTGTGCACCAGTATTCCCCATCGTCCTCATGAGACACAGAGTCAAACTCCAGTGCCACCTGGTTCTGGTAGACCCCCATGGCCACAGCCTTCTCATCCTTGAAGATGGTGATCATGGGCTCAGGGTTGCTCTGTGAGCTGCAAAGGATGGTCACAGGCTCTCCTTCCACAGCCACCACGGATGTGTTCACAATGGGCTTCCAAGGGGCATCTGTTTGGGGGACAAAGCCAAGAGGGTCCCAAGTCCTTTGCCAAAGAGCAATGCAGAAAGGGTGAGCCTAAATGTGAAAGACTATGGATGCATTTCTATGTTTTCGAGAAGGAGAATCTACCCCTGGTTGAATCTGGACCCTGAATTCAGCGTTTTGGGTACTTAATTAAAAAGGGTTGCAGAAAAATGGAAATGGCACCAAATGACATAATATAGGGAACTGTGTTAATCCAATGATCATCTACTCAGAGTTCCTCAAACTTGGCTCTCCAGGTATTTTTGGACTTCAGTTCCCAGAAGCCCAAGTCAGCACATCGGCTGATCAGGGCTTCTGGGAGCTGAAGTCCAAGAACATCAGTAGAACCAAGTTTGAGGAACTCTGATCTAGTCCATTGCAGTGAACCTCTGTTGTGTAAAGAAAAATATTTCTTTCAAGTTTTATCTGCCAAGAGGGGCATGTGGCAAAGGGCAGGGCGAAAAATTACATTACTGTTATCATCTTCTCTCTCCCTCCCTCTCCACCCTGGCAAAATTAAAGTTCAAAGCAGAGAAGGGTCTAGATGAATAGAATTTATTCTTTCCTTCTCTCTCTTTCTCGCTGGCTTCTATTTCACCACTTTTCATGGAATGGGATTAATTCATTGCCAATTTCTCCAGAGCAGTCCCCACTAACTTCTCTCCCTCATAACTGAACTATCCTGCTACAGTTTCTATCATCCCCAGCCATGTGGAGATAACAAGAGTTGCAGTCTAAACACATTTGGAGGGCAGCACGTTGGGGAAGGCTGGTCTAGCACATTAATACAGTAATACCTCAGATAACATTAGTATCGAATAACACTAAAATCGCATAACATTAAGCAATCTGGGGGGAATAATTGCATCGGATAACATTAAGATCCTATGGGATGCATCGGATAACAACCGCTAAAGCCTGTGTGGTTACAATGTATCTCTATGGATCCCATAGGATTTTAACATGCATTGGATAACACTAAAAATCGGATAACACCAAGACTTGTGGAACCAGGTTTTAGTGTTATCCGAGGTTTTACTGTATCTCTACTCTGAGCTTTAAAAAAAGTCCATTTGCCAGCTACCATCCCCTCTGTTCTCAACACTATTTTGTAGCCAAAGAAAATTTGAGGACTCTTTCCCAAGCCAAACAAATACATCAGAATTCAGAACATTGGACAGCAAACTAAAACCAGAGTGGATTAATTGTCGCCCTTGGAATCAGAATCTACGCCTATCCTGGCTGCAAGGTTTAACTAAATAGGTAATGATACAGATATCTTAAAATAAATGCATGGATAATCTGGTCTGAGCTCCCATCGCAACACTATAGTAAATGTAGTGTAGAGTAGAGTGAAGGCAATAGCTACTCACACAGCACAGACAAAGCCAGAGAATGGTTGTCTCTGCCATAGATGTTCTCAGCCACACAAGTGTAGATGCTGTCTTCTAGATGGGTGACATTGTCCAGATACAATGTGAGGTTGTTAGCCAAATCCTCATGGAGAACCTCATCTTCTCGGAGCCATGAGATCAGAGCCATAGGGCTGCTGTCCACAGAGCATACCAGGACCACCTGTGAACCATGGATTACCTCCACAGAGGAGTTCGCCTGCAGGATACGGGGTGGAACTATGGAAAAGAGCCAGACATTTAACATTGGATGCATTTTTCTTTGCCTTAAAAATCTTAATGATAATATTTCAACTGCAGAACTGGAAGGGATCCTATAGATCTGTGATGGCGAACATTGGCACTCCAGATGTTCGTGGACTTCAATTCCCAGAAGCCCAAGACCCCATGAATCTGCACAAATGGGTTTACTGTGATTCATCCAGCCTGAGCCACCCTTGTCGCTCCTGGAAGCAGAAGTAAAACACACCTGTATGGAGGAAGGGTTAACCCAGAAGAGTCTTAACCATACAGGTGTGTTTCACTTCCACTTCCAGGAGCGATGAGGGCGGTGCAGGCTGGATGAATTTCCGTAAACTCATTCGTGCAGATTCATGGGGGTTTGGACCTCTGGGAATTGAAGTCCAAGAACATCTGGAGTGCCAAGGTTCGCCATCACGGCTATAGATCTTCAAGTCTAGCCCCCTGTCAAGGAGGCACATTCAGGGAATTGAACTCAGGTGTGTGCTGGGCACCTTGGGAGGGCAGTGGACAGGAAGTGATGGGGTGCCTATTGGGGGGGCTGGGGAGAGAGAAATCCCATACATTCCCATTACCTCTGACTGCCTGGGGGGGGGGGGGAAAGCGCCAGTCAATGGGGCACACCCGGATGAGTCCCTGTATCCTTGTGGGCCAGCACACCACTGATTGAACTCCCAATCTCTGTCTACACATCAAGTTACCTAAACTCCTGAGCTATCAAGCATGTCCAGCTTTAAGTAACTTGCTTATGCTATCAGCTCCTGCATTAGCTATCACTAATCTATGGGTGGGATACAGTTGCACAAGAATCTGTTTTTCTCCCAGATTCTAATTCTCAAACAAAGTTGTCTCCCCATATGGTGGTTTTAAGAAGAAGAAAAAAGTCAAAAATTAAGTTTAAGAATGATAGGAAATGAGAGACCACTTAAAAGCCTCATTGATCATTCCTGTTTTTCCCCTCCCTTGTATTTCGTAGTAAAAATTTCTTCCATAGCTTATGAATAATATGATTAGGGAAGGGGAATAGTCATGGATGACAGAGTGATTCCTTCCCTTTTTCTGGCTACTCTCAGATTTTTTTTCATCTTGGCAAGTTACCCTTGCTTGAAAGCCAGTTGTATCCAACATTTATAGGCAAAGAGCCAGCAGTGTCTGCATCTGCAGACATTTTCATGGTCATGTCCCAGGCATGGCTAAATGCACAAAATGCCATTACCTTGCCACCAAAGTGGTACCTATTTATCTACTTGTAATTTCTTTCTTTCAAACTGGTAAGTTGGAAGGAAGGTTATTCTGCTATGGTAATAAAGTAGACTATACTGCTAGTGACTCAATTCTAAGCAACAGCTGGAGGTTAACTAACCGGCCAACCCTGAGGACTAACAGCTTTGGTGAAGTCCACAGGGAAGAGTGATGGTCCCCAAGTGGCTTAAATCCCACTTGAATCCATCTTGATGGAGGGTGGCAGCTTCATCAATACTGGCCTGGGACTGAGGAGGACTTTGTGTGCCAAAACGGCTCATGACCAGAAAGTGACTTGCGGAGCTGGATCAGTGGTAAGGGTGTCATACTGCGATGTGGAAGGCAGAGGAAAGGCCATGGAATTATAGTCCTAGTCTTCATGGCTGATCACCATGAGGATCGCCAATATATGGAATTGGATATGGCACAAGAAGAAGAAGAAGAAAAATGTTGGCAGGAGCTGAGACAGAGACAGGAGCTCAGTCTGTAGTGCAGCACTTGGGTCTTGAACTGCTGACCTACTGACCTTCCAGTCATCAAACTCAGCATCTTAACCACTTACCAACCGCAGTCCCTGACCTTTCTTTAGCAAGGCTTAAACATTACAAGGGGGGGTACTGCTTCTAAGAGACAGCACTATTAGATACCGTAGTAGTATATTAGACTAGGGATGGCCAACCTTGGTGCTCCAGATGTTCTTGGACTTCACTTGCCAGAAGCCCAAGTCAGCACACAGGCTGATCAGAGCTTCTGGGAATTTAAGTTCAAGAACACCTAGCACACCAAGGTCGGCCACCCCATATTAGACTCTGAACGGAGCAGCTACTTTAATTTTATTTCTACTTGATTGCAGAAAACCAATGCCAGGGCAACATGTAAGTTCTGGAATGGGGGCAGTAAAAGAATCTCTTCGCATTAGGTTTTTTCTATGCATTGGCAGAACCATGTGAAGTCCTCAGCAGCATCCTGGTTTCTCCCACAACTGCCACCTGGCAAAAACATTAACTCACATTTTACATCCAGGGTAGCATAGCCGTCAAACTCAAAGGTGGTGTTGATGTAGGTGACTTTGCAGCCCACCTCCCGGCCGTGGTTCTCGCGTGATGGCAGGAACTTGAGCAGGGAGACCATGGCCCAGGTGCTCTTCTCTTCCTCCACCTGTGCGTAGACAGCATGCTCCGCTAGATTCCCATGGTTCAGCCATGTGACGACAGGTTTCATGTCAGGGCAATTGTCAGGCACGACACAACGCAGCTCTGCCTCGGTTCCCTCCACTATTTCTAGCGGGCTCACAATGCTGGGTTTGTCTTAAGGGGGTTGAAAAGAGACAGTGATTAACATTTTCCTCTAACAAGACCACTCAACGCACAGGAACCATGTGACTGGGCCACTGAACCACATGACTGGTCTGCTGAACCATGTGACCAGCCCGCTGACCCACATGACTGGCCCACACCCCAAAAGGTTTGGGCCTCCCTGGTGTAGAGAGTCACGTGCAGATCCAAGAAGAAGGGCTATATTGAGGGTGTCATGATATGGGGAAATAGATTTGGATTACTTGTGGGGCAGTGTGCTGAGTTCTATGTCCTGGGGAGCACATGAAGCATGGGGAAAGGTGCTCCATATGGACAAGAGGGCTCTTTTTTAGTCTAGTCATAGGGCTTCTGTGGGGTGGACTGGAGCAATGACCTTTATTGTCAATAAATGAAGTGTTGATTCAACTGATTGGGCTTTTCTCTCTCGATCTCCTTCCAAGGGAACTGGGACAAGGACTTTTTTTTTTGCCTCAGACCAATTGGTCTTTGATTCTAGATGGCTGGTTAGCCTAAAGCAGTGATGGTGAAACTTGGCACTCCAGCTGTTCTTGAACTTCAGTTCCCAGAAGCCCTGACCAGCAGGAGTGCTGACTTGGACTTCTGGTAGTTAAAGGCCAAGAACACATGGAGTGTAAAGGTTTGCCATCACTGGCCTAAAGCAATTGGATTTCCAGGCTTTAAAGTATCCCAATTGTTAAATTAATCCTTTCTGGTGCAATTCAAGGCCATCTGATTGTACCCAAAATTTGTATCAATTTGCACATTGAGCAAATCCCACCCAACCTTCCCCCAAGTTCACTGATGACATTTAAGAACTAAAATTGGCACAAAACATAGAAAGGCGACTTCTGTGGACCACAGTTCCCAGTCACCTACATCACTAATCTGCCAGCCTCACTGAACAGTAAGCAATTTATGAAAATGCAGAAGCTGGAAACTTTCAACTATGTTTTAGGGGCTTATCAATAGAAATGGTAACAGGAAGTCTGTTTTCCATTCAAGGGACCATCCTACTTAGGGGATTATGGTTTTCCAAGGTCTGAAGTGGCATCACTTAATCCCATCAGCCTAATACTCACTGATGATCTCAAGGTTGCTGTGTTCTGGGTAGGTGTATTGATTGTAGCCGCCAAGGTCTCCTCTGAAGTAATATTTGCCTGCAAGTTCAGGACTGAGGCGGGAGATCTGCAGGGTGCAATTGCGGAAATTCAACTCCCCCAGCAGCCGGCTCCGCCCGACGTAGCTTTCATGGACAATGTTTGTGCGGGACTTGTAGACCACTGGGGGGTAGTTCTTGGGGTAAGGGCTGTTGAAGTACCAGATGCCATGGACCGCAGAAGGACGGAGCTCGTCCGGGTAGCTGAAGCGGCATGGGATGACGACACAAGTGCCCTCAAAGGCTCGGATGTGATCAGGCATCCACGCACTCCATGGGCCAGCCAGGAGCCCTTGGAAAGAGTGGCAGAGAGAGGATGGGAGATGTTAGGGAGGACAAATAAGCATTTGTATCATGTGCACAGCACCATTTCCTGTGGCCCACCACCACCTCCACCAAACCAGGAAGTGCCATGTGGTGGAGGAAGGGCAAAATGGCCATCCAGACCCCAGAGCTGTCTGAGGGAGCATGACCCAGCCCCTGGCTTAAAAAGGTTGATAACTCCTGACCTAAAGTCTGCCCCTGTACAACTAAGATCAGAAAACATCTCTCTCTCACACACATACCTTGTAGGAACCTGTCCATAAAAAGTGGTTCCTGGACCAGCAGGAGCCACCCCATTGCCAGTTTAACAATGTTATGAATATGACCTAAACAGTCAAACTGTTGGCCAACCTGAGCTAGTATGGATCATTCAACCTGGTCCTCTTACCAGAAGGGACTTAGGATCAGAGGAAGTGGTCTTATTTTTGTCAATATAGTCTCATTCTGTCAACAGCTTTTCTGGATTTCAGGTTGGATTCTTCCCTAGCTGTATTGGAAGTCCCTGCTGTACCCTGGTCAGCTCACATCCAAGTGCTGATCACTAACATTAGGACCCATCCTGATATAGGAGGTATATATCACCATGGCCTGTAAGCAACAGAAACACTGCAATGGTTCAGGATGCAACTGAGGAAGCCGGGACCACATGGCAGAGATGGATTGCACCCTGTCCTCCAGAGAAATACCTTCTATGAGGACGCAGAAGATGGGGAAAGTCTTGTAGAAATATTTCATCTTGCTATTTGGTGAAGCGTGGAGATGGATGACCTGGTAAGAAAAAGGAAATGCAGGTTGAATGAGAGGGAGAAAGATGATTGTTTGGACTATCTTGAATAGAAGAACATCATGGAATGATCTGACCTTGAAGATACAGCTGTAACGGAGATCCATCAATTAGCCAACCAATTAGGGATCCCTCCTAATTATCTCAAGTGTGCCTTAGCGTTTCTTGGCATGGACAGCAGCTGTTCTTCCGGGAGGCTGTGAGTGTCTGTACAGCTTTTGAAGGAGGAATACACAGGAATAAGGCTCCACCTATATCTCACCTGTTGTCCAGTGACCTCAAAGTTGTGTACATAGAGTGGTTATCTTTCACCCTCTGTATATTCACAACAAACCTGTGAGGCAGACCAGACAGGGAGAGGTTTATTGGGTCCTCAAGAACAACCAGGGAGTTTCATGGCTGAATGAAGACTAAAACTCAATTGAGATGTCCTCAATCCACAAAACTCTATGGGACTAGATGAAAAGATATGTTCCACACAAATCCACATGCATATCAGTGCACAGCAACATGGTATTAAATGTCATCGTAGGTATTCCCAGCTTGCAAAGAATCATTTAAAAAAATACTGTAGTATTCTAAACATTTTTGAGATGGGAGCTCACTCCGTCGTGCAGCACTCAAGTCTCAAACTGCCGACCTTCCAGTCATCAAGTTCATCATCTTAACCACTAAGCCACCACAGACCAAAGTAGGATAGAAATACAGCTAAAAATAAACAACTGGTTCAAATAATAGTGAGTCACCATAGTGAGTGGGCGGCGATATAAATCTAAATAAATAAATAATAAACATGGTATGTCAGAAAACAAAAAACAAAAAACAAACAAAAAATGCTGCAGCACTTTAATGACTAACTGCTATATTTTTAATGTGAGCTTTCCTAGATCAAGTCCACTTCATCAGACATAGGAGTGAGACTTTAAGGCATGAACTTATATACACCAGATAGAGGCATAGAGTGATTAATAAGCATGACAGATAAGTATGCAAATCAATACAGCTTCTTACAACTGGCAGTAGCAGATGATCTCTGGTTGTTATTTGGATAGGGGCTGTTGTGGCTCAGTAGTTAAGAAGCTTGCCTTGTTAGCTGGAAAGCTGGCAAGTCAGCAGTTCAAGACCCGGGTACTGCATGATGGATTGAGCATCCGTCTCTGTCCCAGCTCTTGGGGACATGAAAGGAGCCTCATTTGGTCATTCCCTGAGTGAAGTTTCTTCCGCAAAAAAAAAAAAAAATCCTTTCAACCCAAAATAATTTCTGACATGAAGTTATTATTATTCAGATTAGCTCTAAATGTTTCCTTTTCAATTGCAAATAGTTGGAAGACACAAAACAAATGCCTGGCACTGAACATTTGCTAATGGGCTTAACGTTTGTGTTACTGTGTGAGTGCATCCTTTGTTCTGTAAAAGAGAATTTTACAGGGAAGTTTGTGAAGGGGTGAAATATAACATGGTGTGGTTGAAAACAGAGAAAGCACACTTCCGCTGCAAGTGGATAAACTTGATGCCAGAGGATTAAATGTCAACCAGTCACTCACAAAGAAGATAGATGTTCACAGACTAAACACTGTTGAAATGGGTCACTGCCTACCCATTTTGTTCTAACAGAGTAACATGTGCCTCAAGGAACTTTTGAAACTCACTCAGATCTATGCAGCTGGTCTGTGGTTGAGCTGGGGGCCAACGTGGAAGATCTTCAGAGTGACAGCTTTCCGTTTCTAGTAGGTACCACACAGAATAAAGAAACATTGCTGTATTAGCAGGTCTCCATCATTTCATTGAGACGTAAAGCAAGAGACAACGTTTACTTTTGTTTATAAAAGATGTTTGTATTCTTGTGTCTAAGGTTTGAACAAGCCTCTCAAACGGCTTCTGTCCCTTTATGTTAGGAGAAGACAACCAGCTATGTTTCAGATAGTTTGAGGGTACAGATTAAATTAAGCCACTTGCCCCCAAAATGAAGCTTCAGTAGCTTATAATTGGCCCTCCCAGCTTGAGGATATAGTCCTTTTAACATTTTGATAGATTGAGAAGACCTCCTCTCCATTTCCGAGACCACAGTCAGTTCAGAAAAGGTCAAAGGCCCTTTATAATAACAAAACTGGTTCTCTCAAGAAAGTGGGGCTTAACGCAGAACTTGCCGTGCTCACCTTCATAAGGATTCATCTTATAGTTGAGTCAACATTTCCCCAAAGTTCAGCTCTCTGGGAACTGACCAGGGTCCTGATTTCTACCTAGAGAGATTTTCCTGAACTATACTGTATCCGCAAGCCATAAACTTCTCCAGAGAATGATATCAAACCCACTAGAAGACCAAGGTTCCTCAAACTTGGCTCTCCAGGTATTCCTGGACTTCAATTACCAGAAGCCCAAGTCAAGCACACCTGCTGATCAGGGCTTCTGAGAATTGAAGTCCAAGAACACCTGGGGAGGTGAGTCACACTCAGTCAGCTTCAGGAGCTAGACAGCCATTTTGCCCTGCCTGCATAATGGGTGTGTGTGTGGCCATTCTGTCCCAACAGCTTCAAGGGTGTGTCCATTTTGTTTCTCAAATACCCTTTGGGGGGGTGGGGGGCCGCATGAAATGGCGTCATGGGACAGATTTGGCCCATGGTCCTTAGGTTGGGAACCCCTGCTGTAAAGCTTTTTAAGTGGCTTTGAGTACAGTCAACACTGAAAGCACTATTTTCCTATTATCCTCCAGATGTGCAGCACAACAATTCTCATTGTTTTGGGGCACACACATCTGGAGGCAGCCCCACTGAGGAAAAATCCTGTCGACACCTTATAGGACAGCTGAACTAAAGCAAAGATGGGTCATTGGCACGAACCGCTAACAGGCAATCTTTCAGTTTCAGAGAACAGATGGGTTGAATGCACTTTGAAATTGGATATTATAATAGCTGCCTGATATGGGATACAGGGATGGCTTGCTGGGCTTCTCAATGTGCTCAGTTCAAAGATTCACAGGCAAAGTAATCAGCTTTAACGAGCTGCATGTTCTGAAGCCCTTGCCAAAAGCTGGTAAGCGGCGGCTTGAAGCAGATGCCTCGAGGAAAAAGTAGAAAGAGGATGTTTCATAGGAGCAGGACAGTAGCCAAAATCCACCTTCCTCATGCTCTTTAGAGGAAGCCAGTGCCCGCACAGGTCTGAGTGGGGGAAGAGATTCTCCTTCAGCCCAGCTCAGTGATGGCGAACCTTGGCACTCCAGATGTTCTTGGACTTCAATTCCCAGAAGCCCAAGTCCCTGTGAATGCACATGAATGGGTTTACTGAGTGTGTGTGCACTAAACCCATTCATGTGGATTCACAGGGGCTTGGGTTTCTGGGACTTGGAAGTCCAAGAACAGCTGGATTTCCAAGGTTTGCCATCATGGGTGTGAAAAAACATAACACAGATTGAATCTTGGCAAAAAAAAGCAATAAACTTTAATAGCTTTCAAAAGCAGGAAATTACATAAACACCAATTTGTGTAGAGTGGTTCTCATTCACATCTATTTCATGAAGGCCTTCCACATAATTGGCCCATTCCATGCAGGGCCAGCCCTACAGTTGGACCAAGTAGAACAAATGCCTCAGATTACAAATGCTGGCGGGCCAATAGCAGTCCTTCTACAGTTCTTTACCTGCAACTTCCAGCCACTTCCAGTAGCCAGAAAGGATAGCTACATGAGCCAACATGCATCTTCCTGCTCCACTACACCAGATTGCTACTTCAGAGTGGGATGAAGGACACACAACTTCAAGGATGTTTTGGGCTCCAGGTCCCAAGTACTTCGACTAGCATGCCCAAGGGGCAGAGATTCTGTGAACAGAAGTCCAAAATATCTGGGGGTCCATTGGTTGATCACCACCACTGCTGTTTTGTAAATCACCAATCAAGGTCGCTTTTGTGAGAAGCTGGGATGCCCTCTTGTCTTTTATATCACATAACAAAATATCTTCCTCCAGGCCTGTTCTTGTGTTTCATTTGGTCATCTATTAGATCAGGGTTCTTCAAACTTGGCTCTTCAGATGTTCTTGAACTTCAATTCCTAGAAGCCCCAATCAGCAGGTGGGCTGACTTGAGCTTCTGGTAACTGAAGTCCAAAAACACATGAAGAGTCAAGTTTGAGGAACTGTGTACTATATTACCCTTGAGCAATCTAACAGATCTATAGTTTTAGGATTCCATGAAGTAAGAAAAGAAGTATGCCTATTGGATAACTATAGGCTGCTTCACAACCAGGAGGCTGTCCTGATGGATTGAAACTACCTCAAGTTTTACAACTCCATAATAAATTAATCCAAGGATGAGGAACCTTCAGTCCTCCAGATGTTCTAGATTCCATCACTTAAAAACCTCAACCAGGAGTTTCTCTTATAAACCCAGTGCATGAATTGGGTAAGTACTCTGCATATGCACATAGACACAAGGGCAATCAATCTGCAGAACTTGGAATTCTCTGCTATAGTTTAGAAGCCACTCACCAATTTACTATTGAGATAATAGCAATCTTGCATGCACTAACACTGGGTATCAGTGGAAGAAGGGCTTTGCAGCCTAATCTGATTATCCTTTGATTGTCTTAACTTAATTGGTAAAGTTATTTCCTGCCTCTGGCATTTGAGGCAAGCTATTGTTCCCTCTTTCTGTTTGTTTTCTTGCTTCCTTTAAATGACCCTTGGGCAATCTACCAGCTCGATAGTTCTACAATTCCATTATTCTCAAGGCATATAAACATCTCAAGCCCAATCTTAAATTACACACAGAGACAACAACAAATAAAGTGGTTTGCACAATGGGAGAGACTGTCTTGGAATTCCACACCGTACAAGGCATATGTGAAAAAAGGAGAAGGACAAAGACCACAAATCAGGCCCAGAGGAAGGTGGAGAGATGACAACAAAGAGGTGTTAACAAGAACACCAAATAGCGCCAGTAGATGCCACTAAAAGTGCCAGAGCAAGAACCTTGTCTCTCCCTTTTCACCCGAAGGGGCAAAAGAGAAGAAGAAGAAGAAGAAGAAGAAGAAGAAGAAGAAGAAGAAGAAGAAGAAGAAGAAGAAGAAGAAGAAGAAGAAGAAGAAGAAGAAGAAGAAGAAGAAGAAGAAGAAGAAGAAGAAGAAGAAGAAGAAGAAGAAGAAGAAGAAGAAGAAGAAGAAGAAGAAGAAGAAGAAGAAGAAGAAGAAGAAGAAGAAGAAGAAGAAGAAGAAGAAGAAGAAGAAGAAGAAGAAGAAGAAGAAGAAGAAGAAGACCACCACCAGCCTGCTGCTCTTTTGGCACAATCATTATCTGTACCAGCCGTGCGAGGCCAGGATTTGGTTTCGGCTTCCAGGAGGAAGCTCTACTCTAAAGAAACCAGCAGGAGATGAAAAAAGAAGAGAGAAATCTGAATGCCAGATTCAGCTGCAGTGGAACAGAGAGTTCCTTATTTGGCTGGTTGACGGCAACACCCACTGCCTGTGTTGCGAACCGAGGCACAACAGCCGGTTTGATCCAGGCCGGGTGTGGGGGAGCCCCCATGCCACACTGACAACAAAAGTGACATATGCATTTATTTAACAGTCCACACCATCATTTTCTCCCCTTCCTACTGACCGATTCTTCCCCTCTGTTCCTTTTGTGGCCCTTAGGGTCTCCATAGAAACCTCTAGACCATAGGGAAAAAAACACAGCTCTCTATCCATGCCTCACCTTTTCTAGCTGAGAATGGGATGAACTTTCTCTTCTAATTCTCAGAACGAAATTCTTCTCAAATCGGAGACCCCCCGCTTTGGAGTCTTCTAGAGAGCTGCAAAAACCTCCTTCTATTGCAATCTGTAGGGCTGATTCATGCACGTGGTTCTCTCTGTGTGGCATTCCCCCCACTCCACCTTGGCCGCTTTTGCTCCCAACAGCTCAGATTCAGCTGATACTTAATCAGAGATACCGAGACTGATCTGTAATGCTTCTTCTTCGAGTGCCGTATCCAGTTCTGAATATTGGCTATCCTCATGGCAATGAGCCATGAAGATTGTCCTAGAAACAATATAATGCCGTGGCCTTTTATCTGCCTTCTGCATCACAGCATGACATCTGCAACACTGTTCCAGTTCCACAAGTCACTTTCTGGTCCTGAGCCCTTTGGGTACACAAAGTCTTCCTCAGCCCCAGGCCAGGATGGGTGAAGCTGCTGCCCTCCTTCAAGATGGATTCAAGTGGGATTTAATTCACTTGGGGACCATCACCCTTCTTTGTGGACTTCGCCACCTGAGGCTGTTAACCCCCAGGGTTGTCAGGTTAGTTATCCATCACCTGATGATTGGTTTTTGAGTCGCTGGCAATATGGTCTACTCTATGACCATAGCAGGATAACCTTACCAGGCTAATCTGTAGCATATAAACCTCATAAAGTTTCAGGGCAAGGGTGCTCCACAGAGTTTCATTCTGAAATACCCAGGATGATAACACAGAAAACGGCAGGGGGGGGAGGGACCCTTAGTCATTTTTTGCTGGGAATTTGGGCCCAGAGAATTGTGTTTTTATACACCGGGAGAGTGACAGGGTGAGAAAGCTGCCGAACCTTTCAGAGAAGCATGAAAGAGGAAATTTCATGCCTGCCTGATAACGCTTTGCCTGTCAAACCTCCCTCCATCTAGCTTGAAGGGCTGAGAGAAGCCTGATTTTTCCATAACATCTGCTGACTTTAAAAACTGAACAGAGAGGGGGCAGTGAGGATGGCAAAGTGGGAACACCAGGCAAGGATTTCTTTATCTGTTTATTACATTTATATTTTTGCCTTTCATCCCATAAGCTCAGCATAGCTTGTCTCCTACCCATTTAGTCTTCACAACTTCCCTGGAAAGCTGTTCAGACAGACAGAGAAGGAGAGAGCGCGCGATAAGGGGCGATAGGTGCATATTGTGTCTTCAGATAGGCAATACTCTGCTTAAATACTTCCCTTAATAAGCCATCTGAATTCCTGTTTTAATTTCCCATGAAGACTCCTATGTTATATTGGTTTTCGGGGCACCAGTTGCAGCCTCCAACTTAGACCTGTTCTTCCCCAACCCTACCATCTGATAAATAGTATAAGGAGCCATTGTCTCACAAACTGAAGCCTAGAAATTTTGGAGCTGCAGGGACTATAACATAGACACCACCTTGATCTCCATTAAAGGAAAGGTGGTATAAAAATCCTAGGCAGGCCGTGTTATCCTGCTATGGTAATAGAATAGACCAGTGGCGACGAACCTATGGCATGCGTACCAGAGGTGGCACTCGGAGCCCTTTCTGTGGGCACCCATGGAGTCACCCCAGCACAGATTTTGCCCCATCCCTATGCCCAGCAGCCCAATGGGAGCACTTCCTCCTCCCCCCAGCACAGAGTTTGCCCCACCCCTCTACCCAGCAGTCCAATGGGAGTGTTTCCTTCCTTCCCTGTTGCTGTGTTGGTACTTTGTGATAAATAAGTGGGTTTTGGGTTGCAGTTTGGACACTTGGTCTCTAAAAAGTTAGCCATCACTGGAACAGACCAACTGGCAGTGACTCAACGGCAAGTCTCAGGCGGTGGTTAACTAACCTGACAACCCTGAGGACTAACAGCCTTGGGTGGTGAAGTCCACAGGGAAGGGTGATGGTCCCCAAGTGGATTAAATCCCATTTGAATCCATCTTGATGGAAGGCAGCAGCTTCATCCATCGTGACCTGGGGCCGAGGAGGACTTTGTGTGCCAGAAAGTGACGTGTGGAACTGGATCAGTGGCATGGGTGTCACACTGTGATGTGGAAGGCAAATGGAAAGCCACCACATTATATTCTTCTCAGGACAATCTTTGCAGCTGATCACCACAATGGTAGTCAATATTCGGAATCATATATGTCACAAGAAGAAGATATAAAAATGTAACATATGAATTAACAAAGTATTGTTAACGCATGCCTCTTTACTTCATCCCAGCTCCTAGGTCCATTCTCACCTTGTACCTTCTTCCTGGCTGGAAAAATACATTCTGCTTACTTGCAGTGCTTGAACTCTGGTTGTTTGTGTGCCAGAAAGGATCCAGCAAGGATCAAAACAGTGGACAACAGTGGACTCTTTCAGCTCCTACTTCTTATAATTGCTTGGCATCTGCTCAGGTTACGTACACAGGGTGATCCGATCGCAACAATGCCCACGCTGGTTGGGGATCAGTTGGGGCAGGTCACTGGTAGGCTAGATATGGAGCTGGGAGTGATTGGGTTGGTGAGTCAAGAAATGGGGGACACTTAAGATAGCCGGATTAACCAGGGAAAGGTGAATAAAAGAACGGTATTGGTGTGTGGATGAGTTTCTGCACAGAGATGAGAAAGGATATTTTGGGTTTTTGTTTTGTTTAAGGGTAGAGAAAAGGGTCTG
This sequence comes from Furcifer pardalis, assembly GCA_030440675.1. NCBI lineage: Eukaryota > Metazoa > Chordata > Lepidosauria > Squamata > Chamaeleonidae > Furcifer > Furcifer pardalis. The sequence goes on along the minus strand of CP126890.1, from coordinate 314,647,157 downwards.
GATCACTTCAATTCCACAGCAAGAGTTATTTCAAACTCTCTTGGAGAAGCAGATCCTACTGAAATCTGGTTCACTGCTGGAAGGATGGAAATATGTTGCTATAATTTGGAGTGTGCTGTCTGTATTTGTTCAGATCCCCTCCATCTCTTTGCTTACCATATGGAAAGGAGGAACTCTGTACCCCTACAGATGTTTTTGGATCAAGACTCCAACCATCCTTTACCACTGGCTACTGGTGTCTGGGGCTGATGGGAATTGCAGTCTGACAACAATCAGGGAGACGTGGGTTGCCCACGCTTGCCCTGTAGTCTCAGCTAAATTTCTGATGTTACAGTCAGACTAGAAATATACTTTCCAGTTTCTACCCTGAGATTGTTGTTATGGAGGAATGGCAGTACATCACTTCCCTGTCTTTGTACATTTCAGCTACAGTATTACACAACGATTCCCCGAGAGGATCCACATTTCTGCTCAGCTCACGGAAAATTGTGCTGTTTCTATAAACAAATAAAGAAATCTGTGTCTCACATTTGCTCATGAAGAACATATTTCCCACTCCCCTCTCCATTTGCTTTATTCAGAGCTGACAACATTTCTGTGCAGTAGTCACTGGGCATTATGAAGCTGTAAAAGAATTGGTATGACAAGCTCATACAAGCGTTTAAAAATCAGCTTTTGAATAACGAAGCCTGAACTCTTAAACATCCTTATTAGCAATTTATGCTTTATAGAAAGAAACATAGGCAGAAGTCTCGCTGGCTCGAACAAAAGCCAGTTGTGTCCTAATCAGGGGACGATGCTCATCTCTATTTATAGCCAAACAGCAGGTGCTTTCTGAGTCTGCAGACATTTCGATGGTCAAGTGGCATGCATAACTCAACCCTGGAGTGCATGGAACACTGTTAAGTTTCCCGCCAAAGTAGTACCTATCTATCTACCTGCAAATTCTTGCTATCTAACTGGTAGGTTGGCAGGAGCTGGGACAGATGGCAGGAGCTCACTCCATCACACAGCACTTGGGTCTTGAACTGCTGACCTGTTGACTTTCTGGTTGTCAAGCTCAGCATCTTAACCACTAGGCCAGTAGTGTAGCATTGATTTCAGCCAGCCGGGGCATAAGCCAAATTTGCTTCCCCCTGGTGGGTGATGGCGCCCACTCCCGCTAGGGCTTCTGGGAATTGTAGTCCAATAACACCCATAGCCCAGAAAGTGCTGCCCGGGGCGGACTGCCCCCTGCTCCCCCCCTGCACTAAGCCATCACAGAAAGAAACATAACACAAGTCTCTCCTCCAACCTGGGGGAATTGCGGAAGCGCCAATGCGATTTATAACTTGAGGCTGTTGGTTTAATTTGCCTAACGGGAGGGCCGGCCCTGTGCCTCGAGAATCTGCTAGCTATTTTCAAGAGCGGGCCTTTGAATGTTGTGTGTTGAATCTGGCTTTCATCTTAAATCCTTGCCCCTTTTCGCACAGATCTGAAACGATGCCCTCATAGAAGATGTACATATAAACACACATGTTCACAATATCTTCTCCGGTGCCCCAGTTTGGGCAACTCCACCTGGTTATCCTTGTTCTGTGTCACATCCCTTTCCTCTGATTTTGGCATTCATCAGATGCCTTTGGGTGGCTCTCCTGTCCAGACCCATCATAATAACTGTCCCTGGAAGCTTGATCATATCTTCAAGGAAGAGGCGGCCTCATCACACAGCGGGTATCAAGGGACCCACCACCCTTTCCCACCCCAGTGATGAATGCAGACTTTCACTCAGATCCATCAGTCTTGACACAAGGGACAGAGGTCTCTTTGATCACTGCAGAGGCGGTATTATCCTCTCTCCCCAGGAAGGGTTTTTTTAACCTGATTGTGCTAGTTACAATGCAAAAAATAGAAGTCGAGTTTTTGCATCTCAAAAACAGCTTGACAGGAATATAAGAGCCTTAAAAAAACAACAACCAAGGCTTTTTAGCATTCAGCTTTTGCATGAGAAACTCAACCACCCCTAGTTAGCTGCCATCGCAATAATACTAATTTCCTGTCAGAAATTATTCTGGGTTGAAAGGATTTTTGTGGAAGAAAGTCCGCTCAAGGAATGCCCAAATGAGTTTCCTTTCGTGTCCCCAAGAGCTGGGACAGAGACAGGCACTCAATCCATCATGCAATACCTGGGTCTCGAACTGCAGAATTGCCAGCCTTCCAGCTAACAAGGCGAGCTTCTTAACCACCGAGCCACCACAGTCCCTACCACAGTAGTATAACAGCTATCATAATGTAGATCACGGCCAGGGCAGATAGGGGAACTAATTTCCACCAACACCAGCCAGCATGGTCTGCAGTCAAGGACAATGGGAATTGTAGTACTGTACAGGTTCCTTACCTCTGTGTTAAGGGCTCTCCCAAAACAGAAAGGAGATTTATACCAATACAAGTTGTTTGTCCACCTAACTCAAAATGTTCTGTTCTAACTGACAGCACGTCTCTAGCAGAGGTCTTCCAGATATCCTATCAGATCTAATGTAACCCAAAACCCGATCTGGCCGGATCGGTCGTCTGCTGCCTTAATTAAAGACACCAGATATTGAACTGGGGACTAGCTGTTTGCAAGCAAGTGTTCCGCTATTGGGCTACGTCCCCTTGCAACAGCACAGACGTCTCTGAAACAAACCAAAACCAACTAAAAATGCTTTGATGCTTTAGATATAAACGAATTGGGTCTCCACGCCATACATGCACTATGGGTGTTTCTTTTCCTATTATAGCTTCTCTTCTTGGATCCCTGAGAATGGACCGAGGTTCACCGGCTTGTATAAAGCACAGAAGTTGTTAGTCAAGAGAAGGCATATATGACTCCTGGATCCCAAATCCTGTTTTACGGAGAGCAGGGGGGGGGGAAACAGTTTACCCCTGCAGTGGTTTCCTAAGTAGACCCAAAAATTCTGTTGTCTTAGGCAGTTCTGCATAGTGCTGAATAGGTCAGGCTGGCCCAAGCAAGTTGGTCAAACAGGATCTGATGTGACCTGAAAGGAGGACCCAAAGGGCTCCTGGACTGGCCAGGAAGATGCTGCTGTCACTGGTCATACCTTGAGAGTTCAGCAGAGTTGGAAAGATGCATTGATCAGAGGCTGGGAGACTGAATCTTAAAGGACAGGGGCTGAAGAATGAGCCACACATATAAGTGTCTACATTTAGGCTGAATATAGGTTTAGGGACCATGGTGGCTTAGTGGTTAAGGCGCCAAACTTGATGGCTGGAAGGCCAACAGGGCAGCAGTTTGAGACCCGAGTGATGCATGACGGAGTGAGCTCCCTTCTCTGTCCCAGCTCCTGCCAACCGAGCAGTTTAAAAGCTAGAAATTGCAAATAGATACCACTTCGGTGGGAAGGTAAATAGCGTTCTGTGCACTCCAGTGTCTAGTCATGCCTGCCACATGTCCATGGAAATGTCTGCAGACAGCGCTGGCTCTTTGGCTATAAACGGAGATGAGCACCAAACCCTAGAGTCAGATACGACTGGCTTTCCAGCAAGGACAACCTTCAGCTTTAAGTTTAGCATAAACACCTGCACTCAGAAACTGAGGAGGTCTCCAATTCAGAATCTGTTGAGCACTGGCAGCTTCAGCTGACCTTACCTTTTAAGAGCGTCCCACTGGCATCCTTGACAGTTGAGGCTTCCACCATCGAGTTTGCCAACACTGGGGAGGGAATCTGGAATCGAAAGAGGAAGCTGGATCAGCAGGGGAACGTCTTCAAGGCAGGAGAGCAAAAGGTCCTCCTTGGAGACAAGAGAAGGATCAGAGGTTGATGTGGACCGCAGCAAAGGAAGTCCACGGTTTGGTAGGTGTCCTGAAGTGGCCCTCCCTTGTAAGCCCTGCTCTGGGGCAACTTCGCCTCACTTGGGTAGCCTTCCAAAGAAACCTCAGGCTTGCCTAAGAGAGATCGTCTGGAGTCAGATTCTGGGCAAAGCAGGCAGGCAAGGCTTCTTAGGCATGCGGCCGCTCGTGGGTGCCTGGCTATGTTAACTCTGCAATTTCTGCAAGCAGAGCCCACACACAAATTCCACCGGCTGTGTGTGTGCGATGGGGGGTGGGTGGGGAGAGAGGCAGAGAGAGAGAGAGAGAGAAGGCAAGCTGCTGCAGTTGCAAGCGAGAGGGAATGCTTGGCTTCAGTACATGGGTTGCTTCTCACACACAACCCTCTCTCTTCCTCTCTCGTGGGTGGATGAGAACGAGGCTGGGCCTTGGGGCTTCCCTACATGGAGCAGATCCACCGTCCTTCAGCCACCAGCTATGCTTTGTGTCAAGCTGTTATCTAGGAGTTGGATAAGATACCTGTGACAACTGAGCAGGTTGTCTGCATGAAATTGTAGCTTTGATCGTGGCAAAAAAAGGAATAGAAAGGCTCAAAGCACCATGTTAGGAACCAATGGTCTAGATCAGGGGTGCCCAAACTACGGCCTAGGGGCCAGATCCAGCCCCCAATGGCAGTTCACCCAGCCCACAGTGCCATCATCACTCCCGGAAACGGAAGTAAAACACATGTTTTACTTCCACTTCTGGGAGCAATGAGGGCAGCGTGGGCCAGATGAATTAGCATCGTGGGCTGGATCTGGCCCTCAGGCCATAGTTTGGGCACTCCCTGGTCTAGATGTACCTGAAGGAATACAGGAGAGCTTTGAGAAAGTTTCTTTAGGGACCACAGTTCCCAGAATCCTTTGGGCCGTGCTATCAGAGGGGGAGGGGTTCAGGAAGCTATAATCTGAAATATGTACGCCCCCAACCTTAGAATGAGCGTTGTGGTAGCTTAAGTGGTTAAGATGCTGAGCTTGAGGACTGGAAGATCAGCAGGCTAGCATTTTGAGACCAGAGTCCTACACGACAGAGCGAGCTTCTGTCATTTGCCTCAGGGCCTTGCCAGCCTAGCAGTTCAAAAGCAAGCAATTGCAAGAAGATAAAGAAGTGCCACTTCAGTGGGAATTGGATACAGCTGGCTTTTGAGCAAGGGAGACCTTTACCTCTTCTGTTCCATAAACCGACTGTCAGCCAGTGAAGCTGTTATAGTAAGGGAGATCTCTTCTCCCTGTAACCAGCAACAATCAACAGCCTGGCAAAATAGCTGAAGTTTCCGAACACTCTTCAAGGGCAGCCCCACGTAGGAGGCAATACAGCAATTCTAACAGCTTGCGCAGTATCTGAGGTGTTCTCTCTCCCTCTCCAGTAAATTTCCAATGACTGATGCAGTAAACTATATTCCAGTGGTGGCAAACCTATGGCACGTGTGCCAGAAGGGGCACTCAGAACCCTCTCTGTGGGCACATGCACTGTCACCCCCAGCATAGAGTTTGCCCTGCCCCTCTGCCCAGCAGCCCAATGGGAGCGCTTCCTCCCTCCAACATGACACAGTTTGCCCCACCCCTCTGCCCAGCAGCCCAATGGGAGCACTTCCTCCCACCCCCAGCCCAGAGTTCACCCCTCTCCTCTGCAGCACAGATGGCAAGCCTGTTAATTTGGGTCCCTCGGCCTCTAAAAGGTTCTCCATCACTGCTATATGCTATTGCATTCCACATAGGGACCACGGTGGCTTAGTGGTTAAGACTCTGAGCTTGATGAGTGGATGGTCGACAAGTCAGCAGTTTGAGACCCCAGTGCTGCATGGCAGTGTGAGGGCCCATCATCTGTCACAGCTCCTGCCGACCTAGCAGCTTGAAAGCAAAAAAAATTCAAGGAGATAACTAGGTACTGCTTTGGTGGGAAAGGTAACTGCATTCTGTGCACTCTGGTGTCTAGTCATGCCTACTACATGACCATGGAAAGGTCTGCAGACACAGACAGTGCTGGCTCTTTGGCTTTTAATGGGGATGAGAACTGACCCCTAGTGTTAGACATGATTAGTTTTTGAACAAGGGAGACCTTTCTTCTTGTTGTTGTTCTGCTGTATCTGAATCCAAATATTGGTGATCCTCAAAGCAATCAGCCGTGAAGACTGTCCTGAAAATATAATGTAGTAGCCTTTCTTCTGCCTTCCGCATCACAGCATGACACCCATGCCACTGATCCAGCTCTGCAAGTCACTTTCTAGTCCTGAGACCTTTTGGCACGCAAAGTCCTCCTCAGCCCCAGGCCAGGATGGATGAAGCTGCTGCCCTCCATCAAGATGGATTCAAGTGGGATTTAATCCACTTGGGGACCAGCACCCTTCCCTGTCAACTTCGCCACCCAAGACCCTTACTCCTCAGGGTTGTCAGGTTAGTTAACCGCCACCTGACACTCGGTGTGGAGTTGCTGGCAGGATGGTCTACTCTGTTACCAAAGCAGATTAACCTGGCCAGACTTATGGGAGACCTTTACCTATTCTATTCTATAAATAGATTGGCAGCCAGTGTAGCCATCATCCATTTGCAGTATGTGAGATGTTCTCTCTCTCTCTTCCCAGTACATTTCCATGGATGAGCAGGGATTTGAATCCAGGTCTCCAGAGTCATTGCCTGACTCACTACGTCACCCTGGCCCTCTCTACGAACCCAGCGGCCCCTTGCGAAAGACTTCTTCAAACATGCTCCTGGGCAGCCCCTTCAAACAGAGAACTGCTTCTCATGGAAGAGGTATACACGGTCACCTTAGAATCTACGCTGTCAAATCCGAGACGTTGGGAACAGTTTGTGTGCCTTACATTTTTTCTTTAAAAATATATATATCCTATTTTAGATCCTTCTGCAAACTGTTCATGTTTTCATACAGCTTCCTCCTCTCTCTCTCTCTCTTTAATTCTCAGGATTGAGATATTATTTTCAGTGGGGAGAAAAACAGTTTGATGCTGAGCTGTCACTGCTCTGAAGGGGAACGAGTCCCTCCCTCCCTCCTCCGTCCCTGCCCAAATCACTCCTTTGCCAGCCAAGGGCTGCCTTCCCTGAGCTGGAGCTCAGCGGCGATTGAATAGTTACTCAGTAGCAGCAGGCAATTATCTAGCATAGAGCCCTGGAAAAAGCAACCTGTCTGGATGAGATGTGTTTACAGCCTCACAGCAGACATCTGCAAAGAACGTTTGCTTTATTTATACCCCACCTTGCTTGCAAGCTGCCACAGAAAAAGGTTGCACGCGGGTTCCTTTCCAGACATGAAACCAGAGCCAGACCTACTCAGCTTTAGCAACATGGCGCTCCTGTGCGCCTCTGGACCATGCCCCACTGTCCAAACTGGAACAGAACACGACATGCTTAACTGGAGGGTTTGACCATAGAAGGTCCATGCAGTCTAGGTCTGTCCTGCTTACCCTTGTGTGGTAATAGAATAGACCAGGGGTTCCCAACCTAAGGCATGTGAGTTGGATTTGGCCTACAGCACCATTTCATGTGCCCCCCTCCAAGGGCACTTGAGAAACAAAATGGCTGTTCCCTTTGAAGCTGTTGGGACAAAATGGCCACTCCCCCATCGTGCAGGCAGGGCCAAATGGCTGTCCAGCCCTCGAAGCTGACTGAGAGAGTGTGACTCAGCCCCTGGGCTGAAAAGGTTGGGAACCCCTGGAATAGACCCTACTGCCAGTGACTCAACACCGAGTGTCAGGCGGTGGTGAACTAACCTGACAACCCTGAGGACCCCTTTGCATTGTGCTTCTTCTTCTTGTTGTACTGTATCCGAATCTGAATATTGGCAATCCTCATGGTGATCAGCCATGAAGACTGTCCTGAGACTATATTGCAGTGGCTTTTCATCTGCATTGCAGCATGACACCCATGCCATTGATCCAGTTCTGTGAGTCACTTTCTGGTCCTGAGCCCTTTTGGCACACAAAGTCGTACCCAGGCCCAGGCCAGCATTAATGAAGCTGCTGCCCTTCATCAAGAGGGATTCAAGTGGGATTTAATCTACTTGGGGATCATCACCCTTCCCTGTGGTCTTCGGCACCCAAACCATTAGTCCTCAGGGTTGTCAGGTTAGTTAACCACTGCCTGACACTCAGCATTGAGTCACTGGCAGCATGGCCTACTCTATTACCATAGCAGGATAACCTGGCCAAACCGCTTTGTGCAGTTGTGGGGAAATGGATCGATTTTAATGGTGCCAACTCCAATTAAACATACCATGGCATTTTGCAGTGTAGTCACACCTTGAGTTAGATCTGGAGCCCCAGTGTCTTCAGAGCCTGGAAAAGTTACCTTTTTGTGCTAGAATTTCCAGGATCTCTTAGCTGAATACAATCCTTCCATCCTCCAACTCTTCTTTAAGTGCTATGCCCAGATTCTATCTTTCACTTTGAGCCGTAGCGGATAATCCTGAGCATGATTCCCACTTTGAGCAGGAGGTTGGAGTCGACTGCCCAAAAGGTCCCTTCCCACTCAATTGTTCTATGATTCTGTTTAAACGCAACTGTCTTCCTTTGATCCTATCACAAAGATGGGAAACTGGATCAGTTCTTGCAAAGGCTGTTACGCAGTTGTGACCTGCCTGCCCTCTGCTACTCCTCAGGGAGAGCTGCCTTTGATAAAAGAGCGGATTGTAATTGCAAAGTCTTTCTCTAGTGAACTTCTGAGTCATTGATACAGATCCTGACTGGCATTTTCTCTCTCTCTCTTCACACACATACACGCACACGCACACACAGACACACACGGTTAGCAGCCTTCTTTGAGGTCTTCTTGAGACACACAAAAAAGTGGGTGGGAGGCTGGTTAGGACTGGATCTGCCCCAATTATTAATGTGAATTTCCACCAAGCAGCCGAACATATGGGGAAACCAACGTCCACTTCCTCTGAGCGGCAGCTCCCATCTGCCTTTCTCGGTGGGCCCGCACACACGATTGGATCATGGAGAATTCACAACTGACTTAACAGCCACATGCGCGGCCCTTCCTATTTTCTGATGCTCACTCGAGTTGGAAATGATCTGGAGAGAGATCTTATGCATCAGGGTGAAAGAGCCCTGCCTCTCAAGACAGAAAACAGGGACATAGCTGGTGGGAAAGACAGTTTTCGAAGATAAGACATTTAAAACGCAGAATACCTGGGGATAGTATAATAATTGTGCTGGATAGCTCAGTAGTTTAGACCAGGAGTTCCCAACCACCAGGCCCCAAACAATTATGCAGAATTGTAAATAAGCCCACAGTTAAAGATATCAGTTCCAACTGTATTGGAGGTGCTGGGATATTTCCAGGAAATTGTGGGAGAAGGATCAGCAAAGGAGGTGAAATCTAGCATCCAGATGCTTGCTGGCGCGATCTCTTTTCATCTGGCTGAGAAATGGCTCCTCTACCAATTGTGTGTTTGTTTGCTGTCCAGCTGAGCAAGGCGTAGGTGATAAAAGGTGACATGGCAGCCTTAAAAGGAGGCAAGCAGCCTGGTATCTTTCAGGTGTTTTGCATGTCCTGTCCCAAGATCACTCATCAAACCTATACTGTAAATTCAATTTAGATACTTCTGTTTAAGCTAGCATTGATGCGATCTTAATTATGTGGAAGACAAATGCTAGTCTATTGCTCCAGTTGCTTTTGACAGAAGTCAGTTTTAGAGGAGGGTTTGGGATTTCGATGCTCTGGGGCCAAATCCAGCCCCATTTGGTGGTTTTCCACCCTTCTTTCATTGCTCTTTCTGTTCTCTCCCATGGGCAGCTACATTGCGGTCTATGGCTATAAGGCAGTGGTGGTGGCCCTTGGCACTCCAGGTGTTCTTGAACGTCAGTTCCCAGAACCCATTGATGTCGAAGAACACCTGGAGTGCCAAGGTTCACTATCACTGCTATAAGGACTCTGGATATGGCAATTGAGTCTAAACCATGATGTTGAATTGCTTCTAAACTAATCCTCTATCCAGTGGTGGGCAGTAACAGGTTTGCACCCTGCCCAGGAAGGGGGGGGGTAGCAAAATTGAATGGCCTCTGGGCAGTGGGGTGGCAAAATTGGGTGGCCTTCGGGCAGGGAGGGTAGTGAAATTGGGTGGCCACATTCACCTCCCTGCCTTGACCATCAGGTTTTGTCCCTGCAAGTGGTTCAAGGTCTCCCTTGCTCAAAATCCAGTCATATCCGACTCTAGGGTGCAGTGCTCATCTCCATTTACAGCCAAAGAGCCAGTGCTACTTGTGTTTTCAAATGCATATACTGTATGGCCATATGGCAGGAATGACTAGATCATCCATGACGTAGGCTCTGCCTACGACATAGGCTCTGACCACGACATAGGCTCCACCCACAGTGTGGTATCAAAAATTTTTTGCTGCCCACACTGCCTCTATCTAAATTCTTTTCCCATCCATTTTACTCTGGCTGATCTGCTGTAACAAGGACTGAAATCCCATTGAATAACTATGCTGATGTTACTGTGATGTTTTTGCAAGCGGTAGCTGTGATAACGTCAATGCTGTTCATGAAACACTTCCACAGGTTCATTGTGCAGTTGGTTACAACAGGAACTGCTTGAGCAATTGGGCAATTGACTCACGCCATCCTTGTTGCCTACGCATGATGCTAGCAAAGTTACACTTGTATAACTTCACATTACGTGGTGATGTACAGGATTCCAGCCAATATATACTTTTGGCTTGACGTGAATCAACTAAAGCATTCTAGCATTACTGTAGAAATAAGAATGTGTCTCACCATTTGTTCCTAATCTAAAATTTGGAATGTCTCTCCTATGGTTTAGTCACTGGCATTTTAAGTGTAACTATGATGATATTTTTAGTTCTACCAGTTTGCGGTTGGAACTGCCCATCACTGGAGCATGGCCCTCAAGAACTTTTCTAAGTTTGATTTTTGGACCTTCACTTAAGAATTACTGACAAATGATCTTCTCTGAGACAGACTATTAGAAAATCCATCAAAAAGTGAAACTGGAAGCGGCTGGCATTTGGGGAGTGAATATTCAAAAATGCAGAAAAGCCTAAAATCTATTTAAAAGGTGCTGTGGTACTGGAGAAGACTCTTGCGAGTTCCCTGGACTGTGAGGAGATCAAACCAGTCAATCCTGAAGGAAATCAACCCTGGCTGCTCCTTGGAAGGACAGATACTGAAGCTGAAGCTCAAATACTTTGGCCACCAAATGAGAAGAGAGGACTCATTGGAGAAGGCCCTGATGCTAGGGAAGATCAAAGGCAAAAGGAGAAGGGAGGTGGCAGGAGATGAGATGGCTAGATGGCAACGTTGACACAGTGGGCATAGATCTGGGCGGGCTACAGAGGATGGCAGATGACAGAGGAGCCTGGAGAGCTGTGGTCCATGGGGTCGCAAAGGGTTGGAGTTGACTGTGCAACTGAAGAACACCAAAATTTAAAAGTTGAACCACTGCTCACAATGGCTTCCAGAAGTGCCAGTTTACCTCATCCTTTGCCATTGAAAAGGGGATCTAAGAGAGTCTGGAAAATCCGGGTACACAAAAAACATGAGCCACACTTAACCTACCTCTATTCCGGGGTGGGGGCTACAATATGGAATGTCAATAGTGACGCAACTTAAGTACCTAGAGATCCACCAGGTTTCTTGAGACATACACAGCTGATGTTCTTCCTTTCAGGAAGAGCTGAGCAATAAATACTCCCACCAAGATGGGTCACTGTGCCAGATCATTAATCACGCAGGATCTGCAAAGGGTGGGTCCTTTGCCTAGGCAGCGGCTGGCTTGGTCCCATGTACACCGTACAATCAGGGTTGGATTAAGCTCCACTTTAGCCTTTAAGAGATAACATGCTCAAAAGGTCCCTAGGCATCACCAAAATCAGTGTACCAAGCCAACTTTTTCCTTCATTTAATAAGTGTGCCATCAAGTTGATTCCAACTTACGGAAACCCTTTCCTGAGTTTTCAGGGCAGAGAGAGCTCATTCTTCCTTTCTTCTGAGGGTGTTCCAGGACCACACAGGCTGGAGATTTCTCTGGGAAGGCACAAGCAGGAACCGAACTTCTGATCTTTGGCTCTACAGTCAAATGCCCCAACTCATGGAACAATCCAGCCAGCTATTTCTGTACTTACAGGCCCCCAAAACCGAAGACCCTAAACTGCAACCTACTTAGCTTGAGCGTCAATCCAGCCCTGACTGACAATCCTAAACATGAGCGTCTAAAGAGACATCAGAGTTCTAATGGTGTGGGACTTAGAAACATAGCCACTTGGGCATTCTGGCCAGCAGACATTGCTAGGAAATGGTGTGTATGGCTACGCCCCATTTTTAAGCATGTGGAGTAGGGCCTTTGTGTTCTCCCTTCATTTTTTTTTAAAAATAGCATTGTTGTAAAAATGTACAAGTTAAGTCATATCTTTGGCAGGTTCCCTTTTAAATAGGTTTCATTATACTGTATTGTTTTCTTTAATGCTATTTGATTACTGGAGCACTTGAAGAATTAGGACAATATTACAACATCAACCATTTGAAGCCTATTCCAAGCAAGACCCAAGTGTGTGCTTTCCACCTTCAAAACTGAGAGGCAAGGGTTGAGTAGGATGTTACGTGGCAAGGGACCCAATTACAGCATTGTTCAGCACCAAAATACCTCGGTCTGATGCTTGACAAGACACTCTCTTTTTAAGCAGCATTGCCTGAATACCAAAGCCAAAGTTAGTACAAGGAGTAACATCATCAGGAAACTCACAAACAGTGGTGGCCATCAGCAGGTTCGCACCAGTTCACAAGATAAACTGTGACGATCTGTGAGGTCACTTAGGCTCTTTTCAGAGCTTGGGAAATTGTCCCTTCCAGCCTACACTTCCCAGAGCCCTTTCTGGCACCTGTAGTCCAAACAAGTAACATGTCTAGTCCCCAGTTTCTGAGATGGGAAAATGTATTGCTCTTCAGTGAAGGCATAGGGCTCTTGATATAACACAGGAAGCTGTTGGCATATAAAATTGTGAAACCTTGAGATAATACTACTTTACAGTCCAGAGTATCCAAAGCTGGTTTAAAATCCGTGTCTGTTTAAGGCATTTTGGGAGATAAAGGTGAAAAGTCAACAGTGCAAGAAGAAGAAAGTGGGAATGAGGATAACATAGCCAGAGACACCATATTGGGGACAGCTGTGTTTCCCTCTGATCTTTGAGGATGCCTCTAAGATAATAGGGTCCTACAGGCCTGGTCTTAGCTGTTTTAAAGATCCTTAAATATAAAAGCAATATACCTCAAATAGCATAGCCACTTCAAGATGCCTTTTGTCCCCTAGCAGCCCATACAATGCAGCCTGTCTCTGGTCCTTCTGGTTTCTGTTGGATTGTTAATCAGACCCGTGACTTCTTCCTCCTTTTCTTGCTCCTGCTGCCAAATCATTGTAAATCTCTTCACTGCCCTGCAAGGTGTTGGCAACAGGAAGATTTAAATTCTTCTCTCCCTTTTGTTTGGCCCCTGTAAAGAAGGGGGAAATCTTCCAAATCTGTCTCCAAGGGAACGAACCTTATGATTTAGTTGAATAAAAGGAAGAGGAAAGTGACAGATTAAAATAATCTTTTCTCTCCTGTGCTCATCTGTTTCTATATGAAAGCGATTAGCATTCCACACCCCTCTGGGATAATCTTGTTTGTCAAGAGTGTGATTGTGGCTTTCTGTGATGTGAGCAGATTAGCGAACACCATCCATTGCATATCAACAGCAACTACTGAATCAGGATTCTTCTTCTTCTTCTTCTTCTTCTTCTTCTTCTTCTTCTTCTTCTTCTTCTTCTTCTTCTTCTTCTTCTTCTTCTTCTTCTTCTTCTTCTTCTTCTTCTTCTTCTTCTTCTTCTTCTTCTTCTTCTTCTTCTTCTTCTTCTTCTTCTTCTTCTTCTTCTTCTTCTTCTTCTTCTTCTTCTTCTTCTTCTTCTTCTTCTTCTTCTTCTTCTTCTTCTTCTTCTTCTTCTTCTTCTTCTTCTTCTTCTTCTTCTTCTTCTTCTTCTTCTTCTTCTTCTTCTTCTTCTTCTTCTTCTTCTTCTTCTTCTTCTTGTGCCATATCCAATTCTGAATATTGGCAATCTTCATGGCGATCAGCCATGAAGACTGTCCTGCAAATATAACACAGTGACCTTTCATCTGCTTTCTGCATCGCAGCGTGACCCCCGTATCACTGATCCAGCTCCATGAGTCACTTTCTGGTCCTGAGCCTTTTTTGCCACACAAAGTCCTCCTCAGCCCCAGGTTAGGACTGATGAAGCTGCCGCCCTCCATCAAGTTGGATTCAATCCACTTGGGGACCACCACCCTTCCCTGTGGACTTTGCCAAGGCCGCTAGTCCTCAGGGTTGTCAGGTTAGTTAACCACCACCTGATGTTCAGCATTGAGTTGCTGGCAGTATGGTCTACTCTATTACTGTAGCAGGATAACCTGGCCAGACACTCGGGAATCAGGATAGCTCAGTGTGTTAGGTATCTGGTTGTGGAGCCAGATGTTGGGAGTTCAATTCCCCATTGTGCTACTTAGAAGAAGAGCCAGTCTGTGTAGCTTTGGGCCAGCTTCACAGTCCCAGGGAAGAAAGGAATAGGAAACCAATTCTGAGTATGCTGTGCTTAGGAAAGGACATCGAGAAGTCAGAATTGATTTGACAGCACACATTTATTTCTAGGCAACCCAGTACTGTTGTTCTAGGCACAAGCCTAGGTTCAAAACTTCTTTGTAGTGTGGAGCAGAGCTTGGAAATGTCACTTTTCGGACTACATGATCAAGAGTAGCAGCTATGCAGCAGATGGCAGAGCAGGAAGGCTGAGAGAAAGACAAGGGATAATAAGGATTCCAAGGTATGTGAGATACTGTACTTAAGAGTGGTTTTACAAAGTCCATATCCAAGCAGTTTCCATGACATAGCAGGGATTTGAACCCAGGTCTTCTGAATCCTAGTCTCTCACTTTATCCACTATTCCACTCTAGCTCTCCATGCCAGTCAATAAGCAACGAGGGCTCTTAAACAAGACACAGATTTAAGGCCCCAGGTTGGGCTCATGTGGAGCATTTCTTTACATAACACTACAGGGTGTGTTGTAGATTTTTATCAGCAATTTCCCTGCTGTACATGCAGGGTAAGATTTGTGTCGCTATTTCGGTGCTTCTCTGGTGACTTCCTGTCTCTTTTCTCTCTCTTTTCCCCAGGCTTTATTTTTAATCTCACTGTGTTCCAAGGGCAGATTTTAGCACTTTAACACCCTCCACTAAGGATCATATCCATGATCAGAGCCTGGCACTGAAGCTTTCAGCCAGCATTTCAATTAGCAAACAGACAAAGCTTCTAAAGAGGACCTGCATCAGGGAATTAAAATTCTAAAATGGGTTTTAAACAGATTTCTCGGGTTGTTCTTAAACAGGGAAAATGTTTTCAGAAGATCATCTTTTCAAAAGAAGTTTGGACTCAAATGTTACTAAAGCCTAGTAAAGGTAAAGGTTTCCGTTGCTCAAAAGCCAGTCGTATCTGACTCTAGGGTTCAGTGCTCATCTCTGTTTCAAAGCCGAAGAGCCAAAGTAAGAGGTCAGCAGTTCGATTCCCAAGTACTGCAGGATGAAATGAGCTCCCA
Organism: Furcifer pardalis; assembly: GCA_030440675.1. Lineage (NCBI taxonomy): Eukaryota > Metazoa > Chordata > Lepidosauria > Squamata > Chamaeleonidae > Furcifer > Furcifer pardalis. The sequence continues at coordinate 314,631,718 of CP126890.1, read as the reverse complement.
TCTCTGTCCCAGCTCCTACCAACCTAGCAGTTCGAAAGCAAGAAATGGCAAGTAGATCAATAGGGACCACGTTGGTGGGAAGATAAACAATGCTCCGTGTCTAGTCATACCTGCCACATGACCACGGAAACGTCTGCAGAAGCAGACAACGCTGGCTCTTTGGCTTTGAAACAGAGATGAACACTGAACCCTAGAGTCAGATACGACTAGCTTTTGAGCAAGGGAGAACTTTACCTTTACCTTCCATTGCTCCTGTTCTTTGCTATCAATTCTAATAAATGGAAATCAGAAGCAAACATGCCGGGAAGCCCAAAGCCAAATTTCCACCTCTTAGGAAATCCTGCTGGGGCTTATTCCAACTGGCAAAACTCACAGCGGAGCAGTGATTTTTCTCAGCTGGTGGATTCTGGGTAGCGTAGCCCATTTGTCCATCTTCTGATCTAGATGGAAAGGACCACCCCATCAGTCAGAGTGAGAGCTTAAGCACCACATGAATGCAACAGATATATCAGCATAAGCACAAAAGTTTCTTGCGTTCCTCCAGGCGGAATGTGGGTGTCCACAAGGGCATATTTTGTACAGTCAAGAATGCTCAAGCGCACGTAGGTACTAGTGCCAGTTGAGACTCCCCTTTCCTGCCTCCACGGTTGGTGTTCGCTTCCCTCCCACAGGCAGCAGCTGTGCTCGCCCACCCTGCTGGCAAGATGCCCACGTCTGCTCTCAGACATCTTCAGCATAAAGCGGCATGGGGCCCAGGCTGGATTCTCCCAAGATGAAGGAAGGAGCATTTTGGAGATGGAGACATTTGATGGGTATATGTGGCTTGCTGCCTGCCTGACTGAAAGCTAGAAGGAAAGATTTCATGGCTGCCTGTAACCAGCAATTCAAGATTTTCCTCATCACATTTCCTTACCTGAGCTTCCAGGTAACACAAGGTGCAATGAGAATCATGAGGCTGTCAGGCAATTCCCAAGGTACTGGTCAAAAAAATATATGTAAGAAATGTCTGTGTTTCTCTGGATCTCTAAGCAGGCAGATGAATCCGCCTTAGTAACGTAAGAAGAGAAAGTTTGATTCCCCTGCCCTCTGTGAGATTGCTTTTAAAAAGAGGTACCTAACTTTTTCATGCCAGTGGCCGGGACACACTATCTCAGTCAGCTTCAAGGGTCACATGGCCATTTTGCCCTGCCTGCACAATGGCGGTGGCCAACAGCTTCAAAGGGGCAGCCATTTTTCCTTAAATGCTCTTGGAGGCATGGGGGCACATGAAATGGTACCAGGGGCCGGATCTGGCCTGTGAGCCTTAGGTCGGGAACCCTTGCTTTAAAGCCTGGATGCATGTCTCCATCCATTCCTAGATGACACTGGACTCACTGGTTCAGTTCTTCTTCCATGTCTGCATTATACTGCCAAATAGTCAGTGTTGGGATTCAGCTGGTACGGCCCGGTAAACCTGTACCGGTAGTAGAAATTCCAGCTGGCCCCGTCCATCCAGTTGCCAGAGCCTCGGATCGTAGGTCTATGCCTGCCTCCTGTACCAGTGGTGCAGCCTCCGCGGGCTTCCCCCATCCGGTCATAGGCCTGCGCTAGAAAGTCACATGACCACCTGGCCACGCCCACCCAGTCACATGGCTACACCCACCATGTCATGCCCACAGAGTAGGTAGTAAAAAAATTGAATTCCACCACTGCGCATAGTGCTTAAAGCACTCTCTGGAGTATTTAGATAATTAGCATTCTGACCCGAGCCATTGGGTACTCATTTTACTGACCTCAGAAGGATGGAAGGCTGAGTAAGCATTGAACCTGTTGGGATCAAACTCAGATTGTGAGCAGAGTTTCGCCATGGTGCCTTGGTAGTTCTCTCTCTCACACACACATACACACACACAGAATGAGAGAGAGCGATTCATCCAATTCCACTGCTCTTCTTTGACAGATGCTCCTCCTCTTTGCTCAATGACAATGACTTGCGTGGTGAAAAGCAGCTCATGCTCATTGCAACACTGGGAAACGGCAGCTCTCGAATGGCACCGCCTGGCAGCACCATCCCAGCAAAGGTCACAGAACAAAGCTACTTGTCCCAAGTAAAGCTCAGGCTGTTCTGTGCAGAGATGTGTCCCTCTCCGGCATCCACTGACGTCACCCAGCAGGTCCGCTGCTGTTGAGAACCAACAAGCAGCTCTGGACTTACTCCCGGGGCCACATTTGTATGTAAACAAAGGAAGCTACAGTTCAAGAGCTTCAGAGTGTAAGCATAGCTGTAAGATAGCAATTTAAAATTAAAAAACAAAAACAAATATCAACATTTAAATCTATAAATAGTACAAATATAAGAGATACTGCTATCTGGTCTTCTAGATGTGACATACTGTCTGGAATCCTCTTGAATATTTACGCCAGAGTAATTCCATCAGCATCACTTTCATGGGTGAACTGGCACCTGTTAAGTCAACATAATGATTCCTGTCCCACACTGGGTGACGCAATTGGTTCTTCTTCTCCTTTTGTGTCCCAATCAAACCCTGGACTGCCAAAATAAAGCCACTTTCTTCACTTTGTCATTGCCCAAATTTAAGTCCTTGGTGCGTGGTTCTGGCAGTAATCAGCACACCAGCAAATGAGCCAGATTCTGTATCTCTCCACATTCGCACAGCATGTTGTTGTCTGGCAGCAGCCCCCACTTGAGCACAGCAGTCTTACATTTTGGGACTCCAACTCTCAGCCTATTCAGGGTCCTCCAGGTGACATAGGGGAGGTCGAATTCCTCAGCTGTATCCTCCTGTAATGTTATTCCTTCTTCAGTGAGCTCCTTCCCCCGGCTTCTAATTTGGTTTTCCTCTTTCATATCCTCCTGAATGTTTATTCTTGCCATAAAGCAATTCCTGGACCTGAACCAGCAGACTTGAGGTTCATATCCATTCAGAGCGAGTCGAGGGTCATTCTCTTGCTTAGTTCTCTTTGCTTCCACTGCTATTTCTCTCCTGATCTTAGGTGGAGCAATACCAACAAGAGGGTATATATTCTCAACTGGTGAAATTTTGAAGCATCCTGCCACTATATCATCATCATCTGCAACTCATATCCAAGAATGGATTTTTTCCTGAAGCAGGAAAAATGTCATTGGCATGAATTTGTTTAAGGTGGATCCCAGCTTGTCATTATGTGACCCATACACTATGATCACGGAACCATCTCCTGCGGCACATGTGAAATGAGACATGCAGGATATAACACTGGGACTGCAATGGACTGCCGCAGCCTTGACGATATTATCAAGGCATGCCTTCAAGGCCAGTCCATCTGGCATAGCCTCTTCCATCTCCATGACCGTTGGGAATCAGAGTTCCTCCTCCACTCATCTTGCCATTGGGCCCAATATGACGGTTTCCAGTGGCATTTCCTCCACTGAGGAGACCATCACCCCCACCTAAAGGGGCTCATCCGCCTGTAGCCATTGCCCCCTTTAGGGAGTCAGGTTAGTTAACTGCCACCTGACACTCGGTGCTGAGTCACTGGCTGTACGGTCTACTCGATTACCATAACAGGATGTCCGGCCAGACAGAATGCCACTATATGCATGGCTTCATTAACAGCAAAGCCAACTTATTTATGCATTTGGTAGGTGACACAAAATGCCTATGCTAAATTCTTCATTTGAAGCAACTTGCTACTGAAAGTAGTGTCAGTATAATTAGCCAAGTGGGCATAACCAATGGAGCTTGCTCAGCATGTCTGAATCCAAACCAGCTGGTTTCCTTTTATAGCTGAAATTGTGAAAACTGCACAAAGGGGGCAAAATCTCAAGTATTGATCTCCACTTTTCAGATTCTAACTCCAAGCCCTCCTTATTGGATGAAATTACTCTTGCTGAAATTAGTGGCAATGAGTTGATCAAGTCTGCATTCCTAGACTCACCTATTCGAGAAGTAAGCCTCCCCAAAATCAATGGGAATTATTCTCAGGATTGCATTGTAAACCTGCATAAATCTGAATTAGTTGAGGATGAAGACAATTTGTATCATCTCCTGGGCAAAAATGAAGAAGAGATGGTTTTTCCAAGATGCTGTCATCCATTTTAAAGAAAGGCATACAGTATATCGTAATCATTTATAAATGCTCAGTTTAAGAGAAAGTCTTTTAAAAGCTCAACTGATGCCCTCTTTCTGGCATTTTCCATCACAGCTTGGATAAGTTACTTTTTTAAACTATGCCACCCTGTTGTCAACATGACAAGAGTCATGTTGGTTAGAGGATTCTGGAATGTGTAGCCCACAAAATATCATTTCCAGGCTCTACTTTTTAGTCCTCGCTTTCAAACAGCAAATGCTTTTAAAGAAAATTGAGACTTTAATTTTAGAAAACCTTCTGTTGAGCAACAGATAAATACCTCCCGACCTACATGGAAAACCACCACTAGAACAGGAGAAGGAAATAACTCTTGGTACAACCTCTATTGACAAAAAATTAGAAGACTCCAGTGTTAATCAGTGTTAAAAATATCAATGTATCTTACAGATACCTTAAAATAAACAGAAGGTTGACATGTTTATATTCAACCTGTTCTCAGCCTAACTCTTGAAGAACTCACATATGGTGAGATAGTTTGTCATGTTTTCACATTTTTATATTATAAGCAAAGGTAAGAATTATAAAGTCTTAAATGGTATGGGACCTTCTTGCTTGTCTGAACGTCTCTTCCAGAGGAATGCTTACCCATACCACTTGATCCTCTCAGGTCCTGGTTTTATGGGTGCTGACCCCGAAGGAGGTTCATAAGGTATCGGTGAGAAACTGGGCCTTCTCAGTAATGGCCTTGTTTTTACGGAACTTACTTCTGACAGATATTCACTAGATTTCCACCCTCCAGACTTTATGGTCCCTGGTCAAAGCAGAACGCTTGCCTCACCATAATTTCTTTCAGCCTTGGTTTTGTTCATCTAAGTGTCACAATCAGGATTTCCATTCGATTTTTAGTCATAATACTATTTCTTCATCACCATCCATACCAAGGCAACCTGGTATGGATGGTGTTTATCCCTCATCTGCATAGCTTGACACAATAGTTTCAGCCAACTGATGAGATATGGAAACAATGACCTCAGGAGATGGTGAATGCTCCAGGTCTGGAGGCATTCAAGAGAAAGTTGGGCAACCATCTGTCAGATATCTGCTTTGATTTGGATTCCTCCCTTTAGTAAGGGGTTGGACTCAATGGCCTTATAGGCCCCTTCCAACTCCATGAGTCTATGATCTCAGTTGTATGCTCAGCCATGCCCCTTACTACACAGCGGAGATGTCTCCAGGCATCTCATCAATTAGTCACAGCAAGCTACATAAACTTTACACCAACATCAATATGATTGTTAAATATGATAAGAAATACTGTATATACTTGAGTATAAGCCAACCTGAATATAAGCTGAGGCATCTAATTTTGACCTGAAAACCCAGGAAAACAGATTGACCCGAGAATAAGCTGAGGGTGGGAAATGCAGCAGCTGAGTATCAATAATCAAAATACATGAAAAGATGGTAAAAATAATTAAATTGTTAGCACATTTGACGTGGTCTTGGGACCCTCATGGTCATTGACCCAAGTATAAGCCAAGTCCCCTTTTTGGGGCTCATTTTTGGGGCTAAAAAAACTTGGCTTATACTCGAGTATATATGGTATCTATAATTGATAATCAAAGCATTTTTGACTGGTTATAAATTAAATGAAAAGAGCAAAACGATTGTCCCATCATCCAAACATTTCTCAAACACAGTGGCCAACCTATAATTAAAAAGGAGGTAGAGCCAATTCTAACTGCAACAAGAAATAATAATTACCAGAGTGGTGACATAAACTCATAGACTATAATGCCCATCTGGACCAACCATCCATGCTGAGATCTGCTGCTACCACAGCATCTTTCCAATACCGCCTAGCCATAACTGCCACGAGAAGCTAGCAAAGGTTCTCTTCAAATAATCCATGTTGCTTCTCTGCCTAGTTTGGCCCAACTTCATAAATGCCATATAGCCAAGTTGGTGGTAGTGACTCATAAACCTAGAGCTGCAAGAGACCAATTTTGGATTTTCACATGATGCCTAAACATTCTCCATGGCTGAAAATAAATACCACTGAGAAGCAAAAGCTTATTTAAAGCAGATTCCTTCAATGTGTCCTTCTTTCTCTGTTGGGTTATGTTTTGGTCCCTGCTGTCCTCTGCTGGGTAAAAATCAATTTGCACTCTACTCCCTAGAATTGATTCAGGAGAAGGAGCCTTTCCTCTTATAGGTGAGCTGTTTGGTGTTTGGAGAAGACAGAAGAAAATATTACTTTTTCAACTTCTAGTGGCATTAGCTTTGCTAGAGAGTCAAAATATGGTCAGGTTCTTAAAGACGTTGTCTGGTTAATCCCAGCCACCAAGACCTATGTACCTGTTCGGTCTGCCAGTCCTAACTGTTTATAAGCAGAGGTTCAAAGCCATTTAACCTTCCATATCCTTTCCCCCTACTTGAAAATCTTTAAACCACACTGGATGGGACAGACCCTTAATTACTGGAGGACAGCTTCAACTAGAAAACTGTCCTCTGTAAAGCAGAATAAATGGTCACCCTATGCCTGAGGCATCTTCAACTGGAGGAACCAAGTACTGGACCTTTAGGTTTTTCTTCTTCTTCTGCAAAGTATATGAAACTTAGAAGCTATCATTGTTCAAAAGGGGGGACTGTATGTCCATTTCATAAATCCCAGTATTATTAGTAAAGCCACACAGTAATGTAGTAAAAACTCCGTACCTGACAGCACCGTTTTCCAGAGTCTTACACCCAGAGGCTATATTTCTGTCACTGACGTTCTAAGACAATTTTAGGGGGAGAATTGAACCCATGACTTCTTGTGTTTGAAGAAGGAACTGAACCAATAAGCTACCTGCTTCTCTTGAAACAGATCATCACTGCACCACATCTCCCCAAAATTAATCCTTTTAGTTTAAGATATGTGTATGTGTTAGAATTAATGCACAGTTGGAAGTGGTGCCATGGGACTGCTTAAAATGTACAGCGTTTAGGAGGCATAGCATGTCTTAATTCTTCTCTCCTTTCAAGGATAGATGAAATAGTTTAGGGGGAGTTTGAACGGGAATGGATTTCTCAAAGAATATTATGGTAACTGAATTCTTTTCAACAAACAGACACTTTTATCTGTACATTCTGATTCTATGTTCCTCCCACGTCCCTGTACATAGATACTGTACAGTCTAATTCATCAGTTTTCATTGTCAAAGAGCTAATTGTGTTAGTTTTCTTTCAATATTTCTGATATCTCAAAGACATCACAATATTTTTCTTTTGCACACAAGCACACAGAGAGAGGGTGGGGGAGGAAAGAAACAGTCGATATCTTCTCAACCCTTTGATCAAAATTTAATATAGCCACCAGCTAGGCCATCCCTAGACATATTGCTGCCTGAGGCAAGGCAAGACATTGTGGCACATACCTGTGGTAAGATACAAGGTACCCGTGTTATTTTGGCACCTGAAGCAGCAAACCTGTCCTGCTCCTTCTCTAGATGGCATTGCTGAGTGTATGCCAAGGGCTAGGTCAACATTTTGTTCTAGCCCTTGACCATTTGTAAACAGCGTTCTGTGCACTTCGGTGTCTAGGCATGTCTGCCACATGTCCATGGAAACGTCTGTGAACTCAGACAGCACTGGCTCTTCTGCTATAAACAGAGATGAGCACTGGACCCTAGTGTTGGATACAACTGGCTTTTGAGCAAGGGTGACCTTTACTTAGGTCAATTATATAAGTAGTCAGATGTGCCCAATTTATTTATTTATTTATTTATTTCCTTCAACTTATTATCCCGCCCAATCGGGTAAAAAACCCAACTCTGGGCGGCCACAAATCTTGGAAATGTGACTTTTAAATAAACAATTCACAAAATCTCCTTGCCGGGCTGTTCTCCCACTTATTCTAGCAAAATTCCTGAATATTTCATGTTGTCTACCTAGGAATTGAGAACAAGAAGCAACCTTTAAACTATCTCAATAGACAACCTAACTGAGTGCTGAGTAGCCTGGCATTGCCGACGTAACACTGGCCGAAGAACTCTGGAAGATATAGTCCAAAACCTAACCTTTTCGAGCCTAGTTTGACCAACAGGTGTACAGCCCTGATCAAAGGCCTAAACTATATTTTACAGTAAACCTGGTATTAGAAGCTGAAATTCTGTAATAATGCAGAGATACGATCCCTGCTGACCTTTGTGCAGGAACAATTATACTTGCAAGTGAAGTTTCCCAGCAACCACAAAGCAAGATAAATGAATTTCCAGGCTACAATAGGTCAGAAATGCTTCAGCTGCAACAATTTTAAAGAATTTGAGGAATCTCTTCTCGGAATATCAGCAGAAAACAGCAATGTCGCTGATACACAGCTCTGTAGTATTTACAGCACTCTCTGGGTGGGTCACAAGGTAATAGCTGGCTGTTAGTGATCTATAGAATCATAGAACCATTGAGTTGGATAAGGGGCTGTGGTGGCTCAGTGGTTAGGAAGCTCACCTTGTCAGCTGGAAGGCTGTCAAGTTGGCAGTTCGAGACCCGGGTACTGCATGATGGATTGAGCACCTGTCTCTGTCCCAGCTCTTGGGGACATGAAAGGTGACTCATTTGGGCATTCCCTGAGTGAAGTTTCTTTAGCAAAAATCCTTTCAACCAATAATAATAATAATAATAATAATAATAATAATAATAATAATAATAATAATAATAAATAAATAAATAAATAAATAAGTTGGAAGGGGCCTTTTATGCCAATGAGTTCTACCCCTTGCTCAATACAGGAATCTGAGTCAAAACAGATATGACAGTTAGCTGTCCAACTGAGAAGCTAGTTGGACCTCTCCACTTGATTTACTGTAATAAATGTAGGGTCAAGGTCCTGATGGATGACCTCAACCTTTGTTCTGGAGGTTATCTGTTTCACCAACTTCTCAACTGAGGGGAACATGTCTCCACCTATTCTTAAGCTTTCTCCTTCTATATTGACTGGTTAGTGATCCATAGCACTCTATGACCCTAAACCATGTGTTTTGTCTTTCTTCCTTTAAAAACAGGGAAAAGATCCTGTCTGGAAGGTCTCACTCACTTCCCCAGGATTGGTTCTAGTTTCCTTGGTGACCCTACATTTGGGAGATGTGCAGAAGAATCACCCCATATTCTGAGCTCTTCAGCACAGAGGTGTCCAGAAGCAAGATAAACTGCAAAATGAAAACCTACCCAGTATCCAGGGGCCGTGCTCCTTGCGCGTGTGTGGGATTCCTGCTGCTTCCTCCAAAATATCTTGTCCTGGAGAACTTGAATGAGTGGTCTTCAGAGTCGGCGCAGGGTAACAGGGTATGCCAGCCTCAGTGGCTAACCAAAAGCAGACCAGCCTACAGTGAGAGACAGATGATCTGAGAACAATGAAGCTCCTGTGTTGGACACTTTGGTGTAAGGAGCATCAGCAGTGGTGTGATGTCAGGATGAATGATGCACAGATGTGCCGGACTGGGCAATGAGGCTTAAGTACTGCTGAAGGATGGGGAGTGACTGGTGATGGAGAATGGATGGACAAAAACAGACTAAGGAGGACAAATAGCAGAAGTGAACTGGGATGCATCTATAATGGGATCACCATAATTTTTGCAGCCTGAAGACTTGTATTGTGGCACAATGTGTAGGAATTACCAGATTGGGGTAAACTGGTAGGTTTACCCCAAGGCATTTTGTCACGAGTAGATCTCAAAAGCTGCCCCTTCAAAGTCTATAGAATCCAGAGACAAGCACATTGTTTTGGTGCTCAATGCAGAAAATCCCCCAAGGCCTTTCTCCCAGCCTGGCACTGCAAATACAGCAACAGGAAGAAAAGGAGCGGGGAGAGTGTCGGTTGTGTTGTGTAAAACTCAGGTTCAAATGTCCACTGGAAGGCACTTTGGGATTGCGCAAGTTATGGAACAGATGTTGTTCCAGATATTGGTTTCATCCCTCACAAAAGACTGAAAGATGCTGTCCCATGAGTAAGAAGATTGGTAAACCTGCATGTCGAACTTCTACAGGAACTGATTCTGGATACATCCCTAAACTCTCAAATGTGCTCCAGCTTACATTAGAACAGTGATAGCCAACCTTGGCACTCCAGGTGTTCTTGGACTTCAATTCTCAGAAGCCCAAGTCAACACACTTGCTCATCAGGGCTTCTGGGAATTGAAGTTCAAGAACATCTGGAGTGCTAAGGTTGGCCATTACTGTATTAGGATATGAGCTCTGGTGTCGCAGTGGTTAAACTGCTGTACTGCAACAGTGATTTCGATCCTGACCAAGACTCAAGTTTGACTCAGCCTTCCATGCTTCCGAGGCTGGTAAAATGAGTACCCAGAATGCTAGGAGCAAAATTCTAACTAACTTGTGAACTGCCCAGAGAGTAATTTTAGCATTATGGGGTGGTATATAGGTGTAATTGCTATTGCTATGTGTGCAGCTGTAATTGAATATATGCTGGGAGTAGTTGTTATCAAAGCAATTCATTTCTTTGTCTTTGTGTGGCTACTTGTTTACCTGCTAATGAGCATGCATCATTCTGCGAGCATTCAACCAGTCCTAGTAAAGTGATGGTCAACCTTGGCACTCCAGCTGTTCTTGAACTTCAAATCCCAGAATCCTTGATTGGCAGGAGTACTGACTTGGGCTTCTTGTAATTGAAGTCCAAGAACACATGGAGTGCTAAGGTTCACCATCATGACCCTAGAAGATAAGTCCACACTGCATAAGTTGAACACCCACATTGCTTGATTGTCCTTTCCTATCCATTGGCAGGAGAATGACTTCACAGCGCATGTGTTTCTATTGTGATTGAGAATGCTTGGAGAAAGCTGACATCCCCAGTTAGTTTAATTCAGTCTTGCTTCTTGAAGGCTCGGGCATTGGCTTGAACCAAGCCAAGAAGGTAGAGGAGGTGTGTGCCACAGAGCTTGTGGAGTGACTTTCTTGGACTTGGGCCCCCCAACTTCCCCATCAAATGGCAGGGGCTTCTGGGAGTCATGTTCTAAATGTAATTCAGCCCCACACCCAAATTCCCTTCTGCTGATTGTGATCTCTCTCCTGTTACCACCATTGAGTTCTGGTTTTATATTAACCAAACAACCAACCAAACAACCAACATCTCTGCGCTTTGCTCTGGTGGTTCATGGCATGGCAGATGTAGATTCCAGTTTGGGATGCACTGTGCATTTGCTAAGGTTTTAATCCAATGGGAGCTATCCAAAGTGCTCAACCCTGTCTCCAAGGATGTGCCTTGGTGAATTCATGCGAAGTAGGGGCTAAAATCCAGAGTTCACCGTGTTAGGATATATGAGTAGGTTTGCAACGAGAGCAAACCAATGACTGTATCTTTAAGACTGTGCAGCTACCACAGCCAGGTGCAAGCATTGAGTGTTTGTGTCTAGCATAAATTGAGGCAACAGTCTTTGCCAGCCAGCCAGCCTGTTGTTCTCTGACTGCTTTGTTGCTGTGCTCACGTCCATCGGACCTTCGTCGTTCTTGAGGATTGTCTGGTATGTCTACTTGCCGTTTATTGCAAGATATTGGAACACATACCTCAGCCACATTGTGGTGACCTAACCAAGGACTGTTTTGGAACCGAGCTACTCCATAGCTAGAATGAACTGGTGAATATCTTCGAAGCCGACCTTGAAGCAACAGATAAAGGTTTGGACTGCTTGCATTGCTTTATCGAAGATAAGAGCTTAATTAGCTCACATAGACTATAAGGACTTGCTGCACCACTTGGTCTGACTTCAAGACAAGTGTTAACTTGCACTTTGTGCACAACCTTTGTAAATAGTGTAAATACATATTTCCTGCAACCCAAGCCGGAGTTTGTTTTTGTCTCCTGTATCTCAACAAACACTCTCAAACCTCAGGGTGTGGCAAAAGCCAGCCACCTTCCTGCACTCTGCTATCTTTTACCATTTCACACCGTACCTCCAAATGTGGAGTCACCAGCCACCACTGCGACATGGGATATGAAGATAAAACACCTCAGACCAAGCCTATAGTTCTCTGATGGTGAACTTTGGCACTCCAGGTGCTCTTGGACTTCAATTACCAGAAGCCCAAGTCAGCACTCCTGCTGATCAAGGCTTCTGGGAATTGATGTTCAAGAACACCTGGAGTGCTAAGGTTCACAATCACTGCTCTAGTTCCTTGAAAGCAGAGATGGCCAAATGGCACTTTCTGGGACTGGAGTTCCCAGCATGCCCCACCACTGACATGCTGATTAAGCTTGATGGGAAATGAAGTTCCATTTTGCAGTGCAGCCCTTTGACCACGCTTGTCCTGAAGAAAGAAGAGAAGAAAGAGCAAAGAGATTTCTCTCCTTGGTGAGAAGGCAAAGTCTTCTTCTGGCCCACGTTGCTGTTCCTGGCACAGGGCAAGAGAGCTGTGTCAGTTCCGTGCTGTGCCATCCTAGAAGCTGGGACACAAAGGCCGTGGTTGTGAGAGGGTGTGAGTCAGTCAGCAGTGATTCACTGCGGAGACAAAGGCTGCAGGGACTGTTTGCCCTAGCTATTAAGTTGTTCCAGTTGGAGCAGAGAAATGGCTCATTGTCTCTGTTTTTGGGTATGTTAGTGTTGACCCTTTCTTAGCCCTAGCATATTCTGGCATAAACGATCCCATCTCTCCCAGATGCTTTGGTGATGGCCACATCCGTGCTCTTTCCTTGATCTCTTTATTTGTAAACAAGTGGGAGATGTACCGCCTACGATGAACAATTCCTTGGAGAAATACTCGACCCCAGTGGTGGGTTGTCAAAATCTTCGCTACCCAACCCCAAACACAAACCCGTCACTTACCTGTTAGTATAAGTGCCTGGGCAGCACCATGTTGCAAGATGGATATGGTCATCGTAACAGTGCTCTAGGATAATATGCCTTAATGTAAATGTAAAACAGCTGTACCTCCTTAAGGGTTCTCCAGTTGGGACAGCAATTGGAACAGTGCAGGTGTAGCTTATTGATGAGGTAACTCCAAGACTTTGCTTAAAAACCGCAAGCCAGGTTACCAGGCCTGCCGGCCACCAGGCCTTTTTAGGAACTGTGGTAGTACGTCAATATAGGTAAAGGTGTTAAATACACATTAAAATACACACAGGGATACCACATCCAAAGGTGAGTCATTTACCCTGGGGAGCAGGCTTTAGGGAGCTTCAGGCTAGCAGCTTCTCTCCCTCCTCCCCGCTTGGGAGGACAGCAAGGAGGCCGTGCATACGCGCCAAGCACTGTAGGCGTGCATGCCCACCAAGTGCTTGGTGTACATGGGCAGTGGGAGAACCAGTGAAAAGGTAAGCACCCAAGGTGGCTCCCCCCAAAAGCTGCTACCAGTTTTCCGGAACACTGGGAAAAGTTACTACCGGTTCTGGCGAACTGGTGCAAACCTGTTACATCCCATCACTGAGCACATTCCCTTAGAATTGGACATGTTTGGCCTTCAAGAAAGGGAGACCTTTACTTTATGTTCTACCTCCTTGCACTAGGGCTTCTATTGTTTTTCTTATCTCAATGTATTCCTCAATGCTTGGCCAAAGCTAAAGAATAAATACAAGACTTTTTATATTCTTTTAGGATGGGAACATATGGTTTCTTTTCGAACATAAAGTGTCCTTGACTAAGTCTTCTAATATAGAGTTTCTGAACCTGCAATTCAGCTCTAGCTGTAGCATGTTCTGCTAACTCAAAACAATTTTTCAGTCCATGACCTAACTACATTTCATGCAATGCTGCTTCTGAAAAGACTGTATCTGTATCGTACACCATTCTATCACATATCCCGCAGTCTCACAGATTCGCCAGTGAGCAATTTATGTTCTAGTGCCCTCTAGTGCCATAAGCATCCCTCTGCATTTGCACACATTCGCTCTCTAAGTGTGTATTTATGTTGTTAAAACCCCACACTTCTGCATTGGCTCCTGGTCAGTTATAAAGATTGGTAGCGGTTGAGATGCTGAACTTGTCAACTGGAAGGTCAACAGGTCAGCAGTTTGAGACCCGAGTCCTGCGCAACAGAGTGAGCTCTCATGGTCTGTCCCAGCTCCTGCCAAGCGAGCAGTTCAAATAGCGAATTCTTTTCGGTAATTTTGGGGTAAGCATTAGAGCTCCATAGCAGAGAATTCTGAGCACCTTATAAAGCAAACTACAAAACCCAAGGTTCTGAAGGATGGAACCAGGGCAACTGAAGTGATATTGAAGCTGTGTAGCAGAGATAAAATCTTAGTTCAGATTCTCTAGCACAGTGGTGGCGAATCTCTGGCATGCGTGCCAGAGGTGGCACTCGGAGCCATCTCTGTGGGCACCCTTGCTGTCACCCCAGCACAGAGTTCACCCCGCCCCTCTGCCCAGCAGCCCAATGGGAGCACTTCCTTCCTCCCCCAGCACAGAAGTCAGCCTCCCCATCTGCCCAGCAGCCCAATGGGAACACTTCCTCCCTCCCCCCAGCACAGAGTTCAGCCCACCCCTATACCCAGCAGCCCAATGGGAGCATTTCCTTCCTCCCCTGTTGCTGTGTTGGCACTTCGATAAATAAGTGGAGTTTGGATTGCAGTTTGGGCACTCGGTCTCTAAAAGGTTCGCCATCACTGCCCTAGCATCATTAAAAACACTGTCCAGACAGCTCTTGATTCCAAACATGGAAGTGTTGCTGTTTTGGACTACAAATGCCAGAATCCACAGCTATCAGAACTAGTACCCCTATACGTATAGTAATTTTCTATAATCTGAAAGAGATCGCTTTTAAAAATTCTAAAAGCAACTTTTCCAAGCTGTGAGCTGGAAAAGAACATGGAGAGTTTCATGCAGCTGTAAAACCTGCACTGACCCTGTTTGCGTTGCCAGTCAATTTTTTATTAGTCAGCAATCCATACCCAATTTTCCTGGGGTATCCCTGAAGGTTCATGCATCTCTTCTACACAATAGTGGTTCCAGGTTTTCTCCTGCAGGACTGGATGATGCTGAGGAACATCATGAAGACTAGGAACATGGAGAACCCAACTACTAGTGCTTCAATGACGGAGTAGGTATGGGCCAGCTCCTTGGCAGCTGGCACAGCAGAAGGGGTCGGGATGAAAAACCTGCCCACCAGATGCCCGTTGACATAGCACTGGTAGAAATTGGTGTGGGAGTCATTCTGGATGGTAATTTGGAGAATCCCTCCCCCAGTAGCTTTGTCCAAGCTATGAGAGCCGTTCTTCTGGAGAAGTTCAAGGTGGGTCAGTTTTTTTAGTCCTTCTTGCCAGTAGACAGGGCTGGAGAAGGAAGAAGAAATGAAACTCTTACTGGACTTGAATCAAGATGACTGGATTCTCCAGTTTTTGTTAGTCAATTTTCATGACCATGGAATGAAATCTGCTAGCCCGCACAGGGATAGTACTGTACAACCATATTGGTACAGTCACCAATAACTTCAAGAGCAGATTATTCCTGAAATGTGCTTGACATCTCCTTGAGGCTGGACTGGAAACTGCAGCTAATGCTGAATATTTCTGCTAAGCTGCTCTCCCTTCTTCCCTAGCAATAGCAATTGCATTTATATACCACACCACAGCGTTTAGTGCATTCTCTGGGTGGTTGACAAGGTAATTAGCATTTTGCCCCCAACATGCTGGGTATTCATTTTACAGACCTTGGAAGGATGAAAGGCTGATTCAACCTTGAGTCTCGTCAGAATCAAACTCGGATCATGAGCACAGTTTTGACTGCACTACAGCAGCTTTTAACCACTGCACCACTAAGGCTCCTGCATGTAACAATTTTGCAGAAGCTCTACATTGTCTGCCTTTTGTTGTACCAAGATATGCTTTCTCTTTATCATCCTACGCAATCACTAAAATTGCTTGCAATGACTTATTTGATGCCTTCAA
This sequence comes from Furcifer pardalis, assembly GCA_030440675.1. Classification (NCBI taxonomy): domain Eukaryota; kingdom Metazoa; phylum Chordata; class Lepidosauria; order Squamata; family Chamaeleonidae; genus Furcifer; species Furcifer pardalis. The sequence goes on along the minus strand of CP126890.1, from coordinate 314,615,772 downwards.
GTGGCTCTGAGGTTAATTTAAAGAATACAGCCTTTTAAATCTATGAACTCCTGCCCTACGGAATGCCTTTCCAACTGATCTGATGTATGCAGCTATGCTTCTCTGTTTTGGTTTTGGCTGAAAGTTGTGCCTTTCTGATGCTCATTTTGTGATGAATTTCAGCCACAACTTTATTCATATGTTGATTTCATTGTAATTGAACCGTATTTCTTTGGATTTTCCTGTATATTGTGCCTCCACACTACTCTGAAATATGTGGTGATCTTTCGGGCAGACAGAGAGCTATGCATATGAGCAGCACCAACAGTTGGCAGCAAAACCTACTGGGAAACATAGATGGATATATGAGTAAGAAGGATAATTCAGAAGCAAGGACATTTGTTCTTTGTTTCCAAATTAGTCACCCTGCTACCTGTTCTCCTCCAGATATCTTGAGCTGCAACTTCAACTATCCCAGGCAACAGTCAAGGATATTTTTACAGTGATACCAGAAATGGCAGGAAAATAATTATCATGATCATATTGATTAATTATTGGATTTTCTCAATAAAGCAAACACATTAGGATGCTGTTCTGGCACTAGCCATCTACTCCAGATTTCTTTACATTGTCTTGAATCTACTTTCTGCTCCACCACAGAGTTGGAGTCAACTTGCTGCCAAGACCTGATTATGTTTCAAACAGCCCTGCTTTAAGTGCCACAACTGGATCCCAACCTAACATCCCAAGGTGAAAGTCTTCTCTAGCATGTCAATCATTAACCAGCTTAGATAGTTGGCTGTTGAAGTTAAAAGCTTCAGTGAAAGTGCTATGCATGAAAATTTTCCTCTCTGCATTTATTTTTCCTTGAGCAAGTCAAATAACGTGATGGGGCTGAAGCCAGAGTTGACCTAAGGCTGAGATTATCATCATTATTTATACATGCATATCACGGATCAAGAGAAAAAGATCTCTTTATTTTTACTTTTAAAAAGAGTAGGTTGCTAAGCAAAACAAGCAGGAGAATGACAACTACTGGCAGACAAGGCCTTTGAAGCAGAGACTTCTGCTTTACATAATCAGCCTTTGAAAACAGTAATAGTTTTCAACCAGCTGTTGAGGACAGGGCTTTGGTGCCTTCTGTGGTTGCATAGATGAAGACATGACAGCATTTGAATCATCTCATGGTAGGGTTAAAAAAAGGCAGGACCTTGTCTTCCCACACAACTCTTAAAGGTACCAGAACCCTCTCCTTCTCTTTTGCCTCAATGAGAGCCTGACATCCTCTCAGAGGAATTTATTGATTTGCTTGAGAACAGAGATAGATCTGATCTTCGGGTGTCTACCTGTAGATGGAAGAGGTTGGGCAGCGCAGGTAGGCGACAGTGTTGGGCTGGAGATGTAAGCTGGTGAAGACCAGAAGCGGCATGGCACCAAGTTCTTCTGGGGAAAGGAAGTGTGTCATGTCACAAGGTATCTGGCAGGTTTCTATTCTTAGCTCTGGCCCACGTTGTGGTAACATAGGGTACTTCTTCCTCACCATCCCACAGGGCAGAAGCATCTCTCCATCCTGCTCATTCTTGGTCACTTTGGCATAACAGAAACCCACTCGCTTCCTTTCTCCCAAATGGCCACACCGGTCACAAGCCTGCCAATCACTCCAGGAGGTGAACAGCTCAACCTGTGTGCCGTTTTCTAGCTCAGCCGTGGCGTTGCCCAAGGTGGCCTCCCCAAGGCTGGCATGGGAGGCGTAAATTTGGTCAGCGTCTTGGAAATCCACATGGTAATAAGCAATGGTGGCATCCCCCACCTGGCAGGTATACACTCCAGAGTCCTTCACACTGGGGCTTGAGATATACAGATTACCAGCAACGAGTCGGGATCTGAGCCATAACTGTGCCAACTTGGCATGGCTAAAGGAAGACCAAGGCAAAATCCCTGAGCGCAAAAAGGTTACCGGCCGCTCGTTTTCCCACTTTGGATCAAGGTACTGCCAGGATACATGAGCTCTGGGGTATTTATAAGGACAACGCAGGATCACAGAGTTGTCAGAGATAAAGGCGAGTATGCAAGAGTGTCCTGGGAAACATGAGCTTCCCAGGGAATAGCCCTCATATGCGTTATCTTCGGAGACGGCAAATGACAAGCCCAGGGAAAAAGCCATAAGATGTGCCCAATAGGACATGGTTGCCTGGGCACTTACTCACTGAAGGGCTTGCCAAGGAAAATTCTAACTGATCTCGGTATGACATCAAAGTTGAGCAAATAGCAAGGATGATGTCATAATGGCTGGCAGCAAAATCTAATGTTGATGTCTGGTTCAGGCTGTGACTAGATCCTGAGGAGGCAACAGAAGTGAACCTTTAGCTGTTTAATTTTTTTTTGAATTGGTCTTGAAAATCCCTTTATTCCAGACTTAACAGATACTCCAATGGTTGTCCCTCATCTTTTGAAACCTGGTATAAAGCTGAGCAGAACCGAGGAACTGATAAATACAACTGCAAAAGCACGAGTTCAAATTTAGCTATGATGCAGGCTGTTAACCAGACGTAACCTAATTGTTAATTGCTCTAACTATTGCTTCAGTTTCATGGATTTAATATTTCTGTGGAGAGGCATGAGGCAACAACTTATAAACTCATTTGCTTTTTTATTTGATGTTTTACCTTGTTCATGTGGATTTGCTTATAAGAAATATTTTATCAGCTGCAGTACTTGCTGGTTTTCTGTCATTGTTACAGTCTTTGCTGCAAGAGTTTAGTCAGATACATGAATTCATTAAAAAAAAAAAGTAATGGTAACACAGAAGCCGAACAGAAACGCATGCAACACCTTAGTATTCGTCTGGTTGAAATCCTACTATATTATATATTATCACTCTCTTGCTTTTTTTAGTAGTTGGGCTAATTTTTTATTGTATTTTTAATTGGGGTGTTTACTGGTTTTAAGTTTTTTATAGTTCTCTGATGGGATTTACGTGGTTCATGATGTGATTGTTGTATGCCTCCCAGAGTCGCTTGCCGTGTGGGTGGAAATAAAAATGTGACTAATAATAAATAAATAAATAACAGTGATAATTGCATGCTATTAGGCGAATTCTGAACACCCACCCACCACAAATGTTCAAGTTAAGCAGTTACATTATATATATAATGTGATGTGTAGTCGTTGTATGTAGTTTTGTTAAGTTTTGTGTGTTTTTTTTTCTGTTGATGTTATTTTTTTGTTTATTTTTGTGCTTGTTTTGTATTTTAATTAAATCGATAATAAGTCTTTAAAGTGCTACAGCATTTTTGTTTGGTTTATTCTTTGCCTGAAACACAGACTAACACAGGTAAAGTAAAGGTAAAGGTTTCCCTTGCTCGAAAGCCAGTCGTATCCGACTCTAGGGGGTCAGTGCTCATCTCTGTTTCTAAGCCGAAGAGCCAGCGCTGTCTGCTTCTGAAGACGTTTCCGTGGTCATGTGGCAGGCTCTTCCAAATAATTAAATTTTAAAAATTAAAAGGAAAAAAAAATTATACTAATAGGAATTACAGGCAAGTGAGAACCCTTTGCCTCAGCCTTTAGGGTGGAAAAAAAAGTCATCCTTTCTTCGCTTCAGGTTCGGCTTATAAATTAGCCACTGACCAATATAGCAAAGCTCCTTCTCCAAACCTTTCCCAACCGACACCAATCATTTTCCTCCTTTGATCATTTTTAAAAACGGCTTTTATCCCAGGCTTTTATACCTGGGCGAGTTCACTTTCATTAAACGACGGGGGGGGGGGGAGACAGAGAAAGGCGGGCTGGAGAGCGTCTATCCTCGCCTCAACCCCCCTTTTTCGGAGTAAATCGGCGCGTCCTCTCAACGCATTCCAACCAGCACTGGGACTGAACCACTTCCCCAAGAGGGGGAGAAAAGTTTTTTACAGGGGAGGGTGACTCGCCAGCCGTTTTGAGGCATTCCCGCTTCGACGCAAAGGGCAAAGGAGGACCCTAGTGACCACCCAGCCCCCACAGGAAGGCATCCAAAACAGCGCCTCAGAGGTTGACTCCCCCCCTTTTCCGAAGCAGTTGGTATCTCCCAGCCCCCCCATGGGCGAGGCGCCAGCGCTGCACCTGAGGAGAGGCGCTCAGTGCGGAGTTGCGGGCTTGGGAGTTGGGCGCGCGCCGGCCGCTGGGCAGGAGTTGTTGGGCCGTCGACGGAACTCCCATGAAGAGAATTTAAAAAGGGCCCGAATTAGCCAAATTAACGGAGAATTCGCCTCGCCTGGCTTTTCTACACGCATCCCCTTTTGGCGCCAAGGAGGGGGGCGGAAAATGGAGGCTCTGAGGGGGGCCCGGCCGGCCACGCTGGCCCTTCTGTGGCTCCTGGGCAGCGCCTGGACCCCAGGTAAATAAATAAATAAATAAATGTAAGGCAGTGTTTCTCCCCAAAACCTTTGGGTTTGTGGAGGTCAATTCCCAGGAACTCTTAAGTTCAGTTTCCCCAAAGCAGTGACCAGTCAATTGTCTGGCTGAGGATTCTGGGAAATGACCCCCCCTCCTGTGGGGCCTGGGCCCCACTTTGGGAACCACAGTTATAAAGCTGTTTGTCTCTTTCACAGAGACGGGGGGCGTGACCCCCCCTCTTTCATCCCCTCCACCCGCCTCTGAGGCGAAACCTCTCCGGGGTCTCCTACTTTAGGGTACAGGGGCCAAAGGGGGGGGGGGAGAGGCAGCTCGAGAGCTGATTGGCCGAAGGGGGCCTCCGGGGTCGCTCCCTTTTGCTTGGACTTTTCTTTTTCTTTGGCCATTGAAGCTCAGAAGACCAATGGCTTCCGACGGGAGCCTTGGAGCTGGTGCGGCTGCTGCAGAAACCACTCACCTGTCCTTAAGGTGTGGCTGCCTGTTGAGGGAAAGGGCAAAGCTGCCTCCCAGTCCCCCAGCAACTGGCTTCGCTGGAGCTCGCCGTGGGCAGGCAGAAACTCAACGGGTGTAGCTTGGGCTGACTTCCAGATTTAAAACTTCATTCATTACCTTTCGTTTCCTGGGCCAGAAAGTGCACACTGGTTCTGTCTTTCCTTGTCCTCTAAAGACAACAGGTCAACAGTTTGATTACTGAGTACTGCAGGAGGGAATGAGCCCCTGTCTCTGTCCCAGCTCCTGCCAACCGAGCAGTTTGAAAGCAAGGAATTGCAAGTGCAGTACTGTAGATAAATAGGTACCACTTTGGTGGGAAGGTAAACAGTGTTGGGTACTCCTGTGTCTAGTCATGCTTGCCACATGACCACAGAAACGCCTGCAGAAGCAGACAGTGCTGGCTCTTTGGCTTTGAAACAGATGAGGACTGAATCCTAGCGTTGGATACGACTGGCTTTTGACCAAGGGAAACCTTTACTAAAGACGTAGATCCTGCCATGGTAATGGAGTAGACCACACACTACCCTTCATTTTTGTTGAATGTATATTTGTGGTTTTAACTACTGTAAACTGCCCAGAGTAGGAAAATGTCCCTAGAAATTAAATAAATAAATACTGTAAGCAACTCAGTGCAGGCCGGTAACAAGCCTGACAACCCTGAGGAATAATGGCCTTGCGTGGTGAAGTCCACAGGGAAGGGTGGTGGTCCCCAAATGGATTAAATCCCACTTGAATCCATCTTGGGAGGGCAGCACCTTCAATACTGGCCTGGGTTCAATGAGGACTTTGGGTGCCAAAAGGGCTCAGGACCAGAAAGTGACTTGTGGAACTGGATCAGTGGGACTATGGGTGTCATAATGGGTTACGGAAGGCCACTGCATTATATTGTTCCCAGGCTTTTGCCCCCATCCCACTTATGTTGGTCTTTGCTTTCAGTCCTGTTGTGATTTCCCTAATCTGACTTCCTTGCATGTTTTGGAAGCTGATGCTCTCCATGTACATCAGGAAATGCTATTGTATGGCCCCAGCGTGACACACATTATAACCAAGATCAGCCTTTCATTCTTTGTGTCCCTTAAGTCCAGCCATATCTTGTTAGCAAGACTTCCAGTAGTCGGTGGGATGACTAAAGACACATAATTTCCCAAATCTTTCCCCAGGCCTTATGGCCAATCACTTCCCATATATTTCTGTTTGTGGAGTTAAGTTCCTTCTTTATAGCCCCGTCCTTGGCTGAAGATCTAGTTTGTCTCACTGGTTCCCTTCCCACTGGAGAGGCTTCCTGTTTGAGGCCTTGTTTCTTTTTCTTTGTACATACGCTGTTTCCACACCTCCAAGTACATCACATCTGGGCCAGTTCTTGAATAGGTTGCCTTAACCGCAAGGTTTATGTCGTCTTTACCTTAAGAAGGGTTCAGGAGGATTTGAAGGCCTTTTGTGTGTGTGTGTGTGTGTGTAACTTTGTAGTGGTCCATTAAAGATTTTAGCAGCAGTAGCTTTTAATAATAAAAAAGTGATTTGTTCCAGGTTGAAGTTTGGGGTTGACAAGTGGCTCTCAAGGACATATTGGTATTAATGAGTCATGTCTAGGTCTGCTTTGTTGTCCCCTTTTCTAATATCAGCTAGTGAAATGCATGGCAGGGTGTGTGTGTTGTATATAAACCTCTTCCTGCAAAGTAAACATGAACCATGTAAAAAATATTGAAAATGCTTCTAATGCAAACCGTAACCCTTTTCTGTAGCCATAGTTTCATGATCTCTGGGGAGGATGGTTCTTCAACAACATGTGATGCAATGTTTGTGTCCTGTGCGGCACACTTTCTTGCAGGTCTCCTCTAGGTGTGCCTGACGCTGGATCAGGTAATGAGCTCCCCACCCCCACCCCCCTCACAAATGTGACTGTTGATTCTGGCCATGACACACGTTTCTCCCGAAACTCCCCGTCCATTGTGGGCGGAAACTGATCTCATTACCAACCCCCTTTTGGCATGGAATGAAACCACAAAAGGAACTGGGAGAAAATGTTGGTGTATATGGTGAATAGAAAACTTGTTTTGTTTCATAGCGAGAAAGACACTTAAGTTGTTAAACTCTTGATAATTCAGGCAAATAGAAGACTTTAAATCAAAAGAGCCCTTTATTTTTTAGATCACTATTGTTTTTGTTGCAATGGGTACACAGACTAGTGAACATGAAAACTACCAGTTGTCCTATCTAGATAAAAAAGGGCAGCTGCTTTGTGGCGTTATGCAGGTTTCAACTAGAGTTTGGGATTTTTAGTGGTGCTACTCAATTTCTGAAACACTCTCTCCAGAGAGATGTGATTAAAAATTACAGTAAAACCTTGAGATACAAAATTAATGCATTCCTCAAGGTTCTTTGTACCTTGAAGCATGGTTTCCCATAGAGATGCATGATAACCAATTAATTTGTTCTGGGGGTCTGAAAAAAGACAGGGGTTGGGGGCCTGCACCACTCCCTATGGAAGCTGGACAGGGGTCTGAGTGAATCTGCTCTGTTTGGGGGATTTTTTGGGGTCTTTTGCCCTGTTTTTTGAACATAAAAACAGAGCTTTTGTACTTCCCGGAGGCCCATGCACAGCTGGGAGCTTGGATTAACCCAATTACAGGAAGTCCCCCCCCATGCCGCTTTTAACTTAAAAAAAATAAACCCAGAGTGTAAAGACCCCCCCCAAATCCCCAAATGGAGTAGATTCACTCAGAACCCTATCCAGCTTCCATAGGTAGCAGCGCAGACCCCTGGATCCCCCCAAAAGCGCATTCCAAAGGTCAAAAATCTTCGTATGTCAGAAAAAACCCATAAGTCAAGGGCATCATTTTCCCAGGATTTCCTTTTGTATCTCGAGTTTTTTGTTAGTCGAACCGTTCATAACTTGAGGTTCCACTGTAGTGCAATTTGCTCTTCTTTTTGACTCTAAAAAGGTTAAATTTGACAAACTGGTGGATGGCTTAGTGGTTTATAGGGGTTGGAAGTTTGAGTCCCCATTGTGCCTTCTTGACAGGGGCTGGACTTGATGATCTATAGCAGTGGTTCCCAACATTTTTTGGCCATGCCCCACCTAAGCAACTCTAAAATCCTGATGCCCCTCTGTAATATATAATAATAATTATTATTATTCAAATGTAAGGGGCTGTGGTGGCTCAGTGGTTAAGAAGCTCGCCTTGTTAGCTAGGAAGCTGGCAAGTTGGCAGTTCAAGACCCAGGCACTGTGTGATGGTCTCTGTCCCAGCTCTTCAGATATGAAAGGAGCCTCATTTGGGCTTTCCCCAAGTGGAGTTTCTTCCACAAAAATCCTTTCAACCCAGAATAATTTCTGACACAAAATTATCATTATTCAAAAAGTGAACTCCTATTCACTTGGAGGACATTTAAAAGGCCATTAAAGTGGTTTAAACAAGCTTCCAAAAATAATAATCAGTTAATAGCTCATTCTTTAATTGCTCTCCTTAAAAAATCAAATTTCTCCCCTGTGGGGCATGTGCCCCACATTGGGAACCACAGATCTATAGGGTCCCATCTAAGATTATTTCTAAAATTATTATTATGTGAAACTGGCAATTACATTGAGATTTTTGAATTACTGTATCTGTCTCTTCACTCTAATCTCTTTGGTGCTCCCTGGATTTGTTTTCCAAGTTGCTTTGTGGGGGATTAAAGGGGGAAGGTGGGACAATGTTTTTTTTAACTAGTGGACATTTTGCTTGTGCGGAAGCAGAAGTTCTTTGATGGATGCACCCATTTCCCTCCAGGTTTTTGTGTATTGATGCAGACTTTGCTGATTTGTTGATTTTTTAAAATGAATTTGCTTTTGTACTTGTATGAAATGGTTGGGGATACCACTATTGTCCTGAGTTTCTCCCACTTACTTTGTTACATTGTCCTTTGATCCTGAACAGGAAACAGTGTATGACTTGGAGCAACTGATGCTTGTAAATGTTGTAAATTAAAACACTCTTGGATGTAACAATGTAGCCAGGGTATAACAGAAACTCATAAAAGCTATGACAGATCTGGTGGAGAAGGGATGGGTTGGTCTCTCCTTCTAGCAACTCTGTTGGTTTCTTTGTTGCTGCTGCTGCAAAAGGAAAACTACTTTCTCTTTAAGAATACAGAAGACTGGTCAAGAGACTGGTTAGTTCGGTTCTTTATCTTACCATTTTTGGTAGAAGAGTTAGGAAGAAAATGAACTGCCAAGAAGCCAAAATTAGACTTTAGTTGTATGATCATCATGGAAGTGTAGGTTACTAGCATTTGAATACTAGAGTCTTGACTGATTTGTTTGATAGGAAATTATACTGTACATTGGTTTGTGAATAGTCAAATAGGGGAGTAGCTCTGGTAATCAGGTTTTTTTTCTTTTTTGCAGGAGGTGAGGAAAGTTGCCTTGATGACACTTGGATTTCCATTTTGATATACAGCCAGGGCATCACAGAAACATTGGCTTTTAGCCAATTTTTTTTGGCACTTGGCTTCTAGAGCCAAATAATAATTTGGCAAGTAAAATTGTCATCTTGTGAATCGGTCGGTCAATGCAACTGAAAGCTAGAGTTATGGAATTGGCTAATGAATTGGGCATGTTAGTAGCAGGGACCTTTGAGAGTAACAGCTCTTGAGTTAACAGCCCAATAACATGAATTCCTTCCTTACCTTAATATACCATTGTTTGTAAGAGGTACTGAATAGAGCTATATAGTATTTAGATTTTATTTTTCAATTCAGTAACCTTTTCTTTTTCTCTCTTCTTGCCCTTAGATCCTGCCACTGCAATACAAGTCACAGTGCAGAACCCCTTCAATGTGGTCATTTTGTTTCAGCCTGTCACTTTGCGGTGCAACTACCAAACCTCAGCCATCCAGCCACCTATTGTCTTGTGGAAATACAAGTCTTACTGCCGGAGCCGCCTGGCAGATGCTTTTAACCCCAACAGTTTGCAGACGCAGGTCACTAACCAGCTACAGCAGAACAATCCTGGATACAATCCTTATGTGGAGTGCCAAGATAATTCCCGAACTGTGCGGACAGTGGCTACCAAAGAAGGCAACGCAGTGACTCTTGGGAGTTACTACCAAGGCAGACGTATCACCATCACTAATAGTAAGTATTGAAATACCAGTAGCTGGTTCTCCTGAAATATCAAATTGTTTTGTTATTAATGATCATAGAGAACTTCCTCCCAGGACAACAGAGAGGGTATTTTTACAAAAGCTGTGCTTCTTCACAAGCCACAAATGATTAGTGCAAGTATGTGTGGTCAAGACAGAGAACTGGCCGATGTAATAATTCGTGGATTTGTCCTAATGCTTTTGCTAGCCTTATCTAAAGCTTGGACTGCTTCTCTACCTACTATTGGACACTGCCAAAGAAAATTGTAGGCCTGATAAAGTGTGCAACTAGAACATTACTTTTCTGAATGACAACTCCCAGAATCCCCCAGGAAAAATAAATTGTCTAAGCTCTGAGCAGGAAGGTGGAAGAATGAATGCATCCTGATATTTGATTGTTGCACACAGTGCAAGGGTCATACTGAACCCTAGAGTGGGATACGACTGGCTTCCAAGCAGGGGAAACCTTTACCTTTACAGAGGTCCTATTTGGTTCATTGGATATTTTTTCACAATCTGCATTATTTGGCAACGAGTAACTGATCATTCTAGAAGGAAAATCATTTTTTTTTTTTAAAGTGGTTCACTTGAGTCACTGCAGAGATACAGTCAAACCTCGCATAAAGAGTGCTTCGCTTAAAGAGTAACTCGCTTAAAGAGCAGAATTTTCTCTGAATGTTCGCTTCGTTTAACAAATAAAACCAACCAAAAACTCGCTTAACAAATAAATCGGGGTTTGCAATCTCCCCCCCCCACACACACACAATTGGTCATTTACAGTGGTGTTTCGCTTAAAGAGCAAACTCGCTTAAAGAGCAATCCTGTGGAACACAATATGCTCTTTAAGCGAGGTACAACTGTAGTTTTGAAAGAGGTATCCCCTTCTGTGCATTGGAGAAGGAAGAATGCCTTTTCTATGAAGCCAGAGGACTCATACATACTTGGATTGAAACACAGTGTATTAAATTCTGCTTATAAGAGATTAAAACTAAAATAGGTTGATAGCTTTAGAAATATGACATAAATTCTCTGCTTTATTACTATTGTGTGGTTAGTCAAGTATTGCTATTGATCTGTTGTTGTTCCCCTTAACAATTTTAAATTGTTAGTTACAAAAATATATTACAAAAATATGGTACTGCAGTGGCTTAGTGGTTAAGACACTGAACTTGATGACTGGAAGGTTGCCAGGTCAGCAGTTTGAGACCCGAGTGCTGCATGATGGAGTGAGCTCCCCTCTCTGTCCAAGCTCCTGCCCACTTAGCAGTTTGAAAGCAAGAAATTACAAGTAGATAAATTGGTGCCACTTCAGTGGAAAGGTAAACAGCATTCCATGCCCTCTGGTATCTAGTCATACCTGCCACATGCCTATGAAAATGCCTGCAGATGCAGGTAGCTCTGGCTCTTTGGCTATAAATGGAGATGAGTTGGATACAACTGGCTTTTGAGCAAGGATGACCATTTTTTTTTTAGTTACAAAGATGTTTTCCTCACAGAACTGTTCATTTGAAGCTGGCTTATTTTTAGTGTCCCAAGTGTGAGTTAGGAAAATCCTAATTCAAATCTTCAACCCAGACATACAGTATGTGTGTTTTTTGGGTGTGTGTATTTGGGTCATATAGTTGCTGCGCTAAGCTTAGGCTACAAGGGAAAATAGCATATCTTGTCTGAACTTGTAGAGCCAAACCACGGAGACAACTGATAGCAGTAAAAAACCTCTTCAAAGCTCCATAGCAAGTTGAAGATCACTTTAGTGAGTTGTAGAGTGCATGAACTTGCTGTGAATGGGGTGAAGAGGTGTTTAATGAGTCAGAGTTGAGAAGGATGAAAAAGCTATTTATTGTTATCAACTTTAATATAATGACATGGAGGTAAAATTGTTCTCCAGGGCCCAAACCATGTCTCTTAATTGTTCACATTTGGTAGAAGCCTTGGGTTACTTATGTAATGTGCTGCTTTTCATTATGTTCTCTTTAACCAAATTCTATCTTAGTTTTCATTATACATTGCTTTTGTATTATATTTTGTTGTTGATTGTTGTCTGAAACAGGAACTTTCCTAAGCTGGGAGTTTTTGCACTTTTGCTGTTGTTGTTCAGTCGCACATTCGATTCTAACCCTTTGTGATCCTGTGGACCATTGCCCACCAGGCACCTCTGTCTTCCACCATCTTCCTCAGCCCGTCCAGCTCTGTGTTTAGATGAATTTTTAAAACTGAATATGCTTACAGATTCATCAAAATGCCTTTTTTTTAGCTAACCAAAGTGAGTTTTTCATTAAATGTATTATACAGTATCTGTGTTTGGATTCCTAAACATATTCAGTGGGTCCTGAGGTCATGGTGAGACCTATTGGCAAGTAAACATACATAGGAAGACATTGTTAATACTGTAGCTCTTGTTTCTTAAAAGTTGAGATGTAATATAGCAACCCCCCCCCCCCCCAATCTTTATCTGGGTATCACAAAATCCATTTTCCTGTAGAACTGTTGCCTCACCAAATCCTCTGAGTACCACTTCCTTTTAAAAATGTGTGTGTGTTAAAATGTGTTCAGTCAACAGAAAGGATTTTGATTGAGTGTCAAAATAAGGGTAAAGAAGCATTAACTGTTCTGGTAGGTCAAAAGTCCCTTGCGAAAACAAGGTCCTGTGATAATAAGTTTCAAAAACAAATATATTTCATGGTGTTTTCTCTTGCCTCCCAGCAAACCCACGGAAATTGCATAGTGATTAATAGGAGATTTCCCACCCCGCCCCCCTGTATCACAGAGAGCCCTGAATCATGCTGTGTCAGAAATCCCCTTTGAGACAGATGTGTAGTTTTATCTTCTTCCCCCACTGTTTTCTCTTTCTGCCAATACCTGGGATGAATTCATGTATGAAACTTGGCTAGCTACTGCTCAGAAGCATTTTAGCTAGCAATTTAAAAAACAACAACATAGTTATCCATTTATTCACATTTATACCCCTCCCTTTTGGTGCAAGCACCACTCAAGGGCGGCTTACAGTGTGTGTAAAAATGGAGTGTGTCTTGTACTGTATATAGTGGCCTATTTTGGTAATAACAGGGTGCGTTATATATTCAAAATCATCCCATAATAGCCAATAAAAACACAAGGAACAAAGTCAGATGGAATTTTAAAAATCTTAAAGCTGTAACAGTATTCAAGTTAAAACACAGCAGTAAAAGAAGGTACTAACAATTTAAAAAGTCTGAAGGTCAACTGCACCATTCCAATGATCTAATAGGCCTTAAAGGGCCTGCTGACACAGATAGCTCTTAAGTGATGTACATAATGTTATATACTTACTTCACTGCACTTTCCATCATCACAGCACATTCTAAACATGTAATTGAAGCCCAGACAACATGTAAAAGTCCAATTGACACATTGCGTAGCTTGGGTTGATCAGATGATGGAAACAGCCAGTATGTGGGATATGATTCATCTCTTTGTTACATCAATGTTCTGCATTTTCTCCAGTGAACTCAAGGCTCTACGTATGGTTCCTGGCTTCCTTACATCCTCCCCCCTCCCGAAAAATGATAAAAGTATAGTCCAAAAACAGAATGTTAACAGATTCCACAGAGCTTCAGTAATTGTTTCGAGGTTGGGGAGAATGAGAGATCTAAAAAAGTATGAATTTAAAGATAAATCTGAAAAGATATGGTACAAGCAGTTTTGTTATTGAAGTTAAGAACTGGAAGTGATCCAAATGGGACAGTTAAACATTGCATTATTACATTTCTTCTTACTTTACAGTTCCAGTCTTCCAGCTGTCATTACCCTAGTGCTCCATCAATACATTAATTTGAAATTTTAAAAAAGTAGTTTATGATGGTTTTGTAACATAAAGATATGCAAGTCCAGATACTCATTCTGTTACTGCTACTTACAAAAAGGTTATTCAGCTTTTTTGTCACAATATGTTGAATTTTTTGGAACTTTGAAAGATCCTCTGATGTCTGCTTTATGTGTGCTTATGTTTAAATAAAATAAAGTTAATGCTGCTTGATTTCTCTTTAAGGTTCCAACAGCAAATCTCTAGCAAGGAACTGCTTGTAGCATAACAAACAGTTATGCCATTTCCAGCCTAAGTTGCTTTTAAAGAGTTATCATAAACTTTCAGCTGCAAGATAATTTTAAGAATGTAGCAAAATGTTGTGTGGATTTTGGTTGGAGGAAGACTTTGTTTAAGAAGATTTTCCCCCTAAAAAGTGAAAAGGCAAAGTTGAGCTTTCACCCACCCCAGCCAGGGAGATTATGCTACAAACTATGTAGGCAGTACATTTGCCAGTTCATCAGTATAGGGCAGGGATTCTCAACCTGCAGGCCGGATGCGGCCCATGGCGCCATTTAATTTCCCTCCCCTCCACCACACCAGGAAGTGCCATAGTAGTGGAGAAAGGGCAAAATGACTGTCTGGCCCCTGAAGCTGCCTGAGGGAGCATGACGCGGCCGCTGCTTAAAAAGGGGCTGCAGTGGCTAATAAGCTAGCCTTGTTCGCTGGAAGGCCGGCAAGTTGGCAGTTCGAGACCCAAGTACTGAATGATGGTTTGAGCACCTGTCTCTGTCCCAGCTCCTGCCAACCTAGCAGTTTGAAAGCAAGAAATTGAAAGTAGATAAATAGGGACCACTTTGGTGGGAAAAGATCTTGGAGACATGAAAGGAGCCTCATTCAGGCATCTCCTGAGCAAAAATCCTTTCAACCCAGAATAATTTTTGACAGGAAATTAATTAAAAGTGTGTTGCCTCTGTTTCCCAGCCATTTCAGACAGGATACAAAAAGGAAGACAAAAATGTTGTCACACTTCTATATTTAGTCTATATAATCTTCAAGATGCCACAATATATTTTGTATTCTGTTTTTTTAAATGTTTTGTTTTTTTGCCTCATATACCTGCACTAACAAAGCTATTTCAAAAACTTTTTCTTGACCGTTTCCTTGAATAAATGCTGATTTGTGGGCTCCCATGCAGTGGCTCAAGTCACTAAGACACTGACTGGGAGGCGGAAGGTCAGCAGTTCGATTCCTGAGTACTGCAGGACGGAATGAGCTCCTGTCTCTGTCCCAGCTCCTGCCAACCTAGCAGTTGGAAAGCAAGAAATTGCAAGTAGATAAATAGGGACCACTTTGGTGGGAAGGTAACAGCGTTCCGTGCGCTCCGGTGTCTAGTCACGCCTGCCACATGACCACAGAAAATGTCTGCAGAAGCAGACAGCGCTGGCTCTTCGGCTTAGAAACAGAGATGAGCACTGACTCCTAAAGTCAGATACGACTGGCTTTCGAGCAAGGGAAACCTTTACCTTTACATCTCCTCTTCCAAGCCAATGTGGTGCCATGGATAGAGTGTTGCACTAGACCAGTGTTTCTCAACCTTTTGTTTTTGGACTTCAGTTTCCAGAAGCCTAAGTCAGTTCCCCAAAGCACTGATCAGCCAGTATACCGACTTAGGTTTCTGGCAATTGAAGTCCACCAATGGGATCTGGGCCCCACATTGGGAACCACTGCACTAGACTGATGAGATCTGGGTCTAAATCTCTACTTGACCATGGACATTTGCTGGCAAGTAGCAATGGTAAACCAATCCTTGAACAGCTTATATACCTCAAAAACCCTATTAGGGTTGCATTTATCATTTTCTTCTTGTCTCCCTTCCCCTTACAGATGCTGATCTTAGCATAGAGCAGACGGCGTGGGGGGACAGCGGTGTGTACTATTGCACTGTAACGTCATCTCAAGATTTGCAAGGCAACAATGAAGCCTATGCTGAGCTCATTGTTTTGGGTAAGTCACAAAGCATCATAACAGAGGGCTGAGAGGCTTGACTCCATGTTTTGGGAGATTTCTTAGCAGAGGATGCTCCCATACAAGTCTAGCAGCGCCTACTGAGTTAATCCCCAGATGGAAATGTGTGCTGTTTATGGTTGGGTACCAATTCCTGCCTAATTAGAGAAGGAGAGTGAAGTTGATTTATGAACAGCACCATGAGATGGTAGAGTACTTTTTATACTGCAGATAAAGTGTGATGTGTTTCTTTTAAACTGTACAACCAAATTTATTTGTTTACAAAAAGACCAGAATATATAGAGCAGACTAGGCAAGATATTTTACCGTGTTTTCCTTGATTTCTGTCTGCAAGAATTGGTTTCTCTGGCCAGAATCTCTTGGGGATTGTGCACATAAATGGGCAATTGTGCAAGGGGTCCTGTTTTGTAACTGTCACTAGAGATGGGAATTTTTTCTTGGGGGGGGGGGGAACTCCCCAATTTATTAATCTGGTGGGAACCCCACAGACCAAATTATGGGACTGAGAGCCATCAAAAGGCAGGTGGTAGACCAGCCTTACTTCCATCCTGTTCCCATGCTGTTTCTTTGTGCTCTGAAAGGTGCCTCATTGCATCTTTGTGAGTTGTGAGGAGTTTTAACGGAGACTGTCTTCATAGGGGCTTGCTTCCCCAGAACACTTCAGAGTTACAGAAAATCCTTGGAATTTGCAAGAGTTACTTCTCAGAGGCTTATGAGAACAGTGTAGAGATGAGGGCTTTTCTACGTCCTACCGTTTGATGGCTCCCAAAGCCATAGTTCGGCCAGGAGGGTGCCTGCCAGCTTATGTGACTGGGAGTTCTTTTCAAAAAATCAATCCAGAGCTGTCTGTTATAGTCCTTTAATCCTCTCCGTGATGGTGAACCTTTGGCACTCAGCTGTTCTTGGATTTCAATTACCAGAAGCCCAAGTCAGCACTCCTGCTGATCAGAGCTTTGAGAATTGAAGTTCAAGAACAACTGGAGTGCCAAGGTTCGCCATCACTGCATGTAGGTGGTAAAATAATTGAAGGCCAGATGGAAAGCAAAAGGGGAAACCCAGCTTGAACAATTGCTCATATGCCCAGTTACCTCTGGCAGGAATTTGGCCTCTGCTTATTATGTGCTTGACAGAGGGAACATTCAGGATTTTTTCTTGTTCCTATCTGTAGCCTCAACTGCTCCAGTCTCTTTTGTTGTCTTACATGGGCTGGCCAAATTTCAGCCTTGCTAGATCTTTTTTCTTAATATTCTAAGGGTCAACAAGTGCAAAATAGTAGTTCAGTAGGTAGATGGATTCATTGTACTTTAAAATAAGCAACAAGAAACTTTGGAGTGTTTGTTCAGGCCTAGAATTCTTGGTAGTACCAGAACGTGCTTACAATCTTTTTAAATACAAATCCACTCCTGGCTTTTCCTCTGTGTTTCCTCCATTTCAAGAGCTATATTTTGCAAGGGGACCCATATATTTGTTGTCACCATTATTAAATAAGATTGGGTTGGAAGAATTCCAATCTGATATGTCTTGTTTAATAGATCCAACTTGAAAGGTAAATGCCTGTATCTCATTAATGAAACTTCAGCAGTGTACTGCCTGTCTTTCTTTAGCTGCATCCATGCATATCATTTTGCTACTTGGTTGTTAGACATATCAAACCTGTTGCTTTGCATCCAGGCTCGTTATGGCTGTAGCAACTCTTGACTCTGTCTTTTTACCTAGCTTTCCCCCACCCAGATGTGTTCTGGTCCATTGAGCCATAGCGATATGAAAACCTGCCATTTACTGTGTTGCATTTAAAATGCTCAGAGTATGTCCAGCTTTTCTCTTTTAGTTTACTGGCCTTTGGACTGGAGCCAAGGTGCAGGTTTGAGCTTTGTTTGCTGCGTACACAGGGCTCTTTCTTTCTTGGCTCTGTGTGTTTGTGTGTGTTTGTGTCTTATGAGTAGTACTAATGTTTCAGTGGAGGAACCAGTTTTAAGTGGGGGTGGAGAAGATAGTATAGTGAAGGTTTCCTTTCCAGGAGCAACTTTAATCCTGGCCTTGGCGAAATGTGTCTTGTATAGCCTTCTTTTTATATAATGCCCAACAGGTGGTCTGTGGGAAGCCCATAAAGCAGGCCATAATGTAATAGCCAGTGATGGGATGACCCCAGTTCCATCCGGTTCCCCGGAACCAGTAGGAACAATTCTGGAGGATTCTCCAGGAGGGGAGTCCATTTTTGAGGCGTCCGGTTCTGGACGCCTCACTGAAAGAATTTTTTTTTTAAAATTGTAGCCAAAATGGCTCCAATTTAGTGCGCATGTGCAGAAACTCAATCTGACGCATTGCGCATGCATCAGATTGAGTTTCTGCGCATGCGCAGTAAGAGGCAGCGAATGGCTGCCTCTTTTAGCCAGAGCCGCACTCTTTCGGAGCGGCACCAGCCCCCTTGGCAGGCGGCACCAGCCCTCAGAAGAGGACATCTCCCCGGGTGCCGCTGAGCCACCGCAGGCACGTTGACGCCTGCCTGGGCCATCCGCCGCCGCCGAGCCCTCCCAGGGCCTTGGGGCCGACCAAGCCCCCATGACCTTGGGACGCCTGGCAGGGCGCACCACCACCGCCTGCAGCCTCCTCTTCCACCGGGTGTCCACTGAGGATTGCAGCCGCCGAGGCCTGGGGTCGCCCTGCCTCCTCAGCCGGTGCCGCCTGGGAGGGCTCGGCGGTGGCGGACGGCCCAGGCGTGCCTCGATGTGCCCATGGCGGTTTGGCGGCACTGGGGGAGCTCGGCGGCTCAGTGGCAGGCGGGCCTCGCCACCACTTCCAACGGTAAGTAAGTGAGGGTTTTGTGTTTGGGGTGGGTGGGTGGGTGGTTTATTTGTGTTTTCAGTGGGTGGGTGTATTTTTATTTAATTTTTATTTTATTTCTTTATTTATTTTATTTCTTTAATTTATTTACGGGTTTGTGTTGTGGGTGTGTATGTGGGGTGAGGGGTGTGTATGTGGTTGCGTATTTATTTTAATTAATTTATTAAATTATTTTTTATTTTTATTTTAAGGCCCCACCCACAATGTTATGACGTTGGCTCCGCCCATGATGTCATGATGTCATGACATTGGCCACGCCCATGACGTCTGTGACGTCATGGCGTGGTAGTAGAAATTTTGTAATCCCATCACTGGTAATAGCATGTCCCATCCCACGCAATTGATATAAACAGGCCTATTGCTTCTCCTTCTTGAGTCAATATTGGATATTAGTATGTGTGGATAGTAGCAGATTCCTCTTCTGATCCTTTCAAACCACTGGTGGTGGATGCCTTCCTTGTAAGTAATTACAAGGTTTTCTTTTCACACAATTAATATTGTTGACATCGAGGCATCCTCTTTAAGGTTCTGGGGAGTTACCACCACTCAAAGGAGAAAGCATAAGCAGGCATATAATGTAGCTCTGAGCTGCCTTGATAAGGCTGCAGCCCTATACTGTTCCCTGTGTTGTTTTCTCAAAGTTTTGTTTCAAGTTAGTTAGAACATGGAAACCTGTTTCCCTTTCGGCTAGCAAGATCCCCATGGAACCCGTATCTGCTTCCTGCCAATTTCTGGAGCCCCCCTTCTCTTTTTCTTCCAGAAATGAGGTGCCCCTTTCTGTGTTGGGAACTACAGTGAAAGAAATACTTATCTGTGCAAGGATTTATTGTTCTGAAAAATGTCAGCTGTTTACAGCAAGGAAATACCTTTCTGAACATTCATTCTTTTCCAGAGGGCGTGTGCGTGGATGTGTGTGGTTTTCAGACAAGCCATCAGCAACACATCCAGGCTGTCGGCAGGAATGTTGCTCCTTATCTCATTTACCTTCCGGGTTCAGCTGTAGGCTTAACTTGGTTTTAACACAGGGCAACTTAACGCTTGGATCTTCATCACTTCTTGTGGACTAGAAATTTTGGCTTGTGCTTGTGAACAAGCCAGTGCATACATAACTGTTGAGTACAAAACTTGTGATATCACTGTGTGTCTGCTCTAGCTTGATGGTTTTCAGGGCTAACTGGTTGAGGCTGAAAAAATAACGGCTATCAGGCCAACGAGAGAAGTCCTGTTTAGTTAAGAGGGCTATTTTTGCAAAATATTAGAAGGATTGTGCTGTATAGTGGAACCCCGACATGCAAATGGTTCAACTTACAAAAAAATTGACATACAAATAGAAATCCTGGCCAAAAAAGAATCGATGTAAAAAAAATTAATAGAAAAAAATCAATATACAAAATAAAATACGGTGACATCTAGTGGCCTCTTCTGGTAATGCAATGTGTTTTTGACATACAAATTTTTTGACATACAAATAACCTAATGGAACGGGAAAAAATTGTATGTAGAGGTTTTACTGTAATAAGAGACGAGTGGTCTGATGACAGACTCAGGAGTCTTTCTGCAGGGTGAAGTTTAGAATGAGATACAATATTTGCAGAGACCTTGAAGATGTTGATACTTGTAACTGCAGAAGCTGAGTGTAGGAGATGCCAATATTCGGCCTTTGTCCTAGGAGTTAAGACTGGGTCTAAACTCTTAAGTATGTTTGTGTTGCATTTGTTTTTAACTATCTTTTGTCTTAACACACTTAAGAAGAATTTGTGTGTGTTTGCGTGGGGTGGTGAGGTTGGATCTCTCTTTGCTTATTGCTTCCAAGGAATCCTATCCATCTCTTAAGCCTCACTCAGTCTCTCTCTCCCCCCCCCCCCAGCCTTTTTGGCTTCTGCTTTGCAAGATCAGCAATGTTGCAAACTCCTCAAAGATTTCAAGCTGGCAATTATTCGACTAGTTTTCCTGTCTGTCCACTTATGATTCACTTATAGAAAGCCCTTTAATAAAGGCAGTTTTAAAATTGATAATGCAGATAAAACCTGAGCCTGTTAAATGGAAGGGAAGGAGAGAACTAGTAGATGGCAAGAGCAACAATGACAAAATCTGACTAAATAAAGAAGGAAAAGGAAAGCCAAGGAGTGGGGAAATAAAAGGAATGACCGCAGATTGGAAATCTATCTATCTATCTATCTATCTATCTATCTATCTATCTATCTATCTATCTATCTATCTATCTATCTATCTATCTATCTATCTATCTATCTATCTATCTATCTATCTATCTATCTATCTATCTATCTATCTATCTATCTATCTAAAAACAAGAAACTTTTCTGGGCTATGAAGAAATATAGCAGAAATCCTTATGTAAGCTATGGTTCTTAGTGCATATTTACTCATAGAAAGAGCCAGCTTTCCTAGGGTTGCTCAGACAGTACTATCTATTTGCCACAGGTACTAAGTCCATTTCTTTGCCAAGGCCTCTGTTGTCTTTTTGTGTGTGTTGTGGCTGTCATGTCAAAATTAAAGTGATCCTATTAGAGCTTTCAAGACAAGTGAGATATCTAAGGAATGGTTTTATCATTTCCACACCCTGCAGTGAGCTTCCCTGGCAAGGGATTCAAACGGAGTCCTCCTGAGTCCTAGTCCATCATTATATCCAGTATACCACACTGTTGCCTATATTAGGATGCAATTGAGTTGATGTCTTTACTCCCATCCCTCTATATTTCTGGTCCCAAGGTGCCTGTCTCTAGGGCAGCAAATGGTATTTCGTAACTCCTTTCCTTTTGTTTTATTTGTAGGCAAAGCCACCGGTGTCTCAGAGCTTTTGCCAGGCTTTCAGATAGGGCATATGGAAGGTACATGCTTTGCTTCTTCCTTCTTCCTTGCTGTCTTTCGGGCTGAGGGGAGAAATCTGAAAGAGAGTGGGATTTACTCTGGTTCTTTAATTCTTCCTATCTTTGCATCTCTCAGGGACAGAAGTAGCTGTGCTTTGGTTGGGGAAATAGATTTCAAAATATTTGTTTTCATTCTGTCTTTTAAGTGGTGTCATGTTCATTGTACCACATTTTAGATTTTTCCATCTCTTCCCTCCCTTTCCGGGGGGGAAAAGAACTGTAACAGTGTACAATATAAGAAAACTTTATTCCTGTTGTGTAGGGATGTTGGCTTAAGCAGAGTGGTTATGTGATTCAGGGCAGGATACAGCCTGTAGCGGATTTGGTAACGGAATCTGTGGTGTGCTATGCACATCACATTTCTTGGGCATGTACTCCTCCTTGCACACAAAAAAGGCCAGACAATGCGTCATACAAATAACATATATTGTTGAAGCTGCAAGAGGCTCCCTTTTGAACATGAGCAAGCAAACCTGCCAGTGCATTTTTGTGTTCTAGTTTACAGATCAAGCGTTCTCTGTTCTTTAGACTTTGCCTTGTGGTTTAAAAGTAACTGATTTGAAGCACTGGATCAATATTGTCTTGCAGAGAGGTATTGCTTGGAAAGCAGGAGCCTCAAACATGACTTAGTCAGTGTATATAGAGATTAGTACTGCTCAAATCAGTGCGAGTGGAACTGTAGTCTGAGACTGTTGGAGTATCCCTGAGGCATTAATTCTTTCATTGTTTAGGCCTGACTCACAGTTGTTTTGTTGGTAAGATTAAAAGTAGGGAGGAAGGACGTACATTAGGCTCACTCAAGAAAGAGAATTTTAAACACGATGTCTTAAACTTTTAGGAGTTTAGACTGGACTAAGGTAGAATTCAGGCCTGTTGCTGAATGGAGTGTTAATAAATTCACATAGAATATGGAATGAATGGGTAGATTATTGAATCTCCCAAGAATTCAGTGGTTGGGGGTGTCTCTTTGGTTCCACATACACTGGAATCAATTGATACAAGGGGTTAGGGATGGGATTTTTGTAATTAAAATTTTCTCAGTACCATAATTTGGTGTGATCCACCCCCAGATCAAACTGTAGGTTTTTGGAACCTTTAAATTGGCAGAAGGTAGAGCAGCCCTCTCACCTCCATCCTGTTCCCACACCAGTTACACCTTTGTGAGTTGCAAGGAATCCTCAATATTCGGTTCAAAGAAGTTGAGTGGGGTCCTGCCCAGTTACAAGACAGTATCTCATCCCTAGCAGAGACATCCCAGCGCCTGGAGCATAGTGTGGAAATGATTGATATTATAAGGTTGTCTAGAATGTCCTAATAAAGACCGTAAGAAGAGCTTGCTTAGAACCCATGATGTTTAGGGCTCCTCCTGTGAAAAACAAACAAGGAGGCATTTATTCTGGCTGATGTTTGCCAGAACCTGGTAGAAGCGACCCAGTTGGTCCAGCTTTACTTTCTGAACGGAACTGGATTTTTTTTTTTTTGGCTGTGTCTCAAAGTGGCTCTTCCCTCGTTTTCTCCTAGACTGGGTCTTTGTCGTCTTGGTGATGCTTGGGTTTTTTCTGATCCTTTTGCTGTTTGGGATCTGCTGGTGCCAGTGCTGCCCTCACACTTGCTGCTGCTACATCCGATGCCCCTGCTGCCCAGAGAAATGTTGCTGCCCTGAAGCACGTAAGTCTAGCTCTTGGAACATGGTCCTTCCCTGCCTGCCTCTGAATTACAGCAAAGGACCTGTGCCATCTGTTTTTGACCAGGATCATGTTCTTCTGACTGTGAGTCTGCACACAAGGTTTTGCTTGGTTCTTTAGTCAAAACCCTGAGCTCTTGTGTCCAGTTGCTCATTTTTTTCCTAAACACCCTGATGCTGATTTTAAAAGTTAATGCTTCCCTGCATTAAATAGTATCAGCAGGTTGCTGCTACAAACACGTGGGCGCACTGTGGAGGACATTCTGCCTAGGATTGTTTTGAAAGGTGGAGCTGGGATTCAATTTCTGGATTCCTGACTTGGGCGTGTTCAAAGTTATGCTGTGTCTGACCTCCACTTAGACTGAAGTTCATAGAAACTTCCAAGATACTTCATATAAATTCTGACTCTTCTGTGACACTTAAACTATCCCTTAATTTGCAAATAAAGTGAATAAACAAGAAACAAGTAAAAATATATATTTACCAATAAATGCTGGGGTGGGTTTTTTTTTTTTTGCCATTGTGAGCATGTCAATGGCCTAATTTAATGTCAGACAGAAATAGATAGAGATGCTATCCCTCACCTCTACTTATAATTTACATTGGCATAATTACTATATTAGGAGAGCTGTTCTTTGAAAAGTATGCACAAACATTTCTAAGTTTGTTAGAAGTTTAGTTAATAGGACAACTGCCACATGATTTTTATTGGCGTTCACAAGAAAATTATCTATGGATAGTTTTCAACATAATGTCAATTTGTTACTCAGTTTGACGGTTAGCCACAGTTTTTCCAAGAGCTTCAAGAACGACTGTTTAGACAGTTATGTTGCTTCCAGAAGAAGCTTCGCACAGTTGCTTCTGTAAAGGAGATTTTCCTTTATAGATACAGAAGAAGGAAGGAGAACATTGCAAAGTTTTATCACAATTTTAAAAAGGGGTTCCCAACCTATGGCACGCCAGCTGTATCTGGCCCCCCGATGCCAATTCATCAGGCCCACACTGATCCTGGAAGCAGAGGTAAAACGTGCCCATGCATGTGCAGAATGCTGCCGTAAATTAAGGGCAGCTGTCGTAAATGGACTTATGATAGGCACGGGTCATTTATGGCAGCATTCTGCACATGCACATTTTACTTCTGCTTCCATCTGGGAGGAACCACATGACCAGCTTGCTCAGCTGTCCAGGGGTGTGATTTAAAACAAGATGTGTTAGTTGTGGAGAGTTGTTGTTGATATCTTTGCACATGCCATCTTTCATAAGTAGACAGCCCGTGGTGGAGCTTTTTTGGACATTGCATTAGGAAACAGCTGAGTTTAATGTTCTTACTTCCCTGTTTTGATATCCTACCCCTGTAATGGCGAACCTTGACACTCCTGGCGAACCTTGGCACGTTACTGCGTACATGCAGTAAACCCATTCATTTGGATTCACAGAAACTTAGGCTTCTGACAATTTAAGTCCAAGAACACCTGGAGTGCCAAGGTTTGCCATCACTGCCCTACCCTAACAGTAACCTTTCTCTCCAGTTTACCTTGCAGGAAAAGCTGCAACTGCTGGTGTTCCCAGTGTTTATGCCCCTAGCATCTATGCATCCAGCAACCAAATGAAGTCAGGACCTCCACCTAATATGATTGCTATGGCTCCAGTACCTTCTATATACAATGGCTATGGAGTGGATTATGACAGGGCTAGTTCAGGTAAGTAGATTTTCCTGGCCAAGTTCATTCTGTTCCAAAGCAGTTTCTCAGCTGATTTGAACCGATGGTTGCAAGAGGCTTCAGGCTAGTCAAGGACCTCTCTTTTGAGCTCTCCTCTTTCCATTGTGATGCTGCTGTTTGCCCTTTGTAGGGTCTCCTTTTAACACTTCAAGAAGTTGCTGTCTTGGTCAACCACAGTAGTAAGCTTATTTGGTCCTGGAGTCATTTGGTCAGCAGAATCATTTACTGCTGGGAGGAGAGTGTCTTTCTCTCTCCCCACAGAGAATAAACAGTCATCTCTTGATGATTTCCTGCATCATGCAATAGGTTTGGATTAGATCATCCACAAGGCCCTCTTCAACTCCATGAGTCTATGACCTGTGGTGGCTCAACAGGTCATATTATCAGGGCTCAACCGTTGACACCCAAAGGGGTAATAAAGGAAGTGAAGAAGAAGAAGAAGAAGAGTGGTGACTCAAGGTCTAACATTAATATGCTAAGTAAAAGGGGTCAAGCTTATGGTGTAAATTATGGGCACACTTTGAAATTGATGGCGAGTTTGTAAGAACCAGAAACTTAGTCTGCGATAGTATTTATTTTATTATGTTTGTATTTTGCACTTCCTCCAGTAAGTTACATGATTTTCTACCACCCACTTTATTCTTTATGCTGAGAGTGAGAGTAACTGGTTCAGCTTTGCCCAGGGTTTCATAATTTAGTGAGGAGCTGAACTTGGATTTCCAAAGTGCTACTCTATAGCAATAGCAATTACACTTATGTATTGTCCCATAGCACCTAATGCACGCTCTGGGCCGTTCACAAGGTAACTAGCAGTCGAACGGTTTGTTTTGTCTCTCATTCATGGCAGAGTGCCACAGTTCTTTAATGGGCTTTGTTGTTTCTTGATTGCATTGCAGTTGGTGGAAACAGCTCACAGGTGCCTCTCCTGAGGGATACATATAGTGCTGGAAATGCTGGTAAGAAATACATGTCAGGAAAACAGGTGCTAAAGTGTCTTGCTAGTCTTGCATAAATGATGTTTAGATAGAAGTTGAGATTTTAAAGGTAAGCTGTAGTTAGATGTTGCAGATTTGCCTGGTTCAGTTGAGGGGAAGCTGCTCAGATAAATTATTTGTTTTAGGGCTCACTTAGAGGATTATATAAATTGGTCGTACTTGTTTGAGCCAGTATGAGACAGAATTTGATGCCTGGAGAGGAAGAATTTAAGTGCATATGCCTCCCTCTACTGGGGAAGAGCAAAACTGGTTGCATAGTTGTGAAGCTGGCATGAGTATCAGTCTTCTGCTGACTCATGGGGAGTGAATCACACACACACTGTTTCTGAATGTGTAAATTCACCTTTTTTCATCATAATGGGTTTGAATGCAACCATTCTGGAATCTCCCCTTATTTAGTACTAGGAAGGGATACTTAGGAGTTTCTGAACCAAGGAGAGTGTTTCCCAACCTTTGGTTTTGGGACTTCAGTTCCCAGAAGCCTAAGTCAATTCCCAAAGCACTTCCGCTTCCAGGAGCGACGAGGGCTTCATGGGCCAGATGAATTAGCGTCAGGGGGTACACCCAGCTCCCGGGCCTTAGTTTGGGCACCACTACCCTAGAGCCTTGACTAAGACAGGACCATTTGAAATTATTAAAGCAGGGCTGAGAATGAGGGAGAGTGTTTGTTTTGAGCAAAACTCTGCTAAAAGAAATATTTTACAAATTATTGTGCATATTCTTTGGAGTTCTGAGGCTGTAGCTCTCGGCTTGACTCAGCATAACAAGCAGTACAGGACTGGGTACTTGGGAGTCCAAAACATCTGTAGGCAACTGTTTTCCCCACCTTGCTAGAGGATGCTTCTATTTGCATCCTGAGAATTCCCCTTCACCTTTTAAATTTGCTGTCTGCCCCCTCTCCCCCCATCTGCAGCAGAAAGCAGGAGTTTGGGGAATGCAGCAAGCACGTAGGGCAGGCTCTGTGACAGGAGATGGGGCAGCGAATCCTGCTACAGTGACCGTAGTTTCCAGTTTTAGAATCAGATTTCTAGGTAATGCTGGTGGATGGCGCTCTTGGTGGTTGGTCTGTTATCCCATGGAAAAAAAACCCATATGTTTTATAGCCCACTCCTATCTCTTCCCCCAGCTGTGCGCAGCGGTTACCGCATCCAAGCCAACCAGCAGGATGACTCCATGCGGGTTCTCTATTACATGGAGAAGGAGCTAGCCAACTTTGACCCCACCCGCCCAGGCCAGCCTAATGGGAGGCTTGAGAAAGGTATTTGGTTGGGTCTCTCCACTGTTATAAGCAGAAACAAAAAGTGAGTTTCCTAAACCTAGCTCACGGGGATAGTTGCTTGCAAGTAGAGTATGCCTAGCTTAGCCCGTAGCCCACTGTTTGCTCCACTGCAATGTAACCTAGAAGTCTTAACGTAGGAGCTGCTTGGTTTTATTTTCCAGCCTCTGTGATGAGCGAGCTGAGTTCTCTGCATGAGGACGATCGGCGCTATGAGCTGCGGCAAGGGCTGGGACGGCTGCGGAGCCAAGCCATGTCCCCCATCAGTGACATGGAAGAGGAGAGCCTGCGGGGCAGTGAACAGCGGCGCTTGTTGTCCCCAACTCGGGGCAGAATAGGCGCTTATGAGGACTCCCCTCCACGGAGCTATGGCCGGCGGCCACGGTCCCGTTCAGTGGATGGTTTAGATGATTTGGACAGGGAGCCCTACCCTTCCCAGTACAGAAGCCGAGGCCGCCACGGCTCAGATGATGAGTGGCATCCTCGTGATTATTCCCCTGACTCCCGCATGGACCATGAGCGCTATGGTGGACGGCGCAGCCGGAGCAGGGATGACTTGCGAGAACTGGACCGATCCCACTACGATGACCGACTCCTGGAAGAAGCACTGCGGAAAAAGCAACGGGCTGCCAGCCACGAGGAGCTGGATCAGAGGAGTGGCTCCAGCGGTGGGAGATTTGGGAACAGGAAGAAGCGAGATGACGATAGCATTGGCTTTCCTCCTCCTCCACCACCTCCGTACAGAGAGACAGAATCGGTTTCTTCACACGGCAAGAATGACCGCAAGCTCCGGAAGGTGAGAATGGACAACAGGGTGGGGGCAATTGGCCTTGCATACTATGGGATTAGGCTGCCTCATAGATGGATAAGGAGAGAAAACACAGCTTCCTGCTGGACCTGGTAGTTGTCCATTAGGCTGATTAATTGGGAAGTGACGAAGACAGGTCTTCAGTAAAGATGGTGATGTTGGAGTTTTCTTCTTGTTTTCATAAACCACAAACACAGATAAACAAAATCACTGTTGAAAGTGGTAGAAGATGGATGGCATGGTTAGATAAGTTGTATTAGAACAGGGGTTCCCAACCTAAGGCTCATGGGCCAGATCTGGCCCACAGTGCCATTTCATGTGGGCCCCCACCCCTCCAAGGGCATTTGAGAAACAAAATAGCTGCCGCCTTGAAGCTATTGGGACAAAATGGCCACCTCTATCATGCAGCCAGGGTAAGATGTCCATCCGACCCATAAGCATTTGAGATGCCAGTACCTGGCTTCATGTGTATATGTTTTCCAGATGTGTCGGTGTTATTATGCTTTGTGATTTAAACAGACTTGGAGGCGCAGCGGGGGCATAAAAGCCTGGAATTATGTATTTAATCTTTATTTTCTGTTTCCTTTGCAGAATCATGCTGTCAGCAGGGAGAGCTTGGTGGTTTAACACTTTGCACTTCTGTACCTCTTCTTATGTGGCTGAGAAATGCCTTATCTGGGCCATGAAGAGCTGCAATAACAGACGCAGTTCATCAATTTGGCATTGATTTTATTCAGAAGAATTCCAAAGTCAGAGGAAGCAGAGCTTTCCACAGGTGTGAACAGGACAGGTTTACCTGGACAACACTTGAGCAGCTGGATTTTTTGAGCCTTATTTTTAACTCCTATCTTGTGCAGGCTGATTTTTAAAGGAGTTAGGATACCTGGTTTGCACAGGACTCTTTAAGCCTTTTCCGGGATACTTTTTAATTTTTGTGCTTTTTTAAAAAAAATGTAATGTTTTGGTAAAAGGACACTTGACATAGTCCTCCAGTACTGGATAGAGAAAGGAGGAGTCTTACTCCACTAAACATCTGGTGGGGATTGTACTGTCGTTCATCCCCCATTGTTTATAATTATGAATATGATTCCAAACAGGACCCACTTAATTATGTAATTTTTCTCACTTCTGCTTTAAAGTGGTTTATACATGTCTGTTATCTGTGTGAAAATTGTTTTGTCCCCTCTTCCTCCCAAAACCAAACTATTGGTGCTGTAAATACATTGAAGTGATAAGCAGCCTTTTGTTTTTTTTATTTGTGTGCTCTTTTGAGATTGCCATTTTATACCAATGAAAATAAAATTATTAGAACAGACAACTTGTCTCAATTGAAACCTATCCTTTTAATACCCCTACCATGGTTTGTGCTACTTCTTTCTGCTACCTGTCGATCTTCCCTAATTCAACATAAGCTTTGTCAGCCTTCCTGCATTCTCGTTTCTGATATTTATCTCTCATTATTATTATTATTATTATTATTATTATTATTATTATTATTATTATTATTATTATTATTATTATTATTATTATTATTATTATTATTAAACTTATATGCCGCCCTACTCAGCGAAAACCGACTCAGGGCGGCTCACAACACAATCAAATACAATGCAACAATTCAATAAAACAATAAAATGTCACAACACAATGAAATATCATACATCAATAATTCAAAAAATAGAATATCACAAAATACAGTACAGTAAGATAAAACCCAAATATACGTCATAAAGTTACAAAAATATTACAGAACCCATAGGAACATTACACAATCTTACAAAGAAAAAAGTTACAAAAAGGCATCCTGTGAGATGCCTGTGAGAGAATGGTTATAAAAGATTTGTCTTGCCTGTTTTTCTGCTAAGCATCAGCATTGTTTCATTTTTCATTAATTTTGGGGAAATTATGTCTGCAATGGTAAACCTTGACACTCCAAATGTTCTTGGACTTCAATTTCCAGAAGCCCAAGTCTCTGAATCCACACGAATGGGTTTACTGTGCATACGCAGAGACTTGGGCTTCTGGGAATTGAAGTCCCAAGAACACCTGGGGTGCCAGTAAACCCATTTGTGTGGATTCACAGAGACTTGGGCTTCTGGGAATTGGAAGTCCCAAGAACACCTGGAGTGCCAAGGTTTGCCATCATGGATATATGTGGTGGGTGAAGAGATCTGGAGGCCAAAAAGCTGTATTGCTTCTATTTCCTACCTTTTCCCAATTGCAGTCTCAGGCAGCTGTTGTTGGTTTTAAACAGAAGACCCCTGCTACGTTATACATGCAGAAGGCCACAATCTCTGTTATGGTCCTAAGTGTGGTGGTCACAGTAAAAGGTAAAATGAATGGACAAGAACAGAGGAGCTCTCGGACTGCCCACCAGGTGGCAAAACAACTGTGGGAATTCACTGGACTGATATGCCTAAGAGTGACTACAGAATGAGCAGGAAATGCCAAAGCATGCCATTCACCAGCTGGCCGTGAGAGGGGATGGTTTAGGGTTTGTGCGTTCACATGTCATGCTGCGTGACCAAGTGCTGCAAAGAAGCGCAGCAGAAAAGCCTTTGTGCCTAGAGGCAACAGAGGACATGGACCACAGAGGCCCTCTCAATCCAGAGAGAACAGATGTTTCTGAATGATATGCAAAAGTCTGAAGTACTAGTGTGTGCACTCTTTAGTAATAGTGAAGGGAAAAGGAGATGAGATCACCAAATACATCAGTGTATCTATACACATACATCTTGGTATAATCTTATGGGAGGCAGGGGGAACAAGCATGTAAATGTAAGCCACAACGAGGAGTTGTAGGACTGCTGTTATGTTCTAATACAAGTCAAAATCTGTGTTCAGTAATTGCAGTTCTTCAGCAACCAAAAGGAGGACTAGAAATCTGCAAGAGGTGCTGGTGCTCCTGTTTTTGGCTCGCCAAAGTCATTTTGCTGCCTGAGGCAAACATGACATCCTCTGAATTCTTAGAAAAGCCGATAGGGTTGATAGGTGGACCTCCCTTCCACACTGGTGTTGTGATAGATAGTTTACATGAGGGCAAGCCAGCTTAGTGAACAAAGATAAGCCCTATAGGGCTATCACCTCCTAACACCTCACTACCTTAGATGACTGCTTCTCTGTCCACTAGTAGTAGGCCTAGCCCTGGGGAAAAAGGAGAATTATGTCATTTTCTCCATTATGGCTGCACAAATAATTATAGCCATTGGAAAGGGGCAATTTGTAGGAATCGTGGTAGGCTTGACATTGAAATTAACGCAACTGGATCCAGCCTGATTTAATTCTAATGGCATGTTGCTATTTTGGTCGGACTGTTCTAGAACCAATCAATAAGAATCCCCAAGCTCTTCCTCAGAATCCTTCTGTGTTCATGGTATTCTATTATTTGAAATGCTGAGTCACTAAAATCCAGGTCAGGGAGGAGAACAAGCAAGAAGAACATCTGCAGTCTCCGCTGGAAGCAGGTCTGCTACAAACTGCAAAAGAAAAGCCGTGGAGATGCTACGTAAATCTAGCACCTCTTAATTCTTACCAGGGTTTTTCAACTCACAGTCTTCTAGTTTCTGGATTGCAACTACCGAAGCCAGTGGTGGCATTTGCAGTCCTTAAAAACTTATGGAAGGACACAACTTGTCCGTTGCTGTTTAGAGCTACTGCAGGAAAAGGTCATGCCACAAGGTCTCAGCTCAAAGTCCACAAAATAGAGATGTATAGTTTATTTTTAAAAATTCTTTTGAAGCACTTAGAATTAAACCCAGTTGTTAACCCTAACTTAAGCATAAACACAAAGAATGAAGCAGCCTTGTTAATACTCCCCACTGATTTGATTTTGATCTAGAGATTTAGCCCATTGGAGCTGGTCCTTACTCTTCAAATGGTTTCCAAAGTCCTGAACGGTGTCATCCCAGATTTTAGCTCAAACCAGGGGTTCTCAATCTTACCATGCCACGGGCTGGACAACTCCCCCTCCAACAGCTGAGCGGGCCGGACACGTGGCCCTCCCCCACCGCAAATGCTGCCGTAAACCACAGCGGGCTGTGGGCCAGATGGAATGGTATCAGGGGCCGGGGCCAGCCCACGGGTCGTAGGTTGCAAACCCCTGGCTTAAACAGGGGGACACATTGCACACATCCTAAAATATTTTGGACTAAAAGAAAATCTTGACTGTAAAAGTTGTGGAAATGATATCACTTTAACTTCCTACACCCTGTTTCAGGGGTATTTGACTGGAATGTCCTGCTTTGCTCTGCTTATGTAGAAATGTCCCAGGTATGTGAATTCCTTCACAGGACAGTATTTTATTTTTATTTTATTTTTTTATTAAATTTTTATAGGTATTTAAACAATATAAACATACAACAATAAAATTGAAAAAAAAAAACAAAAAATACAATACAATGGTAAAAAATTACACACAAATTACAGAAATAAAAGAATAATAAAAAAAAAGAAAAAAAGAGTAAATCATGGAAAAGAAACAACTTTTCTTCCTCTATATCAATATGAGTACCTTACATTAACCATATATAAGCAACCACAACATTAATAATAAAAAATTACCTAAACTCTACTCATCCCGTGTAAAAGCTGCTTAAATCATACTTAATACCATTTTTCAGCTCATTATCTAGTACATTTAATTTCCTGCATTATCATAGGACACACTTTTATTATCACCCCTGTGATATTTACAATGTCCAGGGGATTGTAAAAACTCATAGTTTCCAAAAATCATTTTGTTCCGGTACAGGAGCAACCCCTTTCTTTTTGACAGTCACATATTCTACAAAAGGTTTCCAGATTCTCCAAAAATTATTAACTTTAGCTCTTCCTTTTCTTATTTTTAGCTCACAGGTAAGTTTATCATTCAGTGCCAGCTCCCACATTTCTTTATACCAATCTTGTATTTTTATCGAAACATCATTTTTCCAATTTCTTGCAATACAAAGTCTAGCCGCTGACAGCATCACAGACATCAATTCTTTATTATCCTTACTTATATTGAACTTATCAACCTCCGTTAACAAAACTGTATCCGGGCCCCAAGCGAGCTGCATTTCCAATATACTATTTATTTCATTTTTCACTTTTTGCCAAAAATTTCCCAAACATTTGCATGTCCACCACATATGTATATATGTTCCCACGTCATGTTTGCAACGCCAACATTTATCACTAATCTTGTTATCCATTCGGTGCAGCCCGATTGGGGTCCTATACCACCACCAGATTATCTTATAATTATGTTCTTTCATTCTAACGGACATGGATCTCATAATCCTTTTTCTCCATTTTCTCTTCCAATTTTCCACTGAAATTGTTTCATTTAATTCATATTCCCACTTGTTTTTTAAAACTTCCTGTATGTTTCCACCTTTATTCAGGATTTTATAAATCTTACTTACTACTCCTTTAATACCCATGTCGCCTTTCCTGATCTTACTTAACATAAGTTCAAATAAAGTTAACTCTCTCATCAAACTATCATCTGTCAAATATTTCTTATTCCAATTATTTATTTGAAGAATCTTGAACCAATCTAACTGCATTTGTGAAAATAATTCTCTTTTTCTGTCACTGTCTTTACATATGTTAATCCAATCTTTCAACAAGAGAGCCTCTTTCTCTATTAAAGTACTTCTGATCCTACTATCTATTCGTATTGGAAAAGCACTTAAGTCGTCCAATTCCATAACAGGCGAAGTGCCTGGGACAAGCTCCTCTTTTATTCTATTCCATTCTTCTATTGTTGTTTTCATCAATTTACACCTAGGGGATGTTTTTGAATTTTCCTTCTTTTCACTTAAGAATATTGATTTATCAAATTTCTGGGACTCTTTCCTTTCAATTTTTTCCCATATTACTTCTTCCCTGTTCAATATTTTAATAACATTTCTTACCTGAAATGCCCTGTAATAATCCCGAATATTAGGTATTCCTAAACCCCCCTCTTTTTGAGATATATACCATAATTTTTTAGCTATCCTAGCTCCCCGTTTGCCATTACAGAATCTATTAATTATATTTTGGTACTCTTTTAATTCTTTATCAGTCAACTTAATTGGTAATACATCCAATAAGAAGTTTATTTTGGGTAACAACATCATCTTACATAATGCAACCCGTCCGAACCATGATAAATTTAACTTATTATACCTAATTATTTTCTGTTCAATTTCCTTCTTCTGTTTATCATAGTTTAACCCTTTAAGCTCTCCAAAGTTATTAGATATTATTACCCCCAGATATTTAATTTTATTTCCAATCTGCACAGGACAGTATTTTAAGTTGTAGTGGAAATAGAGTACTGTGCAAAAGTCTTAGGTGGTGGAAATACAGTACTGTGCATAACCTGGGCACTCTTTGGAGAGGGTTGAGAAAGAGTCTGCCAAAGACTTTCCATTTTGGTGTGTCAAGGTGGCTCAGGTCCTGAGTTATGCCCCCCCCCCAATCACTCTTGAATTTTCCCCCAACTAGCTGGTGGTGGCCTAAGATTTGGGCTTGTAGGTTGGATTAATTGGCGCCGTGGGCCAGATACGGCCCAAGGGCCATAGTTTGGGCATCCCTGATCTAAAGAACTGGAGAATGAAGCCATTTTTATGGGTCGGATCAAATACATTTAGTTGCTTGGATGGTTCAATGAGTTGAGTATCTGGCTGTGGAGCCAGAGGCTGAGTGTTCAAAAGCCACAATACATCCTAGAAAGGTCAGCTTGTGTGAACGTGGGCAAAAAGCGCAGTCCCAGGATGCCTCTACAAGAAGGAATAGTATACAACTTCTGGATATTATATATAAGGTAAAGGTCACCCTTGCTTGGAAGTCAGTCGTATATTAGAAAACCCTGAAAAATATTATCATGACTCAGAACTGATTTGATGACACACAATTATTATTCTTACAATGTCTGGCCTTAGTCATAAACACGAGTAATAGCTTTCTTCCAATTCACCACATTGCATTCTATCTAACCTAATGCTCTACTCTAGTCAAAGGATCGTAGAGGTACCATCACCACTGGGCTGTTTTCTGTCTCCGTTTCTCTCTCTTGTGGCTTCTTCTGTCTCCATTGCAATTTGCCTCTCTTGCACGCGCCACTGAAGATCCTGCCGCATTATTTTTAGCCTTGCTCCAATGACTGCCCCAGGCCGCCAGACCAATCTGCAGCGGAAACGGCTGCAGAGTCAAAGTGTATCTACAGACTCGGGCTTCAGCCCACCCCATTCACAGGAGTGTCTGTGAAGATAAAGGGCGTGGGAGAAGGACACCGCATGACATTTCCAAAGATGGTCCTCTTGAAGGCAGTAAAGAAGAGGATGGTACAAATGCACAATACCTCTACAAGAGTGTATTGTCTTTTCAAAAGCGGTAAACAGAAGGATCTACATTACTGACTTTCATTGATTCTGCTGCTGCCACTTTAGCTTTCTTATCCATCCAGTGGGCGATGAAAAGGATAGTCCAGTCATACTTGCAGATCCTGGTGTTTTGACTCTTTCCGGATTGAAGCCATTTAAGGTTTCAGCCAGAAGAAGAGTCAAAGAACTATACTGAATCAGATCAGCGGCCACATGGGACTACATTTTGTTCCCATAGTGGCCTGATATATTCAAATAATCCATATGGCTGTTTTCAAAGGTGGCTGCCCAGACTGCTAACTAGCTGTATTTACAAGCATCTTCCAGGCCTATCATTTCTTTTTTGGAGATGTTGTTAAATCAGGGTTAGAAAGCCATCAAACACAGGATTGATCACTGGGAGCCACTCAAAGAATGGATTGATTTCTGGGGGGAAATGCATTGCCACTGTACCTAAGCTAGAGTATCCCTCAATCAGGTCCTTTCCACCTCTGTTCAATACACCCATCATACCCAAATGGGGATAATGGGAATTGTAACTCAACACATTTGAAAGGTATCAGATTGGGACGGTAGTCTAGACCATGGGTTCCCAAACTATGTATTTATTTAATCAAATTTATATTCTGCCCTACTCGTACAGGTGACTCAGGGTGGATCAGAGACACACAATCCCCAAAGTGAGGGAACGGTCAAGGGTTGGGGAAATCTTCTGGATAAAAGTCTGAATTCAATTCCTAATAATTCATTGGGAGATGCATTTTGTGGAGGGCCATCAACGGTAGCCAATTTGAGCCAGTGTCAAATTCTTCGGACGGAGAGATATAGACGTGGCCACTTGAGGGTATTATGGGGGTCAGACCTCAAGAGGGGGAACCTATTTGACCATTGGGACTGAAGTCCCACACTATTCCTCAGAACGAAGGACAAACTACGTTAGGAATCTGATTAATTGCCATCTCTTTATTAACAAGCAAAGAAAAGATGGCTGAGCTTTAAACTATGCCCCACGGGCCGGTTCTGGCCCACGATGGCATTCCAACTGGCCTGTTGCTGTCTCCCCCGCACCCAGAAGTAGAAGTGGGGGCATTTACATCAGCCATAAAATGCACCCACGCATGCGCAAATGCACCCACGGCTGACATAAATGAGGACCCCTGCATTAAAGTATATGGACAGATGTGAAACCAGAAATTATTTCAAACCAAAACAGATGTATATTTCAGGTGGAGAAGACTGTAAATAGGTTACCGGCATGCCCGCTGAACGAGCTCACAAGATGATCTCTGTGGGTGGCTTTCAGGTCTGAGGTCTTCTTCCTTTAGGTTCTCTACCTTTCAGCTAGACTTGGCTTGAAGAGCTCTTCAAAGGGAAGGCTCTTTCGGAACAAGGGTTGCCCTCTCTGGCAGGCTTAAAATGGAGAAACCAGCCTTGCTAAGAGAGGAGTTACAGAGACCCACGGTTGGATGCAGCTGCTATGGAAGGAGGCATCTCCTTCATGCTCAGCTTTGCAAAGCTATCAAGGAGAGCAGCTGCCTTCCTCCTCCTCCTCCTCCTCCCCCCTTTGCTGGCTCCTGTCTTCTCAATTATTAATGGGCCAATTGTGCTGGCTCATCTAGACGTCACTAGACTTGTGCTCACAGGCCACCCTCCCCTTTTCTTATGTGGTTGAAGGATGGAGGAAAATCAATGTGAATATGGAGGCAAAAGAGCCTAGGAGGACACCCCTCCCCCCCAAAAAAAACAACAACCACACACACAACTAATCTGCTTTTATCTTTACTTCCTTCTGGGTCTGTTCCATGCACTTTTCCTCCTCCGACTAATTTTCCTTCTCTGTTCCAGTTAATATTGTCATCTTCCTTGAGTGCCATATCCAATTCTGAATATTGGCTATCTTCATTGCGATCAGCCATGAAAATTGTCTTTGGGGCAATAAAATGCAGTGGCCTTCCACTTGCCTTCCACTTCGCAGCATGACACCCAAACCCCTGATCCAGAGTCACTTTCTGGTCCTGAGCCCTTTTGGCACACAAAGGGCTTCTTAACCCCAAGTTAGCATGGATGAAGCTGCTGCCCTCCATCAAGATGGATTCAAGTGGTTTAATCCACTTGGGGACCAACACCCTTCCCTGTGGACTTCGGCACCCAAGACCCTTAGTCCTCAGGGTTGTCACGTTACTTAACCGCCACCTGACAATCGAGGTTGAGTCACTGGCAGTATGGTCTATTCCCGTGATGGCAAACCTTGGCACTCCAGATGTGCTTGGACTTCAATTCCTAGAAGCCCAGGCATAACTAGACTAGACACCTGAATGCACAGAACGCTGTTTACCTTCCCACCGAAGTGGTCCCTATTTATCTACTTTCAATTTTTTGCTTTCGAACTGCTAGGTTGGCAGGAGCTGGGACAGACACGGAAGCTCATTCCATCCTGCAATATTTGAGTATCGAACTGCTGACTTCACTTTCCGCCTTCCAGTGAGCATCTTAGCCACTTAAAAAACCACAGTACCCATAAGCGTTTGCGCGCTCTTTCTTCTCCCCCCCCTCCCTCTCCGTTCTCCTCCCTTTCCTAAGAAGCTGCAGCAGGTGCATCCCTCCGCCGGCCGGTCCAAAGCGGAAAAGGCGCATGCGCACAACGCGCACACGCGCGCGCTCTCCTCCGCGTCTGCCTTGGGTACCATTTCCATCTTGCCTCGGCGAGGGAGGGGGTTTTTTCGCTCCGCGCACGCGCGTTGGAGGCCGGCCGGCCAGCCAGCCAGCCAACGACAGGTACCGCTCGCGAGGGGGTGAGTGGGCGGGGCGTACCCCTTCGGAGATAAGAACAGCGGGGACAAGCAAAGGGGAGGAGCTTAAGGCGTTGCCTGGCAGCGAGAAGGTGGGGAGGGCGCGTGCCTATATAAGGAGCCGCCCGGCCGTTGCTCGGCTTGTTCGACGCCGCCCGTGTTCTCGGTGAGGAAGAGGGGAAGGAGGAGGTGCGCCGCGGGGGGGAGAGAAGATGGAGGCGAAGAAGGGATGATAATAAGGGTGGCCCTTGGGGGAGGGGGAGGGGGCCTTTGTTTGTGGGGGAAGGGGAGGTGAGGGCCGGAGGAGGATGCTTTCTTCAAAGGAAGGATGCTAGAGGGGATGAAGGCGCTGAGGCTTTCAAGGAGACAAGTTATGGAAGAGGAATGAATAGCCTGAGTGTGTGTGTGTGTGGGAGAGATCTTAATTTATGGTGAATTAAAGTGTGTGTGTGTGGGTCTCAAGTCTTAATTTGGTTTCAGGGGATCATTTCATGGAGAAATTGGATTGAGTTTGATCCTGACCAGGCTCAAGGTTGACTCAGCCTGCCATCCTTCTGAGGTCAAGAAGATGAGGACCTAGCACAGGGGTGTCCAAACTATGGCCCATGGGCCGGATCCGGCCCCCAATGCCAATTCATCCACCCCATGCCACCCTCGGCACTCCCCAAAGCAGAAGTACGGGTGCATTTTACTTCCACTTTTGGGAGTGACGAGGGTGGCGCAGGCCGGATGAACTGGTGTCGGGGCCCGGATCCAGCCCATGGGCTGTAGTTTGGGCGCCCCTGACCTAGCATGTTGGGAGGAAAATGTTAATTAACTTGTGAACTGCCCAGAAAGCGCACTAAGCACTACGGGGTGGTATATAAGTGTAATTGCTAATTACATTTTGGAAAAGGGATGGCAGGGGCCTCTGGAAGACACTCCTAGGCAGATTGGAGAGGTGAGCCCTTTTTTTTGGGGGGGGGGGATTATTTGTAGTTCTCCATTGAAAGAGAACGGGCTGCCTTGCAATAAGGAAAAACAATATGGCAAGTGAGTACTGAAGGGATGATGTTTTGGGTGGCCAGGCATGCAGCTTTGTGGCTGAACAAGGATGAGAGGGTTTGGCAAGATTAAGGTGGATGAGTCGCCAGTAACAGTAATGGGGTGGGGGTGAGGCACAGATGGAAGCCGCTGAGATCCTGAAGGGGATGGAGGAAGCTCCTTGGAATATGTTATAACTGGTTGTATTGGATTTGGGATGGAGACATGTCTAGAGAGCTTGGTGGAAGGCAGATGATGGGGAGTAGCCCCCATGGCTTGGATATGGGGCTTGGAGGGCTAGAAATGGGATGCTGTGTAGAGTTTGTGGAATCATAGGTTTCTTTGATGCAAAAAAAAAAAGTGACTGCTTGGAAATCTATGGAGTGCCGTAATGTTGAGATCGATTCTAATCTGAGAACATTCGTCGTCCTTTGGGATATTGGTGATTGATTATAAGGGGTCTGGGCATTGGGGGTTTTCCTCCCTCTTCTAAGGCATCAGAGGAAGGGTAACATGTTACACTTTGAGGAGGAACTGAGAATGGGAGATGATGATGATAATGATGCAGATTCATTGGATGATGATACTGTGTGCCATGGATCTCTCTAGAAAGGCAACTGCGTCAGAAAAGCTGGAGAGCTCAGTTGCATAAGTATGATACATGTGCTGTTTCTACTCTCATCTTTTTTTTATGTAAAGGAGGAGCTTTGTTCTAACCATTGCTTACTGGAATTTAATCAAAGCAGACATCTTGGTTAGTTTATTTTTGGTTCCACAGCCCAGACATTGGTGTTTTCCCCCTTAATATAGAGCATTCTTTTTGAGAGAGAGGACTAGCTGAAAAATACAGATTTTCCTCGCCCGTGTCTAGGCCAGATGTAAAACTGCCAAAATGAAAGTGCCTTATGGTGAGTTCATTCTGCAGTTCCTTTTGCCTGGCCTAGTGTGAAAAAAATTAACTGGCAACACAAGGTTGCCGTTACTAGGGTATACCCAATTGTGGTTCAAAAACACCACAGTCTTCGTGGAGGCTCTTTCTGTGTACCCCTTCCCATAGATAAAAATACATAACTGGAAATTCACTAGAACTGAGTTGCAAAAACCTTTTTCTTCCATATCAGTTTCAAGTGAGAGAAGGAGACTGCCTTCAATCCAGACAGGAAAGGTAATGCCTAGGGAGATTTCCCCTGCTGCTTACTGAGTTGGTTCCTTGCTTGGAGATCAGCTGCTAATTGTATGGATCTGTCATGTTCATGTGATCATCTTGTTGGTGAGATTAGGAAGCAGTGATTTTCTGCGTGCAGGCAGGCACGCTTCAGTAAGCAGCAGCTGAAAGACAGCCAGGTTTCTTCCCCAGGGATTGTACGCGTAAAAAAGCTACTGCCTCACGATTGATGTCATTGCGGAAAGGAGGTATCCTGTCCCCCTTTTAATAGGAAAAAGGCTGCATAATTGTTCATTCACTGCAGGAATTAGAAAGCAGCTATATTGCACCATTGTACACGATTCCTTTCTCCAAAAGGAGGCCATGCACAGAACATTGTTTTCTCTAAGGATGTTTAAAGTCTTGAAAGGTTTTTGGGTTGAATCTATGCAGCAAGCATGAAATTATCACTACAGTATACTCATTGATTAGTCATTTCCCCTTTGGGGAGTTGAGGCACCCCAGATGGAAGAGGACTGAAGTAAAGGTATTTGTTTGCACTGTTGACATCCTCAAGGTCACAACCACTGCAGCAAAGATGTGCTGGTTGTAAAATGCTTAGGGGCATGAGTACGTGCAAAAGCTGGACTGGGCTGTGGTGTCCGCTTAGTAGGCTCCTGGTTAGTCTGACACTCTATTCCTGGCCGCCAAGTGTCACTGCAGCAACTGCTATTAAGATGCAGGAATATACTCTTGTTGCTAATACATTAATTTCTATCCAAAACTGTTATTTTTATGCAGGATCTGAATGATAAAGAATTGAAAAAAGAAACAGACAAAACTTATTAAAATAGGCTGGGGTTAGTGTTTGGTTTGTCAGTCTGCTCTGACTGTTTTATAATTCAAACCTCCGGCAAAATGTTTTTTTTTTATATATATAGTGATAGATTCTACACATAAACTGATGATCCTGGAAATTCAAGGAAAATAGGAAAAGAATATCCTAATTTGTCATCCTTGTAGTTTTTGCAGCTGTGCTGTATAATGGAAGGATATTTTTTTTTGTTAGATTAGGCTGGCATGCTCGTGATCATTAACAAATACAGAGTGATCTGAAAAACTATAGAGCCTTCTAGCAATTATCTGAGAAGAATGCTTTTATAAGTGTCTTAGAGCTGTTTCTGGGATATCATGGCTACCCTGAAATAAAATGATTCCTGCATCTGATAGTGGCTGCCTTGATATTTTATAGCATACTGTGTTAGTAGAAAAATAAGTGGAAATGATCTGGGACCAAGTAAAAATCTTGCCTGATGATCAAAAATGACCTTTCTAGACAAATACTAGTTGCTTGGCTTTTAAAAAAAGGTTTCAAAGAGGTAGTTATATTAATCTATGCAAGAATACACAGTCTATAAGACAAAACAATTTTTTTTAAAAAAGTACACAAATATAGTGACACCTTAAAGACTAATTGTTGTAACAGTTACTAGTCAAGTTAACATTATATTGTTTTTGGCTTGATTTTTAAAATATCTCTTTGCAAACACCATAATGTCAAGTTTAGCTGCAGGCAAAGTTGCTCCCACTGCTGTAGGGAAATTGTTATTGCAGAATAATTTGAGCTAAGAGTCTAGGAGTCTTTTAAAGGAGGAGTTAATACTTGCATTGAGCAAGGAAAGATGTAACCATATAGTACAGTGATGGTGAACCTTGGCACTCCAGGTGTTCTGGAACTTCAGTTCCCAGAAGCCCTGATCAGCCAAGTGTTGACTTGGGCTTCTGAGAATTGAAGTTCAAGAATACCTGGAGTGCCAAGGTTCACCATCACTGATATACTACATCTACTGTAACAGGACAGCGCTTTCCAATTATGAGTTCTCCTCTTCATTTTTGCAGCGTCATCCAGCAGCCATTTTTACATGTTAGACTAGACTAGAGCAAGGATAGTGAATTCAAGGTCAAATCTAATACTGTACTATATAGGTTTTATGATATGCCATTTTCTGTATCACCAGACCATCTTATCTTGGCAATATGTGTGTGGGGAATGGAATTGGAGATTTGAGTTTCCACAATAGATCTCTCTTGCCCCTTTCTATTTTATAATCAATTTCTTACATGGAGCTAGCAATGCATAATATATACTTGCAGAACTGTTTGGTTAAATGCAGATGCAAAGCGGGTATAGGAATATAAGTGGAGAAGAGTAATGCTTATATAGGTAAAGGTTATCCTTGCTTGAAAGCCAGTCGTATCTGACTCTAGGGCTCTGTGCTCATCTCTGTTTTTCGCCAAAGATCCAGCGCTGCCTGCGTTTGCAGACATTTTCTGTGGACATGTGGCAGGCATGACTAGACGCTGGGGTGCACAGAATGCTGTTTATATAGCTCTATTGAAAAAAAAAATGATGCTCGCTTCTCATAATACATGATGTCCAAGATCATCTGTTTTGGGGATGGATAGCTGCCCTGCCTTGTCTGGTATTCTTCTGTTACCACAAGAACAAAATCTCAAAGGTTTGTGCACAGACTATTAAAGCATTAAGTGAATTGAAATGGAAAACACTATGCTAATTGCAGATAATATAGCTTGACAAGTTTCACTGATGCAGTAAGCCTAAAATATTTTTTTAAAGATAATTCGGTAATGTTAATGTTGGTAATGAGTTGCTATAAGATACACTGCTAGTGGTCCCAGTCTTTGCAACAATATTTTTTACAAAGCTGCCCCTGTCTGCCCATTGGATTATAGCCCGTTGAAAGTATTCTTCAAAATCTGAGAAAGCTATTTGAAGGTGAACAACTCATCAAGTATTTTTAGGTCATCGTTGTTAACCAAGATGTTCCTTGCTAAAACTGTTAACTTGTCCAGTTTATGTTACATATTAAAGTCATACTGGATTTTAAAGAGTACTGAAGAAAAGAGTGAAACAGGGAAGAGGTCTATGGTAATGGTTACTACAAGCTTAGGTGAGCAAAAGTTAATAAATATTTTGAAATCCTGTTTCAGTATTTCTAGGTAGTGAAACACTAGATAGGT
Source organism: Furcifer pardalis (assembly GCA_030440675.1). Lineage (NCBI taxonomy): Eukaryota > Metazoa > Chordata > Lepidosauria > Squamata > Chamaeleonidae > Furcifer > Furcifer pardalis. The sequence goes on along the minus strand of CP126890.1, from coordinate 314,572,414 downwards.
CAGCCAGCAAAATGAGTCATCGAAGTAGCTCAGAAGGAATGGAGGGCTCAACATCAGTTAGTGTCAAGGTTTTCAGGTAAGAACATCTCTCGAATAGACTCAAGTGAAGTTTAAGCATTGCTCCCTTCTTCCTGAATTGGCAGTCAGTATACCCAATGGTAAGATGTTTTGCTTTCTAGATTTGTTTTAAAGAGACACATCAGCAGGTTCACAGCTTTGTGTACAGAAGGTATCATATTTCACGAGTATTTACCATCCACGTTTTCTCTACTAAACGAAAATTGCACCATGCACCAAGAGGTGTGACTATAATATCCATTTGAAGAAAGTGTTTTCTTTGATGGGAATATCACATCCAAATTATTCAGGAACCTCTGCTTGCGTCCAGTTGCTGAAACTGGGCTGGACTAGTGCGTGCATGTGCCCATGCACATACACAACATATAGGGCATGTGCTATGTTCAGCGCTGCTGAAAATTGTCCTTGAGGTGACTGATTATAGGTAATTAGGTAATTAGCTTAAGTATAAAGCCCTAGTTAATATAGATGGTATTCTTCCTGGCATGGGTTATTGTGATTTTGAATTCCTAGAGAAAGCAGTTAATGGTGATATGATAATCATGTGGCAATTCTTACATGTGTCTGTTCTGTCTACCTAATCAGACAGTATCTGGCTTGATATATTCCAAACTCTTAATTAATCACAAAAGAGACAAAATGCAGAAAATGCTGTTAACACAAGGCAAATGGAATTGCAGAGTTTAAAGGTTTATCACAAACTGCTTTCTCTGTTTACAGAATTCTCCCATCTGGGTCAGGCTGTTAATATATCACCATGTTCTGCCAGCCGTCCATAGGTAGGCTGTCTTTGGGACACGTAAAGGGCTGAAGGCCCAAATCATGGCCAATTAGGTTGGGGGAAATCTATCCTTTTATAATCTGGTGTGATGATGATATAACCCCGCCACCGACCTTGGGAGTAGGGGACCACTATGCACTGTTTTGCCAACAGAAGTTCTTTTTTGTTTGTTTGCTTCCCAGAGCATGAAGGGGAAGAATAGGCCTAGTGGCTTGCTTTCTATAATTAAACCTTCCTTGGAGGCTCCGTTTAATGTATTTAATCAGGCAAAATCAAATGCACATTACCTAGACCAGTGGTGGCAAACCTTGGCACTCCAGATGTTCTTGGACTTCAATTACTAGAAGCCCAAGTCAACACTTCTGCTGATCAGGGTTTCTGGGAATTGAAGTTCAAGAACACCTGGAGTGCCAAAGTTTGCCAACACTGGCCTAGACTAATCCAGGCTAACTATCCATTTCTTTTCTCTTGAAAGTTCTTCTTTTGGATTGTCCAGATGGGTGACTCCCAAATCCCCTTCATAGAATTCACACAGCACCACTGCGGTTTTCAGAAGAAGGAAAACAGGATATAAATGACTAAAGTCCAAATGTTTATGAACTCCTGGGCACTTGCCCTATAGGGAGATAGGTTAACAATGAGTTGTATTTAACAAACAAGTGCTGGATAATTCAGCATTTGCATCCTTCTATAGATTAATGCATTATATTCAGAAGGAAAATGTTCCTGAAAGTAGTACGTCATGCAAACATTCTTAGGACCATACTCCCAGGCAGTTGCCAAATAATACAGAAAGTTCTATAAAGGCAACCCAGCAAAATATTAGTCTGCTTTAAGAATTTGCTGAGATCAGAACAGTTTACCTGTTCGCTAGTTTCTTAGTAACTATACAATTAAGCCTTGAGTTATGAACGCCTTGACTAACGGAAAACTCTCAATAATAAAGGAAATCCTGGAAAAATAATGCTTCCAGATACATTTTTTTTTCAATACGAAAGGTTTTTGGGACCTTCCAATGCTTCCTACAGTGGCAGGAGGATGTTAGGAGCATTTCTGCTCCATTTTTGGATTTTTTCTTCACATTTTGGCACTGCCAGAAGCTCCCTCCGCCACCAGGAAGTTCTGCAAATTCCCCCTTTCCCTCAACAGCTGATTGTCGGGGCTTCGGACTGCAATTAGCAGAGCTGGCCACTAGAGGCCGCTGTCAGAAATGTGCCAAATATGTATTGTGAACCATTCCCAAAGTCAGAAAAAAGTGGGGGGTGGGGAATATTTTGTCTGTTCAAAACTCTTTCAAAAGTGCACTTTGGAATTTTTCACCATGTTTTTTACCACTTTGGAAACAGTTTTGAACAGCTAAATGACTTTATTTGGCTTTTTTCTGACCTCCCGAATGCATTATTTGTTTTTCAATGTATTCCTATGGGAACCCGTGCTTCAAGGTATGAATTTTTCAGGATATGGAAAAACTCTGATTTTATATCTTGAGGTACCACTGTAGTTGAGATTTAGTGTCTTTATCATGGATATTTGTCAGTTCCCTAAATTTCCTGGGGAGAGGAGTTTACTTAAATCAGTTTAAATCTGTTGAATAGAAACGTTCTGAAGCTGTCCTTTTCTGATTCCTTTAAGGCTTGAGATCAGTGAAGGCTCTCCTCCAAAGATCTCTCCTGAACCAAAGATACCAACCCCACAGCCGGAACCACCAACTCCAGAACCAGAGCCAGAAGCTCCACCACCACCACCACCACCACCGCCACCACCACCACCACCACCAAAACGAATGGCTGAATTTGCTGTTGGAATCAATGGGTAAGAATCCCCCCCCCCTTCACTACATGGACTTTTATTTTTGCATGATGCAACTGCTGGTCGTCCAACAGATATCTATGAAAAGGCTTTTTGTTTTTCTCATTAAAGGTGGTCCTCTTACCAATGAAAAGGAAATGGAAAATGCCCTCCTTCTTTAGTGGGTTTTCTTAAAATCAGGGGTTCCCACACCTTTTGTGCCACAGGCCAGTCATGTGGTTCCTCCCACCGTAAAACGTGTCCGTGGCTGTCATAAACACGTTCATGACAGCTGTGGGTGCATTTATGGTAGTGTTTATGATGGCCGCAGGCACGTTTACTCATCCGCAGTCGCGTTTAATGACTGTTGTAAACACTTCCGTTTCTGGTAGTGGCATGGGCGGCACCTGCTTAAAATTTGTTTTTTAAAACAGTAAACAGAAAAAATACAATAATGTACACATACAAGATATAATAACTTATTAAAAAAGAAGAAAAGAGAAAGGGAAAAAAAAGAACTTATATAACTACGACATGCACCCACCACCTTAGTGGGACATTATACATCTTCTTATAGTTATTCTATGTATAACATTTCATTTATATTTGTCCCCTCTTTCCAGAATGTTAAATATTCTGGCCCTGTCTTTACTCCTTTTCACTAAAACATATTCAATAAATTCACCCTATATGTCTTTAAAATCATACTTTTAAAAATATCCCCTTTAAAGTTTTAATTCATAATTCAGTTTATTTTTTGTTGTCATATTCCACATTTCCTTATACCGGGGTGTCCAAGCTTTTCAGGCTGCAGGTCATTCATGTGGTTCCTCCCACTGAAAGCAGAAGCAAAATGCACTTGTGCATAATGCACCTGCACATAATGCTGCTGGAAGTGACCTGCAGCTGTTGTAAACGCATTTACGACAGCTGTGGGTCATTTATGGCAGTGCTGTGTGTGTGAGTGTGTGTTATGTGTAGGCGCCTTTTACTTCTGTTTCTGGGCGCAGCGTCGGTCGGATGGTTTGGCCAGGGGCTGGATACCTGAACGTGTAGCTTGGGTAATCAGAACACAGTTATGGAAACAGCGAGTGGTAGATGAAACCTCCTGCTGTCAAAAAAAACTTTCCATACAGTCTTATTTGTTTGTTGAATTCTCCAACCTGGCCTCAAGTCTGCCATTGGCAATAGCAGGTGATCCTAGTGATTAGGGATGTGCCTGTCTTTACAGACTTTTATACATGATAAATGCAGATAGACTCAGGCTATTTGTGCCTTTCAAAATACCTAAAGGTTGGAATAAAGAATTCATGGTTTCTAGTAGGGTACAGATTGCTAAATCTGGCTTTTGCGGGATTAAGCATCTTGAAATTAAAAAAAGGAATGCGGGCAACCAAAATATTGGAAGGGGAATTAAATGTATTAAATTGTAAAGAAGACATTGAACCAGCACGAAAAAAGACTTCACTCTCCCCAAAATTTTCCTTGGAGATTCTCCTCATCGAGGATATCACAGCAGCTTCCTAATTTTTTTTAGCTGCAGTACCAATAGAGGCTCTTCTTTCAGTTTTGCATATTGCCTGGTCTTGGTTTCAAATCTTCTCCACTTTTAAAAACATGACTGAGTTTGCTTGTGTGTGTAAATGAATATCTGAATGCTTGAGTGGTTTGCTTTAGGATGCTGGTGACTGCCTTTTTCTCCTCCAAACCTTTAGGATATTTCCCCCCTGCTTGGTGTGATGTGCCATGTCAAGTGTCTTCTGCTGCTTCATTTCTTCTCTGATAGATGTATCATTTTTGCCTGAAATGACTGCGTGATCCCCACCCCAACTCATAGCTATCTTCCTTTTCCTATTTTGGCAATGACTTTTTCCTGTGGACATCCAGAAATACACAGATATCAGCACAGACCCATACATGGATTGAATCTTAAGTATCTACAGCAAGGCACAGGATAAATTGGGCAGCAATTCCTGGTGCCATAATTAGGGCATGAATTGGATTAAAGAACCAGAATGCATCCCTAGTTGAGATTGTTATAGGGCAGGTGTGGATGTACTTTGTTTTCTTGCAAAGATTATGACGGCATGAAGGCAGAGCCTCTAGTGCTGGTGAACAAATCCATATTTGAACTGGTGTTTAAAAAGCTATACTTTGTATATGCACTACTGAAATTGTGTCTTGAAAACTATGGATATTTTGTTGTCCACATAAGTTTTTGTAATGGTTTCCTGATCATAGTAGGGACCAAGTAATGCTATTTACGAGGCTTGTCAGCTAGAATGAAGGAAACTCTAGTACAGTGATGGAGAACCTTTTAGAGACAGAGTGCCCAAACTCACTTTTGCCACAGACTCAACAGGCTGCCGTCCACACCACACCCTCCCACCACATGTAAGCTGCCAAACTTTCCCCAGACAGGGGAGGGAGGAAGTGCTCCCATTTGGCTGCTGGGCAGAGGGATGGGGTGGACTCTGTGCTGGGGTGATGGCGTGCGTGCTATAGACCATGAGTGCCCCCTCTGGCACCCATGCCATAGGTTCACCACCACTGCTCTAATATAGTCATAGGATTTTAGCAAAAGTTTGTTGTTTATGTTGTATTTGTTAATAACAGATACCAGTCTTGGAACTGTTTTTTCATCCTGAGGAAACTATCATAGCTACTTCTCCTTTTGTGTCCCAATCAAACCCTGGAGGGCCAAAATGAAGCCAATTTATTGGTTTTGTTGTTGGCCAAAGTTAAGTCTTCATCGGTGCTCATTTCTGGTAGTAATTGACAGACCAGTTGCTTACCTGGCAATTATTGTAGGAATCTCTCCTGCTTCCTTTAACTGTGTAGAAGATGTCTGTGAGAGGTGTTGTTATTCTAATAAATTGGTTTCTTTGTTTCTGCAGATTTGGACGCATTGGACGCTTGGTCCTCCGAGCCTGTGTAGAGAAGGGGATAAAAGTTGTGGCTATCAATGATCCTTTCATTGACCTCAACTACATGGTAATGAGTTTGGAATAAGTCCACTTGACCCCAGACATCTACCGTCACTTATTCTGAAAAAGGAGGATTTTCTGCAGAAAGCTGTACTAAATCATAGCCTTTTCTTTTATGATCTTGCAACTTTGCTGTTAAGTTCACTTATTTTCTGCCAGTTCTAGTATAAGTGAACCACATTGTGTTCCACTCATTCCACCTGAATTATATTGTGTCAGGGCATAGAGTTTGGCTTTCTGTGAACCATGGGAAAACAAGGGAAAGGGTATGCGATTTATAAGGTCATGGACAGGAAGGTTTTAGGGTTATAGAGTTCATTTTGTAATTCCTGCAACCTTGGATCCAGTGGCCCTGTCAAGTATGAGGTAATGACTACAGAGGGCAAGTGAACATGTTCATAGACTTTTAAATGCACAGTGGGCGAAGCGATGTGCATGGTACCTGTGTAGATCTTATTTTTTTTGGCCAATAAAGTATAAATGGTATTGCTCTGAGTGCATTGTGAGGAAGGATGAAATACTGATGAAATAAATAAGCTAAAATAAATTAGTCTGTTATAATGTATTTTTGTCTGAATCCTGACTTCTTAGGTTTACATGTTTAAGTATGATTCTACTCATGGACGCTTCAAGGGGCAAGTGAAGGCTGATGGGGGGAAACTAGTAGTGAATGACTTACACATCACTGTAACCCAATGGTAAGTGCGGACAGAGAAAGCAGGGCTTGTCCGTAGGGGGTGGTCTGGTCTTAGTAAGAGATCGGGAAGAGGAGATTTTTGGCTGACGTGTTGCTAATCTGGATCTAGCCAGAGGACAGCATGAAAAGCATTCATATATAATAGTAGACAACATCCATGCTTTGAGGCCAAGTCTCTGTAAAGTACATCCTCCTTGCGTGTGTATATAGACAGAATCTGTTGTCCTTTGACCGGTAATTATAAAAATTAAGTGGGGAAAGACACTGTGATATAATATGCGAAAAGCCGAGCTTGCTGCAAAAAAAAAAAAACAATTTCGAAGCCCCAAATTCCCATTGAACAGTGATGGTGAACCTTGGCACTCTAGGTGTTTTTGTACTTCAATTCCCAGAAGCCCAAGTCTCTGTGAATTCACATGAATGAGTTTACTGTGCATGTTCTTGGACTTCAATTCCTAGAAGCCCAAGTCTCTATGAATCCACACAAATGGGTTTACTTGGGCTTCTGGGAATTGAAGTCCGAGAACACCTGGAGTGCCAATGTGCGCCGTAGAAGTAACAGGGTGATATTTGGTGAATCACTGCCTCACCGGACTGAGAGGCTAAAATGGAGATGACAAGCCACATCTGTTGCACTGAACTCTTTGATAAAGAAGCATGATTTTAAAAAATGGGACAAATGCATTTTGCCTTTCCTGGGTAAAGATTGGGAGCATACAATAAACCAATTTGGTTCAAAGGCTTGTTTCCTCATGTCTGGCTTATTAGGTATTCTGTTGAAGAGTCACAAACAGTTAAACCAAGACACTTAGTACTCAATGAGTATATGAAAGGACAGAGCTGTGTATCAAATTCACTCACCTTAGTGAGAAGTAAATACTGTAACACATGTACAGGTGCTGGCAAAAAAGTTCTACTTCGCCTCTCTTAACATCAAGTTCATGCATATCAGAAGAAGGAGTCTGGCTTGTTCGTATATGTGGAGAAATAGATTTGACTGACAGGAAGTATAAAAGGTGTAGAAAGACAGTAGTATGGAGTAAAACACTACATTGTATCTAATTGCAGCCTTAATAAAGTAATACCTTGGATAACGTTTACCTCGGATAACGCTAAAATCACATAACGTTAAGTAATCTGGGGAGGAGAATTGGATCGAATAACATTAAGGTCCTATGGGATGTATCGGATAACAACCGCTAAAGCCTGTGCGGTTACAATGTATCTCTATGGAGCTTTAACGTTATCCGATACATCCCATAGGATTTTAACATGCATCGGATAACACTAAAAATCGGATAACGCCAAGACTTGTGGAACCAAGTCTTAGCGTTATCCGAGGTATTACTGTATCTCATTCCTAGCAGTAATCTGATGCCTGGCTTCTTCAGATAATTAGTACAGAGAATAGCAACAGTTTGTTCAATAGTCTGCTTAACCTTTGGTCAAGCGTTTTAATGAGGAATATTATTTCCTGTATTTGGAGGAATTAGTTTCCTGGTGTCTCTTCCACCTCTCCTTTTCTGTGATGCTGACTTTCCTAGAATTCAGCAGGTGCATGACTGCAAACCCATATATCTACCTTGATTGCTAATAGTTTTAGGATTATTTTATTGGCAACTGCACCTTTTAAACTTCCTTGAAAAGAAGCCTGCTGGCCATCTACTGATGAAAGGGCTACAATCTTTTGCTTTCACAGTATGAAACCAACGGAGATTCCTTGGGGAGAATCAGGAGCTCTATATGTAGTGGAATCAACTGGAGTCTTCCTCTCTATTGAGAAAGCTTCGGTGAGTATTTGTTGGCTTCTGCTTGCTCAGAGACTCATGATGTTGCATTGGGCTTCCATATACAGTAGATGCTTGGCTTCTAAATGAACTGGCACAGATTTTTGTTGTGCAAGATCACGTGGTGCATTTCCCTTGCATTGCCATTGCTGAATGTCTAGCAGAGATTGATCTTTAGAACCTGCCACATTGAAAGCTTTCGTTGTTCTACAGGCTCATCTGCAAGGTGGAGCCAGGCGAGTGGTGGTGAGCGCGCCATCCCCTGACGCTCCTATGTTTGTTATGGGAGTCAATCATGAGAAGTATGATCCATCCACCATGACTATTGTGAGGTAAGACTAATCAGCTTCATGGTAGTATTTCTTCATGATAGACCATGGGTCCTCAAATTCGGCTCTTCAAGTGTTCTTGAACTTCAATTACCAGAAGCCGAAGTCATCACACCTGCTGATCAGCAGGGCTTCTGGGAATTGAAGTCCAAGAACATCTGGAAAGCCAAGTTTGAGGACCCCTGGGATAGATAACTGTAGACCCTGTTGAGAGTCTATCTTGAGGTGTAAGAATTAATGGTTAAGTATGCAGGGAATGTTAGAGGAGCAAAGTTTGGGTTTGTCTCCACAAGGAGATGATGCAGGGTAAATAGTTGATTAAATATCTAATCCTGACTGTCTATGAAGAAGTCATACTGACTGCTAGAGAAGTTTGTAAGTGGGTTATTTTTACTTAGCAGTCAAAACGTAGACAGACTTCATGGCTGAAAAACCTGAGAGACTGGTGTGGCATGTCCTTGGAAGAACTGTTTTGAGATGTTAAGAACAGGAAGACCTATTGCCATCATGATAATCAATATTTGGAACGGATACGGCACCTGAAGAAGAAGAAGTCAAAAGTTGGCTGCATGAATTCTACTTTAGGACTGAGGACAGCACCAAGTGATTCTGGAATGGTGTATTAGGTCAGAGAAGGTGGTGGATGAGAATTTTGTAAACTCTTAAAATGTGGATTGGAGGGGAGGGGGTATTTCAGCTCTAAACAGCAATCTATGTGGTACTTTCATTTTACATACGTAAGTTAAATGAAGACAGTCAGTATACGGACTGGAGAGCTGGTTATGTAGCTACATTTATAGAATAACATCTGTGCAAAGAAATATCAAAGCAGCAGACAGAATGAAAATCACAATATAACATGCCCTTTCCTTTCAGCAATGCTTCCTGCACAACTAATTGCCTGGCACCTTTGGCCAAGGTCATTAATGATAACTTCGGCATTGTGGAAGGCCTTATGGTAAGAACAATGCAAGATTCTTTGTGACAGTACAGTTTAATAAACAGGAGCAGGACTTCTCCAGAGGATTGTCATACTTGTGAACAGGAAGGTTCAGAAGTAATAACTTCCTCGTGGACAGTGTGTGCCCTCACTTTTTAGCCATCCAGTCTGAAAAGACAGAAACAAAGCTGGCTGAGAATGTTGAAGCTTCTGTTATTTAGCAAAAAAAAAAAAAAAAGTTTTAGATGGACAGTTCAGTCTTCATATTGTGGATCAACTCAAATTCATGTTCTGTAAGTTTAACTAATGTTCAATGAAATTATTTTGTGTAAATCCATAGTGGGGCAAAAATACGTTTCAGATCTCCAGAAGGACCTGGATTTCAGCTTTTTAGACCAGAAACTAATCTTGAAAGAATGTCTTGCAGGTCTGTTTCGGTACAAATCGGCTTTTCTGTGTTTGTAGACCACCGTCCATGCTTACACTGCCACACAGAAGACTGTAGACGGTCCCTCTGCCAAGGCTTGGCGTGATGGGAGAGGAGCCCACCAGAACGTCATTCCAGCTGCTACTGGTGCTGCAAAAGCCGTGGGCAAGGTCATTCCTGAACTTAATGGGTATGCAACGTTAATTGATCCTTGGAGACTACCAGAAGAACTTTCCGCCTTTGGCTTTGAAATCACTCTCATACTTAGGTATCTAGGATGTCTTTGCAAGCTGGAAAGTATTGCTAACAGTGCTTCGGTGCTGCCAAGATGAAGAGGAAGGATTGTTCCATTGTCCAAGGAAATTGCTTCAGAGCCTCATAATGTTTCATCTGATGTCTTATGAATGGGCATTCTGATAAAAACCATATACATGGGTCTAGCATGTTTTTTCCAGTTCTTTAAATCTCTGCCATAAAAATGTAATCTGCCATAGGACAGGGGATGGCCTTTTTGCATTACGTTCACGTCCTCCTAAGAAAGGCAGCAGATAGAATTTAATATCTAAGCTCCTTTGTGCAATATACAGAAATCTTAAAAATGGATCCTTATGTATCCTTGAAGTTAATTATCCCCCCCGTTTAGTGACTCAGCTTTCTTTTAACAGGAAGCTCACTGGTATGGCATTCCGTGTCCCCGTATGTGATGTCTCAGTTGTTGACTTGACCTGCCGCCTCTCCAAGCCAGCCACCTATGCTCAGATCAAAGAAGCGATGAAGAAGGCATCCAAAGGACCAATGGCTGGAATCCTAGGCTATACAGAAGATGAGGTGAGTGGACAGTGTTCTCAGTGGCATAAGCTGTGGAGGGCATGGGACACTCAAAGGACATCAGTGATTCAACTATATAGACATGGAGTCCATCTGACTTGCCACAGTTTATCACAAGAAGAGGGAGCCTTTAATGTGTGATTTCTGAGGAGCAACAGTTCAATTAAATTTGAACAATGTGTTCTTTGCAAGGAGGCATTCTGTCTGACGCTCTACACCTACAGCAGGGCTTCCCAAACTTTTGATGCCGTGGGCCTGGCCACGCCCACTAAACAGCTGAGTGGGCCTGAGTGGAAGCAGGCACGTTTACAACAGCTGTAAATGCACCCAGTTCTGTGTTTACAGCGGCCGCAGGCATATTTACGCGTGCGCGGGCTCGTTTTATGGCTGACGTAAATGTGTTCGCTTCTGGATGGCAGGGGTGATGGGCCAGATGAAATGGTGCCGCAGGCTGGGCCCAGGCCACGGGCCATAGGTTAGGAACCCCTGATCTAGAGGCTCTGTCTAAAATAGCACATTAGCCACACAGAGTAATGCCGGTACTTAGAACTCCTGTATACCTTGATCCCGGGGCTACTTTGACTTTCAGTGTAAAGCGTCTTTCAGTCCCATTTCCCCCCCCTCCCCCCAAATGTACAAATGTGATTCCACTTTTCTTTTAGGTTGTTTCTACTGATTTCCTTGGAGACAATCGTTCCTCTATCTTTGATGCTGGAGCAGGGATCGCCCTCAATGACACCTTTGTGAAACTCATCTCCTGGTGAGTATGCACGGGAGGAGTTCTCTTGTCATCCAGCTGGGTCGTGGGGGTGCAGTGGTTAAACTGCTGTACTGCAGCGAAAACTGCTGAGGTGATTTCCATCTTGATGGGGATCAAGGTTGACTCAGTGATCCATCCATCCTTCCAAAGTCAGTAAAATGAGTTCCCAGCATGTTTGAGGACAAAATGCTAATTCTCTTGTGAACCGCCTAGAGCAGGCGTTCTTGACCTTTTAAAGCCGAGGGCCATTGGGTCACGCTCCTTCAGACAGCTTCGGGGGCCCGATGGCCATTTTGTTTATTCCTTCACCACATGGCACTTCCTGGTATGGTGGAGGTGGCAGTGGGCCACATGAAATGGTGCCATGGGCTGCATCTGGTCCGTTGGCTTCGGGTTGAGAATCCCTGGCCTAGAGCATCATTTCCCAAATTATGTTCCACAGAACACTGGTTGACTTCAATTCCCAGAATCTTAAGTGAGTCCATTGGCTGATCAGTGCTTTGGGGAATTCACTTAGGCTTCTGGGAATTGAAGTCCAGAAACCTGGAGAGTGCAGTAAGCACTATGGGGCGGTACATATGTGTATTGTTTCTTCAGCCCACTCTTTCCGTACTGAAACATTACTGGTGCCCATGAAATTCCATTATTTATGCAGATGCCTTCCTTAATCTAGTGTTGCTACTTCTATCTATTAACAAGCATAGACTACCTGTACATTTTCCCTTGACTAGCTGCAGAGTATCTTTACCACTTAATATCCATATTAAGATGACAAATGATGCATCATATTTAATTGTGGGGGTAGGAAAAAAATTCCAGAGATGAATAGATCCATAATTGAAGGTTGGGGTCTCCGTTCCCTACCCAGCCTACAAAGCACCTTCTCTCATAGATTCTTAAGAACTGCTGACTTGCATGAGTGAGGTCAGAATAAGATGATAGCTTGTGGTTATCTTTCTCTTCTGTAGGTACGACAATGAATATGGCTACAGCCACCGTGTAGCAGATCTCCTGAAGCATATGTACACCAGGGAAAATGAATGAGTGCTGCCACATTTCACACTGCAGGCTATCTAAGAGAGAAGCGGCACCCCCTTTAGTTGATAGTTTTGATCTCCTGGTCAGTTCTTTGCTTCAACCACAGAACCCTCAACATGCACTCTATGTCACTTGTAAAGCTTTGTGCGTGTACATTTGAGCGTGAATCCTGCTTTCCTCAGCAGCTTGTATGAGCTTAAAAACTATAGTGAAGACAAATTGCAACAGATTCCCCTGGAGAAAAGAGTCTCGCCTCTAGGGTTGAGCACTGGTTTGTGTGGCTGTAGCGTTCTTGAGATCTTGTAAGTGTTAAAATAAAACCACTGATGTTATGTGAACCTGGAAATCTTCTGATTCTCTTAATTCCTTGGCAGTTGACAGATCCAGATTTTGATGATACCAAAATGTCTAGTTTTAGAAGTCTGCGTTGACATCTTTCTGAGAGCAAAACCATGAAGACATGTTGCCATCCTGGGAGATTTCTGATCAAACTTGTGGGAGAAGGGAGATAAACAATGTCTCTGCTGAACAATGGCCTAACCCAGTGGTGGCGAACCTATGGCACACGTGCCAGAGGTGGCACTCGGAGCCCTCTGTGGGCACCCATGCAGTCATCCCAGCACAGAGTTTGCCCTGCCCTTCTGCCCAGCAGCCCAATGGGAGCTCTTCCTCCCCCAGCACAGAGTTTACTCTACCCAGAAGCCCAATGGGAGCGTTTTCTTCCTCCCCTGTTGCTGTGTTGGCACTTTGTGAAAAAAGAGTGTTTTTATGGGTTGCAGTTTGGGCACTCAGTCTCTAAAAGGTTTGCCATCACTGGCCAAAACCAGGTGTGTTTGGATTTCAATTCCCAGAAGCCCAAGTCAGCATACCTGCTGATCACCTGCTGATCAGGGCTTCTGGGAATTGAAGTCTAAGAACATCTGGGGATCCAAGATAGAGAAACCTTGGCCTAAAGCATTGTTAGGGAATGCTAACTGCATGTTGCTGAATGTATGAAAATGTCCTACCGTATTATTTGTTCATTTAACTTAGTATTACCTGTTCTGATGGACAGAAGTTCTTTGAGGTCTGAGTAAGACTTCTGCTTCCTGGGATTCTTCTAACTAGAGCATCATTTCCCAAACTATGTTCTGCAGCACACTGGTGAACTTCAATTCCCAGTAGCCTAAGTCAGTACATTGGCTGATCCGTGCTTTGGTGCATTGATTAAGGCTTCTGGGAATTGAAGGCAAACACTGAACTAGAGTCACTAGTGGTAGAACTTACAGTCTTCTGCATGGAAAGTAAGTTCTCTTGTCTACCGCTAAGCTTCGCTCTAAAGGTTTGGCCAAACCATGCATCTGGCATTGTTGCATGGGAAGCTGAGGGAGAATGATACTCACAGTGACAGTTGCCAGAAGGCCCTCAGGGACATAAGACACCACAATGGCCATAAAGAAGACCATGGCCTTGAGGAACTGATACTCAATCACCATAGCAATGACAAAGAAAGTGCCCCCATTGTTAGCCCTAGTCCTCTGAAACAGTGCTATTTAAGATTGGAATAGCTTTAAAGACATAGAGCAGTGATGGCAAACCTTGGCACTGCAGGTGCTCTTGGACTTCAATTCCCAAAAGCCATGATCAGCAGGAATGCTGACTTGGGCTTCTGGGAATTGAAGTCCAAGAACACTTGGCTGTGCGCCTCATTCCAATGTGTGCGACAGTGAAGCTACTGAAATAGGGGAGCTGTCTATGGTGCTGAAGACAAACAGGTTCAGAACCTTTGAATGGCTCTTTTCTACTTATGTAAACCAAAAGCTGCAATGGTTTCACTGTCCATGCTCAGATTTCTTGGGGGGAAAAAGGAACACACTTCCAAATGGGCCTTTTATTGCAAGGGTCTGTCTCAGCATCTCAAATGTGCCTCAGTTCTGCCGGCTCAGATCCAGGAGATGCTTTATGGGAAGAATAAACATTCTTGATGTTACACAAGAGCAGAACCAAATTAGAAGGTGGAGGAAGGAGTTGGCTGGACAAAGAATACCATTAAAGGAGGATATGGCTGAGGAACTCTACCTCCCCTACATCACTTTGAGGACGCTAACTAGGCTGAGGGTTGGAGTGCCTAAATGCAAGACCAACATGCTCAAGTATGGGCTGCTGGTGGACAACAAAGCATAATCCTAGAGCGGACTGGAGAGGCTCTCTGGCCATACTTTTAGCTAGAGAGGCTCATCTCTCTAGCACAAGAAGGAGGGCCTTTTCTGTGTCCGCTCCAGCCCTATGGAACCTCCTGCCAATGGAGTTGCATCTCCAGACGGAGTTGCTGCCCTTTAGGAAAGGAGTGAAGACCGGGCATGTGGGGAGTGGGCCAGATAGCCAACTTGGTCGCCTGGCTCTTAAATATTCCACCTATCTCAGTCTTTTTAACTTGAATTTTAATTTTTATGTATGTGTTTTAATTGTTTTTAGTTGTAAAGCCGCCCTGAGTCTTCGGAGGAGGGCGGGGTACAAATGAAATAAAATAAATAAATAAATAAAATAAAATAAACAAAACACTGTGTGAATATGGAGAGACGCATCATCTGGCTCATTTACTGGTCTGTTGCTTACTACTGGAAAACATGCAGCAATGGAGGCTTAATTTTGGCCAATGGCAAAGCCAAGAAGGTGGCTTCATTTTGGCAATCCGAATTTGATATGAACATGAAAGAAGAAGAACATCTCAAACAAAAAAGTTCTTTAAGCCAAGATTGGGTGCGATTTCGAAAACAGGCAAGCAAGTGAGTAGCTGGGGAAGCTCTTTGAATGTCTTGTTCTGGAAGAACAGCCTGGTGTGTTTTCTGCAGAAATCACAGCCTCTGTATTAGAGCTTTTGAAAATACCTTGTTAAAAAGAATACCGAGGATGAGAAACAAAGGAGAAAGCTGAGAGGAAAGACTCTTCTCCGGGGCTGCCATGCTGAAGAGGGATAAGATTAAATGGGAGTCCTCTTTAAGAACAGCAAGGAGGAAATTATACAACCAGGTCAGATAAGGGAAGGAGCTGCCCTTGATCCATCTGGGATGCTTTCTCATAATGCAGCTGTTCTCTGCTTGTCCTTGCTTCCTTCTGAAGTAGGGTGCAGTCGATAAGAGATTACAGCAGAGAGCCATGTAGTTCAGTGGGAAAGCAAGCACTTTGCATTGCAGAAGTTCTTATAGATGTTCATTTTAGATTTTTTTGAACTACAAGTCACATCGTTCTTTCCAGGGCTCCCCCCCCCCCCCCCCACGCAGGACCAAGCTCTCACAGCCACCCGGCAAGAAGGCTCTGCTGGCAAGTTTCATGTCTTAGATAGGCCTAACTTCCGATTTGAAAAGGAAGCTACCCTGATAGTTGCTGGCGATGGACTCCTTCCAATGGGTGGCCCTACCTTAAGGTAAGAAGTTGGACTTGCTGAAGCTTTTCCAAGGCTGTTATTTGTGACTGACTTGGTAACGTGCAGCTGTCCAGAATCTGTCAGGATGCAGTTCCATTTGTTTCTGAAAATGGGCAAATTACAGCTCATGTGGCTGTAGGTACCAAAAGGAATACATGCACCAAAAAAAGAAGAGAGAGGGAGAGAAAGGCTTTATTGTACTTATGCATACAGGCTCTCCACCTTCCAGCAAAGAGCAAGAGACAAAACCCTTTTCATCACCACTTACTAAGATTGTAAGGATTTCCTTACTCTCAAGTTGAGCATTTGCCAACAGGTGAGTTAGAAATGAATCCATCTGAATCCAGAATGATGACCTCAGGCAAAGCACTCCAGGGTTTTGGACTAGCACTCTTACAGATCAAGGCCTGAACCTGAGATGTGCTGGAAAAGGGGGAGAAGAATGTGCTTTCCCTGGAGACAGACCTGGGCTTACACCGTACCCTTGGAAGGGAGATAACCTGGATCTGGGCTTACACCGTACCCTTGGAAGGGAGATAACCTGGACCTCTGTACTCCTACTGCAATCCCCTGTTCTCATGTTCTCCTACTGGGCCTTCTAGCTAACATGGGCAGTGGTGAATAATCATGTAACCAGTGATGGGATGTCACCGGTTCTAGACGGATCTCTGGAACCGGTAAGACCAATCCCGGAGGGTTCTCCGTGAGGGGAAGTCCACTTTTGGGGCGTCCGGTTCCGGACGCCTGACCGAAAGAAAAAAAAAATTAAAATCGGAGCGAAAATGGCTCCAATTGACTGTGCATGCGCAGAAACTCAATCTGACGCATTGCACATGCGTCAGATTGAGTTTCTGCGCATGCGCAGTCAATTGGAGCCATTTTGCTCAAATTTTTAAAACATTTAGAACTTTCAGGGCAGCGGCGGCAGCAGCAGCCCTCTGAGGGGGGCGCCTCCCCGCGGCACGTTGAGGGCTGCCTCGGCCGTCCGCTGCTGACAAGCCCCATGCCCTGGGGACGCCCGGCGGGGTACACCGCTGCCGCCGCCTCCGCCGGGCGCCTGTGGGCCGGGTGCCTGCACCCGCCGTCCACAGCCGCCGCCCGCCGCCGCCGGAGCTGCCGCTGCCTGAATCCCTGTGGACTCCTTCTTGGGTCGGTCCCTTTTGAGCTCGGCTGCCGCGCGCTGCGGAGGAGGAAGCTGTAGGCGGCGGCGGTGCGGCATGGGGACGGCCCAGGGAGGCGCGGCAGCCGCGGCTGCCCGTCACCCCTCGCCATGGCCGGAGCCGGGCTAAAAAGGTACCGGCCCAAGGATGACGCCACAGGGGTGCAGGCAGCTCCGGCGGCGGCGGCGGCTGTGGTGCCGGGTCCCAAGAAAGGTAAGCGAGGGGTTTTTATTTGGGGTGGGTGGGTAATTTATTTGTGTTTTGGGTGGGTGGTTGTTTTTATTTTATTTATTTATTTGTGTCTGGGTGGGTGGGCTGAGAGGGAGGAGTGTGTGTGTATGTTTATTTTTATTTTTTATTTATTTTTATTTTGGCCCCGCCCACAACGTCATGACGTCATGACGTCGGCCGTGACGTCATGACGTCATGCCATTGGCCACGCCCATGACGTCCGTGACGTCATGGCGTGGTAGTAGATTTTTTGTCATCCCATCACTGCATGTAACATGTAGTCCACACTCTCCTGGAGATCTGTAGCTGGGCACTCTCCTGATGCACCTAGGTGCAGATACTTAAGGAAATGCCTTTCAGTGGGTACCAGTCCCTTTTCTAATTTCTAGACCTCCCTCAATCTGAATCCTGGGTATTCTGGGGTGGTTCAGTGCTTATGCTTGGAAAACACATCCTCTTCAAATAGAATGCACTATATAGCGCTCTCTGTGCAGAAGATGGGGATGCTAAACCATGCTATACCTTAAAAAATAAATCCCTGAGAGGGTTCACCACAAATTAGAATCAACGTGATGGAACCTGCTTACTATTAATAATAATAAACCCTGCTATGCTGTTAGTGATAGTTTTATTCTTGTTTTATTCTTTTTATTCTGATTGTGGGCCGCCCAGAGTCGGGTCCTCCCGATTGGGGCGGGGTATTAAATTTAATAAATAAATAATAATAATAATACTCTGAGAAAGAGACGAAAACTATTCTCCTCCCATTCCACCTAGAGGCAGTTTCTGTCATCACACACGGACCCACAATTTCTCTTCTTCAAGGTCACCGTGCTGCATCATGGGGCTTTGTACAAGAGTGTGGTGGAGGTAGCGCATGATCCCACTTAGGCAGTCACGTCAGCAAGACAATGGGCTCCGCTATTAGGGAGATAACACAGTACTAGAGCAGCCGATTTAACTCAGGGTACACACTTTTCATCTGTGACATCATGGCCAAGCACAGCACTCAGTAGAGACAGCCTCTCTGGGAAAAACCCTCTTCATCCAGTTCAGCTCATGAAGCAGATTAAACCCAAATCCTCATTAAACTGCATTCTTCTAACCTGTTCATAATGAAGGCACAGTTATGCTGAAGATTAGCTAGACAGGTGAGTGAATAAAGTATCCTTAACAGTGCCAGCATTTCACAGGTGATCCTGGGACATGTTGTCTTTTACAACAAGTTGACAATGCTGGTAATAATAATTCTGTATCAGACATTATTCTGGGTTGAAGGATTTTTTGCTGGAGAAACTCCGCTCAGGGGATGCCCAAACAGCCATCCATATAGCGATGGGATGCCTCAAACTGATACCAGTTGACAAAATATACCTTCTTATTAGTTTCACTCCACCTAAGATAAAGAGAGAAGTAGCGGTGGATGCTGAGAAAACTAAGCAAGAGAAGGACCTACGACGTCCTCTGAACGGAGATGAGCCTCAAGTCCACCGGCTCAGACCCAGGAAGAGCTTTATGGCAAGAACAAACATTATTGAGGGTACACAAGAGCAAAACTAAATTGGAAGCTGGAGGAAGGAGCGCACTGGACAAGGGACAACATGAAAGGAGGATAGGGCTGAGGAACTCAACCTTCCCTTTGTCATTTGGAAGACCCCGAATAAGCTGAGGGTTGGAGTCCCTAAGTGCAAGACCAACATGCTCAAGTGGGGGCTGTTGGCAGACAACAACACACACTTGTGAATGTGGAGAGATACAGAATCTGGTTCATTTACTGGTCTGCCAATTACTGGCAGAAACATGCGCCGATGAGGACTTACATTTGGCCTATGACAAAGTCAAGAAAGTGGCTTCATTTTGGAAGTTCAGGGTTTGATTGAGACATGGAAGAAGAAGGATATAAACTCACTGCTTCAGATGCGTGAATATGTTTCCTAAATATGTTTATGACACAGACACATTTTTAAAATTCCAGTGGCCTCTAATAATATCAAAGTGGGGACAGTGAGGCTCTCCAGCTGTTGCTAATAGCAACTTTTTATTGTATTGTAATCTAATGTATTGTTTGTAAGCCGCCCTGAGTCGCTACGGCGAGTGGGCAGCAATATAAATTTTGAACTAATAAATAAATAAAAAATAAACTTACATTAACCCTAGCCAGCATCACCAACACCTGGAGAATTATGCATTTTTACCTCTGAACAATGCATTCTCCAGCTGTTGAATCAAGTCTTTTGCGTTTTCTCAAAATGAAGCTTCCGTTGGGATGCAAAAAAGGCCAGTTGGTCACAGGAAGGGGGAAATCCGTGTTTGAGGAAGAGATTTCTGGGCGAAAGTAAATGCCTGTGTCTGCAGAAGTAGTCAGAGGAGGGCAGTTGGTAAAAGCAGAAAGATAGGAAGCATTGGTTGTGGCACTGCTTTGCACCCGATCTCGCTGATCCTTCAATCTCCGCTTTAATAAAAGGGCCAGAGATAATCTCTCTTTATGTAATGGGATTAGGCAAAGGGAAGAGAGAAACACAATCCTGTTCAGACTGCCATGGCATCAGTGGACAACATCTGGCTGCACTGACTAGGATGGCGTTAGGAGGTTCAGTTTTTGGAAAGGCTAATCATAAAGGGAAGAGGAAAAGGCAATCCATCAAATAAGGTATCTGAGTCTCAGTTGGGGAGATTTAGATCTTCTTGGGGCAGCCGGTTGATGCAGTCAGAAGGGAAAAGTGTGACTTTTATTATATATGATGGCTTTCGAGGTTGATCATTCGTCTCTTATCCATTCCCAAATGACAACTGGGCTCTCTAGCTCAATGCAAAACTTGTCTGTGCATTTGCACATACAATGTTCATTTATGAACTAGCTAGCAGAGATTTTTTTTTATCATGTCAGATGCACACAAAGACAAAGTAGATGCTTTTTGGGTTGAAAAGATTATTTTTTTCCTGGAGGAACTCTGCCCCTATTGATTTGCAAATGTTTGCAAAATAAACTTCTCTTGCAAGCTGATGCATTATTACATCCAAAAAAGAAGGATGCAAAACAAATTTTGCAGCATTAAAAAACTAACAACCCTACAACTCCCATCATGCAATGCAGCAGAGCGTTCAGGTAACAATGTACTGTGCTTCCCAGAATGCACTGCTTCGAAGTCTTGCCTCCTCCCCTCTTCCTGCTCAACACGAACCATGTATTCTTAGTTAGGCAAATCATTCTTTGAATCAAAGACTACGATTCCCGTCATGCGTCGGCTCCGGGGGACGCAATGCATTGTGGGCGTCGTGGTGTTCCTTCTCCCCAACGCTAGTGGAAAGAAGCGGGGGAGGGCGAAGAGAAGAACTACAATCCCCATAATGCAACGAGGTTACCTAAGGGCCGGCGGCGTCTCAGGACGCATGCGCGATTGTGCAAGCGAGGAAGACGTGTGAGTCCGGTGAGTAGCAGCGAGCAATGGGGAGAAAGTGGGGTGGTGGTGGTCCCCGGTGGACGATGGGCTATGTTGTGAGCAGGAAGGAAGATTCATGGGGAAGTGGGGGTCGGGTTGTTATCATGGTTAGATTTTTGTATGGAGGGTTTACACCTGACCAGGGGTGCCCAAGCTTTTCGGGCCGTGGGCCGGAACCGGCCTCGATGCCAATACATCCGGCCCACGAAGCCCCCGTTGCTCCAGGAAGTGGAAGTAAACCGCACCCGACCTACCCACTTTCTCCCCGTTGCTTGCTGCTGGGTGCATTTTACTATCACTTCCGGGAGCAACAAGGGCTTTGTGGGCCAGATGAATTCGCACCGGGGACCGGATCCAGCACATGGGGCATAGTTTGGGCACCCCTGGTTTACAGGGTGCTTTCAAAGTGACCGTGTTGGTTCCTGCTCTGAAGTGCTTGTGCCGTGGTTTAAAAAACGGTGCTTACCAACCCTTTGAGTTTGGGACTTCAATTCCCAGAAGCCTAATTAAATTCCCCAAAGCCAATGGGCTGATTGAAGCGTCTGGGAATTGAAGTTGTTTGCACCTGCACACCCCCCCCCACCCCCACGGTGTTGCTGAAGTGCAGCTGGGTACGTGCAGGATGAATCCCATGGGAGATTAGGATGGGTGGTGGGCGATGTGTCCCTGAATCGTGTCTGTGTCTCTTTCTGTCATGCACTCAGATGTTAAGCTTTGATCTCATCTTCTCTTTTCCAAGGAGCATCAAGTGGTGCGAGGTGGAAAGGAGGCCGGAAGTGGCTCCCCGTTCTGAGCCTCCACCCAACTAGGCTCACACAAAGATGACCCTCTTCCACTTTGGGAATTGCTTTGCCCTCGCCTACTTCCCGTATTTCATCACCTACAAATGCAGTGGATTGTAAGTGGATAGACAGCAGGTTTTATAAGGCAGTGATGTTGGATAGACGAAACCAAGGAGCCTTTGTCTACACAGAGACTGAGTTGTGTCTTTCACCGATGAAATTCTGCTGCTTGAGGCGCTTTGTGCCTCCTCGGCTCAGTGATTAAACTGCACCAAAAACTCTGCTCACAATCTGAATTGGGTGCTGATGGGATCCAGGTTGACTCAGCCTTCCATCCCCTCCGAGGTTGGCAAATTGATTACTCACCATTTTAGGGGCATGGTGCTAATTATCTTGTTTTCTTCTTTTGTCTCCAGATCCAAGTTTAACCTGCTAAAATGAAGCCACCTTCTTGGCTTTGTCGTTGACCAAGCTTAAATCTTGAACTAAAAACCTGTCAATCAATCAAACTTTATTGCGGCCGATGGCCAGTACAGTAAAAAGGGCTTAAGTGCATGAAATACCATCAAAATGCGTCCCCGTAAACACATTCATTTGAATTAAAACAGGATAGAATAAAATCAGTTTTTAAATTTGTGCTACATTTGGGACAGGTATCTGGTTTAAAAAGAATAAAACAGCACACGAAACAGTTTAAAAGTTATACTTGCAGTTATAAAATAAGGATAAAAATGTCTTTTTTAAAAATGCACATAGCAGATACCAATTGCATTAGTAGCATATAAACAGAATTACTAGTGCGAAATTAAAATTGTTATTGTTGGTTTTTAACCTGTCCTCGCTGGAGCAGGTAAAAACCTGTGGCCTGGTGACAGCCTCCCCCCCCCCCAGCTCATATAGTGCAGGCCTCTCCACTTTTTAAGTCCTCTTTTAGCCGCTCTTTTAACTGTGTCTTTTAAATTGATTGGTGGTGGTGTTTAATAATTTTTAGTGTTTTAAGGTTTTAGGTTTGCTTTGTTTTATATTGTTGTTGTTATGCTGCCCAAAGTCGCTTGCTTGAGTTGGGCGGCAGGATATGCATTTGAAATAATAAATAAATAAAATGCAATAAAGCGCAGATAAAGGAGTAAATAAGACAGACACAGAACTTCTCCGGATGATGCTGGCTTACAGAACTCATGATCTCAATTCGTACTGGGACCGTTGGGACATAATCTGGAGAGGGACTTGAGCCTTAGTAAAGGTAAAGGTTTCCCTGGCTCAAAAGTCATATCTGACTCTAGGGCTCAGTGCTCATCTCTGCTTCAAAGCCGAAGAGCCTTACCCCTTCGATAGGGAGGACTGGCTACAGTGGCGGAGCAGTTGCGTTGTCTTCTTAGCACAGATTGTTGATGTTGCTCATGCCCAGCTCCTTATTTCTATCTCTTTCAGGTCAGAATACAACGCCTTCTGGAGATGCGTCCAAGCTGGGGCCACTTACCTCTTTGTCCAACTTTGCAAGGTACTGGATGTTTTCTCTGCCACCCTTGAAGGTTAGGGGGAGAAGTAGCAAAGGTAAGCAAGGATGCCAGGCGCGTGAGTTCCATTCCAAAAGACCATAGACATTTTAGCGGTGCATTTCTGAAACATCTTTTTGCTGGTGAGTAGTTTTAAATTTTAATTGGGCCACAGTTGCTTAGTGGTTAAGGCACTGGGCGTGACAGCTGGAAGATCGGCAGTTTGAGACGATGTAACGACGTCCTGTCGTCTGTCCCAGTTCCTGCCGTTTGAAAGCAAAAAAATGCAAGTAGGTACCACTTCAACGGGAAAGGTAACAGCATTCTGTGTGCTCCAGTGTCTCTTCATCCCTGCCACATGATGACGGAAGACTGCGCTGACTCTTTGGTTGCAAACAGAGATGAGCACCGAATCCTAGCGTCAGACACAACTGGCTTTTGAGCAAGGGAGACTTTTACCTTTACCTAATTTTAAAATGAATGTTATGTTTAAAAGGCTCCCAAACATCTAACAAAGGAAACTATGAAGACGGAGAAAACCCAAAGCCTGAACAAAATCAAATGGTTACATTTGTTTGTTTTCCTTCTTCCTTTCGTGCTGTAACTTAGCGAAAAAGTCAAAAGGCTGTAAATTGGCATGAAATTGGTTATTCTGGAACATAGGAAAGATTCCCTGCATCTGTCAGTACCTTTAGAATATCTTGTAACATAAGTCACATGAGTCTTAAATCAGGAGCGGTGAACGTCAGTTGTTCCCAGATGTTTCTCGAGTCTGGCTGACAGGCTAAGAGTGGTCTTAAAGACTGAACAGGATCATTACTGAGTATTTCATGGTCTAAATACTCTAATGACATTAGCCGTTTCTGCTTTGTGCATTGCTGATCTGTCTGTCTTTTACAGATGCTGTTTTTGGCAACCTTCTTTCCCACGTGGGAGGGTGGCGCAGGGGCTTATGACTTCGTCGGCGTAAGTTGGATTTTTTTTTTTTTGCTATTTCATGTTATTATGGACGCTTGGGATATGGGAGAGGCATGGAAACTGAGGAGGTTGTTTTCTTACATCTGACTCTGAAACCTCTTCTCTCATGGTAGGAGTTCATGAAAGCCACAGTGGATTTGGCTGACCTGGTTGGGTTACACCTGGTGATGTCGCGGAATGCCGGGAAAGGAGAGTACAAGATCATGGTGGCTGCCATGGGATGGGCCGCGGCGGAACTCGTCATGTCCCGGTCAGTTGCGTTCGTAGCATTTAAGAGTACAGAGCCCAAGACAGGTCATTGTGCCAGTTGAAGTTGCTCATTCTAGATGCATAGTGCCATGTTCGCTTGTCAGCATGGGAGACGCTGATGGAGAACGCTACGCCCCATCCATCGTAGATGTCAAATCAAATCAATATCATGGCCCAAGGCCAGCATAGTACAGCAAAAAGATAGAAGTTAAGATGAGGATACTTAAAATATATTTTTAAGAGGAGCATATGTCCTCTTTCTTCTTCTCCTGCCATATCCGAATCCGAATATTGGTGATCCTCATGGTGATCAGCCATGAAGACTGTCCTGAGAATATAATGCAGTGGCCTTTCGTCTGCCTTTCGCATCGCAGATGATCCCTAATATCACGGATCAGGTTCTGCGAGTCACTTTCTGGTCATGAGCCTAGGCAGGTCAGCAGTTTGAGATTTGAGTGCTTCACAACTGAGTGAGGTCCTGTCATCTGTCCCAGATCCTGCCAACCTAGCAGTTTGAAAGCAAGAAATTGCAAGTAGATAAACAGGTACTGCTTAGGCGGGTAAGGTAAAAGCATTCCACGTGCCAAGTCATGCTTGCCACATGACTACAGGAATGTCAACAGACACAGACAGCACTGGCTGTTTGGCTGTGAACAGAGATGAGCACCGAACCCTAGAGTCAGACACGACTGGCTTTTGAGCAAGGGAGATCTTTACCTAGGAGATGATTCCATTATCCTTTGTGTCCTCTTGCAGGTGTATCCCCTTATGGGTGGGAGCTCGCGGTATTGAGTTTGACTGGAAATACATTCAGATGAGCATCGACTCCAACATCAGTCTGGTAAGCACTAATTCTCCAGTCCCATGTTATGAGCTTCTTGTAGTATTCCAGGTGTGGGTAAGGAAGAGGACTGGTGGCAGTGGTTCCTAGTGGTTTGTTATTCTTCCTGCTCTCCCTGCTTCTCTCAACATGGAATTATGTGTGACAGAAGAAATAAACTTTTCAAATCCTTGTGGGTTTTAGTTGTTATTTGATGAAAAGATTTCAAATCAGTACATACTTTTACAGATAAATTCAGGTATAGATCACTCCCCATATCCATGGGGGATAAGTTTTAATACCTTCCATGGATGCCTAAAACCCCAAATAACAGCGAACTCTATATTTTACATTGCAGGCAATGGCCAGTTCTGGTAATGCACCATAAAAATACATGTATGTTATTTATTTCATGACTTTTATTAAATATTTTTAGACCTGTGGATAACTGGACCTGTGGTTATGGGAGGTGACCTGTACAAGTGGAATGTGATTAAATTCTGATTCTACTTGTAATTAGGTTCTTAAAAGTATCAGAACCAATGAGATGGAACTAGTTTTAACTGAACATATGATAGATAATTTGATTTTAACAGATCCTGAAATACATACAAATTCCTATGGAGCCTTACCAGTCTAGTCACTATCTTCAATGTAAGATATGAGATTCTCTGTTATTCACAGTTTCAAGTATTCATGGGTAGGTCTTGGAATGTATCCTTTATGGAAGAAGGAAAGAACAAGGAGAAGGAAGGATGGAATGGAATATGCTTGAAAAAGGTGTAGAACCCAAATGGAAACATTTCACTGCCATTCACCACCACCACCCATGTGGAAATGAAAATGTATTGCCTACTAAGTGCCTCCCTGTAAATGATCCAGAATCCTTTCTTTTCACCACCATCCCAACCTCAACATTATTTTCTTGGGTTGCTTCCAGGTCCACTATATTGCTATGGCTGCCCTCGTGTGGATGTTTACACGCTACGATTTGCCCAAACACTACCGATTGCCCCTCACCTTTCTCCTGGGCATCAGTGTCTACAAAGCTTTCTTCATGGAGTGAGTTAATTGCATGCTTCTGGAGAGAGGTGGGATCAAAGGGTTGCGAGGGACAGGCTGTTTTCTTTTGACGCTGGCGGAAAATTGCTCACTAAGGCGGGGAACGTCTTTGTCAACCGATGAAATGAGTGGGGCGGTTTTCATGCTGCCTCATGGATAAACTTGGGGTTCCTTACAAGCTTAGAGCAGGATACGGAAGGGTACGGAAGGGAAAACCCACTCAGCCAACACTTGGAAATATTCCTTTATTGAACTGCAGATCTCAGAACTCTTGGGCCATTATTATTATTATTTATTCAATTTATATACCGCCCTACTTGGGGAAACTGACTCGGGGCGGTTCACAGAATCCATTTTGTTGTTGTTGTTCAGTCGCACAGTCGATTCCGACCCTTTGCGACCCTATGGACCGCTGTCTACCAGGCACTTATACATATAACATAATCAAAAGTAATACAGCCGTGCCAAGTAGTAGATCCTGGGAACTCTAGTTCAGAGCTGACGCAAGACTCTGTTTATCGGATATAGCAGTGCTGGCTAACCTTGGCACTCCAGGTGTTTTTGAACTTCAATTCCCAGAAGCCCATGGAATTGTCCCAAGAACACCTGGATGCCAAGGTTCCTTATTACAGGGATATAGAATGCTGCCTAGTGGTTGGGTGGGATAGAGTACCCAAGGAAAAGGCATTGCTGGCTGTCTGGAAACCTGACCAGTTGTATCATGCTACGCTTGTAGCTCTCCTGTTGCTTAGCATAAGGATGAGTAACGTGTAGTTTTGCAGAATTCATTCATCTCCGACTTGGAGTGTTGGATCGGGGGAATTGCAACCCAGCAGCATTTGACATGCTGCAAAGTTTCCTATCCTGGTCTAATGTGTTCCCAGGATCCCAGATTCGAATCCTTCCATCCCTCATTTAAAAACCTCACTAAGCAGCTATCCCAGACAACCTTTCTGTGGTCTGAGATCACATATATTTCCAGCGGGATGGTGCAGTTGTGGAAAATTGTTCGTCCTTTCCATCCCCTGCCATTTCGTAACCAGCCTCTCCCGCTTGTCTTTCCAGGTCTTTAGTTCATATCTTTCTCCTGGGCAGCTGGATGGCCCTCCTGGTCAAAGCTCTCATCACTGGCCTCCTTTCCCTCAGTTCCTTGACCCTTTTTGTCAGTTTGGTGCACAGCAACTGAGGGGCGACATCTTTTCCTAGCAGAGAGAACCATTCCCCAGACACCCCCCGGTTCGTTTGACCCAAGTCTCTGTCACCACGACTGCACACGGTTTGAGCTTACCTCATTGTGAGGTCAAAATTCTTGTCTCAAGCAACAGAA